>JAVLUX010000025.1:21542500-22142500 GCA_032164185.1 Moxostoma hubbsi
GCTCAGGAAACGTGACTTTGAAAATGCTGAGAATTCCTTGTGTTTGGAAATGCTTACCTGCTCCACTATATGTGCACATGACTCACCTGTGATCCTGTTTGATGTTGAAGTTACCAATTTTGAGCACATGATGTGACATACCTGCGATCCTGTTTTGTTTGGGCACCTGTTGGTTTAGTGATCTACACTTGAAGATTGGTGCCTTCTGCCTTGGCTCACTGTCTGATCCTAGACTGTCTCCAAAGATAGTGTACTTAACCTGTGTACTTACCTTGCCTGCTTACCTGCCTATTGCAGTGTCCTGTTCAATAAACTCCCGTACTTGGGTTAATCTCCAGCTTCAGTGTCACCCTGGTGTTCATCAGACCCTCTCACTCCTCCAGTCCAGATACTGGTGTCCTTGTATTTCCCAAGACACCTCGTCCGAGGATATCCTGAATGTGCCATCGCTAAATCTCATCACCACTTATCAGCTGGCACACTCCTCCTGCTGCCCGTACCCCAACGTCCATGGTCACACTTGGGAGTTCATCACCAACCTGCCCGAATCAGAAGGTAATACCTGTGTCTTAGTTGCTGTGGTTAGATTCTCCAAGGCATGCTGGCTAATTCCTCTGAAACAACTACCTACTGCCATGGAGACTGCCAAACTACTATTTCATCATGTATTCAGGAACTTTGGACTACCCAAGGAAATAGTGTCTGATAGAGGCCCACAATTCATCTCACATGTATGGTGCAACTTCTTCTCACTCCTAAGTGTGACTGAGAGTCTGTCTTCAGGTTACTATCCACAGACAAACAGGCAGGCGGAGAGGAAGATCCAGGAAATTTTCAGCTTCCTGAGGACTTACTGCCACACCAACCAATACAGCTGGAGCCGGATTTTGCCCTGGGTCGAGTATGCACAGAACTCCATCTGGCAGATGGCAACTGGCCTTATCCCCTTCCAGTGCGTACTTGGCTTTTAACCACCCCTGTTTCCTTGGGAAGAGAAACCATCAGAGTTTCCAACAGTAGATCATTGGTTCAAGGAGAGCGAGAGGGTATAGGATGCAGCCCATGTCCGCCTGAGCAGGGCAGTATGGCACCAGAAGAACCAGGCTGATGTCAGGAGGTCAACACCCCCACCTTACCAACCTGGACAGATGGTCTGACTCTCAACCAGAGACATTCGGCTACATCTACCCTGCAAGTATTTAAGTCCCCATTTTAGTGACCCTTTTCCTATAGTTTAACAAACCAACCCCATAACCTACCTTCTCAAACTCCCTATCATGTACCGTATCCACCCCAGTTTTCATGTCTCTCTGATAAAACCTTAACGGCCCTCGTTGTCTGATTCCTTCACAGAGTCTGGTGCTGCTGACAGCCGTTCACTGCTGCTTCTCCTAGATGATGGCCAAGCTACATTGTCAATGACATCCTCGACTCCTGACGTCATGGTAGGTGCCTCGAATACCTGGTGGATGGGGAGGGGTATGGCCCCCGAGGAAAGGTTGTGTGTAGCTTGGGAGGACATCCTCGACTGATCACCAAATTCCATTACAAAGGCATTACGTTTTTGAGAAAATCAAATGCAAACTGCATTTTTGTTTGCTTTCTCTGTATTCTTCACAGGGTTGGGATGGTTACTTTTCAAATGTATTCCATTACAGATTACAGAATACATGCTGTAAAATATAGTTTGTAACATTTTCCGTTAGATTACTCAATATCAGTAACGTATTCTAATGACTTTGGATTACTTCAGCACTGGTAGATTTTTTTACTTTTTCTAAATATAAAAATAAGACAAAATACACGTTAAAAATTTATTCTCTGAAAAACCTAAATATCTTTTCTAACAGTGCTGTTTCTAAAACAAGATAAATTAAAAAAAAAAATTACTGTCTCCGAACACTAGAAATAGAATTTTCGCTTAGCGTAAAGCTGACAATTTACACAAGGTTTATTACTATTTCTTCTGCTCCACACTTACTTCAAACTTACTTCTCTGTCTGCTCATATGAATGTAAAACATCAGAAGTGTTTCACCGCTATTCAAATGCACTTTGGATTGCATAATTTATATGCATAAATGTTAAATTAAACAAATAACAATAAAATTCAAAGTAATCTCTTCAGTAATCAAAATATTTTTGACTGTAACTGTATTCTAAATACCAATGATTTAGTGGAATGTAGTGGAATACAGTTACTTATATTTTGTATTGTAAATACCCCATTACATGTATTCCGTTACTCCCAAACCCTAATTTTTCATGAGTTAAAAGCAGCTCTTAAATTCATACAGACAGGATCATCATAGACGTTTTGATATATTGTGACCAAATCAGAAAAGAAAACAGCACAAAAACTGAGCATAAATTGTGAACAACACAAATACTGTAACTTCTGAATGAGAGATGTTTACAGCGATGGACCATTGGGCATGTGTACCTGCAGTCACACAACAGACGCACCAGACACGAATTGTGAATAAAATATATTTAAATGTCAGCAAAAGTCAAATTTGGTAATGTTTGTGCTGACTTCAGACCTGAATACACGTTTCCTGGGAACTGCAAGTTTTTTATGTTTTTTTCTTTATCTACTGTAGGTCAATATCTTGGAAGGACATTTCTTGTTTAATTCAAATTTCAAATTGTGTATGTTTTTATTGCTCATATCAGTCTGATACAATGATTTCTGAGGGTTTCAACAGCAACAAGTCAAATTATCAAATTTCATGCATGATTTGGCTTCATCAATCATTCAAAGCTTCTTCCAGTCTTCAGATGTCCAGTGGGGTTTCACATAGCAGCCTTTTATTTTCAGTTGTGATAACTGTGGAGTTATCAACAGTTTACAACAGACCGGTAATTACAAGGGTGCTATGCTATATATGTGGTTTTATGAGTGTATCCACAATATAAATGTTTTGAAAAAAAATGCTAAACATTTTTTAATTTATTTTTTATGTAAAAATGCAGAAAGAATTTTGTGAGGGGTTAATTGATAGGATCTATAGTTTGTACACTATTAAAATCATTATGTCTATGGGGAGTCCTCATAAGGATAGCCGCATCAACGTGTGTGTGTGTGTGGTAGTTTCATAGTGTTTATGTGTTTAACAGGTCCCCCTTTTTGGCTCTGACACAGATGTGCTTATTTAGTCAAATCTCTGAGAAAAAACAGGATGTTGGTTTAGTTTAATGATAAATATGTGAATGTATCAACAAAGAATGTCTGTTTCCTCTCATTTAATTCAGAACATTTTCTTTTAAATTTACCATTTTAAATGAATTACAGTGTCTTTAGTAAGGCCAAAATATATTTTTTTCATGATTTACTTTCATTGATAGACGCATTGATTGAATGCAAGTGTAGAAAAATGCTGTGCCTCATTTGTTGGTTCACTGAGGAACAAACCCCCACAAGCATGTAGGTCTTGTTTCCTAGAATGATTACTAAACTCTTAGTATTAGGGATGTTCTGATACAATTTTTTGGAAAACGAGTACGAGTACAGATTATTTTTTTTTAGTACACTCCGATACCGAATCTGATACCTGTTTTTTTTTTTTTTAACTCCATGTCAGCAATTTACTTCAATTTCATCATCAAAATTGTGTTTAAATAAATATATTCATTAAAACTTTAATCAAATGAAATTATAACAATTAATTTTCAACATGATGTTGTATTATTTTTAATAAAATTTTACACAGAACCTCACAGCACAATCCTATATAAAGAATTGGAATTATTATTATTTTTTTTTTATTGTCAAATAAAGTGCTGCATAACAGAGTATCACAGATGTGAGATATTGCTTAAATATAATACATTTACTCTTGATTAGGGATGAATGGATACCGGTTTCACGTTAAAACCACGATAAAATTCCCCAAAGGTTAGTATAACCGTGTCACATTTAATAATCATTAAAACCGTGCACGATTATCGTGATTTGTTAAACTCTCTGTAAATGCTATCCACACTCACCCAGCATGAGTCTGACGCATGGGCGCAGCATGCAACATTGTTATTGTTGTTTTTTTAGCTGAAAACTTGGCGGAAGTCAATGACAGCCAGTCAATTTCCAACCTTCCAAGAAGACCAAATCAGAAGAGTGGTCACATTTTGGATTTTATAAGAATGCTGAGGGAAAATTAGTAGATGGTGGTAACTCTGTCTGCAGAGCTTGCCTGCGGAAAGTCGCTGCGGAACAGGGCAATGCCAGTCATCTCATCATGACAACCATACATCACATTATAGTGCATGCAAGGCAAGTTAACTTTTAGCTCAGTGAATGAGTTGGGGAAAAGTATGAGGAAAAGTAAATAGTTGGACGCAATATTTAATTGGGTTGAAATAATTTCTTATCTCACTTGTAAAAAAACGCAAGCTCCCACAAAGAAAAAGTTCCTAGCAAGTGCATCGCTTTGAGCCAAGACAAACGAACAAGAAAACAAGACAACAGCCTTGTTTCCATCCACTTTTCACGCTATTTTGTTATCGACAAAAAAAAAATCCTGAAGCTCAGCAAATGCATCCGAGGTAAAGAGGGTTAGATTTAAAATATTTAAACGTTTTAAAATGTTCAAAAGCTCATTTTCTGAAAATGAACTCATTGGACAAATTGTTCTGATAGTTTATAGTCATGAAAAAAAATGGAGAACATTCTGAGAATGTCATTCAGCGAACTTTTTTCATCTACAGAACAGGGTAAGGCTAATTTAAGTTTGTGTAAAGAAAAAGCATATATAGGTCTAACATTTTTTATGATTATTTAATGCTTTTTTCGTTTGTTAATTTATTTAATACAGGGAATTTTGCTAGCATTTTTTCAAAAGTAATCTAAACAATATTTTTATGGAATTGGGCTATAAGTTAGTATTCCAAAAAGCACACTGATGCTTTTCTCTTAGTATTGTGTATTTATTTTTCATTTAAAACATCTTTGTGCACATAAATTATATGTTTTATTGTATTATTAACAGGGTAAGGCTAATTTAAGTTTGTGTAAAGAAAAAGCATATATAGGTCTAAAAATATATATTTTTTTATTTGGTAATTGATTTTTTTTTAAAATTATTATTTAATGCTTTTTTCGTTTGTTAATTTATTTAATACAGGGAATTTTGCTAGCATTTTTTCAAAAGTAATCTAAACAATATTTTTATGTTTTATGTTAAAATTTTACCTGTTTTTTAATTATTTTATAATCCATTGCAGTCTACAAAAGAATTATCCAATACAAATACTGAAGTTGTCCGTTTTTTTTATTTTTTATTTTATACAATCGATAACAATAACAGAGAGGCACAATGGCACAAGTTGTGTTTGTATGAAAGGAGAGTATGAGACATGAAAGAAGCCAGAGTTTCAGGATGAGCAAAATCAAGAATTTCAGAGAGCTATGTAATAAAATGTTGTGTAGATTAGTCACCCAACCAACATATTTTGATCATTTAAAATGTGTAAGTTAATAATAATAATAATAATAATAATAAAACAACACCAATAATTATTATTATTATTAATATACATTTGATATTCCCTTGTTTAATAATTTTATTTGATGTTTGTTGATTTTCAAATACAAAACCTGTTTAAATGATTTCACTGTGTGTGTCAGTACTTTTTGTACATTTTCAGCACATTTTAACAATACCGTGATAATACTGATAACCGTGATAGTTTTGGTCACAATAATCGTGATGTGAAATTTTTATACAGTTACATATCTACTCTTGATTTATTATTATTATTATAAGTAGCAGTCGTAGTAGTAGTAGTAGTAGTAGTAGTAGTATACCATTGAATATTACATAACTATACAGTAGTGATATGCATTATTTGGTAAAGCTTTTATTGTGTCTGTGTTGTTAGACCAAGGAGCTCTGACGTAATGATGGCAGATTCACAATCTGTGTGATACCTGCTCAGGATGTGCTACCAGCAGTAAATACAGTGATATGTAAAGTTAAAACATGGGTAGCACATGTCAGGAGGCACGGGAGAACCTGTCTGGAAATTCTACAACACCATAAAATGTATTAAAAACCTAGGTAGCACACCTTGTCAAGCAGATAATACCTATCAGGATGTGCTACCAGCATAACTATCAGATGGTATGAGGCTGTACTAAGCCCTAACCCCAACCCTAAAACTACGTGAATATAGCATTGCACATCCTGATGTCATGTTTATGTGTTTTGTTCATGTTTTTTGATGTCTTTTATTTTCAGGTTAAGTTCCTGGTCATGTGATTTCCTGTTCCCTCATGTGATGTTGTCATGTGTTTCCCCTGTTCATGTGTCTTGTTTTCATTGGTTGGTTCATTGTTTGATTACTTTGCTATTAGTCTTGTCTTTCTATTGGCTAAAGTTCATTTAGTCTTGTTATCTTGTTTAGAGTTCTGTTTGTTCATTGGTTTATGTTAAGTATATAAACCCTCATGTTTTCCATTGTAGGTTGTCAGGTTTTGATATTGTAACGTAGGTCATGTCATGTCTAGTTTTTGTGTCAAGTTCATGTGTATGTTCACATGTATAGTTAGGGTTTTGGTTTGCACATCTGTAAATAAAACTGCACTTGGGTTCATCTTCACATCATTGTCAGTGCATTGTTACACCTGATAGGTAGCATATATTTTCAGGACACTGGTCATTACGTGAATCACAGTGATTATCAAACCACAAAAATCTACTATATAAATAAATATATTTATTGCCAAGTATGCTTACACATACAAGGAATTTGTCTTGGTGACAGGAGATTCCAGTGCACAACAATACATTTACATTTGACATTTATGCATTTGGCAGACACTTTTATCCAAAGTGACTTACAGAGCACTTATTACAGGGACAATCCCCCCGGAGCAACCTGGAGTTAAGTGCCTTGCTCAAGGGCACAATGGTGGTGGCCATGGGGTTTGAACCAGCGACCTTCTGGTTAGCAGCCCTGTGCTCTAGCCACTACGCCGGCACCACAATACAAAAAACAATACAAAAACAGCAGCAAGACATAGATAAAAACATATTTTATATATATATATATATATATATAATTATACATATACGTACAGACACACACCTTCATACATACACACACATACGTAGTGCAAATCTAAACAAATCTGTTATATAAAGTACAAAAATACAGTATGTTATGTACAGTGCAAAGTTGTTGTTTTTTTCCTTTGAATGTAATGGCAGAAGAGGATATGTTAGATCATATAAATAGAGTTAAACTGTGTATTGCACATAATATTGCTCAATGGGGTGGCTTTAACTGTTTATGAGATGGATAGCCTGAGGGAAAAAAAACTGTTCCTGTGCATGATGGTTCTGGTGCTCACAGCTCTGAAGCTTCGGCCAGAAGGCAACAGTTCATAAAGGTAGTGGGCTGGGTGAGTGGGGTCCAGAATGATTTTTACAGCCTTTTTCCTCACTCTGGAAGTGTATAGTTCTTGAAGGGGGGCAGAGGGCAACCAATAATCCGCTCAGCAGTCCGAACTGTCCTGTGTAGTCTTCTGATATCTGATTTCGTAGCTGCACCAAACCAGACAGTTACTGAAGTGCAGAGGACAGACTCAATGACTGCTGAATAGAACTGTATGAACAGCACCTGTGGCAGGTTGAACTTCCTCAGCTGGTGAAGGAATTACAACATCTGATGGGCCTTTTTCACAATGTTATCAATGTGTGTTTCCCACTTCAGGTCCTGTGAGATGGGAGTGCCCAGGAAACTGAATGACTCCACTGCTGCCACAGTGCTGTTTAGAATGGTGAGGGGGGTCAGTGTAGGGATGTTCCTCATAAAGTCCACAATCATCTCCACCGTTTTGAGTGTGTTCAGCTCCAGGTTGTTATGATTGCACCAGTGAGCCAACCGTTCAACCTCCTTTCTGTGTGCAGACTCAACGTCATCTCGGATGAGGCCGATGACAGTGGTGTTGTCTGCAAACTTCAGGAGCTTGACAGAGGGGGTCCTTGGTGGTGAAGTCATTGGTGTAGAGAGAGAAGAGTAGTGGGGAAAGCACACATCCTTGCGGGACACCAGTGCTGATTGTACAGGTGCTGGAAGTGAATTTCCCCTGTCTCACAAGCTGCTGTCTCTCCGTCAGAATGCTGGTAATCCACTGACAGAGAGACATGGGAACAGGGAGTTGGTTTAACTTAGTCCGGAGAATAGCTGGGACGACAGTGTTGAAAGCTGAACTGAAGTCCACAAAAAGGATCCTTGCATATGTACCCAGTCTGTCCAGATGTTGCAGGATATGATGCAATCCCATGTTGACTGCATCATCCACAGACCTGTGTGCACGATAAGAAAATTGAAGACATTTTTTTTTTTTTTTTTTATTTAATTGGGATATAGAAGGGTTCCAGTGATGTCCTTCAGGTGGGCCAACAACAGTCTCTCAAATGACTTCATGACCAAAGACATCAGGGTGACAGGTCTGTAGTCATTAAGTCCTGTGATTTTTGGTTTCTTAGGGACAGGGATAATAATTGAGCGTTTGAAGCAGCATGGGACTTCACACTGCTCCAGTGATCTAATGAAAATCTGTGTGAAGATGGGTGCCAGTTGGTTAGCACAGGATCAGAGGCACGCTGGTGATACTGAAGCCTTCCTCATCTTTTGCTTTCGAAAGACGTGGCATACATCATCTTCACAGATCTTGAGTGCAGGTTGAGTAGCAGGAGAGGGGTGGAGAGGGGTTGCAAGAGATGTTTGTGTGTAGTGAAGGTCAGAGTGGGTGTGGGGTGTGAGATTGGGCCTTTCAAATCTACAGTAAAACACATTCAGGTCGTCAGCCAGTCGTTGGTCCACCACAAGGTTGGGGGTAGGAGTGCTGTAATTAGTAAGTTGGTTCAGGCCACTCCACACTGATGCAGGGTCGTTGGCTGAAAACTTGTTTTCCAGATTCTCAGAGTATCTTCTTTTAGCCACTCTGATTTCCTTATTCAGTGTGTTTCTGGCCTGATTATACAAGACTTTATCCCCACCCATGTATGATGGTTAACTCCGCTATGCGATCCGCTCTGAAAAGCTGAAAGCCCGGCAGATGTAATGCACTGTCCGGAATGGCTTCACTCAGCAAGGTTTCTGTGAAGCACAGTGCAGCAAAGTTTGAGAGTTTGAAAAGTCCTTATTTGTACGTGTGAGGAGATGTAGTTTGTCTGTTTTGTTCGGAAGAGAGCAGAGATTCGCTAGATGAATGCTCGGCAGTGCTGTTTGAATGCCGTGCTGACGGAGCTTGACCAGCACGTCCCTCGCCTGCGTCTTGTGGCGTGTTTAAACAACACAGCTGCACCTCTGACTAAAATGTACAGCAAAACGTCTGAATATTCAAAAACTGGGAAAAGATTATCTGGTATGTGCTGCCGAATGTTCAGCAGTTCGTCCCTGGTAAAACTGACTGGAAGAACAAACAAACAAAAACAACAAAAGAATTTGGGAGCTCCACACCGAGGCGGCCATCTGCGGTGTCATCATTGTCATCCATCATTTTATATATATATATATATATATATATATATATATATATATATATATATATAGTCTGTATATGACTCTAAAATGTGAATTAGAGCTCTGCCTGCTGTCATCTGCTACAAACAAAGCATGTAATGCTCATAATAGTTTTTTCCATGTATGTGCCAAGGACCTCTTAAAGGTATGAGCAGTTTGTGTCTTTATGTTAGCACAACACCGGCTCCACACACTCACATTTAAAAAGCTACACGTGCAAACTATATATTTATCTCATTAAATCACAGCTCATTGCACAATCTTACTAGGGTAACATTTGGTGCCCAAGGAGTGGAAGAGAGGAGACGCAGGAGTAGAATCTTAGAATCTTTTAATTATAAACACTGGAGTAGAACATGCGCTAGAGTGGAAACAAACACTGGAGAGGAATTTCAGGGACTGACAAATACTAAACAAAACTAGAGGGTATATATACACTTGTAAACTAATGAGGAAATGGAATACAGGTGGGGATGACAATGAACAGATGAAAAGATTGGGGCAGTGGATTCTGGGAAACTTAGTGCTGGGGAAAATGTCAAAATAAGAGTCCTTGTATACTGTGAGGACAAACTGTGACAACTAGGACATGACGTGATTTTAATTTGTGCACTGAATATTTAAGTAATGACATCGGTACAACAGATGGTATCGGTATTTGGTATCAGAGCATTTTTACTAGTACCAGTACATGTGTGCGTTATCAGACCAGATTCCGATACCAGTATCGGGACATAGCTAGCTAGAATCAATGGAAATCCTGCTACCTATGTTAGTACTCGTCACAAAAGCCTTGCCAAACCTTTGACTCAAGCCAGGTGTGAGTACTCATTTTACTGAACATGTTTACAGTCTTACTGTATCTGAAGAGCTCTGTGAGGCAGCACTGATTCATAGCCTGTTTTTCCCTCTAGTGTTTTGTGTGGGTCACCCATATGACTCTAGATGTACGAACATGTCATTCACCGCATGTTGTCCACATTTGAATTTGATGCCTTCCCAAATGGAGATTAGCAGTTATGTTGGGGCTACACAGGCTAATGTGCAGTATGATCTCTGTAACTTGCCAAGTGTGCGTTGAATCACTTCCCTTTGCTATGCAGGGCATGTGTACACTTATGCTCTATGATCCTTGTTCTAAAAAAGGATAAACATGTTTATGAGAAAATGCCCCCCATATTTGCCCCAATCCTTAATTTGACCCAGGCTTATTTGGGTTTTATTTGTTGTAGCCCTGTTTTTCCTTATCTTTTTTTTTTCTGTGGTAGGTTATCTCAGTCCACGATTACATCAGAATTTCATGCTGGTTATCTTTTCCTACAGAGTGTCTCTCCCAATCCTCTGACCATATTGATAATAAACTCTCATCTATAGATCTTGGGTAGCATGACTTAATGTGCACATTGATCAGATTAGCAGTAAACTATCTCAACTAAACAATATGGGATCTCAACATCTTAAGAAAAAAGTAATAAAAAAGTAGGATTGAATTTAAAACTCAGTGAGAATGTGGATTAGTGTCCAAACAATGACCTCTTTACTCAATAGACACCATTTGGATGTGTGCGTGTATGTGTGTGTATGTGTGTAGAAGGGATTATAATGACCTACATTCTGTGAAACGGATGATTGCATGGGGCCTTATTGTCCCTAGGTGTATGTGTTCAGTGTCTTGCATAGGTGAGCCCATTACTACAGTCAAAGAGATTGATGTAGGTTTCATTCTTTGTGGTTTACCCTATTTCTTCTCTTTTTATATTGAGTCTGATTATTTTTTGTTTCTGTTAATTACCTGCTATCACACTGAATTCATAAATGCTCAGTGGCCATTTTGAGAAGCTCTTGCAGTTAAGAAGGTAAACACTAACCATAACGTTTATGACTGTAAATACTGTTGATATTAAAATTGGGAAGTGAGATCTGGTTTCATTTAAAAAAAAAAAAAAAAAAAAAAACATTTTCAAAGTCATGAAAATATGATTTTCATGACTTTGGTTCCAATAATCTTGAACGTGCATTTTTCCACCAATGCAGACAAAACACTAAAATACTCTGATTCAGTGTCAGCGAAACCCCCTCTACTGAATCTTTAGCACAAAACACATGGCGTGACCAGTGTAGTCCGATATTTAGCTTTTTTTAATCTATAGCACAACCAGTGTAATGCAATTCCCGAATCAGTGACTTTCATGAGCCGGTTCTTTTTAGTGAATCTGACTTAAGTCACATCCAGCTCGAAATTAACCAAGAACTGTTAACATTTATTTAATGTTGTATTTAAGGCTCCTGACACTTACATTTGGGATTTCAGTTACTGAGTGGTTGTTTATGTGAAATGACTGAATTAAATATGTTATTTCTTTATATCTTTTTTAATTTAATTCATAGTTAAAGTAGGACTTACTATAGTTTTATTTAATAAATATATATATATTTTTTTCATATATTCCTTCCTCAAAAGTGAGTATGATTAATAGAACCATTTTGCCATACCAAAAAATGTAAAACAGTACAATATCATATTGCTGTTTTTTTTTCTGTACTATTTTCCAGTATAGTGCTATTAGCAAAATTGTATGGATCATGTGACATTTTTTAGATAAAATCAGTGACTATTTGACAATTAATCAAATTCAAATCTCGATATGCCCAATTGTGATCATTAAGCAGCAGAAGGATTTTATTTAATTAAATAATATACAGTTTGCATGTGCTGCATGTTTCATGAACGAGAGGTGCCGATGTGCTCTGTCATTCTTCACACACACATACACACACAGATTGCACATGATGATAAATGCTGTGTTTAGTGTTTAATAAGTTGTGAACACTTACATGATCTCCAGTGATTACAGCTTGTGAGTATTCTAACATTTAATTTGGAATGCAAAGCTTATTAAATACCACCAAAACACACATGCCTGTCAAAATAAAAGTTCCACCAAAATAGAAGCTGTTTAACTGGATGTGTGAAATTAAAGACATTTTGAAAGAAAAATATTACTACTATAGAGAAATATAGAAATATTCAAATTAATAACAATGATAATACTAATAACAATAATTTTATTATAAATGTGTTTTATTATTATCATTACTATCATTATTTATAATAATAATAATCATCATTATCATCATCATCAGCAGCAGCAGCATCATATTTATCCTCTAAAATCAATTATTATTATTATTATTATTATTATATGCAAGCAATATCACAAAAGTGTACATTTTATTTGACCAAAAACAACCTAAAAAAATATATTTTCATTTGATTAAAGTTATGTATTCATTTGTTTTAATACTGTTTTGATGACTGTTGTTGGGCACTTCATTCAGGAGGGGGTTTGGTTATTAGCAATAATTAATAATTATCAAAGATAATTATTACTTATTAAAATCAATAGAATTTTGAATAGTCAACATTAGCTTTTTAATCATTTAAATCAACAATTATCAAAGATAACCATCAATTATCAAATTTAATAGAATATTAATTATTAGCAAAGATAATTATTAATTATTAAAATCAATAGAACACTGTTTAGAATTAACATTATCTTATTAAAACTTCAAATCAACAGTCATCAAAGATAATTATCAATTATCAAATCCAATAGAATATTAATAAGGATTAATATCCCCGGGGCACCACCCTGGAATCAGGGACTAATAACCAGACAGTAAAGCAGTCTCACTATAGGATTGTTCTCTTAGGAAAGTCGATGTCCGGAGAACATTGACATTCAAAAATAAATAAATGAATGCTTGAATCCGAGGACTCACATCCCCTGCCAGCCGTTGACACAGGTGCATGCAGAACAATACCAAAACATTTCTCTTTAAAGTATAACAAAGTTTATTAATGCAGTAATATCAATAAATAATTAATACAATGCAGTCAATACACTTCCAACTTCCTACTACAAACTAAACAATAACATGATTAGATATGGTAACAATTAAGCCTATAATACATGGAGGAAGGAATGCGTATGTGTGTGTGTGTGTGTGTGTGTGTGTGTGTGTGTGTGTGTGTGTGTGTGTGTGTGTGTGTAAAGGGTGGAGTGCACAAAATGGTGGACATGGCTCTTGTGGAGAGTATGTCATCCAAATGTGGGTCGAAGAGACTGGTTAATGGTGTCTGCCTGTTTAACGCGTGTCTCTGCTAGCACGATAATTTAGAGATAAAGCCGAGCTTTATCGCCAAGTTGTATACAAACCAAATGTGTGTGCAGTATGTTTGTGAGGGGTCGTGTGTGTGCGGTTAGTACGAGAGAGAGAGAACAGAGTGATAGCACTGTGTTCTCTGTGGGAGAGAAGGCAACTGTTAGTATATCACTCAGAGAAGCGGCAAATAGCTCGTAATCCATCTGCCACGGTCGGTGGTTCTTTAATGAACTCAGTGTGCAGGTCTCACCCGCGATGGCAGAAACTGCAGAAACAGTCCAGCGTAGTTGGGCAACAACACAGCAAATCTCATTCGTGGTAACAGTACTTTCAGTAATACGTTGAGTATTATTAGCAACAATGAGCGGACTCGGCAGTCCGTAAACTGTACAATCAATAACCTTGATACACAAGAATAACACATTATAATAATCTATCTTTGCCCAGACATAAACCTCTTACTTGAGTCACATGAGGATGCAGGTAGAATGTGTGTTTGTCCGTCGTTTGACTCCGACTCGGTTCCTCAAAGCTCGGGTGATAACGTGAAGCCATTTCCTCGCTCTGTCGGCGGGTGGTATGGCGACTGATTCTCGGCAGGTCGGCAGAGAATACAGCGAATTCGACATGGTTGGAGAAGGAACAGAAATCTTCTTCAATTCTGCAGGCAAAAGGGTGAAGACGCAGATTGCTCTGTGTAAAATAATAAGGTCTCTCAAAAACTTTTGGCAGTACAATGGTGTTGATGTGTAGTAAGCTGTTTCCTGTTTCGTATCAGTGTGTCAACAAACTGCCATTCTTAGAAATGCGTTTCTTGTATCTGTACTTTCTGTCCTAAGCCCTCATGTATCTCATATAAAATATGTATGTCACGTTCAGATAAGGTAAAGAGTCTAGTCTAGTGGAACAACCTGTGATGGCCCACGAGGCAGCCACACATCAATGAGCGGTAATGTTACACGCACTCATACATACCAAACACACGCGCACATATACACGTACATGCATATGCTTTCTTTAATTTATTCGGTACATTGTTTGAGCTTCTTATTTTCATTCTTTTTATGGTCTCTATATTCATATCGTAAGTTCTGGTGCATCATTGACTAGTTGGGGTGCACACATTCTAGTTTATGGTGTACGGTGTACACTTTTATTAATATGGCATTTTCTGAGTTTAAGTTACCGCTGTGGTGCTGAGGAGTGGATGGCTGGAGCTGTTGGCTGTGAATAGCGGTCGGCGAGTTTCCTGATTCGTGGTGCGAGTGTTTTAAGGACCGGCATGGCGTTTCGACCGCTGCTTTAGTTCCACTTGCCGCTACCAACCAGCAGATTGACTGTGGGGGAAATGGGGTGGTTGTGTTTTGGATTTTCTTTTCTAATTTGTTGGTTTTCTTTGTTGTTATTTGTTTATTTCTTCAATATATGTTTTTAATTGTATTCTAATTCTTTAACTGCCTTGTTATGAATTTTGTAATTGTATATGAAGTTTGTGTTTTCTGTTTTCCCCTTGGGTGTTAATGTGGACTAGTCCGTTTGTATAAATGTGTCCCAGTTGTTTCATTTAAGAGGTCAGTTCAGTTCTCTCATATTCCGTCATTTGAGTTTAGTTTTGTTCTGTTGACCTCTTTTATCGGCCTAAACATGGATCTGAGTTATTTGGACATTGTATTTCTTTCTATTTGAACTATTTTGGTCTGATTAATTAAAGGACTATTTTGGGAAACTGTTTTTGTCACGGCCCTCATTCCTTGACTGCTCGGTCCCTCACACAACCATTAACTCCATCCCAGCAGATCACACTCATTTTACTGTTAATGATTTGTGTATTCAAGTATGAAGTCAACAGTACCTATCTTGGTCATGAGCTGCAAAAAGGAACATTTCGTCTCAAAGACTCCAATGCAAATCTACGTAATAGCCTCAGCTCTCCACCAGCCCTAGGCTTACCGAATTATGGTGAACCCTTTCATCTGTACGTGCACGAGGCAGCAGGTACAGCAGCAGCTATCTTTACTCAGTCCAATGGTGGGACATACAGACCAGTGGTGTACTTGTCAAAAACACTAGATGCAGTCGCATTGATGGTACAAGATGCAGAACGTATTGTTCTCTCACATCCATTTGTCGTACACACCTAATATCAAACATTAAAAGAATGCTTAAAGCCTACACTGAAACCGGAAGAACATGGGTTGATGTTCTACAGGCTGTGTTAACTGAACTCAGAATTTCACCATCCTCTGTTGTTAAACTCTCCCCATTTGAAATACTAATGGGTAGGCCGTTCCCGTTAGGCCGCACTGGCTCTCTCTCTCTCCACAGGTGATACGGAGGTGGTGATCAAGGAATATGGGGATTCCTTGATTAAAACATTAAATTGCATAAATGGTGATGTCTCTCTTTCTCTACCTATGCCCACAGAAAAGCCCACTCATCCATTTGTTCCAGATCAACAGGTTCTGGTGAAGTGTCTGAAACCAACAAATTTAGGTGAACCAAAGTATCTTGGCCCAAATACAGTGCTGGCAGTGACCTGAACAGGAGTGCTGACTGACCTTCAACCGCAATGGATCCACACAAGCCACGTGAAACCTGCACCTGAGGAGGGCCTGACTGGTTCAAGAGTGAATGGTGAAAGCACTAGAGGAGCTGAACATGCAGCACCAGTGCCTAACCGGGAATCTGCGAATAAGGAGGAGCTGAGGAGGGAGCCGAAACAGTCAAAATGAAAAGATTCTTACTGATGCTCCTTTTATGGCAGGAGGTCGTGTCTACTCCCATCCACCCAGTGTCATCACAACAGCAAACAGTCACAAGAGTAATCCAACTCCATAGAAATAATGTATGGTTGTTATGGATGAACTTCACTGCTGGTGGTAAACAGTGTATAGTGTGCTCTAGATCACCAGCATCGATTTCTTATGTCATTCCCGTGCCAATGAATACAACAACATGTTTGCTACAATTGCTGATGCAAAAATAAATACAATGATAAACAGGCATAACATTGCCATGCTTCACTATGTATGTACTGTATATCTACTGCTGAAGTTATTGAGAGGGCTACGTGAACCTTTCTGGATAAAAGTGGGCAATGTAAAATAATAAGGCCTTCTTAGTCAGTACAACTATGTTCTTCCTGTTCTGCAGGACAGTTGATGTGTTGCTAGCTGTTTACTGTTTCTTTTCAGGGTGTGTTGACAAACTTCCATTCTGTCTTGTATCTGTACACTCTGTCCTAAGCGCTCACGTATATGTGAAATCAAATATGTATGTCACGTCCAGATAAGGTAAAGAATGATTTTATTGGTTAGTCTAGTGGTCAAGTGTTACTTTGCTGAACAATATATAATGATGTGTTGAACAATAAACGTCGGAGAATGATATGATATGCTCTGGTGTCTGTGTGTCATTCTCCCCTCATGAGGATCCGGATCGAAAACAGCGACTGCAGACCTGAATTGATATTTAAGGGGCACTCCTATAATTCCTTACACTCGGCGATCTTCATCAATTTAGTTAGCGGCTCGGTGGAACATGGAGAAATCGTAACTCATCCAGCGAGATGGAGATTGTATGGCCAAAGTTTCAGGTATGTACGTTACTTCCTTGGGCAATGAGACTACACCTGGATGCAGCAGGGCTGCATCTAGATGAGGCACATACTGTCGCTGGAAGCAATGCCCAGAAAGATTTCAGAGGTTTTTATACTCTCGATGATGTCATGTTCTGTTGTGCGTTTCATCCAATAGGAGTTGAGAGTTCGATCTTTCAGAATTTTACACATAGGTGTAAAGTGAGCAAGGCTTCTTCTGTAGTCTTTTTTGGACTCCCTTTTTTTTTATTTTGGCACAGTTGTTGTTATCAGGCTGTGAGTGTTCATATAGGCTGCAGTCAGGCTTTATGACCGATTACCTGAGGCCCAAATTTTTTTTTATTTAAACAAAACTTAAATCAAAATGCCATAATAGGGCAAATAATGTCTCTGGTTACTTAACTGTAACCCCTATTCCCTGATAAAAGCAGAACGAGATGCTGTGCTGACTTAGTGCTTTGGGAACAGCTTTAGGTGTGACCAGCTGTGAATATGTGTGCAACACGTCAATGAAATTGACCAGAATTTATAGACTCTGCTGGTGACATCATTGGATGCACCTGTAGCAGGGCTATAAATTGATGCGTCACAGGTGCATTGTTAGGTATTTTGTCTGAAGAGCAGTCCTGGGGCATCCCAGTGCGGCAATGAAGCACATCATCTTATTCCCATTTTATCAGGGAACAGGGGTTACAGTTAAGTAACACGAGACGTTCACTGTCAAAAAGCTACACTTTGAAGCTGCGCTGACTTAGTGCTTTGGAAACAAGAATACTCAAGCTGCCGCACTGTGGATGTCTGGACCCCTAACGGTTGTGTAGTGTGCTCACAAGTGTGCGAGAGGTCTCACACATGAGCTTGTGATGTTGACTCAAGGACATAAGAGCCCGGAGTGGCATGAAAATCCAAACTATAAAATCTTATGAATGTGTGCAGAGAGGACCAGCCTGCCGCATCACAAACATGCTAAGAGGGACACCTCAAGCCACGGCTTTAGAGGAGGCGACCCCTCTGGTAGATTGAGCCCTGATGCCTACTGGGCACAGACTGGACAAAGTCTGTGAAGTCTTTCCTGCTCCGGCGTTGTAAACGGCTTCAAGAGTGTGGATGTACAGTCGAGAAAGGGTGCAAAATTGCTTTAGCCATTCCTGGGGCAAAATCTAAGCAGGCTAGCAAGACAGACAGAGCGTGTAGATCCCCAATTCTTTTTAGAGAATTAATTGCCATAAGAAGAACAATCTTGAGAGTCAGAAGTTTATCAGACGCTGACTCTAGAGGTTCGAAGGGGGTCTCAACCAGACCCTCAAGGACTATTGCTAAGTCCCATGAAGGGATCCTGGTCCTAGCAGGAGGTCTCAGTTGCATGGCTCCATGAATGAAGCGAGCAAGCAGAGAATGTCTCCCCAATGGCACCCCGTCAATCAAGGCGTGGCAAGCCAATAGAGCGGCCACGTAAACCTTGAGAGTGGCGGGGCATGTGCCTGCTGACATTTTTTCCTGCAGAAAGTCCAGAACTGAAGCAATCTGGCAGTTAACTGGATCTGCATTATGTGCACTGCACCATCTTTCAAAGACACCCCATTTATTGGCATAACTTCATCTAAGTAGAGGGAGCCCTAGAATGGTCTCGATAACTTCATGCCTCAGTTTTGTACCCTTTAGGGGCCAAACATGAAGGTTCCACAGCTCGGGCCGGGGATGAAATATTGTCCCCTGTGCCTGAGACAGAAGGTCGCTCCTGTCTGGAATCGCCCAAGGCGAGCTGTCGAGTAGAGACATTATCTCCGAGAACCATACCCTGTTCGGCCACCGCGGTGCTATCAGTAAGAGGCAGGACCCTTGCTGGCGAACTCTGGCCAAGACTCCCGGGAGCAGAGAGACCGGGGAAAACAAATACAGTTGCATTCTGGGCCATGTATGTGCCATCGCGTCCAGACCCAGGGGGGCTGGGTGACTCAGAGAGAAGTAGAGGGGACATTGTGCTGTCTGTTGAGAGGCAAAAAGGTCCACTTCACCCTGTTAAATCTCACCCAGATTTGTTCCATTACCTCGGGGTGGAGTTTCCACTCCCCTGTCGGCATTTTCTGTCTGGACAGTAAATCTGCTCCCACATTAAGGCATCCAGGGATATAAACTGCCCTGACTGACAGGAGCTTGCCCTGGGCCCAAAAAAGAGTCTGACATGCCAGAGTGTTCAGCTGGTGTGAACGTAGACCTCCTTGGTGATTTATGTAAGAGACTGCTGCTTTGTCCACCCGCACCAGGGCATTGCAGCCTCTGGAGGAAGTATTTCAGGGCCAGAAATACAGCCATCAACTTGAGACAGTTGATGTGCCAATCGAGCTGATGACCCTCCCATTCCCCTTGAGCTGGACGACCACTTAAGACCGCTCCCCAGCCCGTCAGGGAGGCTTCTGTTGTTAGCAACCTGCGATGGCAAGATGCACCTAGAGTGGGACCCAAAGTAAGGAACTGGGGTCTGAACCACATAGAAAGGGAACAAAGTGCACGGCACGTAACCCTTATTAGCCTTAGGGGACTGGCCCTTAGATGAAATCCCCTGGTTTTCAGCCACAACTGAAAGGTCTCATGTGCAGAAGGCCCAAAGGGATCACTGAGGATGCAGATGCCATGAGACCTAGTATTTATTGATACTGACGAACAGTGCAACCTTAGCCTAGCCTGACTTTGCTTAGGGTGTTCTGAATGGACACAATTCGAGCAGGAGACAATTGTGCCCGCATCGTGATCGAATTCCATACAACGCCCAGATAGGTAATTCCCTGAGTGGGAGAGAGAACGCTCTTTTTGACGTTGACCCAGACCTCAGACCCAGAGAAACCAGATGAGCTAATACAATATCCCTGTGCTGAACTGCCAGTTCTTGAGACTGTGCTAGTATTAGACAGTCATCTACATAATTCAGAATGCAGATGCCCCAGAGTCGCAAAGGAGCCAGTGCTGCATCCATGCATTTCGTGAATGTGCAGGATGATAGAGCTAGGCTGAATGGAGGAACTCGATATTGGAAGGCTTCGCCCCCGAAAGCGAACCTCAGGAACTTCCTGTGCTGTGGCAGAATTTCTATATGAAAGTATGCGTCCATGAGATCGATCATGTCCAACCAATCATGATGTTGGATTTGTGACACGACCGTCTTGATAGTTAGCATTTTGAACTTGAACACCCTGACTGGGCATTTCAAGCCTCGAAGATCTAAGATCAGACACAACCCCCCCCACCCTTCTTGGGAACCAGGAAGTATCTGCTGTAATAACCTGACTCTTTCTTGAAGGGGAATATGTTCTATGGCCCCTTTGACCAAGAGTTCTTGCAGTTCTTTCCACAGTAGGCAGGCTTGCTCCAGTTTCACAGTAGTGGAAACCATGCCGTTGAAATGCAGAAGGCGCCGAACAAATTTAATTCTGTAGACTTTTTCTACTGTTCTTAGGACCCACGTAGAAATACCTGGGTGAAGTTTCCACGCTGCCAGGTTCTCTGAGATAGGTATTAGTTTTGACACTTCCCCCCTGAGTGAGGCGAGGAAGGAATTGCCCGAAGGCTTCCTTGTGATTTTTTGCCTCCTGGTGATAACTACATTCATAGCGTCACCAAATAAGCCAGAAGGCGAAATCAGGGCATCGAGAAGGAAAACTTTGTCCTTGTTTCTGATGCCCGACAGGTTGAGCCATAAGTGTCTCTCCGTACTGACTAAAGCAGACATAGACCGGCCAATGGCGTGGGCCATTTGCTTGGTCACACGGAGAGACAGATCCGTGCCTTGACAAAGCTCAGAGAAAGCCTCCTCGTCGACCATGGTGCCCGCACTCAGGTCCTACAGCAGATCAGCCTGGTACACCTGTAACACTGCCATAGTGTGCAGGGCAGCACCAACCTGACCTGCTGCCTGATAAGCCTTCCCCACAAGCGTGGAGATGGTCCTGCATGGCTTTGTTGGGAGAGTGGGTCTTTTTAACGATGATGCCAAGCCAGGCGAGAGATAACCCGCAAGTGTTTCTTCAACCGGTGGCATCACCGAATACCCCCATGCCTCAGCACCCACGATAGTCGAATATATCGACATTGAGGGCACAAAGACACGGGAAGTATAAGGTTTCCTCCATGAACGAGAGAGCTCGTCATGGAGGTCATCAAATAAAGGAAGGGACTGATGAGGCATTCCCTTGGCCACCAGACAGAAATCTGTCCTCCAACTTGGAGTGTTTGGGGGTCTCTTGTTCGTGTGGCCAGTCTAATTGAAGCCTGGCCACTGCACGAGTAATCACCTAGAGTAATTCCTCCGATGATTTATTATTATGCCCGGAATGCTCGGAGGTGGGTAACTCAAAGTACTCAGACTCAAGAGATTCATGGTTCACCTCATGAATCAAAGAGGCACCGGAGCGTGCTTCAGGATCACGGGAAGGACTAGCTGGATCTGGGGAGAGAGCGAGCGATAGGGATGGACCCGTCTCTCGCTCCTCAGCCAGATCCATTTGAAAGCCCCACGATGGAAGTGTGGGCGCTGACTCTCGGAAGTAAGCAAGACGAGTGTGAAGCATTTTGACTGAGAACAGATCGCAAAGTGTAGCTTTTTTATTCATTTGCATGGATAATAGACTTGTCTGAAATCCCCCCCACCACACACTCTTCATTTGATTCAATAAATAACCGTGGCTTGTGTTGCTAGGCAACCGTGACATAAGTACTCATTGCTTTGTTTTAACACAATGTCAATGCTGGGTGCAGGGCCCACTCTATCTTGTTGGTATTGGAGGTTGCTAAAGATTTTGCATGCAGCACATCTCACCTCAGTGTATCGCTCTGTTAAATTTAAGACCTTGAAGATGTCAGACAATTTAATAATATAACAAAATGATTATCGACATACAGCCTAGCAGAACAGTTCCTTTTTAGACATGAAATCAAATTGCTTTAAAATATGAGTGTAATACCTGTTGCAGTTAGTTTAAAATTCATACAGCATACAGAAAAAAAGACTTCTTGTGTTTAATGTGTGTGTGTGTGTGTGTGTGTGTGTGTGTGTGTGTGTGTGTGTGTGTGTAAAAAGAATCTTGTGTTTAAGTTTCATATGTGGTAGAGGTTGTTGATATTGATATGAAGCTCAGATTGTGCATTAAAGCTCTTGATCACCTCTTTATAGATTGTGTTTTACTGCAGTGGTGGCAGAAATGACTGACATTTTCTCAAACTGCCCTGTGTCCTTGAAGTGCAAGAATGCCCGGCTCACAAGGCCTGACATCTAATCAACACCTGTAACCTCCACAACCGGCCAGGTGTCTAAGTGAGAATTCTAAAGTCGTTTCAAGCTCCACAAACATTATTTTATATAAGGCGTCATGTTTCTTTGAATTCTAAGTCTTTTTCTCCAGTTGGCCAGAGAGCAATTGTGCTCCTCATCATTAGCTTACAATGTGTATCTAGAGAGCCTTCACCTTATATATTAGATTTGATTTCACATTCTACATAGAAGTGGGAGTACTACAGTGGGGGTTTCTGCTTTGTCCAATATTTAGACAATAAATGCCCCATGAAATACATACAGATCCACAGTAATGACTGCCATCCATCTTGGCCTGCATTTCAATGCTGTGTGCATTTATTACTGGGACCTTTGTTTCTTTTTATTGTTACCCTGGCTGATAAAGTTGGAGCAATTTCAGATTTGATGCTCGTTCCATCTGGCTTTAGAATTAGTCTTAGAATACAGACACTTCCGATCTCATTTTCAATAGTGTCTCTCTATTTGTGCATGCAAGATACCATGATAAGTCGTTATTCATGCAGAAAAAGCATTCTGAGAGCAGCAGGACCAATTGCGCTAACAATTGTCCTGCCTATGAGTGATGTGAGAGCATAGCTTAAGTGTGCCTTATTTCACGGCGTGCACAAAATGCTAGTGTTTTTATTTCAAATATTACCAGGGATTTCATTAAAAAATACAAATTAACCTAAAATATCAACAGACTTGTTTCCAGACAGGTCCCAGAGCACAGCCCAGATTCACTCCTACTTTTTATTAAGCTGCTGGGCTTTAATAATTGCAACCAATCTGAGGTGACTATGTATGACCTTTAGAGGGGTTAGAAATGCACGGCTGTGAGATTTAAGTCGTGACTTAAACTACTGGGTTGCAGGCCATACAACACAATCAAAATATGGCTTATACAGGTGACCAAACGAGATTGTTCCACTTTCCGTAGATTGATCCAGAAGTGTAAAATTCCCAATATGGTCTTATGACAAGTCATAATAATAGCACAAGATAGCAAAAAATTTGCAACCTTTACACCTAAAGAGAAAAATAACCAAATTAACTAATTATGTTTTTAAGTTAAACCCCCAAACCCCAAACCTAACCATAAAAGTCTAACCCCTTACCCAAACTTAACCATGCGCAAGTGATACACCCAGCCAGCTATACCATATTACTGAATTCTACGTGTTCAGACCTGTCAAAACACGGGACGAGACCGTCTCAACCCAGAGATTGTAAAATCTCGTGAAGGTATTGGTGTTGCCCAGCCCACCGCTCTCCAGATGTCTGCTAGAGAGGTGCCATTGGCCAGTGCCCACGAGGATGCTACACTCCTTATAGAGTGTGCTCGAACCCGCAAGGGGGTGGGCATGGCCTGGGTCTAGTAGGCCAATGCAATGGTGTCCAAGATCCAGTGGGCAAGCCTCTGTTTTAGAAAGTGTTCCCTTTCTGCTGTCCACCAATTCAGACAAAGAGCTGCTCAGAGTGTCTAAAGCTCTGTGTGCGATCGGAGAGTGCTTGCAAGTCCCCAACCCTCTTGATGGAAGTGAGCACAATCAGGAGGGCCGTCTTCAAGAAGAGGGCTTTTTTTTCCAACTGAGCTGCTCAAACAGGGCTCTCCGAAGGCCCAGGCGGACCACGGAGAGATCCCATAAGGGTAACAGGCATGGCCTAATAGGGTTCAGCCTCCAGGTGCCTCTAAGGAACCTGATGATCAAGTCGTGCTTACCAAATGACTTACCGTCCACTGCATAGTGGTGAGTCACTATGGCGGCTACATAAACCTTCAAGGTGGAGGGGGACAGCTGACCCTCCAGCCTCTCCTGCAGGAATGAGAGCACTGACCCAAGTGGGGGGCCATGAGAATGACTTGTTCCCCGTACTCCCTGACTTTGTACAGGACTTGTGCAACTTGGCTCACTTGGGGAAATGCATATTTGTGCAACCCCCGGGGCCAGCTTGTTGATGTGCCAACCCAGCCCGGGGGCCCATCCAGGAGCCAGCGGATGCATGCCCCATTGCACACTGTGCCCCAGCCCAACCTGCTGTAGGGGGACTCCTGTCCGTAGAAAACAGAGGTCTGTCCAAGGGCTGAATAAGTGACGGCAGGAAGGGGTGCGGGTCACATGGTACTCAGGACTCGAGTCTGAAGCCAGTGCTAAAGCAGTCTCATATGCATCAAACTGATGCATCGCTTGTGAGGTATGCTGTCATTGAGACTGAGTCTAACTCCATGCTGAGAAAAGATATGCTCTGAGACGGGCTGCCCAGGAAGTTGGGAACCTACGATGGGAGATGGTAAGCAGACCACTCCTTCCCCCAGTGGAGTGCCGGGTGGAGAATCCTTGTTTTCCTTTTTTTATGATTTTTCCGCTCCCCCAACAGGCTGCAGTACCCAATTTTCAAGAAAAGAGCAATTTCCTTACTTTCTGTGCCATATAGTCGGTGACCATGGCACTGGAACTGTTTCCTTTCAGCAGGTGCGGTGCCTGGGTGGTGGGCCTCCCGCCCCTGCACACCCAGCTGTGGCACAATCCCCAATGTGACGGTCTTGATAGGTCACGAGGACAATTTTCCTCCTACCCATCCCAGACCACTCCAGGGGTGGGCAAAAGGAGACAAGTTAGTGCTTTAATGTCCCTGGAATTGGTCCCCACCCACTGGTACATCCGACGTGATTGTTCCTTTGGTCCCCTTGCTCAGAGCTTGGGGCAGTGGCTGGCACTCCCCAACCTGTCACGGTGGCTGATCAGGACCGTCCGACTCGTCTACGCAATTCAGTTCGCCAGGCACCAACCCAGGATCAACGCCGTCCGCTTCACTTCGGTGAAAGGCGAGAACTGCACTACCTTGCGCAGGGAGATTGCGTCACTTCTATGGAAGGACGCAATAGAGCCAGTTCCTCCATCCGAGATGAAGATGACGTTTTATAGCCCCTACTTCAACGTACCCAAAAAAGCAGTGTGTTGCGGCCAGTCATGGACCTGCGAGTTCTGAACCGGGCCTTGCACAGACTCCCGTTCAAGATGCTGATTGCATTTTAGCGAGCTAAATCAAGATTGGTTTGCGGCGGTAGACCTGAAGGACACGTACTTCCATGTCTCGGTTCTATCTTGACACAGGCCCTTCCTGCGGTTTGCTTTTGAGGGCCGGGCATACCAGTACAAGGTCCTCCCCTTCGTTCTGTCCCTGTCACATCAAGCCTTTACGAAGGTTGCAGAGGCAGCACTTACCCAGTTATGGGAAGTGGGCATCCGCATCCTCAACTATCTCAACGACTGCCTGATTCTAGCTCACACGTGAGACTTGTTGTGTGCTTACAGGGACCTGGTGCTCAGACACCTCAGTCAGCTGGGGCTTTGGGTCAACTGGGAAAAGAGCAAGCTCTCCCCGGTTCAAAGCAATTGTTCTGAGCAATTGTTCATTGCTTTACCTCTAGCTTTAATTTCCCAATGTCCGTATCTTTGCCATCATACGCAGGTAGGAGTGAAGTTTTACGCAGACACACAAGATTTTCCAGTCATTATTGCAGTTAATGTTTGAGGTTTATTGCAGTTGAGAATAATATAAATGGATGAAGATACCGGTTGGTTTCTCTTTCTTTGTTTCCAGTTGCGTATACTGGTCTGTGGTCTGGTGAGAACTGTGTGTGCTCCTGCTACCTGTGCCTTCCACTTCCTGTCACCTATGCCCTCTATATACAACCATGTGCATCTAATTACTGCCACCCAGTGTCCAAAATACTAATATAAATATATCCAAACAAAATAAAATATCATGCCAACAATAAACATAAATGGCTCCTACACACAGGCCCCTAATTGTTTTATATAACAAATAACAAATACCAAAAAATAATGAAAGGAGCTACATACATTACACATTTTTTCCCTTTTTTTTTTTTTTTTTACACACTTTTTGTCACCTGGAGCAGAGTTCCTTTTCACATTTGACCTCTGCTGTCGTTCTTGGATTAAAGGTAAGTACTCCTGTGTCCACCTTTTCCAAAAGAGATCTGCCCATCTATTGCACTTGTCTCCATCTGCGCCTTAGGTATTAGTCCTCTTTTAGGAAGAGTTCAGTCTGTAGTATTGGCTTGGTTTTCAACAGAAGAAGGTGGTTTGAGGTGAGTGCTTCCAGGTCCAATGGGTCCTCAGAAAGCTTTGTAATGGGTCGATCATTTAAAATTGCTTCAATTTCACAAAATAAAGTTTGCAATCCTTCATCATCCAGAACTTGTTGGCTAAGAACAGAGCGCAGCACATTTCGAACCATGCGGATCAAACGTTCCCATACACCTCCGTAATGAGATCCTGCTGGGGGGTTAAAGTACCACTTTATTCCCTTCTGAAGCATAGCAGTCTGAATTTTGTCCTGATACAACACTTCATCCTCTCTTGATCTCTATAGGACCGAAGTAGTCTACTCCTACATCTGTAAATGGAGGCTTGTCTGGTAGAATCCTTTCCAGGGGTAAGTCTGCCATTTTCTGTTCTCCAACTCTTCCCCGGTGTCGTTTGCACACAATACAGTCTGTTATGATCCTTCTTGCTGCGGAGTTAGCTTTGATAATCCAGTATTTTTTATGGAGTCGAGACAGCATTTAATTTCTTCCTCCGTGGCCAAGTTGTTCATGGATATGTCGTAGCAATAGTGTGGATATGTGCAGGTCTTTCAGGAGAATAACTGGATGCTTGGCCTCTTCAGGCATTGCTAGTCTACTCAGTAGGCGACCACCTAGTCTCAGAAGTCTATCATCCAACACCGGATCCAGTTTATACAGATGACTGCTTATTTTAACAACATTTTTACCAGCTTCTAGCGTAGATAGTTCTTCTTCAAAGCTTTGTCTTTGACTGAAAGAGATGACGGCATGTTCTGCTTGCACCAGATCCTCAGGATGTAAACACTGTCTTTGGAGTGTTGTTTTAAAGACTTGCATCTACTTTAGTTGGCTGGACTCATATTTAAGCTACTCGCAGCAGTCTGAATCTCCTTTCTTTTTCTAGTCAGCAGTAAGATTGTTGTTTTTAACCTTAATTAGCCAAGCTACAGCGGTCATCAGACTTCTCCATGAAGAGAAATAGTTTATCAGAGAGCTGGTGGGGTTCAATGGACCTTTTACAATGAGGTTACTTGTAATGTCTTGCTTGACTTCCGGATCATTGGCAGAGATTGCAGTTTCCAAATGAGGTTTCTGACATTCTCTGTCTGGTTGACAGAGAAACTCTAGTCCCTTGATCCATCTCTTGCAGCTTAAGAAGCAGTTTGCTGTTAGCCCCATAGAGGCATCATCTACCGGATTTTCCTTTGTGCTAACATATCTCCATTGTGACACATCAGTATTATCCCTTACAAAAAAGGTTGCTACAAATGTTCGGAAACGTTTGGTTTCGTTGTTGATATATTTCAGCGCTGTTGTGCTATCAGTCCAGAAGATGGATTTGTTCAGTTGAAGCTGTAATTCCTCCCGAAGCATTATGTCAATTTTGACAGCTAGAACTGCAGCTGTGAGCTCCAATCTGGGAATCGTCACTTGCTTTAACCCTCTGGGGTCTGAGGTGTTTTTGGGGCCCTTGAGATGTTTTGACATGCCCTGACATTTGTGCTTATTTCAGCAACTTACAACATACCATTGGCCAACATGTAATTTTGCTGTATTCAGCACAAACTCTGCTACAATAATATGTAAGCAAAATAGATGTTTGCATTTTATAGAAAAAAAATATTATGCGTGGTTAGTAAGTTTGGGAAAAAAAATTGTCACCGCAATAAGGCCATATAACACATACTGAACAGTTGTCCACAAGACTTTTGAGTCACCATTCTTGTAGGCTAGAATTTTTACTACAAAATTATGTGAAAATCATTCTGACCACTCTTTCACAAACAACAATATAACAATTTAAAATTTGTAAGTCAGTTTTTGTGTCAGCACTGCTGTATGCGTGGGAGTGTCGATGGACATGAATATTAATGAGATTCACACCAGGGGAGACAAAGGACAATCCCCCAAAGGCTAATGCCCCATCAAGGTGCTGTGAGGCAGCCTGAACTGAGAATGACATGAGATGCAAAGGTTTTGTTTTTCAATCTGTTTTATTGTAATTCCTCTATGTGAAGGAACAATGTTGTGCCTCACAAGACCACAGTGCTACATATACAAGTCAACTGACTTATACTTTACAAAAATACTTTGCATAAAACTATAGACATATACTTGAATTTACACAAGAAACAACATGTGGTGGTAAAGAAGCCTGTGTACATATGGACAGTCATACATCGTTATGCCACTCTTGAAAACAGTTCCTATTCAACTGAAGACATAAGTGAACATTGCATGCCTGGCATTTCCATGGTGTCAATTGCCTTTTACCACGCACTGTTGTGCAATGCACACAATTGCGGCGACCAACTGTGGCAACATCCCTGCCTTCTGATGTCAGCTCAGCTCCTGGAACCGGTACATGGTCACTATTGGTCCGTTTTGGTGCCGTTTTCTGTGACACACCACAGAGCTCTTGGATAAGTTGCTCCATAAACTCTTTGTGGGACAAGTTACCATGTAGCTCTTTGTGCACAATGAAAGAGTTGCTGGAAGCAATGTCCAAGAAGTGTAGAAAGATCTTTCTGTACCACTTCATTGTTTTGTGTTGTGCAGTGTAGTACTGTAACAGCTGATCAGACAGGTCAACGCCCCCCATGTGTTTGTTGTATTCAGTCACAGGTGCAGGACATGGGAAAAAAAAAAGTTTTTTTGTAATTTCAATATGTACTTTTATATTATGACAATGTAAACACAATTAGGCTACATTTCATCTGTAAAATATTACATTTATGCACTTACTCAGTATGATTCTCGATCGCACTGAGAACTGAACGACACCTGCGTGCTCCTCTGCATGGTGCTGGAGAAGGAGAGCGTGATGCAGACACATTCCTAAAAAAAAAACTAAAAAAAAAAAAACGTGAGCATGCTGATAACACAATCAAAGAAACTGTATCATTATCATTATCAATCACTAATTGCCATGGATTAAAAAAAATCTGTTGATGGCCATGGGACTGAGAAATATCTATTGATGGGCCGTAGACCGCGTCACCGCAAGTATCTGTTGATGGGCCATATAGACCGCGTGCATTTAGTGATACACGCAATGAACGGATCGTTCGCGCACGACACATCACTAGCCTACATGTCAAACATTTACACATGTATTCACAAACATCTGTGCATAGGGCAGTAAGCATGATAAGTAGTGTCATAGGCTAACCAAAACTGAACATATAAAAATATATTGCATAGACGTTAGGACTATCACATATTTTACCAGAAATATATTTGCACTAAATAATCATGTTGCCCAAGCAGATATTCGCAAACAAGATACATTACGCATAAGGCAGTATTTTAGCATGATAATCAGTGTCATAAGCTAATCACTGAGTGAAATATATTTAATATACAAATATGTTTAGAGTTTAATCACATAAACGTTTACACATGAGCATACACGAATGTTAGGGATATTGTGGGGCAATCTTTCCTGTAAGATGTCAAAAGCTAGCCAAAACTAGGCAAAATATAGTCTGAAAATTCATATAAGTTCCATATGATCAGAAAAGGAATTATATAACACTAAACAACTTACTCCGAACTTGTATCGTCGGCGGGATCAATTCGTTCTTCAAAGTGCAGCCGTTCGTCGTCGGAGTTGCAATCTTCCTCTGAGGAAAAGGTGAATTTTTCCTCGCTGTCCAGAATCATCTGAAGGGCCTCTTCACCGGAGTAGTGTGCCATCCTCAAAATGCAATGAACTATCAGTGAATCTCATGAAGAAACTTCGGGGTTTAATGGCATTGATCGGGGAGCGTGTGCGATGCATATCACCTATTTACATGTGAATAGCGCCCTGGGGCGTGGCGGTCTCAGCTCATTACAGATAATGAGGGGAGAACGAAAAAACTGTACTCTCCTTGGTTTCAAACGGATTACATAAGCTGAAAATATATATATTTTTTTTATATAAATTACTTCATGTAAAAGAAGAGAATGCAAGCTTCATAAAGACATATGTCTCGTGCCTGGGTGACAAGTATTTGCTGAGTTACAGTTAATTTACGGATGCATTTCAGAATGGACTTCACTGACAGAGAGAATGCAGAACTCGCATCATGTTTGTTTTTCTTTATTTGGCCAAAAGCACAACACTTTGTTTTTATTGTGAGTATCCACAAAAAAATAGACACTTAACAGGATCTAATGATGTACAACCGAGTATTTTGAGTCTCTTTTGCACTGATAAGAAAAAAAGCAAGACTATCGCGCCGGCGCGATTGCCGACCCCAGAGGGTTAATGGTGATACTCTTGCTTTCCCTATCCTGAAAGCAACATGCACCTCATTGTCGTCATTTTCCAGTCTAAGATATGAAACCATATCGTATCCACTCTCGCTGGCATCTGAAAAGTGGTACAACTGTGCATTTCTGATTTGACCAAAGCTTGTGGGCTTCATGCAATGGTCCACTTTAAACTCTGTTCAGATCTGCTAGCCATCTTGTCCACTGCTGAGAAACAGTTTTCGGTATGTTTTTGTCCCATCTAAGGTTTTTTTTTACAGAGTTCCTGCATAATCAGTTTGGCTGGCAGAATAAAGGGTGCTAGGAATCCTAAAGGGTCGTATACAGAGCCGACCACGGACAAGATGACGCGTCTGGTGTATGCTCGTGGCTGGGCAGCAATCCTGAACATCCTGTTTCAATGCACCAGTGCAATCCTAGTACTCTTTCCATCGGCAGGTTGTCCCTATCCAAGTCCAACTCCTTTGTCTCTTTGGTTCTGTTTTCCTGTGGAATTGATGCCAATACTTTACAGCTGTTGCTGATAAACTTTAACAGTATGAATCCTCCCTTCTGGTAGAGAGCAGTCAGGTCTCTTACCATAAGAACAGCTTCCTTTTTGGAGGACATAGATTTCAAACAATCATCTACGTAAAAGTTGTTCTTTACGGTGTCTATAACCTCTGCTGGAAAGTGAGCTTTGTTATCTTTAGCTGTCTTTCTTAGTGCAAAGTTTGCACAACTCGGTGATGACACTGCTCCAAAAAAGTGTACTTTCATCTGGTATTCAACGAGATCCTGCTGCACATCACCATCAGGCCACCACAGGAATCGCAGATAGTCAATATGTTTTTCTGACACTTTGACCTGGTGAAACATTGCTTTGATGTCAGCCATCAAAGTAACCGGATCTTGTCTGAATCTGATGTATGTAATCCAATGAGTGAGTTGGTAAGATCTGGACCCTGTAGCAGTTGTTCATTGAGCGATGTTCCCTTGAAGCCAGCACCGCAGTCGAAGACCACTCTTAAGGTTCCTTTCCTCGAGTGATACACCCTGTGATGTGGGATGTACCAGTGTTCCCCATCATTACGATTCAGTTGATCTAAAGGTATCATTTCAGCATAGCCATTGTCAATCATTTCTTTGAGAAAAGCTGTGTATTCATTGTGAAACATCTCATTTTTACCAAACTTGCGTTTCAGGCTTTGGATGCGCTGCTCTGCTATACAATGGTTATTTGGCATGCTTGGATTTTCTTGCTTGAAAGGTAAGTCTAGGCAGTAGTGACCATCTGTAATTTTTGTTGAGTGATTCACAATATCCAAGAATTTTATCTCTTCTCTGGACATTTCCTCTGTTTCCTTGCTGGTTCCTTCATTGAAGTCATGATTGTATTGTTTAACCAGTAGCTCCTCTAGATTCACAACAGACATTCGATTGACAGCAAAAACAGGGCAGCCATTCTCGTCCCTGATTTTGTTGTCTCCTCTCAAGGGACCATAGATGACCCACCCCAGTAGGGTCCTCACAACATATGGTCCATCCCCTTGGCTGTTGACCACCTCCCAAGGTTCCAATACCTTAGAAGCATTTGTGCCGATGAGCAGGTCAATGCCAGCATCTATTTCATGAATCTTGACATCCTTCAAGTAAGGCCATTGAATCAGGTCTTCTTGTCTAGGAATGTTGAGCTTGGAAACAGGCATGGTCTTATGTGTAAATACATTGGACAGTTGTATGAAATCATTTTTGTCCAGACTTGATATCTCCAAACCTGAGAAATGATGACTGGTCACAGGTTTCACTTGGTTCAATGTATGCAGAAAAATACTGGCCTTTTGTCCTGTTACAATCATTCTTCTCATCAAGCTTTCTGTGCATAAGGTAGATGAGCATCCATGATCCAAAAATGCATATGTTTGCAACACTGTATCTCTCTTGGGGGTCTTTACTTGTACTGGAACAATAGAGAAGAGACAGGCTTCTTCACCGGCCCCAATATGCCCACATGTATGAGGTGAGAGAACAGTCTTGCTCCCAATTGATTTCTCATTCAATTCTGTTTTCTTTCCCATATCCTTTTGTTCAATGTGATGTATTTCAGGATGATTTTTGTTGCACACGTCACAAGTAAAACGACTATTGCAGTCTTTGCTCATGTGTCCTACCTTCAAACATCCAAAACAGACTCCTTTTTCCTTTAAGAAGTCTATTTTACTTCCTGATTTGTGGACACCACACCAATGTATGTCCACCTCTATCACAGAACAAACAGGAATTTTCAGAATTAGTGGCAGATACATTTTTCATTCCATTTGTTGTCATTTTTTCTTGTTTTGGTGTTTCTAAAGGTGTTAGAGTAGTTGCAGAACTGCTTCCTCTTGGCCTGTACTTTTCTCTTGCTTTGGCAAAGGTGGAGCGTTTGACAGATGTAGTTGTCTTAGCATCCTGGATATTTCCAAAAAGTGGATCTGACAATATCTTCACTTGTCTCTCCATGAGGTCTACTAAGTCACAGAAACTAGACGTCCATGCTGTTCCTGGAGATGACATGCCCTATTCCTCCACTTGTCTCTGAGCTTGTAAGGCAGTTTCAGAAGAATGGTCTTCATACTGGAAGCAACATTCATCTCCTCCACATAGATGAGCTGTTCCATTGCATTGCAACAACCTCTAAGGAATAATGAAAACACATACAATGCTTTCACATCATCTTGCTTGATCGCTGACCAGGCAAATGCTTTGTCCATGTATGCTGTGGCAATCTTATGTTCATTACCAAAATGTTTTTTAAGTAGACCTTTTGCTCTTTTATAGCCTTCAGCTGGAGGAAAGCTGTGGACTAAATCTTTTGGATGACCTCTTGTGTATTGCTCTAGGAAATTCAGGCAGTCACTGTAGTCATTTGTCTTTCTTTCCACTCCTCTCTCAAATGCCCTGATAAAAACTCCATATTGCAATGGATCACCATCATAAACAGGAATGTCTCTTGGTGGTAAAGTAGAAGAGAGATTTTGTTGAGCGAGAAGAGCTGTGATGTCATTTTGTCTCTGAATTATGTTATAGATATCACCTTGATTACCATCATTAAGTACAGGTTGTTGTGTTAGATGAGTCATATCCTGAGCTCTAACAGATGGTCCATCAGTTCTTTCCTTTGGTCGAACAACCTGTTGCTGGGAAGAAGATTCAGTTCCCATCCACACATTCTGTCTTTGTTGCACTTGATCAGGCAAATGGGTGTTTGCACGTGGATTTAATTTGACTGACGTTATCTTTTGAGCAGTTCCTTTTTCTCGAATATGAGTTCATCCCATCAGATACTCTTGAGCTCTTTCTTGATCCCAATGATTCATGTACATTGATTTTTGCATTGGTTGCTGCCAGTTCAGACTCTAGTTCCAATTGTTCTTTCTTCCTTTTCAGTTGTTCTTCCTGTGCCTCAAGGTCATGCCTTTTCTGCAGGGCGGCAACCCATTCCATGAGAGCAGCCTTTTCTGCCTGAGCTATAATGCGAGGATGTTGAAGATGCACGTGATGAAGAACTTGATTTGTGGTTTGATTTAGGTTTTGACACATTAGAAACACTGTCATCTGGTCCAATGTCATCTGTGTTTACACTTTCAGCAATGGTGTGTGTTTTATGCCATCCAACCTCTAAAAACCACACATTTACATCTTGTATAAAACCATCAAAAGTTTCAATTTTTTTTCAGGCAGTGTTAACTTCACCAATGACTCATGATTTCCTTTGGCTTCATCACAGATGTTGATTAATTTAATAGAGTTAGATTGCACTTCATTTGCATTCTCCTTTGATTTCATGAGCTCTTTAAGCAATTCCATTGACTTCTTAGCTTGTTTACATTTCAAGTTTCTTGTTTTCTGACAGTTTTCAATTAACATTTCCAAACCTTTAGCAGTATGTTTAACAACCCTTTTTTCTTTTTCAGAATCCAGTGCAACATCGACATCTTCTGACCGAAAGTCAGACTTGACAATAGACATATTTGTTTCACTTTTAGCATGATCCAGTAAATCACACGTGGGTGGCAGAACATTTCAAATAGCTGATATTGTTATATAGGCAGTATAGGCTTCAGTCAACGAATTTCATTAGTGTAGCAGTTTCCAAACACCGTTTCATAGCTTTTCCAATAAAGCTTAATGTTGCACTTACCCCTCCGCCTGCGCGTTGTCGTTCGGAGTTTCCAATACCCGTCAATCAGCTCCGCATAGGTGGCATCAATGTCCCGTTGATTGGGAATGGTGGCATCCAGTTTTATGAAAGAAATATTCAGTATAGTTGGAGCTGCCCTATCCTTCAGTAACAACATCTCTGAAATACCTGCATTGCATTCTGACAAGTTCCCACCAAAAATCCACACTTTAATGTGCTACACAAACTGATAATGTCGAGAATAAGATCAGGGACCTTTTAAGAAATAAATATCAACACCCAGGAGCGAGAAACAGCAATACCTGTTTGTTGAACTTTCCCCGTATCTGATTCATGTAGAAATTACACACTTCAGATTTGTGGATGTTCAGAATGAGCCATTTCTGTTATTTTGTTAGGTCATAAACGCATAATATATTGAACCCATTTATTACAAAAGATCAAGGATTATTCAGTTTTTGTCAACATGATCCTTTACTTTATTGTACATATTCCAGACATTTGAAAGGATGAAAGGGCTCTAAATATTTCACATGTCCTGGATTTTCACAACCCTGCTTTTGGGTTTTCCTCCCTTGTTGTCCTCTCCATGTGGTATTATGTCCCTTGGTGCTTTACTCATTCCCACTGTGATGCACCCACAGGCACCCAACAGAGCACTGAACTGAGACTGTACACAGCTAAAGCACTGTCTGACTGTGCACCTTAACCTGGCCTCATATCCCCTGCATACAACCACACAGCTTATTTTTCAGATGCCAGTATGCATTAAAAGATACCTGCCAACCACATATGATTCATTGGATGCTACAATTAAAGCCAATGTGACTTCACCCTTCCATCAGTAGCAGTAGTAGGTCTGCATGAGGGCAGTGATGGAAAGCCTCAATAATAGGGTAGAAAAAGAAAGGATCAATAGGCACCCTCAAAGGAATTAATTTTGAGACTGGATGGAGTCCATCTGTAGATATTTTTGGGCCCACAAATTAGCTGAATAAAGTGCCTGTAGATTGTGTGAATGACTGTTGCCTTAATCTGGCTCTACACTAGCAGATTCAAAACAATTTGATTTGCTGAGATCTTGCTCTCTTCAGTCAGAGGTATGTCACCCTTGTCGATTAAAAATGGTAGAGGGGTGAAACGCATAACAACTAACCACAAATATCTCTCTCTGACAAAATAATAGCATAAGTAAAATTGCAATTGTGATAGATTGATTTGGAGCATTTTCAGACCTGTAGCTTGCTTGATTTTTCAGAAACGGGCTAAAATAGTTACAATGTTGCATTTTCTTTTTTATTTTAGGTTAATTTTATCCATAATTAGTTGCTTTTGCAATATTTCTGCAGAATGACATGATCACTATGGATTTGAATCAGTGTTTGTGATGATATACAGCTGAGTGTGACAAAAAAGTTTCAATCATTTTGACATCTTGTCAGTTTTCTCAGTGACAGAATGATTTTTTCAAACAAAACAGATGTGTTTTTTCAGTGTTTGAAGCCATTAACTCAGCAGGGAGTCCCATCGGTCAAGTAATTAACACCTCTTGCTGAGATGTGCAAATGGACACTCTTGTCTCCCTCTGCCGGCTGATGATTTTGTTAATGAAGCTAACACCTGAAAGCAGTGCCATAACTACCGGCAGTGCTGGCAGGCCAGCCGCACTGGTGCCCATGGTTTAAGGGGGCCTGTGATGACCGGGCCCTACCTTAAAATGTCTGCAGTTTAACTGACCATACGTTTGTCAGCATACAACACATGCAATTAGCACAAGTATTCAGATGGAATTGCTTTCTGTTTATAGATGGACTATGCATCTCATCCATCGTGACCTTTTTTTTTTTTTTAAATCTAATAACATCTAAATTATAGTTTATTATTAACAAAATATCTTACTCTAACACTAATTAGAATATTTAATTAGAAATTACTAATTTTAAGTGAAACATCAAATGATTCTCAGAATTTTTTTGTTTAACATCGTAGGGATTTTTGGGAAATTTTACTGAGCCAGTGTGGTGCATCTGACGCCAATACTCAGTGTGAATGGAGCGTCAGCCCTGATCTCTAACGGTTACCACTGCATTTTTTTCTCTGCTGTCCCAAACTCGTTTTTCCCTCCACGAGAAACCATCATCTCTACCCTGCATTATGTGAATAAAGAGCTGCCAATTATTGATGATCCAGTGTCCCATTCAAAGACATAATACATTCAATGATATTACAAGGCAGATTGAGTTGTGCTGCGAAAGAGCATGAAGCAACAGTGATACTACCATTTGGCATCTCCAGCATGAAAGTTCAGCTGATCAAGGAAACTATGTCTGTGATGTCAGGTAAACTTGAAGTGTCCTGGAATTTTGTTCAGGAGAAAGCTGAGAGTAAATTAATCTAGTCTCAAAAATTTGGCTATGATCAGATGGATTAGTGGTTTAATTATTTTTAATTTAAATGTAGAATTTGTAAGTAAAATGCATAATTTAATAATTTAAGAAAGACATTTTAAGATGAATGAGATATTTATCATAATTTCTGAAAAGGTGCCTAGAGAGGATCAAATCCATTGAGACATTTAGAGACAATATTGAGCAAACAAAAAAGTTACATTATAATGTCATATATTTTCAAGTCAAGTCAAGTTGTTTTTATTGTCGTTCAACCATATACAGTTAGTGCAGTACACAGTGAAATGAGACCGCGTTCCTCCAGGACCATGGGGCTACATAAAACAGCATAGGACAAACACAGAACCACATGAGACTACACAGATTAAATAACATACTATATAAAGTGCATGTGCAAATGTGTGCAATGTACAGGACAGTACAATAAATTACTAAAAATTAACAGGACAATAGGCACAGTGAGAGACAGTGCATCGCCGACCAGTACACAGTAGTGCAAAATGATGACTTTCTAAAAATGTCAAATGTAAACATAACATACTATGAGATAGTGTTCTATAAACATAGCAGTTATTGAGATAGCAGCCAGGTATAACGTGACAATTATTAAAGTGCAACTCAGGACATGTGTGTGTGTGTGTGTTTCAGTCCAGTCTCTGAGTATTGAGGAGTCTGATGGCTTGGGGGAAGAAGCTGTTACACAGTCTGGCCGTGAGGGCCCGAATGCTTCAGTACCTCTTGCCAGACGGCAGGAGGGTGAAGAGTTTGTGTGAGGGGTGTGTGGGGTCATCCACAATGCTGGTTGCTTTGTGGATGCAGTGTATTTGGTAAATGTCTTTGATGGAGGGAAGAGAGACCCCGATGATCTTCTCAGCTGTCCTCACTATCCTCTGCAGGGCTTTGCGGTCCGAAATGGTGCAAGTCCCAAACCAGGCAGTTATGCAGCTTCTCAGGAAGCTCTCAATAGTCCCTCTATAGAATGTAGTGAGGATGGGGGGTGGGAGATGTGCTTTCCTCAGCTTTCGAAGAAAGTAGAGAGACGCTGCTGGACATTCTTCCTAATAGAGCTGGTGTTGAGGGACCAGGTGAGGTTCTCCACCAGGTAGACACCAAGGAATTTGGTGCTCTTGACAATCTCCACAGAGGAGCCGTCGATGTTCAGCAGAGAGCGGTCACTCTGTGCTCTCCTAAAGTCAACAACCATTTCTTTTGTTTTGTCCACATTCAGAGACAGGTTGTTGTCTCTACACCAGTCCGTTAGCCGCTGCACCTCCTCTCTGTATGCTGACTCATCGTTCTTGCTGATGAAACCTACCACAGTCGTGTCATCGGCGAACTTAATGATTTGGTTCGTGAGTTAGCATAGTGAACAGCAGTGCACTGAGCACACAGCCCCGGGGGGCCCCATTGCTCAGTGTGGTGGTGGTGGAGATTCTGTTCCCGATCCGGACTGACTGAGGTCTCCCAGTCAGGAAGTCCAGGATCCAGTTACAGAGGGAGGTGTCCAGGCCCAGCAGGTTCAGCTTTCTAATCAGGTGCTGAGGAATTATTGTGTTGAATGCTGAGCTGAAGTCTATGAAAATCATTTCAATGTATGAGTCCTTTTTATCTAGGTAGGTGAGGGCCAGATGGAGGGTGGTGGCGATGGCATCGTCTGTTGAACGGTTTGGACGACACGCAGAATGCAGTGGGTCTAGTGAGGGAGGCAGCTGGGTCTTAATGTGCCTCATGACGAGCCTCTCAAAGCACTTCATGATGATGGGTGTGAGTGTGATGGGACAGTAGTCGTTGAGGCAGGACACTGGAGACTTCTTTGGCATGGGGACGATGGTGGTGGCCTTGAAGCACGTTGGAACGACGGCGCTGCTCAGAGAAATGTTGAAGATGTCGGAAAGAACATCTGCCAGCTGGTCTGCACATCCTCTGAGCATTCTGCCAGGAATGTTGTCTGGTCCAGCAGCCTTCCGTGGGTCTACGTAGAGTTTTCCTCACATCAGCCATGGTAAGACAGAGCACATGGTTGTTGGGAGGAGGGGTGGTCTTTCTCGCCACCACGTCATTCTGCGCTTCAAACCTAGCGTAGAAGTTGTTCAGCGCATATGCAATGGAGGCATCTTTGTCACGGCAACTGATGTTGCCCTGTAGTTGGTAATGGCCTGGATGCCCTGCCACATGCTCCGCGTGTTGCCGCTGTCCTGGAAGTGACTGTGGATTCAAAGGGTGTGTGCGTGCTTTGCCTCTCTGATGTCCCAGGACAGTTTAGCCCTTGCTGTTCTTAGGGCAGCCTTGTCGCCTGCTCTGAACAGGCGGAGTCTTGAGTCCTCAGCAGCGCACGCACCTCCGCAGTCATCCATGGCTTCTGGTTGGAGCGTGTGGTGATGGTCTTGGAGAAGGTGACATCATCAATGCACTTGCTGATGTAGCTGGTCACTGATGCTCTGTATTCCTCCAAGTTGGTTGAGTCGCCATATGTTGCAGCCTCCCTGAATATGTGCCAGTCAGTACACTCAAAACAGTCCTGAAGAGCAGAGATGGCTCCTGTTGGTCAGTTTTTCACCTGCTTCTGGAGCGGTATTGTGCGTCTGACGAGCAGATTTTATGCTGGAATTAGCATAACAGAGATATGGTCTGAGTAGCCGAGGTGGGGGCGGGGCTCCACCCGGTACGCACCTGGGATGTTTGTGTAAACAAGATCAAGCGTGTTCGCCCCTCTCGTTGCAAAGTCCACATACTGATGGAATTTAGGAAGCTCTGTCTTGAGATTCGCATGGTTGAAATCTCCGGCGACAATAAACAGTCAGGGTGAGCGTTCTGCAGTTCGCTCATAGCCCCATACAGTTCACAGAGCACTTCCTTAGCGTTAGCGCTGGTGGGAATGTAATCTCTGGTTATAATAACAGTGGTGAATTCCTGTGGTAAATAAAAAGGTCTGCATCTAACAGTCACAAGCTACACCAGCGATGAGCAGTAACTAGAGACTAGCATAGAGTTATTGCACCATTCCACGTTGATGTAAACACACAAGCCACCACCACGAGTCTTACCGCACAGAGCTGCATTTCTGTCGGCACGAAATGAGGCGAGACCGTCTAGCTGAATGGCACCGTCCGGAACTCTTTAGCTGAGCCACGTTTCCATGAAAACAAAGATGCAGCAGTCTCTAAGCTCATGCTGCGTAGTTTTAAGTTTATTCTTGTAGGCTACAAGTGGGTGGGTGTGGCAAGGGGCCCCATCAAGTTTTTTTGCACTGGGACCCACAAGATCCAAGTTACGCCACTGCCTGAAAATCATTGGGAAAATCAGCTTGCGTAGAGCCAGCTTTATATGTCTCCTGCTTGCTGAGCAGTAGGGGTGGGCAGTATGAATAAAATCTTCATGGTATGAGTAATTTTTTTTTTTATCAAAGAACACTGTATTTTACAGTATTGTGTAGTTATCAAAAATTTTGTTAAATATATAAATAAACCTGTTCTGCTGGGAAACCCTGGGTCCGGCCATTCGTGTGGATGTCAATTTGACACGTGCGTCCTACCTAACCAACGTACACCCCTTTATGGTAATGGTATTCCCTGATGGCAGTGGCCACTTTCAGCAGGATAATGCACCCTGCTGAAAGACTGCACAAATTGTGAATGGTTTGAGGAACACGACAAAGAGTTCAAGGTGTTGCCCTGGCCTCTAAATTCCCCAGATCTCATTGAGCATCTGTGGGATGTGCTGGACCAACAAGTCCGATCCACGGCGGCTACACTTTGCACCTTAAATCTTGGGGCCAGATACCACAGGACTTCAGGGGTCTTGTAGAGTCCATGCCTCAGTGGGTTGGAAGTGTTTTGGCAGAACACAGAAGACAAAAAGCATATTAGGCAGGTGGTCGTAATGTTTTGGATCATCGTTGTATATGTACAGTTGCATTCCTATTCGCCTTATTCAGCCCCGCCGCTTTTCTGCACTTTGCTCGTCCAAATTTTGTCATCTAACTTCTTGTTTGCATTGAAGCTACTAAGAAGAGTTGATCAAAATTGATTACGTGTGTGAGCACAAAAAGTAGTTTACACCAAGAGTTGATGTTGTGAGTCTTCATCATCCCTTCACTACGTGTAAATGCAAGTTCAACATTAAAGAAAATTACAATTGTGCCTTTTAAAATTATTTTGTCACCCTACAATTTGTAGATGCTTAAATGTGATTAAATTGTTGTAAATGGCATATAAATTACATTAGATTACAATAATTACATTAGCATTAAATTACCGTTATCTACCTTTAGATTAATCAAGGTCAGTAAATACTTTGGATTACTTCTTCATCACTGGCAATTTTTTTCATTTGTTTTGACTAAAAAGTAAATAATGTAAGAAAATTCACGTTACATATATACAGGTGCTGGTCATATAATTAGAATATCATTAAAAAGTTGATTTATTTCAGTAATTCCATTCAAAAAGTGAAACTTGGATATTATATTCATTCATTACAAACAGACTGATATATTTCAAGTGTTCATTCCTTTTCATTTTGATGATTATAACTGACAACTAATGAAAACCCCAAAATCAGTATCTCAGAAAATTAGAATATTGTGAAAAGGTTCAATATTGAAGACACCTGGTGCCACACTCTAATCAGCTAATTAACTCAAAACACCTGCAAAGGCTTTTAAATGGTCTCTCAGTCTAGTTCTGTAGGCTACACAATCATGGGGAAGACTGCTGACTTGACAGCTGTCCAAAAGACGACCATTGACATCTTGCACAAGGAGGACAAGACACAAAAGGTCATTGCTAAAGAGGCTGGCTGTTCACAGAGCTCTGTGTCCAAGCACATTAATAGAGAGGCGAAGGGAAGAAAAAGATGTGGTAGAAAAAAGTGTACAAGCAATAGGGATAACCGCACCCTGGAGAGGATTGTGAAACAAAACCCATTCAAAAACGTGGGGGAGATTCACAAAGAATGGACTGCAGCTGGAGTCAGTGCTTCAAGAACCACCACGCACAGACGTATGCAGGACATGGGTTTCAGCTGTCACATTCCTTGTGTCAAGCCACTCTTGGCGTCTCGCCTGGGCTAAAGACAAAAAGGACTGGACTGCTGCTGAGTGGTCCAAAGTTATGTTCTCTGATGAAAGTACATTTTGCATTTCCTTTGGAAATCAAGGTCCTAGAGTCTGGAGGAAGAGAGGAGAGGCACAGAATCTACGTTGCTTCAAGTCCAGTGTAAAGTTTCCACAGTCAGTGATGGTTTGGGTTGCCATGTCATCTGCTGGTGTTGGTCCACTGTGTTTTCTGAGGTCCAAGGTCAACACAGCCATCTACCAGGAAGTTTTAGAGCACTTCATGCTTTCTGCTCTTGACCAATTTTATGGAGATGCAGATTTCATTTTCCAACAGGATTGGCACCTGCACACAGTGCCAAAGCTACCAGTACCTGGTTTAAGGACCATGGTATCCCTGTTCTTAATTGGCCAGCAAACTCGCCTGACCTTAACCCTATAGAAAATCTATGGGGTATTGTGAAGAGGAAGGTGCGATACGCCAGACCCAACAATGCAGAAGAGCTGAAGGCCACTATCAGAGCAACCTGGGCTCTCATAACACCTGAGCAGTGCCACAGACTGATCGACTCCATGCCACGCCGCATTGCTTTAGTAATTCAGGCAAAAGGAGCCCCAACTAAGTATTGAGTGCTGTACATGCTCATACTTTTCATGTTCATACTTTTCAGTTGGCCAACATTTCTAAAAATCCTTTTTTTGTATTGGTCTTAAGTAATATTCTAATTTTCTGAGATACTGAATTTGGGGTTTTCATTAGTTGTCAGTTATAATCATCAAAATTAAAAGGAATGAACACTTGAAATATATCAGTCTGTGTGGAATGAATGTATACATTATACAAGTTTCACTTTTTGAATGGAATTACTGAAATAAATCAACTTTTTGATGATATACAGGTGCTGGTCATATAATTAGAATATGGCATGGATGAGGCATGGATATACACTCACCTAAAGGATTATTAGGAACACCATACTAATACTGTGTTTGACCCCCTTTCGCCTTCAGAACTGCCTTAATTCTACGTGGCATTGATTCAACAAGGTGCTGAAAGCATTCTTTAGAAATGTTGGCCCATATTGATAGGATAGCATCTTGCAGTTGATGGAGATTTGTGGGATGCACATCCAGGGCATGAAGCTCCCGTTCCACCACATCCCAAAGATGCTCTATTGGGTTGAGATCTGGTGACTGTGGGGGCCATTTTAGTACAGTGAACTCATTGTCATGTTCAAGAAACCAATTTGAAATGATTCGAGCTTTGTGACATGGTGCATTATCCTGCTGGAAGTAGCCATCAGAGGATGGGTACATGGTGGCCATAAAGGGATGGACATGGTCAGAAACAATGCTCAGGTAGGCCGTGGCATTTAAACGATGCCCAATTGGCACTAAGGGGCCTAAAGTGTGCCAAGAAAACATCCCCCACACCATTACACCACCACCAGCCTGCACAGTGGTAACAAGGCATGATGGATCCATGTTCTTATTCTGTTTATGCCAAATTCTGACTCTACCATCTGAATGTCTCAACAGAAATCGAGACTCATCAGGCCAGGCAACATTTTTCCAGTCTTCAACTGTCCAATTTTGGTGAGCTCTTGCAAATTGTAGCCTCTTTTTCCTATTTGTAGTGGAGATGAGTGGTACCCGGTGGGGTCTTCTGCTGTTGTAGCCCATCCGCCTCAAGGTTGTCGGCGTTGTGGCTTCACAAATGATTTGCTGCATACCTCGGTTGTAACGAGTGGTTATTTCAGTCAAAGTTGCTCTTCTATCAGCTTGAATCAGTCGGCCCATTCTCCTCTGACCTCTAGCATCAACAAGGCATTTTCGCCCTCAGTTCTGCCGCATACTGGATGTTTTTCCCTTTTCACACCATTCTTTGTAAACCCTTGAAATGGTTGTGCGTGAAAATCCCAGTAACTGAGCAGATTGTGAAATACTCAGACCGGCCCGTCTGGCACCAACAACCGTGCCACGCTCAAAATTGCTTAAATCACCTTTCTTTCCCATTCTGACATTCAGTTTGGAGTTCAGGAGATTGTCTTGACCAGGACCACACCCCTAAATGCATTGAAGCAACTGCCATGTGATTGGTTGATTAGATAATTGCATTAATGAGAAATTGAACAGGTGTTCCTAATAATCCTTTAGGTGAGTGTATATATATATATATATATATATATATATATATATATATATATATATATATATATATATATATATACACATACAGTATCTCACACAGTGAAAATGAAAGTGAAATATTGGGCACAATTAGCCATTTTCCCTCCCCGGTGTCATATGACTCGTTAGTGTTACAAGATCTCAGGTGTGAATGGGGTGGAGGTGTGTTAAATTTGGTGTCATCACTCTCACACTCCCTCATAAAGGTCACTGGAAGTTCAACATGGCACCTCATGGCAAAGAACTCTGAGGATCTGAAAAAAAGAATTGTTGCTCTACATAAAGATGGCCTAGGCTATACGAAGATTGCCAAGACCCTGACACTGAGCTGCAGCATGGTGGCCAAGACCATACAGCGGTTTAACAGGACAGGTTCCACTCAGAACAGGCCTTGCCATGGTCGAACAAAGAAGTTGAGTGCACATGCTCAGCGTCATATCTAGAGGTTGTCTTTAGGGAAATAGATCTATGAGTGTTGCCAGCATTGCTGCTGGTTGAAGGGGTGGAGGGGTCAGCCTGTCAGTGCTCAGACCATACGCCGCACACTGCATCAAATTGGTCTGCATGGCTGTCGTCCCAGAAGGAAGCCTCTTCTAAAGATGATGCACAAGAAAGCCTGCAAACAGTTTGCTGAAGACAAGCAGACTAAAGACATAGATTACTGGAACCATATGTTGTGGTCTGATGAGACCAAGATAAATATATTTGGTTCAGTTGGTGTCAAGCGTGTGTGGCGGAAACCAGGTGAGGAGTACAAAGACAAGTGTGTCTTGCCTACTGTCAAGCGTGGTGGTGGGAGTGTCATGGTCTGGGGATGCATGAGTGCTGACGGCACTGGGGAGCTACAGTTCATTGAGGGAACTCTGAATGCCAAAATGTACTGTGACATACTGAAGCAGAGCATGATCCCCTCCCTTCAGAGACTTGGCCACAGGGCAGTATTCCTGCATGATAATGACCCAAAACACTCCTCCAAGATGACCACTGCCTTGCTAAAGAAGCTGAGGGTGAAGGTGATGGACTGGCCAAGCATGTCTCCAGACCTATTGAGCATCTGTGGGGCATCCTCACACGGAAGGTGGAGGAGCACAAGGTCTCTAACATCCACCAGCTCCGTGATGTCGTCATGGAGGAGTGGAAGAGGACTCCAGTGGCAACCTGTGAAGCTCTGGTGAACTCCATGCCCAAGAGGGTTAATGCAGTGCTGGAAAATAATAGTGGCCACACAAACTATTGACACTTGGGCCCATTTTGGACATTTTCACTTTGAGGTGTACTCACTTTTGTTGCCAACAGTTTAGACATTAATGGCTGTGTGTTGAGTTATTTTGATGGGACAGCAAATTTACACTGTTATACAAGCTGTACACTTACTACTTTACATTGTAGCAAAAGTGTAATTTCTTCAGTGTTGTCACATAAAAAGATAGAATCAAATATTTACAAAAATGTGAGGGGTGTACTCATATATATAGCATATATAGTATACAGTGTATGTGTGTGTATATATATATATATATATATATATAAAACACTTGTAGGAAATGTGGTTGATGTAGATGTACACAGGATGGGTTAACAGCGTACACCCACCATTATATGCAGGAACAATATGTGTGAGCTAAGAATTAAATTAAACTGTCTTTATTCTACATTATTATGTAAGGGAATTTAGAATGGAATTAGTTGCATTCGACAACTATTATAAATGAGATAAATGACAAATAACTAGATTATTTTCCTGAATAAAATTCTCCACCATTAAAATCGTAATATAATGTCTTGTTGTATCCGCTCACATTTTCTATTGTAAGGAATTAGCTTTAATAAGTGGGATTCACTTATTGGAGTAATATTATTCTCATGGCATATTGAAAATAATATTACACATATTTAGGTTCAGCTGTGAAGTGAAATCTTTTAAAAACAGGGGTGAGATTATTTATCAAAATATACCACAGACAAATTATCTTTGAATACAGACAAACTTTATTGCTATTCTAAACATAAAACGAATCTAACACATAAAACATGAAACAGGTTGTTGAGTAAAATGTCAGAATGAACAGTACAGTGAAAATGAACTTTATAAAGTCTGTTGACAATGCCTTAAGTACCATTTATCCTTCTTTGAGTCTAAATCGATTTGCAATCAGATTACCCAAGGTATTCAACTAATACACCAGCACTTTGAGCAAAAGCCTGGAAATGTACTAGTGTGTTGTTGCATTTCCTTGCGTTGTGTTTCCTTGTGTTGCTTGGTTCTTTGGCATTTGTAGAAAGTTTGTTCCATTGATGTTTTGGACTCTGTTATGACCATGGACATTTATTGTCTGGTTGAAGCGAGGCCTTCTGCAAGGAGGACTCGTGACTTCCATTAGGTGTGTGAATCATAGAGCAGAGAGTGAGAGGCTTCCTCTGGACTTTTGGTGTCCCGAGTTTTCCTCGGACTCTACATGGCACGGAGGATCTGGAAGAAGCAAGAAACGCTTCCAAATAGAGTGTTGTAAGAGCAAAGTTCAGCAGTACAGGAAGATCAAGAAAAGAGGAAAAAGAGGGAGAAGAGAGTTCTTCCTTGGATAAGAAAGTTTTTAATTGAAATTGGCCGCACCCAAAAGGTGTCCTGAGCCAATCAGAATTGACTTTTCTGAGTCACATGTTCAACTGGGCTGTCCTTTTCAAAAGTTGATTTATGATCCTTTGTGGAGGATTCTCCCACTCAAAAATAGTGCATGTTTAATCATGAACTTTTATATCTTGAAAACGGTACAAGAGACATGATGTTCGTTGTCATCAACATTCTAAACATATGACATTCTTTCATGAATATTATACGTGTAAGTAACAAAACATAAAAATTCCTAGTTACAAATCATACTGGTTATTTCCTTAGTTTTCCAACATAGATAATGCATTACAAGTTATGAGCATCCTGATTGTCGGGGTATAATATCCAGATGAACCTTGAAGTTACCAACAAGACTAAAAATTATAATCATCAATGTGTGAGTTAGAAGTGATTTCAAATCACTAAAAACATTTAATAAAGGTACATCAGGCTAAAATCATTAATTCATCAGTTATAAAAGTGATCACAGGCCATAGAGTAATTTTCAGAATTATCTAGATATGGTGTATATTCTGTGGGTCCATGCGGTCTCTGCTGAGCTAAAAGAGAATGTTCTTGGAATGTGCAGAGGGGGAGAAACAGATGTCCCTGTTTTAGGTCCATGTTGATTTTGGGACTTGGGACTGTCTTCACAAGTCTCCATTTCCTGATATGGCCATAGATTTATGCATTTAAGGTCACAAGGTGTTACTTGGCCATTTGAGCTTACTGAGGGTTTAAGTTAGTGGAAAAAAGAAGGATCTTCTTTTTTGGTCATCTCTGTCATTACAAACCCTAATTTGAGATTAAACAGGCATAGGAGAGACAGTCTCCTTCAGCAATTTAGGAACTATAGATTTGTTTTTATGACTCTCTAATGGCTTGATGGGCACTTCTCACACACCTTACAGTCTAGCTGGTCAAACAATGATTGACTGATGAGTTTCAAGACAAAGCTGTTTCTTTTTTGCCATTTTTTAACTAATATTGACCTTAAGACATGCCAGTCTATTGCATACTGTGGCAACTCAAAAACAAACACAAAGACAACATTCTCTGAAAAAAAAGCTTAAAAATATAATGCAGTTTTGCTACTCCAGAAAATGTATCTTGTTTTAAGGATTTTTAGATATTTTTACAGAAAAAAATATTTAAATTCTGATTAAGAATACGATTTTTGCAGTATATATTTGCTCTAATATCAAAGGTTTTACTAGAGAAAAAAATTCAACAGCATGCATTTTCGTCATGGAATTCATTATAAAATATAGTGTCTGGTAACAGATGCATGTAAAGGCAAGACATTTTTTTTAGCTAAGCATAAAGGTAAATGTTGACATGATAATTTACACAAGGGTAACAATTTTTGCTGCTCCATACTTTTCAGTGTATACAAGGACTTTTCTGATCATATGTGGATTTTGTTCATAGAATGAGGCAAAACATTTATTAGTTGTAGTTTTCTATATGATGTTAAAGGTTATATTGCATAGCTATTCTTGTAAAAATATCCTAACCTCATAAAATAATAATAAATGACAAGGCATATAATTGTGTATTTATTGGATTTATGTTTCATCTGTCAAAGCATTTCTAACTGTTTTTTGTTAAGCTGTAGAAACATTATGTAGCTCCACTTTTAAGCTCCTAAGGGAAAGTTCCTCATTGACATCATATCCACCTTTTCACTCATAACAGTATGAACTTGTATTAATGTAACATTTTAAGAGTGTGTAGCATCTGGACCAATCAGACACACAATTATTCAGAGACTGTAACAAGCAAAGGTCCCAATAGGCCCAAGCAGACTCTGAGATGTCTGCTCCTCCTCTGATCATTATCAGCCTTTATACTGTCTTTGCTGACACTGGTCTAGCAACTAGTGGACATCAGTGACATTCCAAGTGGGGGAGGGTAGCCACATGCAAAAGCAACAGACTTTTCTTCATTATTTTATAGAGACAAACTGTTCTATAATGCAAATTCCCATGACATTATGTGCATGATTATTACTGTCTTGTATATTGTCTTTTGTACTGTATACCGTTTTATGAATGCTTTATGACAGAACCACTAGATAATGTACAATTATTTGTATCATGCTTCCTATCAAATTAATCCTTGTATAACGCCCTTCATATTGATGTATATCACCTCCATATAGCATACAGTGTATGCTTGTCATATTAATCAGAGATTATAAAGGGGCAAAATCTGTCAGCTTACCCCTATCATGCAAATGAGTGGGGCGAGTGGTGGTGGTGTAGTGGGCTAAAGCACATAACTGGTAATCAGAAGGTTGCAGGTTCAATCCCCACAGCCACCACCATTATGTCCTTGAGCAAGGCACTTATCTCCACATTGCTCCAGGGGGATTGTCCCTGTAATAAGTGCACTGTAAGTCGCTTTGGATAAAAGCGTCTGCCAATTGCATAAAAAAAATACTAATTGAGTCAGCTTCCAAACAAAGGAACCTTTCCTGCTGGAAAATTGCACCTTTCTCATTAGTCAAGCCGGATTTGAGAGGAGTGACCGCAATCAGAAGTTAAAAGGCACTCCCCCCTCTCTTCTTCCTCCCTCCCTCTTCTCTCTTCCTTTTCCTGGTTTCTGGTCACATCTCAAGCCATGTGTAACTTCCTCGATCATAACAGAGTCAAACTAACACTTCAAGTTCATCATAATTTCTTCATTCAACACGAATTGAATGATTCGAAGAAATTGATTGCAACTTCAATGCCATCGACTCAAGGAACCATCAAGACTTTCTCCCGAAACTGCATCCAGGTGCTCTCTCAACAGCCAAGGCATTACAAATATCGTACAATTAACTAACTAAACCGAGGTTTAGTATAAGATGAAAACCCCTTTGTTACAAAGGTGCTTTGAAGTAAGAAACTGATGGTTATTTCAGATGGTTAAATTAGTTTTTTCATTGCTTAATTTCCCTATTCTGTTCCAGTTTTATTCATTTTTACTTTTCCATTTCCCATGTATGCATGATTTGTGTGTATATTTTTGTTTAGATTAGTTATGTGTTCATGATTTAGTTAAATAAAGCTTTTGTGTGCATTCGTGTGAGTTGATTCTGGTCTGCTTGTAAATCAATGTCAATTTAATGATTCGATCACTGCTACATTCTAACGAGTTATTTTTCTGTGGCCACGAAAAATATCCTTTCTGAGAGTTGATAGACGATCAATACTTAGTGTTCGCTAGGCGAACAGATTAATTGATTATAATATCAATTCAGCTACTTCAAGTTAATTCTATTAAATTATTCAAATATGTATAATTAATTATGATGAGATATTATTAATTATTCATATTTCCCTTTTAAAGATAATTAGACTGTGGTATATTTTGATAAATAATCTCATCCCTGTTTTTAAAAGATTTCACTTTGCTGGGTTGCTGGATGGCAGAGGCAGGCTAAGTACATACAAATTGTGCCTTTTTGATTTAATGTGCCGAGTAAAATAATTTTTCTCACCGTGTCCGATATTAAAATCAGTGCAACACACATTGCAAAAGGCATGGCAATTGATATGGCTTCGAGATATGAAATTAAATTCTTCCGTCCAGCTGTTGTTATAGTTCTATGTATATTTTGTTTTTTTTGCCGGAGCACCACCTGAGTCTTCTCCTCCCATCTACCAATGATGCTTGATTCAACTTTGCGTGTCTACTCCCTGCGCAAATATCAACAGCACAAATGGGTTGTAGGTTGCCAGGTTGAGATCACAAATGTGTTGAAATGTATATGATGTGTCGATTGTGAGAGTAGGATGTGTTTCATATAAGATCTGGCAACTGGACACCTTTGAATAATATATTGATGTGATTACTCATATAATGAGGTTTGGGCCATTCAAGAGTTTCCCGAGAGAAATAACAAAACGGGAGGGGGGGGGGGGGGGGGTGGGGCGGGAAATATGGGAGACTCCCAGGAAAAATGGGAGTGTTGACAAGTATGGTCTATGAATATGTTGAAACTCCAACTGTGAGAGTTGAAAGACTGAAATACTTCCAGTTAAGTAAGTGAAGCCCATTAAAAGTCATGTCACTGCACCACAACCTTATGTATAACTGATATAATCACTTGTGATATGCACAAGCTCATGCGTTGCTCATCGCCATGCACTCTACATATTAACAGTTCACAAACAATCTACAGTGACTCCCATTTCACCTCTTAGTACTCAGAGTCATACTGTATTTGCCCCGCATTTAAAACAGACCTATGCAATCCAATTCTGAAAACGTATGCATAAAGAACCACATTGCCTGCCTATGTATGTTGATAAACCTGCTTATATAATCCTTATATATAATCCTTATAGTCAGATTCAGTGTTGGGGAGTAACAAAATACATGTAACGGGATTACATATTTAAAATACAATATATAAGTAACTGTTCCACTACAGTTACAATTTAAATCATTGGTATTTAGAATATAGCTACATTCAAAATGTACTTTGATTATTGAGGAGATTACTTTACAATTTATTGTTATTTGTTTCATTTAATATTTAGTCCATTCAGATGGAAAACATTTATACATATAAATGATACGATCCAAAGTGAATTTGAACAGCGGTGAAACACTTTCTTATGATGTGTTACATTCATACGAGCAGACAGAGAAGTAAGTTTGAAGTAAGTTTGGAGCAGAAGAAACGGAAATAAACCTTGTGTAAATTGTCAGCTTTATGCTAAACTAAAATTCTATTTCTAGCCATTTTACATGCACGTTACCAGACACGATCATGTGTTTTTATCAAGAAAATTTACGTTCTTTTTTCTAGTAATACCTTTGATATTAGGGCAAAAATCGTATTCTTGATAGTAATGTTTGTATTGTTTTCCTGTAAAAATATCAAAATAAATATTTTTTGATTTATCTTGTTTTAGAAACAATACTGCATGAGATATTTAGGTTTTTCAGATAATGTATTTTTAACATGTGTAACATTTTGTCTTAATGTACTGGCAGAGTTTTTATAGTCAAAACAATTGAAAAAAATCTACCAGTGCTGAAGAAGTAATCCAAAGTATTTAGAATATGTTACTGACCTTGATTAATCTAACATAATATGTTACTAATTACATTTTACAGCAAGTATTCTGTAATCTGTAGTGGAATACATTTCAAAAGTAACCCTCCCAACACTCGTCAGATTAAACTCTTTCAGGTGAGATTTGAGGGTTAACACCTATAGTGGACATAGATGGAAGAGTATCATTGACTGCTTTTGATGAAAACACATTCCCCTAATACACTAATTTATAATTTTAGACTTGGCATAGAATGTCCTCTGAATTTCCATACATCAATTCACAAATTTATGATTCCCCCTCCCTCCCCGCTGCACAGAGGGGGCCACCGCAGACCACAATATAGATTCCCAACACTCTTACATCATGACTGAACTCCAGAGACTGCAGTCAGCTCTGATGAATGGATAGTGTAATGAGGAGCCACACTGCTGCAGTACAGTGAGGCAAGCCCAGCCCAGGCAGCATGCGGGTCACAGACAGAGGGAAAGCGCTCCATGCAGGCAAAGAGAATCTTGACAATGACCAGGGAAAAATAAATTGCAGCAGGAGACTGCCTAGAATTACTAGCTCCTTTTATGAAGTGCTATCACTTGGAAATGCTAATGTGGCATTTGATAAGGCATAGAAGGCCAAGTCAAGCAAGTTGCCATGCCAGGAGGTGTGAATGCCCATGCTAAATTTCAGCCAGACTATTGGTTTTCTCTCATTGTGAATACACTTTCGAAAGTGCTGTTGTTAAGCACTAGCACTTGTGCTGAGGAGCCTGGTAGACCCCTCCCACAACTGAAGACATTGGTTGAGTAGTTTAAGACCACCTACTTGACACAGACTTTACTGCTTTTAAGGAGGTTTCAGAAAAATGGAATATATTATGGTACTTAGATCCTTATATTAGAGTGGACCACCAGAGGCTCAATTTAATTATGTCTTTATCATAGCTTCTCATATTCAATCAGTCCTCTTGAGACATAACCACATCATAATGAAAGTGTTAATAGCTACGCTTGATGGAGTAAGTTTTTTATTAATTAGCTAACTGAGCTTATTATCAGAAATAAATATTGTTCAATTGTGTTTTAAAAGTATGCTTGTTTAGATGTATTCTACGTATGGTACTGGTTGCATATTCATGACAACTGCCATGTTGGGATCATATGACCAACCGAATATTACTTGTTTTATCTCCATAATCCCTTGTAATTGTACACTTTAAAATAAATTAATCATGGATGGCTGCAATCGTTTTTACAATGACATCAGTAACAGGGAGCTTCTTTTTTACAGATGCTGCTCCTATGCTGCTAGGTGTCTGCAGAATATAAAGACACATTTTATAGAGTCAGTTTTTTAGAGCTTAAACTGAAGCATTTTTATTAATTTAGACATAAACATTTGGCCTGTTTGAATATTGCCCTGAACTGAAGGACACACTGTATTTATTGTGAACTGTTGATTGTTAAACTTCCAATAAATTAGATGGGTTGTGAGAAATCACAAAAAGTTATATTTTTTAATGAGCCATTTCCAATTTCAATCATTTGGATTCTTGATCAAATTTGTTCTTTTAACATTTGCTCATTTGGTGCCAAACAGAGATTACTGTATGCCATGATTTGCCTGTCAAATTTCACAGAACCTTTCAGCAAGTGCAAATCCCTCACTCTACATCTGAATACAGCAGTGTGCCACAGCCTGTCCAGGTTTTTTTTTTATTATTATTATTTCTGTGCCCTTTTACTGCCCACATGGCTCTGTAAGTGGGTCAGAGCTGCTTACATTTGCTGTCGCCACAGTCCCAAATTTCTATCCATGCTCATTGATCAAATAGGCTGCAATGCTAGGCAATGACCCATAAAGCACTGCTGTGTCCATTCACACAGTTCTCAAAGTTCAGCAAGAGAATTTGGTGAGTTATACACCATGTGTTTAGTAGATCATCTCTCAGTGTTACTTTTCTGGAATAACTGCATTATTGCCAATGGTTGCATCTGTACGTGCTTGAGTATAAAAGAACACCATCTGTTCTACATATCTTAAAAGTTGTTTTGTATTCATTGTAATGATAAAAGGAAGCTTCTCTACAGGTTTCACTTATACAAAGATTAATTTGAAATCATCTGGCTCTATAATGAATGATAATATATACAATAGAAATCATTTCATCCAGACATTATAGTACATATTTGCAATATATGTGTTACAAGGTGTAGCTCAACACGTCCCATTCATTTCATATCTTATTTTCAAGAGAAAGGTATATTGAGATAGTCAGCTCATTTCCCTTTGCATTGGCATATTACATGTCCTGAGAGATTTGAATCAGATAATTTAGGGCATCTTTGATCCGACGGACACATCTGTCATTCAGTAATGCTGTCGTGGTGTCTCGAGAATACTGCCAGCTGAGGCTCTCCCAGGAGAAGATGTCTCTCCCTGTATCTTTTATGATACTCAAGATAAAAACACAATTAAAACATTAGCACGGATGTTCTGCTTAAAAAGTTTATTTTTCCCTGAAATGAGCAGTGCAATTAAGAATGTGAAAACTACACCATCCTGGCAGGGACTGTAATGGAATCTGGCAACTCTGTGTCAGGAGTGATTATGAGAACTTTAATTGACAACCTGTCATCCTTCCAACATTTCCGACAGACGGCGTGTATTCTTTCATTATTTACAAACACTTAAGAATTTTACCAACATGTGCTGTTGTAGAGCAAGTGAACTGCTTTAAACCCCACAGTGTGTATTTTAATTACCCCCCCCCCCATGCAGCCTCGATGACCTGCAAAAATGTGGTGATGACAGCGGGATATAGGCAATAAAAACTCACCATGCCCTCTTCAGCAGTTCTTAAATATTGGTGAAGTGCTCATAAGCAATGCGGATAGAAGAATAATATCCCCTGAAAGGGTCCATAACTGCACAGCCATGTCTAAGTGGACGTCTATAGCTTAATGTAACATTTTTAAATTCACCTCTCACTGTGACTAATTAAAAACACTCAAATCAACAATTTTCAATGCAAGACAGCACTTCGAGAAAAGCACCTGATGGGTTTGCCTTTTGCGGAGAAATATTAGCATACTCTTATTGTCTATTCCTCTGTTTAGCCCTGACATGTTGAACTTTCATAATACTTATGGCTGTATAGTACTGCAAACAACTGTTCCCCTTCTGTCACTCACTCACGTTGTGTCGAATGAGGAGACACAAGGGGTCTTCCTTGGGAGCCTCACGTACCTCTGAACTTGAGAAAAGACCAGTGAGAAATTGGCAGACAGAATTTGCATATCCCGCCCCCGGACATACGGGTATAAAGGGTAGTGGGCGTACGTCTGTCAGTCAGATTTTTTCTTCGGAGCCAAGCGGTTGTGCAACAGCAAGCTGAAGTTCACCACTGTTTCACTCACCTCTGTTGGCAAGAAGCACGGCTGTTGGATCTTATGGGGCATTTCCAGCAGCATTCTCTCTCTCTGCACGCTGTGCAGTCCATGCCCCTGGGCACTTCGACATCGCTTTCACTGGCTGAAAGAGTGTTTTCCCCTCCTTAAAAGTGTTTGTATTTCTATAAAAGAGTTTTCACTCATAAAAGAGCAATACAAACAGGCGTTGAACATCCTTTTCAGGACGCATCTTTTTAAAGATACCCATCCGTCTCTGTGTAGTTCCTGGATGTGGTCGAATTCTCTCCAAGACCGACAGCCACAGACGCTGCTTCATGTGCCTGGGCAGCGATCACACATGCCCCCGTCTCCCAACTTGGCCTCTTCTACAACACCGTCGACGACTTCAGCCAGAGGTTTTCGGCTGTGATAAGGCAGACGGAGGCGAATTCTCACATCACGCCACGTCGTCACCAAACCAGAGCACCCCGCGCCCCGCCTTCCCGCCGAGGGCCTCCTCCTGTGTTCAAACAACAGGCAGCTATGCCTCAACCCGGGACCAGCTCTCAGCCCAGTGTCAAGCACCTCACAGGCGGCGCACGCCCCCCCGTCTCCAGGACCCCTTCCAGGACCAGGAAAGCTCCAAAGCGCTCCTGAGATGGACAACCCGGGCAGTCAGATGTTCGCTCCGGAGCTGGCACCAAGATCACTCCATCCCCCGGTGGATGGTCAGAAGGAGAATCCTTATTTTCCTTTGCCGCACCTCATTCGGGCTGTGGTATCCACATTCTCAATAAAAGAGTGATATTCTCACTCCCTGGGTCATCTAGCCCAGGGGTTCCCAACCTTTTTTGTGCCAGGGACCAGCATATTCATAAAAAAAATTCCAGGGACCAGTTGTCAATTTTAATGCCTCAATTTTAAGATGCATTGTTTGGATTTGGAACATATCACTGTGTAAAACAGTAACAGCCAATCATTTATTTGCATATAATGAACTAGGTGGCAACAAAGGCTACTTGTATGACTATACCAATCTTTTTAAACTTTCAGACCGGTGCACAAAATGTTTCCCTTTTCTCCCATACAATTAGGTCTACTTCAAAAGCAACTCACACAGCACTCACTCACTAGCAGGTGGCAGTAATGGCAAATTGTATGAAAATACCAGTCCATTTCACCTGTCAAATCTCTCCAGAACCACTAAAGACAATCACTTCAAGAGCAACTTAGTGTTTTCACTCACCAACAGGTGACAACAAAGGCTAATTGTATGAAAATAAGAGCCAGTTTCAACAGTCAGACAGTTTCAGAATACAATAGCAAACACACAGTGATTTCAGCCAATAATTTTTAAAAGTATAAAATTAGAGATTAAGCTTTAACCTTAAAAAAAAAAAAAAAAAAAGAGCCGGCAAAATTAGCTCTTCTCCGATTGTTAAGTTTTTTTTAGCTTTAGCTATTCGGTGAGCAACCAGATATGACGCCTTAGTTGCAGCTATTTTTACTGATGTTGAGGATATCAAAACTTGCCGCTGAGCATCCAACTCACGTTTCTTTCTTTCGAAAAACTCCTCCGTTTTGTCTTTGAGAGTTGGTTGTTTGGTGTTTAAGTGCCGCTGAAGTTTTGACGGCTTCATTGCTTCATTGCAGAGTTTTTCACCACAAATAACACACAACGGATTTGGCGCCACGGAATCGCCTGTTGTCGTAAATCCATACCTAATGTATGAGGTATCGTATTTACGATTGAAGCTTGACTTTTTTTTATCTCTCTGTCTCTCGCTATTTTCGAGTTGGTCATCGCCTTTCCTTTTACCAGAACTGTCCACAATGAAATTATCCATTGAAGTTTGCTGAGGCCCGCTCATCTCTCCACATACTTCTCTGTCACTTCAGGTGCACCACGCTTTTTTTTGCAGTCCGTTCAGATACGACGCGTTGCTAAGCAATCGCAAGGCGCTCAAAGAAACACATTTTAATCTATTTATTGTTTATGTTTTGGATTAAATAACATGACATGTAAGACTCATATCACTTAAAAAAGCATTTAAAAAAGACAATTATTATTATAAAAAAAAATAAAAAATATTCTGGGAATATTTCAAGGCCCGGTACTAACGGGTCCACGGACCGGCACCGGTCCGGGGACCGGGGGTTGGGAATCACTGATCTAGCCGGTGCGTGCCATTCTCACCAAAGATCCTACAGTCTTGGCTCCCCGGATGCAGTCACCTTGCCTCCAGACCCGTGACTGCTCAGCCCCGGCAGGCCAGCGCTGACGAGTTCCAAAGACGCCTTTCCAGGACCTCTTCCTCAGTCTCTAACCCACCCCCTGCTGAGTGCGTGGAGGGAGGTAAATACTTTGATTCTTTTCTCAGCACCCAACCTTGGTGGGTGCTTGGATGCTCTTCTGCCTCCCGACATGCTATTATCTGCTCCCCCCTGCCGCTAAGCCCCAACCGGTATGTCAAAAGCGATCGTCCCTCTAGTCCGTTTCGTGCAGAGTCTGGAAGTGTGGCTTTCGCTGTCCAACCCGTCGCGTTGGTTGGCCAGGACAATCTGACTCGGCTATGCGTTTCAATTCACCTGGCTCCCGCCTCATTTCAGGGGTATTTGCTCCACCTCCGTATGCGGCAAAAAAAGCCAGCACATTACGGGCAGAGATCACGATTCTGCTTCTCAAGGATGCAATAGAGCCTGTCCCTCCAGCCGAGATGAAGAAGGGTTTCTACAGCCCTTACTTCATCAAACACAAGAAAGGCAGTGGGTTGCAACCAATCTTGGACTTGCAAGTTCACAACTGGGCCTTACACAAACTCCCGTTCAAAATGCTCACGCAGAGACGGATTCTAACCTGTGTTCAACAGCTAGATTGGTTTGCAACGGTAGACCTGAAGGACCCGTACTTCCATGTCTCCATCTTGCCTCGACACCGACCTTTTCTACAGTTCGCGTTTGACATCCAGGCGTATCAGTACAAGGTCCTCCCCTTCGGCCTGTCCCTTTCCCCTCGACTCAATTACCTCGACGATTGGCTTATTCTGGCTCACTCTTGAGAGTTACTATGTGCTCACAGGGACCAGGTGCTCAGGCACCTCAGCTGCCTAGGGCTTCAGGTCAACTGGGAAAAGAGCAAGCTCGCCCCGGTTCAGAGCATATCTTTTCTCGGCATGGAGTTAGACTCAGTCTCAATGACAGTGCGCCTCACTAATAAGTGTGCGCAGTCAGTGCTCAGGTGCCTCGATCCTCAGCCACGGTCGTGCCGCTCGTATTGATGCATATGAGACCGCTTCAGAACTGGCTTCAGACTCGAGTCCCGAGATGGGCATGGCGCTGCGGCACATACCATGTGACAATCACCCCCTCTTGCTGTCAGACTGCCGACAGGAGTCCCCATACAGCAGGTATCACCACAGATGCCTGTCAACTGGGTTGGGGCACGGTGTGCAATGGGCATGCTGCGTCTGGCTCCTGGACAGGGCCCTGGTTGCATTGGCACATCAACTGCCTAGATTTGTTGGCTGTATTCCTTGCCCTGTGGAGGTTTCTCGAGCTGATTTGGGGCAAGCATGTCTTGATCCGTGATGGTAGCGTACATAAAGCACCAAAGCGCCGTGTGTTCTCATCATGTGTCACAACTCGCCAGCTATCGAGTCTTTTGGAGTCAGTCATATCCCTGGCAACCTCAACACGACAGTGGATGCGCTATCACGACAGGTTTCACCCAGCGGAGAGTGGAGGCTCCACCCCCAGGTTGTCAAGCTGATTTGGGGCCGATTTGGCATGGCACAGATAGATCTCTTTGCCTCCAAGGACAACACTCACTGCCCGCTCTGGTACTCCCTGACAGACAAGTTGGCACACAGCTAGCCCCAGGGACTGCGCAAGTACGCATTTCCCCCAGTGAGCCTTCTGGTGCTGTGCAAGATCAGGGAGGACGAGGAACAAGTCACCTTGGTGGCTCCTTATTGTTCCACCTGGACTTAGTTCTCGGATCTCACGCTCCTCGCGACAGCACCTACCTTGAAAATCCCCATGAGGAAGGACCTTCTTTCTCAGGGATGGGGCACCCTCTGACACCCGCGCACAGACATCTGGAACCTCCACGTCTGGCCCCTGGACGAGACACGGAAGATCTGAGTGATCTACCACCTCCAGTCATAGACACGATCAACCAAGCCAGAGCTCCCTCCACCAGGCAACTTTATGCCCTGAAGTGGCGCTTGTTCGTGAATTGGTGTTCTTCCCGAGCTGAAGAACCACAGAGATGCACAGTTTGGTCAGTACTTTCATTCCTGCAAGAAAGGCTGAAATCCACCTTGAAGGTGTATGTAACCGCTATCGCGGCCCACCATGATGCAGTGGACGGCAAGTCCTTGGGTAAGCATGACTTGATTATCAGGTTCCTTAGTGGTGCCCGGAGACTGAACCCTCCCCGGTTAAGCCAGTTCCCCTCCTGGGATCTTTCAGTGGTCCTCTTGGTCCTTCAAAGACCCCCCTCGAGCCAATTGACTCAGTTGAGCTCAAGGCCCTCTCCCTGAAGATAGCCCTCCTGATAGCGCTAGCTTCCATCAAGAGGGTTGGAGACTCAGTATGTGCCATACTGACGTTATCCTGAGGCCGCGACCGGGCTACGTGCACAAGGTTCCTACAACCCCCTTCAGGGATCAGGTTGTGAACCTGCAAGCACTCAACCTGTGTCAACAGTTCACATTACACGGTCTAGTGCATGGCGCTTTTGAATGGGACCCCTTGTGTCATTTCATTCGACACAACGTCGAGTGAGTGACAGAAGGGGAACGTCACGGTTACTGTTGTAACCTCCGTTCCCTGAGGGAGGGAACGAGACGCTGTGTCCCTTCTGCCACGACACTAGACCTACCACTGTAAACGGCCGTGCCTTATTCTCAGCTCCTGTAAAAACCTGACTGACAGATGCACACGGGGGCGGGACATGCAAATTCTGTCTGCAAATTTTTCATTGGCCTTTTCTCAAGTTCAGAGGTAAGCGAGGCTCCAAAGGAAGACCCCTTGTGTCACTTAATTCGACACAACGTCTCGTTCCCTCCCTCAGGGAAAGGAGGTTAAAACAGTAACCGTGACGTATACATGCATCCTTTTCTGGTTATTTTCATATTCTTCAAATACTCCAGACCCTATAATGTGTTCAAAATGAACAAAACTGTCCTCTATGGCATTGTTGGTGGACTCTTTTAAGGTTGGCTAAGCAAGAAAGAAAGAAAAAAGAAAAATCATTGCTTCTTCAAAGAAATTTCTTCCAATAACTTGAATACTGTTCGCTATATTTAAAAACTAGACTGGTCCATACTTGTGTTTGTATATTAGGTGTTTGAGTGTTCACAATGAGCCCTAAGCACTGATTTAAGGAAATCTTTGAGTGTTCTTCACATGTGTTTATCAATGGATGGATGTGAATACAAAGCACAATAAAGCACTAGAATCCCCTTGCTTTTCCAATTGCTTGAAACCCTTTCTTTTTAAATGTGTAAACATGGAATTCTACTGAATGTATGGTGCTTTCTTGCAATTATCTCCTTATTTTGCCAGCAGTAAGTCTACAATGAGACGTTCAGGACAGATTATGCTTAGATAGCAAACCAGACCAGCCAAAACTTGTCAGAGTGGCTTGTCTCCAGAGGAAGTACATTCAAATGCAAAATTGACTCCATCTGGGTTTGATTTGCAATTTAAATCCACTTTGTTGCAACATAGAAACATGACCATGCTCATAGTATAAAAAATTATTTGTTAAACTGCAGGCATGGTCATTCACCTCTCACTGCGACTAATTCTTGTTTTTGTTTTTTCTAAAAAGTACAGCCCTTTTTTAAACACAGATAAAATTTAATTCAATTGGATCCTAATCTCTTTCGAGATGTGTCAAGAGGAAGAAAAAAAAAAATAAATAAATATATATATATATATATATATATATATATATTAGAGCGGGGTACAGAAATCCCCTATCACTAAATTTTTGCCCTCTGGGACCAGGAGCAATAGCAAGGCTATTTTTGCGGATTAGGTCTTTGGTGTTCTCAGCTGAATGCCTTTTTTTATCACGCATGCACAGGCTTTTTCTGTGCCTGCCTTTGAACAAGAGAGTGAGATGGGGTTTGAGATCCCAGTGATCAGCCACCCTACTCTGCTCGCATCTCCTTTCCTCTCCTGGAGGGGCTGACATTGAGCTAGACTCAACAGATGACCCACACAATCACTGCAGCACCTGAAATATAAATTTGTCTCCCTTGGGTTCCCACCATCACAGCACTTCCTTGAGTGCACAGAGGGAGAGTCTTGTATTTCAAAAGAATGTGTCCTATAACCACAATTCATTCTGTATAAGATGGCTGTATAGATAGATGGAGAATTTTATATCAAATGCATAAGATGATCCATAGGAATCTAAGAGTATTATTTTTTATACTTTCTTTTGAGATTGTGATTTTCTTGGTGATTAATTCAGTATATATATAAGGCAACTTGTAAATCATGTGCACATGACCCGCTGGCCAAAGAAGAATCAATTTTTTAGTTGTGATATCCTAAGATCAGAACAAGTTAATTAAATCCATAGGTATTTTTCAACGTCTATTGAATAACACTGTTCATGGGAAAATGTTGCTCGACTGTCAACGCAGCCATGAAGTGCTGAATTATTGATCATCTTGCGCCTACCAATGAAGCAGAGAGAGAATTGTTGTTAGACGGCATTCATATTAATGAATATTGAATAAGATTCCAGAGTTCAGTAAGATTTTTAAATGATTCCGCTATTGGCATAAAATGTTGATTATATTCTCCAACACAACCTGTTGAGGAATTCAGTTAGAATTTAAATCTCTTTTTTAGTTTATTAGCTCATGCATGTCTTTTGAAATATAGTACAGGGAAAAAAATTATGTTCTCATATTTTTATGGCTGTGGAATATACATCAACATATCATCCAAATATAGTTAAATACTCTACCTTGTGCCCCCAACTGAACTGTAACAAGGACATTCACCCTCAACTCATATTTCTTTGTATTTTTTTCAGTCTAACTGTTCAGACTTATAGATCTCTGTCTTGGTTGCTACAGCTGCAAGTGATTGCAGAGGACCTCAGGACTAGATGTGAGAAGGAAGAACTTTAAAGGGCAGTCACTTCTCTGCCAGAAACAATATTAAAATTAAAGTTACTTTTTCGATCTGGGATATCTGGGGGAGCAGAAAAAATCTAAAAGTTTTCCTTCCAATAAAAATGCATGAGACTGAACTGTGCTTTGAGAAATTGAATTATTAAAATCAATCATTGTACCAAAATAGGTTTAAATCCATAAAACATTTTATTCCCATGTGACTGTTACATTATTGGGATATTGCAAATCTTCCAAGAAGTAGAACAAAAGTATGTCATTGTTTAACCTGGCTTTCTCAACCTTTTTATACATTTCAACCAGCTGTACTTGCAACAGTATATCAACCACTAAGTTGCTGTCTGTACCCCATGTATGACATACAATATAATTTTCGCAGTTATTAATTTCTAAATGATCAGGACTGATGGCCTGCCAAATTTGATGTATCGTTGGATGGCAAGATACTTTTAGGCACTGGATTTATGGACCTCTCTGCTGGGAGATAAATGTCTTCCATATTTTATGCTGTCATTTTTTATTCACGCCAGTAGATGTGTATTTGTGCACATTTCTACAGACAGAATACTATAATGTCAGTGCTACCTGTCATTTATAGACCTTGACTGCAATGGGAAATGCGGGTTATTCACAGGCTCAGTCTTACCCACCTGACCAATTAGATGTAAGAGAAGCACAAAAGATGGAGTCTGCCTTCAGGAGCAGGTACAAGCCATGACTGCCTCACAGCAGTTGCTAAGCAACAGCATCTGTTATTGAGAAAACCTGTTGCCAATGAGGAACTTTATATCTATAGATATTTATATAGAGAGAAGGTGTGTGTGTGTGCACGTGAGTCAATTAATAGTGTGAAGATTAATGTTTTTGCGCATAAATTAGGCAATCTGTCCTCTCAAACAGCAGAAATAGTGTAACAGAAGCAACCCCATCTCATGAAAAGTAGAACATAATTTACGAGTTGGCTTTTTCGTATGGTCTTGCACAATGCGTTTTGCATAAACTTGTACGACTTCGTCACGTGCAAATTCCCAGATGTCTAATGTGGAAATAAGCATGTGTTCAACACACGAGATGTTAAGTACATACTTATTAATATTATGCCCTAATCCAAACCATCCATCCATCCATCTTCAACCGCTTATCCGAAGTCGGGTCGCGGGGCTAATCCAAACCCCTTATCTAAATTTAACCGATCAGTAGTATGTGTAAACCCGATAGAAAGCTGTTGTGTGTGACTGAAGCAAGTAATTGTTGTGTATTAGATGGAAAAGATGTCTAGCGACTTCACTGTCTGTAGTGAAAGTTGTAGGAATTCAAACAAGTGCAGTCACACAATATCATATGAATTTGCCAAATTTAGAAAAGTCGTCCGAATCCTGCCAAGTTCGCCTTGAGAGTGTTTTGAATAGAAGAGGAAACTATGACTGGTCTGAGCTGCATATAGAGGGAAATTTTTCTTCAAGATCATCTTCAATATTTTTATTTTTTTGCCACTTTTATTGATCAAGATTAAGATTCAACTTTATTGTCATTGTGCAGAGTACAGGTACAGAGCCAGTGAAATGCAGTTGTTTTCACATATCCCAACTAAGCTGGGGTCAAAGCGCAGGGTCAGCCATGAAACGGTGCCCCTGGAGCCGATAGGGGCAAGGGCCATGCTCAAGGAGCCAACAGTGGTATCTTGGCAGTGCTGGGGCTTGAATCCCAACCTTTCGGTCAGTAACCCAGAGCCTTAACCGCTGAGCCACCAATGGCCCAAGCTAGTAAAGATAGCTCCCAACATCAGAATGGATTTAATTACATTTGCGTATTCAGAACATTTCAGTATGATTGTATGTTTTTTGGCTGATATTAGCATGGATTGCTTGTGAACCAGTCACAGTATGGTTCAAGCTTTGCAAAGGAACGTCTCGGGTTTCTTAACTGTAACCCCTGTTCCCTGATAAAAGCGGAACGAGATGCTGCGCTGATTTTAGCGCTATAGGAACAGCTTTAGGTGTGACCAGCTGTGAATATGTGTGCAACACATCAATGAAATTGATTTGAATTTATAGCCTCTGCTTGTTACATCAATTGGATGCACCTGTAGCAGGGCTATAAATAGATGCGTCACAGGTGCATCATCAGGTATTATGTCTGAAGAGCAATCCTGGGGCATCCCAGTGCAGCAATAAAGCGCAGCATCTTGTTCCGCTTTTATCAGGGAACAGGGGTTTACAGTTAAGTAATCCGAGATTTTCCCTGTCAAAAAGCTACACTTTGATGCTGCGCTGATTTTAGCGCTTTGGGAATGAGAATACCCACGCCACCACACTGTGGATGTCCGGATCGCTTAAGGTTGTGTAGTTGTGCTCACAAGAGCGTGAGAGGTCTCAAACATGAGCTTGTGATGTTGAATCAAGGGCATAAGAGATGGCATGAACATCCAAACTATAAAATCTTATGAATGTGTGCGGAGATGATCAGCCTGCTGCATCACAAACATGCTGCAGAGGGACACCGCTAGCCAAGGCTTTAGAAGAGGCGACCCCTCTGGTAGACTGAGCCCTGATACCTACTGGCGAAGCTTGACCGCACGCCTCGTAGGCCAGCGCAATAGCGTCCCTCACCCAATGCGAAAGTCTACTAAAACTAAGCAAACTAAAATTTCCCTGACTTATGCCACTGGCTAGTGCGGTGGACATAAGCCTGAAAGGCACAGACTGGACAAAGTCTGTGAAATCTTTCCTGCTCCGGCGTTGTAAACAGCGGGGAGCAGAAGGCTTCGAGAGTGACCGGATGTACAGTCGAGAAAGGAACCTTAGGCAAGTAGTCAGGTTGAGGGTGCAAAATTGCTTTAGCCATTCCTGGGGCAAAATCTAAGCAGGCTGGCAAGACAGACAGAGCCTGTAGATCCCCAATTCTTTTTCGAGAAGTAATTGCCATAAGAACAACCATCTTGAGAGTCAGACGTTTATCAGATGCGGACTCTAGATGTTCGAAGGGGATCTCAACCAGACCCTCAAGGACTATTGCTAAGTCCCATGAAGGGATGCTCCATGAACGAAGCGAGCGAGCAGAGGATGTCTCCCCAATGGCACCCCGTCAATCAAGGCGTGGCAAGCCAATAGAGTGGCCACGTAAACCCTGAGAGTGGCGGGGCATGTGCCCGCTGATAATTTTTCCTGCAGAAAGTCCAGAACTGTTAAGTTAACAGGATCTGCATTATGTGCAGTGCACCATCTTTCTAAGACACCTAATTTATTAGCATAACTTCTAGTAAAGGGAGCCCTTGCACTTAGAATGGTCTCAATAACTTCAGGTGAAAGCCCAATGTGAAAGCCCAAACATGAAGGTTCCACAGCTCGGGCCGGGGATGAAATATTATCCCCTGCACCTGAGACAGAAGGTCCCTCCTGTCCAGAATCACCCAAGGCGAGCCACCAAGGAGAGACATTATCTCAGAGAACTATATCCTGTTCGGCCAGTGCGGTGCTATCAATAAGAGGCAGGACCCTTGCTGGCAAACTCTGGCCAAGACTCCCTGGAGCAGAGAAACCGGGGGGAAAGCATACAGACGCATTCTGGGCCATGTATGTGCCATTGCGTCCAGACTCGGGGGGGCTGGGTGACTCAGAGAGAAGTAGAGGGGACATTGCACTGTCTGTTTGGAGGCAAAGAGGTCCACTTCTGCTCTTGTAAAATCTCAACCAGATCTGTTCCACTACCTTGGGGTGGAGTTTCCACTCCCCCGTCAGTATTTTCTGTCTGGACAGTAAATCTGCTCCCATTCAGGCATCCAGGGATATAAGCTGCTCTGATTAACAGGAGCTTGCCCTGGGCCCAAAGGAGAATCTGCCATGCCAGTCTGTTCAGCTGGCATGAACGTAGACCTCCTTGATGGTTTATGTAAGAGACTACCGCTGTGTTGTCCACCAGCACCAAGACATGGCAGCCTCTGGAGGAAGTATTTCAGGGCCAGAAATACAGCCATCAACTCGAGACAGTTAATGTGACAATCTAGCTGACGACCCTCCCATTCCCCTTGATCTGGAGGACCACTTAAGACCGCTACCCAGCCCGTCAGGGAAGCGTCTGTCGTTAGCAACCTGAGACAGCAAGACGCACCTAGAGTGGGACCTAAAGTGAGGAACTGGGGTATGAACCACATAAAAAGTGTACGTAGCACGCGGCACGTAACCCTTATCAGCCTAGGGGATTTGACCTTGGATGAAATCCCCTGGCTTTGAGCCACAACTGAAATGGTCTCATGTGTTCAGTTCAGTTCAGTTCAGTTCAAATTTATTCAGTCATGATGTTATTACAGACACAATATTAACAACAAAATAATAACATTCAATGCTGAATAGGAGCATGAAGAAGACCTAGTCTTATAATTTCATGCCCCTTTTTTCCATAATCTTAACTAACACAAAACAGATGGCACCCTTTTTTTTTTTTTTTTTTTTTTTTTTTACAATATTACTAAACATCTAAATAATTAACAATTTCAAATTTGTCAAACATTGGTTCTTATGCTTCACTGCCTTCGTATTTTTTAAGACAATTTTTTTTATACATTTTATTAAATTGAACAATCGTGTTACATTTTTTTTGCACAATGTCCAAAGAGTTCCATAAATTGATCCCAATTACAAGAAACCCTTTTTGTTTTTGTGAGGTGCGTGAATATGGTACACAAAAATTACCTTTTCTTCTGTTGTTACTGTCTGTGATTAGCATGAATTTGTTTTGAATATGTATTGGCACCAAATTATTTTTCACTCTCCACATAATTTGTAGTATTTTAAATTTGACCAACTCTTTTAATTTCAAGGTCTGCAATTTTATAAACAGTTTGTTTGTGTGGTCTCGTAAGCCTTTATACGTCACTATTCTTATCGCTTTCTTCTGAAGTAAGAACAGCCTTTCTGTATAACTGGTGCAAGCATTACCCCACACTTCGATACAATATGTTAAATATGGAACAATTAAAGTTATGTATAGAAGCTGTAATGAAGCTTCATCCAATATGTGTTTAACGTTATAGAGAATACCAATATTTTTACTAACTTTACCTTTGATATGCTCAATATGAGGCTTCCAACTAAGTTTGCTGTCTAGGATAACTCCCAAAAATTTGATTTCTGAGACACATTCAATATTTACATTCTCAATAACTAATTTTGTACATCCCTGTTTTCCCTTTTTTCCAAAAACCATATAATTTGTCTTATCCCAATTTAAAAACAATTTATTATAATCAAACCATTTCTTTAATTCTATCATTTCCCTTTCAATAATGGCCATTAATTCATTTAAATCTGTCCCAGTCTTAAACACAGTTGTGTCATCAGCAAACAACAAAAAATGTATGTCTTTGGAAGCCTCAAATATATCATTGATAAATAATATAAAAAGTTTAGGGCCAATTACAGAACCCTGGGGAATTCCGCATACAACAGTTTTACAGTCCGACTTATGGTTTTTAAATTGAACATATTGGCTTCTATTACTTAAATAACTTTCAAGCCATTTATATGTCTGACCCCTTAATCCATAGTGTTGTAGTTTTGTCAACAATAAGTTATGGTTGACAGTGTCAAACGCTTTCTGTAAATCCAGGAATATACTTACAAAATACTGTTTTTTGTCCATTGCAGCAAGAATTTCTTCAGTTAAGTGAATTAGTGCAACGGCAGTTGATCTATTGGATCGAAATCCGTATTGATAATCAAAAAGTAAATCATTTTTTTCCAAAAATAAATCTAATTTATGAGTAAACCATTTTTCTATTATTTTAGAAAACTGCGAAAGTATTGAAACAGGTCGATAATTATTGAACTCATGTTTATCTCCTTTTTTAAAAATAGGTATTATCTTAGCAATCTTCATCTTTTGAGGGAAAACACCTGAACTAAAAGAAAGATTGAAAATATAAGTTAAAGGTTGAAGTATGCAATCTATAGTTTTTTTTACAATGCGCATATCTATTCCATCACCATCACAAGATGTTTTAGTTTTGCACTTTCGCACAATATCTAAGATTTCAGTTCCGGTGAATTCATTGAGAAACATTGACTGTAAGATCCTACTACCTCCTGTCGCACTACTACACCATGCTACATGATTGGATTTTTCAAGACTTTTCGCAATCTTAGGTCCTGCATTGACAAAGAAGGAATTAAACTCATTTGCAATATCTGTTCCATCATTTATAACCTTTCCTTTGTGCTCAAAATATTCAGGTAAATTTTTACTCTGAGAATTTGGCTTCATAATCTTATTTAAAATTTTCCAAGTTTCTTTAATATTAGTCTTGTATTCATATAATTTGTTTTTATAGTAGTCTTTTTTGGCCTGTCGCATTATAGATATTAACTTATTCTTATATCTTTTATATATAATTTCATGATTACTAGACTTATATTTTATAAAATCACGGTATAGTTTGTTTTTCTTTTTACAGGCCTTCTGTAACCCGCTGGTTATCCATGGTTTTTTGTTAAATTTATTCACTTTACTCATTTTTAAGGGACAATTTTTATTATAAAGAGTTACAAATATATTCAGAAATACCTCATAAGCATTATTAACTTCCTCTACAAAAACTTTACTCCAATCTTGATTAATCAGGTCCTTCCTAAATGAGATTATTTCCTTCTCGGTCCGAATTCGAATGTATTTAACTTTATCAATATCACTAATTTTCTTCCCAGTCTTTAAGCCACAAACAATAAAAAACTGGTAAGTGATCGCTGCTATCACACAATAACAGACCATTATGGAAGGTAGTGTCAATATTATTGATAAAAATATTATCAATCAATGTTGAAGTTGTCCGTGTCACTCTACTAGGTTGTGATATCACTGGAAACATACCTCTACTGTACATTTCGTTTAAAAAATCATGGGTTGCTGTTTGGCCTTGTGGATTCATTAAATCAACATTAACGTCACCACATAACCACATGGTCTTGTTTAACATTGTACAATCTACAAGTTCAGTGAATTTGTCTTTAAATACTTCTATATTTGAGCCTTGTGCTCTGTACACACAAGCTATAATTATTTTTTGCTTTGTTTCCAACTCAATCTCCACAGCCACACATTCCAGAAGACCTTCAATAGCCACAGACATCCTTTCAACAATCTTACAAGTGTATGTTTCTTTGACACACAATGCCACACCTCCTCCTCGTTTTCCCGGTCTGTCAACATGATACAAACTATATCCATCAATACCCAAATCATAACCTTTGACCGCATTTAGCCATGTTTCAGAAAAGGCGATAATATCAAACTGACTTTTTAATGTATTTAAGTAATCGATAATTTTATTAAGGTTTGTATATAGACTTCTACAATTAAAATGGACAAGTGAAAGATTATTGTCTAGTTTAACATTAGAGTTGAATTCATCCTCACTATAGTATTTGCACGGAATTAAATTATGATTGTACACATGCCTTTCTGAATCCAAATCTACATCCAAATCATATATTTTATGTACCCCATTTTCTCTCATTTCTAATGGATTCATTTGTTCAGTCATAAATCATTAATCAAATGTTCAAACATAAATACACAAGAACGAAACTCAACGCGCGACAGTTCCATTTTTCTTGATGAACCAGCGCCTTTAAAAGAAAAACTTGAAGTCAGTACCTTGTGCACGCATTCCTTTGTTGGTTTCATTGTCCCAGCCATAATCTTGATCCATAGACAATACAAAACCCCCTAAATCTTTAGCATGTAGCTCCAGTTAGATGCTTATTTTCCAACAATGATTTGACAGCATCTACAAAATGGCACACTGACGTTTTCCTTGTACTAACAGTTTGCCAACCAGCTGCACATAGCGTTGACTCCAAATATGGTTCCTCCACAGATAGATCCATTGTGATGCCGAACTCAGGTAGGCCTCGCACAGCAGCCGCTGGGTTTTCAAAGATCTTGGCATTACCGTCTTCACAGAAGATTTTCAATTTGGCAGGGAATAATATGCGATGTTTGATCTTCCTCTCGCGCAGCACTTTACGCACACCGTTGTATTTCCCCCTTTCCTTGTAGACAGCTGGAGTAAAATCTTCGTCAAAGTAGATCCTGTTACCATTCACTTGTACAATTTTCTTCATCCACGCTGCCTTAAGCACGCTCTGTTTTGTGGCAAAACTTTGAAATAACACCATAATGGCCCGGGGACGCTCGTGTTGCCCAGGCCGCTTTGGCACAGATATCCTGTGCGCGCGCTCAATGCGAAGCTCTACGGTGACACCAAGTTGTTCCCGAATCAGATTTGACACAAAATCAATCATGTTATTGCCCTCACTTTTCTCGGGCACTGAGTAAATCCTGATATTATTCCTTCTTGAGCGGCTTTCCAAATCTTCACATTTTTCTTTGAGTAAAGTTTGTTGCTGTAACATGTGAATCATTATTCGCGTAATGTTCCTCTCATTGTCCTCGCTATCAGACAGCCTATGCTCAGCAGCGTCCATTCTTTTTTTAATATCTCCAAGTTCATTTCGTAAATCACTCACTTCTTTCCTAAGTGCCACAAAGTTCCCCGACATCTCAGTACGAAATGCTCTTATTTCGTTAAATATTTCAGCCATACCAAACGCGGCTGCGTTACTTTCCTCAGTCCCATTATCTGGGTCAATTTGTTTGGTTTTACTTTTTGGTTTTGTCATTCTCAGTTTTTCAGATCAAAGCCCTTTAATGGAATGTTCTTCTAGTGAAAACACCACGTTATTTCCCAAAGAAAACAATTATAGTCGCAGTATTCACTTCAGTTTAAACAGAGTCATTTACCAGCCATATACTCCGGCGGCCATTTTGCCATCTGCATGTGATCATGTGCAAAAATGCCCAAAGGGATAACCGAGGACGCAGTTGCCATGAGACCTAGTAGTCGTTGATACTGACGAACAGTGCAACCTTGGCCTATACTGACTTTGCTCAAGGTGTTATGAATGGACCCGAGTAGAGTGGGAGACAAATGTGCCCGCATTCTGATCGAATTCCATACGATCCCCAGATAGGTAGTTTTCTGTGTGGGAGAGAGGACGCTTTTCTTGGCGTTGAGCCTCAACCCCAGAGAAACCAGATGAGCTAAGACGATATCCCTGTGCTGTAATGCCAGTTCTTGTGACTGTGCTAGTATCAGCCAGTCGTCTATGTAATTCAGAATGTGGATGCCCCGAAGCATCCATGCATTCCGTAAATTTGTGGGGTGATAAAGCTAGACCGAATGTAAGAACCCGATATTGGAAAGCTTCGCCCCCGAAAGCAAACCTCAGGATCTTCCTGTGTTGTGGCAGTTTTTCTATATGAAAGTACACGTCCATGAGATCGATCGTGACCAACCTATTGCGATGTTGGATTTGAGACACGACCGTCTTGACGGTTAGCATCTTGAACTTGAACGCCCTTGGAGCGATTCAAGCCTCGAAGGTCTAAAATCGGACGCAACCCCCATCCTTCTTGGGAACCAGGAAGTATCTACTGTAGTAACCTGACTATCTTTCTGGAAGGGGAACATGTTCTATGGCCCCTTTGACCAAGAGATTTTGCAGTTCTTTCCACAGTAAACATGCTTGCTCCGGTTTCACGGTAGTGGGAATCACGCCATTGAAACGCAGAGGATTGCGAACGGATTAAATTCTGTAGCCTTTTTCTACTGTTCTTAGGATCCACATAGAAACACCTGGCAGTAGTTTTCATGCTGCAAGGTTCTCTGAGATGGGTATAGATTCTGACACTTCCTGTTGAGGGAATGTCGAGTGTCCCCTGTCCTGGACTACGGCAGGAAGCAATGGAACACCCATTTAGCTGGAAACCGCTAACTCTCAAAACACCAGAAGCGACGGGAATGGAACGGTTTCGTGGGGGTATCGGGAGGTTACAGGTGGATGTTTCATGTGACACATCCCAAGGGGGGCTACCCCCACAAGGCTGGGTGCAAAACTTTTTAGAAATAACTGCTTGCTTTGGGGGCTTCTGAGGGCGACGAACCGGCCCCCAGTCTTTACGAGGGGGAGCACGATTCGCCACGCTTTGTTTTTGAGTCTCCCATCTAGAAGGACCAGGGCGGGGCTGGGTGGCCGATGGCCCCTCACCCTGAGTGCGGCAAGGAAGGAATTGCCCAAAGGCTTCCTCATGGCTTTTTGCCTCCTGGAACCTGGTGATAAGCCAGAAATAAGCCAGAAGGTGAAACCGGGGCATCGATCTGTGCTGACTAAAGCAGACATAGACCAGCCAAGGGCGCTGCCTGTCTTGTGCTTGGATGTGCAGAGAGACAGATCTGTGGCTCAACGAAGCTCGGAGAAAGCCTCTTCGTCGACCGTGTTGCCCGCACTCAGGTCCTTCAACAGATCAGCCTGGTACACCTGTAACACAGCCATAGTGTGCAGGGCAGCACCAGCCTGACCTGCTGCCTGGTAAGCTTGTTTAGAACATTTAACACACTTCTCTGCCCTCCCCCTCCACCACCTGACACATCACTGATATCTTCGCCACATTTTTTACTAATAAGGTTACAGCCATCAGCAATACATTCACAGCACCACACCCTGTCAAACACCCACCTCCTGTATGCAACTCTTCTCTCTCTATGTTCTCTCCTTTAACTGACACTGAGGTCTCAAAACTCCTCCTCTCCAACCACCCCACCACCTGTTCTCTTGACCCCATTCTATCACACCTTCTCCAGGCCATCTCTCCGTCCATCCTACCTGCACTTCCACACATAATTAACACATCTCTTCTTGAAAGCACTTTTCCCACTACATTTAAGCAGGCTTGAGTAACCCTGCTGCTAAAAAAAAACAGCACTTAACCCTACACAGATAGAACACTACAGACCAGTCTCGCTCATCCCATTCATAAACACTTGAAAGGGCAGTTTTCAATCAGATCTCTGCCTATCTCTCACAGAACAAGCTGCTGGATGACAATTAGTCAGGCTTAAAAAGTGGACACTCCACTGATATTGCCCTGCTGTCTGTCACGGAATCGCTGAGACAGGCGAAAGCTGAATCCAGATCATCCATTCTGATTCTGCTGGACCTTTCTGCAGCCTTTGACACAGTCAACCATCAGATCCTGCTTTCCTCCCTCTCTAGACTGGGCATCACCGGAACTGTGCTTGGCTGGTTCAACTCCTATCTCTCAGGTAGGTCTTTCAAGGTAGCCTGGAGAGGTGATGTATCCAAGCCACATCAGTTACTTACTGGGGTACCTCAGGGATCAGTGCTTGGGCCACTTGTCTTCTCCATATACACAATGTCACTAGGACCCATCATCCAGTCACATGGTTTCTCTTACCACTGCTACGCTGATGACACCCAACTCTACTTGTCTTTCCAGCCCAGTGACACCACAGTGACTGCTCGAATCGCTGCCTGTCTGGCAGATATCTCAGCCTGGATGAAGGAACACCACCTGCAACTCAACCCACCCAAGACTGAACTCCTTGTCTTTCCAGCCAACCCTGATGTTGAACACAACATCACTGTGCAGCTGGGTCCAACTACAGTGTCACCTTCCAAAATGGTCAGAAATCTAGGGGTAACCATTGATGACGAGCTAAATTTCACAGACCACATCTCAAAGACTGCAAGATCATGTAGATTTACACTCTACAATATCAGGAAGATAAGACATTTCCTCTCTGAACATGCCACACAACTGCTTGTTCAGTCACTTGTCATAACTAGACTGGACTACTGTAACGCTCTCTTTGCATGCCTTCCTGCATATGCTATTAGACCCCTGCAAATGATCTAGAATGCAGCAGCACGTCTGGTCTTTAATGAACCAAAGAGAGCACATGTTACACCACTCTTTGTCTCTCTCCACTGGCTGCCGGTTCATGCACGTATTAAATTTAAGGCCCTGATGCTGGCATACAAAACAGTCACTGGGTCTGCTCCAGCATACCTAAAAACATTTATGCAGAGCTACGTTCCCACCAGAAGCCTGCAGTCGGCTAACTGGTTGCTGACTCTTGGAAGTAAGTGAGACGAGGGCGAAGCATTTTGACTGTAAACAGAACGCAATGCTCGCACATGCCCCAACACAAGAACAGCATGCTCTTCCCCCAAACACACAAAACATAACTGGTGCATGTCCATTTCAGCCATATAGCGTAAACAAGGGAACACACACTGCTTGCTTTGCTTCACACTCATTCTTGGAAAGGAGAAAAGGTTTTCTGCGCACTGTCTAACAAATTCTAACTCCTAACAGAGGAAAGAAAGTTCTGACAGCTTGAGAAGCACAAAACACACAGAGTGATCTGAAGACAAGAGATCTGACGATGCACCTGTGACGCATCTATTTATAGCCCTGATACAGGTGCAACCAATTGATGTCACTAGCAGAGGCTATAAATTCTAGTCAATTTCATTGACTTGTTGCACATATATTCACAGCTGGTCACACCTAAAGCTGTTCCCAAAGTGCTAAAATCAGCCCAGCATCAAAGTGTAGCTTTTTAACAGGGAACTGTTAATGAAAGATGGAGCAGTTAAAACACTATTGGACCACAAAACCATTTTGTTTGCGAATTAGAATTTTTAGGCACTGTGTTGATTTACCTAAGAAGGTAACTTAGAAACACATTTCTTGGCCTTTTGTGGGCATGTAGCTTACATAAAAATTGTGGCATGTGGAAACCCCACAGCATATTCAATTTTCACAAACGTTCAGTCCCTTCATTTAAGTATATCTAAAAGTTCTAGATCACCTCTAATTATTGCAACAAGCTTTTTTGTCAAATGGAATTTTTGCACATGATTCTTCTCTGAGGTTTTGTCTGCTGAATGATCAACATATTAGCATATACAATACAAACCTATTGAACATTCTATACATCTATCCCTCACAGTCTTGTTCCCTTTACAAAAAGCTTCACTTTGATGCTGCGCTGCTAAGCGCTATGGGGAAATAATCTTATTGTGAGCTGCTCTGAACATGTGTGTAACACGTCAATGAAATTGACTGGAATTTATAGCCTCGGTTGGTGAGATCATTGGACATCAGACATTTTTCTTCAGAGTTTTCTCTCTGTGTGTTTTCACAAAACTCTTGTTAGAAAATTGTTTAAAAATCTAAGTCTTTTCCTTCCTTCTCTCTTTATATATATATATATATATAAAAAAAAGAAAAGAAAAAGGGGAAAATGGCGGAAAAACAGGGCAAACAATGCGTGTTTCCTTGTCAGCGTTCTATCTCTGACAGGGACACGCATCAATTTTGCTTTGTTTGCTTGGGGGAAGAGCACGCTACTCTCGCATTGGAACAGGGCGGGTGCGCGCATTGCGACCTACTTTCGGTCGGGATGCTTCGCGCTCGCCTTGCTTACTTCTGAGAGCCGGCACCCACACTTCATTCGTGGGGCTCTCGCATGGATCTGGCTGAGGAGCGAGAGACGGGTTCGCCCCTTTCGCTCGCTCTCTCCCCAGATCCTGCTGGTCCCTCGCGTGATCCTGAAGCGTGCTTCGGCGCCTCTTCAGTTCACGAGGGGGACCTCCATTCCCTTGGGTCAGATTCCGAGTTAACCGCATCTGAGCGCTCCAATCGCGATTCTAAATCTTCGGAGGAGCTGCTCGATGTGGTTACTCGCGCGGTGGCCAGGCTTCAAATAGACTGGCCACGTGACCAAGTTCCCCCCAAACGCTCTAAGTTAGAGGACAGATTTCTGTCTGGTGACCAAGGGAAGGGAACAACTCATCAGTCCCTTCCCTTCTTTGATGATCTCCATGACGAGCTTTCTCGTTCTTGGAATAAACCTTATACCTCGTGCATTCACGTGCCCTCGACGTCAATATATTCGACTATCGTGGGCGCTGAGGCGCGAGGGTATTTAAAGATGCCACCGGTCGAAGAGACACTTGCGGGTTATCTCTCGCCGGGTTCGGGGGGGGGGGGGTCGCTTAATAAATCTGCTCTCCCTTCTAAGCCATGCAGGGTAACCTCCATGCTGGTCGGGAGAGCATATCAAGCGGCGGGTCAGGCTGGTGCTGCGCTGCACACCATGGCTGTCTTGCAGGCGTACCAGGCTGACCTACAAAAAGATTTGAGTGCTGGAAGAGGCCTCGACGACGAAGCTTTTTCTGAACTTCTTCGAGCTACGGATTTGTCTCTCCGTGCCACCAAGCAGTCAGCCCGTGCTATTGGCCAGTCTATGTCCGCTTTGGTTAGCACTGAGAGGCACTTATGGCTTAATCTATCCGGTATCAAGGATAAGGACAGAGTTTTCCTCCTTGATGCCCCAGTTTCGCCTTCTGGTCTCTTTGGAGACGCCATGAACACGATTATCTCCAGATTCCAGGAGGCGAAAAGCCATGAGGAAGCCTTTGGGCAATTCCTTCCTCGTCGCACTCAGGGGGCGAGGCCGTCGGTCACCCAGTCTCGCCCTGATTCTGTTAGGAGGGAGGTTCAGAAACAGAGCGTGGCAAGTCGTGCTCCCCCTCGCAGAGATTGGGGACAGGCTCGTCGCCCTCAGCAACCTCCCAAACAAGACCTCAGGGCTTGTATCTCCAAGAGAAAGAAGCACTGACAGTCTTGTATCCAACCCTGTGAGGGTAGTTCCCTTCGGGACGGGGCGCGTGTATCATTCACTTCGGCCCTCCCGATACCCTCACGAAACCTCTTCACTCCCGCCACCCTTGGTGTTTCGGGTGACAGGGGTTTCCAACAAAATGTTGAATGTACCGTTGCTCTCTGCCATAATCCAGGACACGGAACATTCGACACCCCCTCGACAGGAAGTCTTGAAATTAGTTCCCATCTCAGAGAACCTGGCAGCGTGGAAACTTCTGCCAGGTATTTCTATGTGGGTTCTAAAAACAGTAGAAAAAGGCTACAGAATTCAGTTCGCTTGCCGCCCTCCGAGCTTCAACGGCGTGGTTTCCACTACCGTAAGCCTGGAACAGGCATGTCTACTTCAGGTAGAACTGCAAAATCTCTTGGAAAAAAGGGCCATAGAACATGTTCCCCTTCCAGAGAAAAAGTCTGGCTATTACAGCAGATACTTCCTGGTCCCCAAGAAAGGGGGGGGGGTTGCGTCCCATCTTAGATCTTCGTACCTTGAACCGCTCGGTCAAGACGCTCAAGTTCAAGATGCTAACAGTCAGGTCCGTCGTGTCTCAGTTCCAATGTTTCGATTGGCTGGTCACGATCGACCTCATGGACGCATACTTTCATATTGGAATTCTGCCACAGCACAGGAAGTTCCTGAGGTTCGCTTTCGGGGACAAAGCCTTCCAGTATCGGGTCCTTCCATTCGGCCTAGCCCTATCACCCCGCACATTCACGAAATGCATGGATGCAGCACTGGCTCCGTTGCGACTCCAGGGCATCCGCATTCTGAATTATCTAGACGACTGGCTGATCCTAGCCCAGTCTCAAGAACTGGCAGTTCAGCACAGGGATATCGTCTTGGCTCATCTAGGTTCTCTGGGTCTGAGACTCAACGCCAAAAAGAGCGTTCTTTCCCCAACCCAGAAAATTTCCTATCTAGGGGTTATATGGAATTCAATCACGATGCAGGCACAGTTGTCTCCCGCTCGTGTCATCTCCATTCAGAACTCCCTGAGCATTCTCAGGCTAGGTCAAGGTTGCACTGTTCTTCAGTTCCAACGAATATTAGGTCTCATGGCGTCTGCGTCCACGGTGATTCCTTTGGGCCTTCTCCATATGAGACCGTTTCAGCTGTGGCTAAAAGCCAGGGGGTTTCATCCAAGGGCCAGTCCCCTCAGGCAAATAAGGGTTACGCGCCCAGTGCTTCGTTCCCTTTCTATGTGGTTCAGACCCCGGTTTCTCACCTTGGGTCCCACTCTTGGTGCGTTGTGTCGTCGCAGGATGCTTACGACAGACGCCTCCCTGACGGGTTGGGGTGCGGTCTTAAGTGGTCGTCCAGCCCAAGGGGAATGGGAGAGTCATCAACTCGATTGGCACATAAACCGCCTCGAGCTGATTTCTCGAGCAGTATTTCTGGCCCTGAAATACTTTCTCCAACATTTGAGAGGCTGCCATGTCCTTGTGCGGGTGGACAACACAGCAGCAGTCTCCTACATAAATCATCAAGGAGGCCTACGTTTTCGCCACCTCAATTTGCTGGCACGTCGGATTCTCCTTTGGGCCCAGGGCAAGTTACTGTCACTCAGGGCAGTCTATATCCCTGGACGCCTGAATGTGGGAGCAGATTTTCTGTCCAGACAAAACTTACCATCGGGCGAGTGGAAACTCAATCCCGAGGTAGAACAACAGATTTGGGAGAGATTTTACAGAGCCGAAGTGGACCTCTTCGCCTCTCAAGAGACTGCGCAATGTCCCCTCTACTTCTCTCTGAGTCACCCAGCCCCCCTGGGTCTGGACGCGATGGCGCATACATGGCCCAGAATGCGCCTGTATGCGTTCCCTCCGGTTTCTCTGCTCCCGGGAGTCCTGGCCAGAGTTCGCCAGCAAGGGTCTTGCCTCTTATTGATAGCGCCTCGCTGGCCGAACAAGGTTTGGTTCTCAGAGATGATGTCTCTCCTAGACGGCTCGCCCTGGGCGATTCCGGACAGGAGGGACCTTCTGTCTCAAGCACAGGGGACAATATTTCATCCCCGGCCCGAATTGTGGAAACTTCACGTTTGGCCCCTGAAGGGTACCAACTGAGGGACACAGGGCTGTCGCTTGGGGTTATTGAAACCATTCTTAGTGCTAGGGCTCCCTCCACCAGAAGAATTTACACCAATAAATGGGGTGTCTTCGAAAGGTGGTGCAGTTCACATGATGCAGATCCAGTTAACTGCCAAATTGTTTCAGTTCTGGAGTTTCTGCAGGAAAAACTGTCAGCAGGCATATGCCCCGCTACTCTCAGTGTTTATGTGGCCACCATTTCGGCTTGCCACGCCTTGATTGATGGGGTGCCTTTAGGGAGACATCCTCTACTCGCCCGCTTCATTCGTGGAGCCAGGCGACTGAGGCCTCCCGTTAGGGCCAGAACTCCTTCGTGGGACTTAACAATAGTCCTGGAGGCTCTGGTCGAGACCCCTTTTGAACCTCTGGAGTCAGCGTCTGACAGACTTCTGACTCTCAAGATGGTCTTCCTTATGGCTATTACCTCTCTTAAGAGGATTGGGGTTCTACAGGCTCTGTCTATTCTGCCGACCTGTTTAGAATTTGCCCCCGGTATGGCCAAAGCAATTTTGCATCCTCACCCTGATTACCTTCCTAAAGTTCCTTTTTCGACAATACATCCTGTCACTTTAGAAGCCTTCTGCTCCCCGCCGTTTTTAACGCCGGAGCAGGAAAGACTTCACGGACTCTGCCCAGTCCGTGCCCTTCAGATTTATGTCCACCGCACAAGCCAGTGGCGTAAATCAGGGCAATTGTTTGTTTGCTATGGGGGCCGCAACAGGGGGGCGGCCGCTACTAAGCAGACTATGTCACATTGGGTGAGGGATGCTATTGCCCTGGCCTATGAGGCGCGCGGTCAAGCTTCGCCAGTAGGTGTCAGGGCTCACTCCACCAGAGGGGTCGCTTCCTCTAAAGCCTTGGCTAGAGGGGTCCCTCTGCAGCAAGTTTGTGATGCGGCAGGTTGGTCCTCTCCGCACACATTCATTAAATTCTATAGTTTGGATGTTCATGCTACTCCGGGCTCTTACGTCCTCGAGTCGACATCTCAAACTCATGCAGGAACAAGTTTGTGACGTGGCGGGCTGGTCCTCTCCACGCACATTCTACAATTTTCTACATGGGCTAGGATGTTTTGCTACCCCGGACTATGTCCTTGGGTCGACATCCCAGGCTCATGCCAAATCCAAGTTCATGGTACGAACTTTTGAGTTAGAGCCCTTGGATCGGCTTCTCAAACTCATCTTTTGACTTTGTGGGCTAGATGCTCCGCTACTCCGGACTATGTCTTTGAGTCGACATCTCAAGCTCATGTCTAACCAGGTTTGTGATACGGCAGGCTAGTCCTTTCCGCACACACTCTTCGGATTTTATGGTGTTAGATGTTCTGCTACTCCGGGCTTATGCCCTTGAGTCGACATCTTAAGCTCATGTCTGGAACCTCTCGCGTTCTGTGAAAACACTTCACAACGATCAGGGGTCCGGACAGCCCCAGTGCGGCGGCGTGGGCATTTCGTTCCCCATAGCGCTTAGCAGCGCAGCATCAAAGTGAAGCTTTTTGTAAAGGGAACGTCTCGGGTTACTTGTGTAACCCTTGTTCCCTGAAAAAAGCGGAATGAGATGCTGCGCTTCTTTTGCCGCACTGGGACGTCCCAGGACCGCTCTTCAAAAAATAATCTGACGACACTCTGGTGACGCCTCCTATTTATAGCCTGGCCACAGGTGCGTCCAATGATCTCACCAACCGAGGCTATAAATTCCAGTCAATTTCATTGAAGTGTTACACACATGTTCAGAGCAGCTCACAATAAGATTGTTTCCCCATAGCGCTTAGCAGCGCAGCATCTCGTTCCGCTTTTTTCAGGGAACAAGGGTTACACAAGTAACCCGAGACGTTTTCATTTGTAAAACAATAAATAAAAATAGTCTTTACTCTTGCTAAGGTCTTTAGGGAAGGTGAGAATGAATGCTTTTTGTCGGTGCGAGGCATGCAATGTATAAGTATAGAGTTATTTGATGTATGCACCTTGGCAGGGACAGCAACACATAAAAAACAAATGATTGCATTGAAACCAAGGACATTCAAAGAAGGAGCTGGAGCCTAGACATTTTTGAAAGGACACACACCACTCAAGTTGGAATGAACATACTGATTATGTTGTATAAGTTATGAAAGAACATGTAGCCTATGTTTGTCCATATAGCAGTTTAATTTTTAACCTTGAGGTATCAACAATGAGTTTCACAAAGTAATGTCATGAATTAAAGTGATGCAGCACCATTGTCTTGGTGATGTTTGACATTAAACATAGCAATATTATTAATAGACAAAACATAAAAGAAAATGCATGCTAATGAGTGCAAGAACAGAATACAGAAAGAGATGGATGGAGACTGAATAAGGGCTCTTAAATGAAAGTTACATGTGCCTCTTATGCTCGCATGAAAAACAGGCTAAATAACCATGGCATTTTTTCCTGTGTATGTAATTAATACATTAAATATTTTAGCAATCCTGCTGCCCACAGCTGTTTTGCTCAAAGGAAGTTTTGTATCATGGCTGGGTGCCCAGGGTTCAGTGCAGGAAAAAAGCTATGCCAGTTTTGCCAAGGGCTGACTGATCACAGGAAGGCACTGCACTTTGAAATTCAGCAGAGGATAGCACTGAGAGACCACACTATCTTCTCTCTCCTCTTTTTACACCCAACCCATAAAAGCGTCTATGCTTCTTTTCAAATATAGTATCACATCAATGTCCTGTTTTTGTTGTTATTTTTCACTGGTTTCATCTTTTTACATTATGGTGGGTTCTGTTTATTGTTATATTCATGTTTGGTTTGCTGCTGTCTTATTGGTCTTATTTATAATTCATATTAGTGCTCTGATAGATTATCTCAAGAGAGAGAAAAAAGAGAAACACTGTGCATGTAAATGTGAGCCCTGAACAGGCTATTTATTGAATTATCTGAATTAAACACAGATTATAACCCTGATTTGCTATAAGATTGAGTTGGTACTCATTGGCTCTTGTCTGCAGATTTTGGGCCAGTCAGACTCAAACCTACATTTTAAGAGTGAGTTCAGTAACCCGATCAGAATTTTTGTGATGCCTGTATGACCCAAATGCTGCTCTTTACACTGAAAATAAAATAATAAAACAAAGTGTAATTCACGTCACTGTAGGTTGTTTAAGATTTGTCTGATTAATTCAAGTTTAGATTTTTTTTTCCATCTGCATATCAGTTGTGAGAAGAATTTCTATTGTAATCACCATCTTTGATTATTTACTTTTGTCACTGAGCAATGCACAGCAATATGCTGGTAACTATCACAATATGCCAAGTAAAAAAAAAAATAATAATTAAACAAAAACCACGACAGCAAAAGAAACTCTAAAATCAATAGGTTATTCTCTGCTTTTGACATCAAAGCATGAATATGCATGCAACGCACAATACTTGCACACATTGGATAAACGAGTAAGAATGCCTGTAAAAGTGTTTACCTGTTGATCAGTTTATGTTCACACAGACAGTATTTGAGTAGCTCCTGTAAGCTGTTATACTGTATGAACAGGAGAATTCAAGAGTCACACCTGTTAGTACTGTAAATACTGTACAGTTGTTAAAGGAATATTCTGGGTTCAATACAAGTTAAACTCAATCGGTAGCATCTGTGGAATAATGTTGATTACTACAAAAAGTAATTTCAACTGGCTCCTCCTTTTCTTAAAAAACAAAAACAAAAGGTTACAGTTGGGCACTTACAATGGAAGTAAATGGGGCCAATTTTTGGAGGGTTTAAAGGCAGACATGTGAAGCTTATTTTTTTATAAAGCACTTACATTAAGAATTAATGTAATTAATGTTAATACGTGTTGACAACAATGTTTTTTAATTGGCCAAACAATAAACTAATGTTAAAAGGCATATTGTTTACGTCTTGTGGCTATACTTTTGAAATAGTGAGTATTTTAACGTTTACAAATTGGCCCCATTCACTTCTATTGTAAGTGCCTCACTGGAAACAAGATTTTATATATTTTTTGTTTTTTAAAGAAAAGTAGGGACAAGTCAAAATACATTTTTGTGGTAATCAATATTATTCCACAAATGCTATTGATTGAGTTCAACGTATTGAACCCGCACCATTCTTTTAGTCCAAAAAAGAAACAATTTGAATGTTGTCTAAATATTTGTTTTAAACTAAGCCAAAATTACAAGTTTTGGATTTATTTATAACATGTGAGAAACACTGTTCCATTTAGCCTCAGGGATTGTTAGATTGAATTAGCTTATTAGAAGTGACTTGTCAAACAACTGGTATCTGAGCAAATAGCAACACGCTAGCAAATGCGATTTTAGGATATCCTCATTTTTACTCTTTTTCTTTTTTTGTCTGTAGTCAAAAATATGATCTGATGAGTTGCCAGCACAAAGAAATGGATTCTGATGCAGACAACAACTTCCCTAGTGCGCATTATAACTGCTTGCGCTCTACAGGTGTTTGCATGGTCACGCAGTTTAGAGCATTAGGAAAGTGTACTTTGCTGTGAATACCATTCTGCTTGTTGATGTTAAATGTAAATGCCTCTGTCATCAAAACTCTGTGGAATGAGGCCACACCAGCCAGATGCAGAGGCCATCCCTACAATGCCTCATTAGCTAAATTAATGTGAATGAGCACAATGCCAGCCAGCAATAAGAGTCATACACAATAATAATTCTCAACTATTGTAATTCAGATCTCAGACGAGATACACTGATTGATATCAGACAATAGCGTTTCACAAGGCAGTGGGCAAGAGAGAAATTCTCTTTTGCTCTTTCGACTGGGGGGGGGGGGGGGGGGGGGGGGGGGCTTCTATCTTCCCCCACATGTCTCCCGCTCTCATGTACCCTACAGGACATGAACATTTACCAAACATCTAGAAGCCATGTTAAGGTAATGGGACACCCTTTAATCATTAATGAAAACAAATTTACCTTTGAATATCAGCAAGAGGAAGGTTGTTAGTTGTACCTTCATCAAACATTTGCTGTCAGACTGATTGCAGATGTGCAATGGTGCAGTGGTGCTTGGCGTTAACTGCCCTGTAGCAGAGCTCAGGGCTAGAGGTGGGGAGGATAGTAGTGTGAATGTGGGGCATCAAGAAGCTCATTATAGTCCTGCACAATCCAATCAGGTCAGAGCAATGCATCGCAGCCTGCAGGAAGGATTTGATAGCCAGTTCAGAAATGTCTTAAAAAACAATAATTAGTCATTCACTTGTGGAACTTGAAGCTGTGCAGTCAGTTTATTGGGTTTCGATAGGGTTTGGAGAAAGTGCGTGTTTGTAAATTTAGGAAAGGACCAGCAAAATCTCACAAAAAGTATGTGACATTAGGTACATTTTTGCAAAATTATGTTATGCGGTTGATTAGGGGAATGGGTGAAAATATAAATTTTCCAGTGCATCACGATCTTCATTTGAACATATTTATATATTCTTTTTGTATCACCCATAGCACAGATGCGCCTAAGTAGCCTTGCACTCTGTGCACTACATATCAGTATAAATACTTAAATTATGCATGTACACAACAAATATGTCTACTTTTAATATATTAAGCATGGGGTTGATGCTGTTTTCACATATCGACAATTAATTTGTTAATAAATTATTTCCAATGATTATCGATACATCAGGATTTTTTTCAGATATATACAGGGCTGCTCAATGCACAATATTCTTTGACTTAAAATATTTCTCAACACAACTTTGGAAAAGTGTGAGTGGTGTTGGATTATACCTGAAGAAGAACTGAAACGACATGATTTGAATCTCAAATCAGACTTCGCTCTGACTCTTCCCTCGTGGTCTTCTCTGGATTTCATCGGAACCAGATCCATGCCATGTGAGTTCCAAGGAAGCTCAGACTCAAAGTCCCGAGTAAGCCTCTCACTCTCTATGGTCCATGAGAAGACCTCGCTTCAAAGCCAAACTCATCATTCATACAGACAATAACTCAGATCTTACAGAGGTCCAAAACATCGATGGAACAGCTTTCGACCAAGAGCCAAGAACCAAGCAACACAAAGAATGCAAGGAAACACCACTACACACAAGTACATCTCCAATATTGTGCTCAAAGTGCTGGTGTATTTGTTAAATACTTTGTGTAATCTGATAGCAAATCGATGTAGACTCAAATAAGGATAAATAGATATTAAGGCATTGTCAACAGTTCATTTTCACTGTATTTATCATTTATTTCACATTCAGTCACTCTTCTCACCAACCTGTCTTATGTATATATGTGTTAGATTAGATTTATGTTTAGAATAGCAATAAAGTTTGTCTGTATTCAAAGATGAATGACTGGTATATTTTGATAAATAATCTCATTCCTGTTTCTAAAACATTTAGCTTCAAAGCTGTACCTAAATACATGTGATATTATTTTCAATAAGCCATGAGAATAATATCACTCCAATACCAATTAATCATAATTCACTTATTAAAGCTAATTCCTTACAGTAGAAATTGTGAGCGGATGCAACAAGACGTTGTATTACGATTTTAATGGTGGAGAATTTATTCAGACAAATAATCTAGTTATTTGTCATTTATCTAATTTATAATGGTTGTCGAACGCGACTAATTCCATTATACATTTAATTATTTAATAATGTACAATGAGGACAGTTTAATTTAGTTCACAGCTCACATATTTCGAGACCATAAATTCCCTTCTAATTTTCGCATACCAAATACCTTTACATATAATGGTGTGAGAATGCCAGCACTTTAACGGTTCCCATCTATAATCATCAATACCTAATATCCTACAGTGGCAAGATTCATTAAAGTGGGTTGAGGATTGGATGCGTCTGGTGGATGACATGGCACATCCTTAAATTCAATATAATTATTTTCTATGAAGGAACCTACGCACACACCATGGGCTCGCCGTCTCCGAAGGCCGTTACAAGTTCTGCAGCACCACGGAGCTCAACTCACATAGTTTTCCATAAAATGTTATGAATATCTTATCAAATGACAAAGATTATTTACTCTAGTCATTACTGGATAACATATTGTGTATAAGTATCTTTCATAAAGCATAAACAATGTATTTTCAGTTACATGTGTGTCTTTTCATGATTTGACAGCATGAATGAAAGACATATTCAATGCTACATATAGAGAAATTGTATTATAAACATCATAATTTCTAATTATTTAGTTTGCACAGGTACACCAGTTTCATACACTAACTTGAAAATGTCTCGGTTACTGTTGTAACCTCCTTTCCCCGATGGAGGGAATGAGACGTTGTGTTGATGTAGTGACACTAGGGGTCACTCTTGGGAGCCCCAAACACTTCTGATTTTTGATAAAAAGCCAATGAGAATTGGTGAGTGGGATTTGCATTCCACTCCTCCGGACATATGGGTGTAAAAGGAGCTGGCTGCAACCACTCAATCAGGTTTTGTGCTGAGGAACTGAGACAGGGTCCTGGACATTCCTGTGGGTAATACAGCATTGTGGCAAGAAGGACACAATGCCTCTTTCCCTCCATCAGGGAACGGTGTTTACAACAGTAACCGAGATGTTCCCCTTCTGGCACTCACTCGACATTGTGCCGATGTAGTGACACCAGGGGTCCCTATACAAAAATGCCAAAACAGCTGAACTGTGTTACATAAACTGCTGATGCAGGTGCAAGCAAACTGCTGCGTGCATAAAAGCCAGTGCAGAAGTCTTCACGTAGCCTCCCCCAATGACTCAAGACATGTCATGTTGTTCACCACATCCCTGGGGGGGGGGGGGCATAACTAGCATGGGAGCATTTTCCCTCTATGTTTTTTCTCTCCACATATTATTAGATTTGGCTGGGGCCATCTAACTCTATTATATGCGCTGGGGAAGGTGTTCTCTTTTGTAAGGCTGGGTGCCAATGTGCTAATGTGTTTACATTCAAAGGCAAAGAGCCTTTGATGATCAACTTCGAGAAGATCAACAAATGAACTTTCTCACAATTAGCATCTCTTCCTGAGGCACCATACCCCACTGAGCGAAGACTGCAAATTCACACCTCATTGTTGCCCTTCCATATCTGTCCCATTCTCTTCCCTCTCTTCCTCATCCATTCCCCCTCAGCACAGAATCACCTCAAACTCACCTAATATCTGTATGTAACAAGAGACCATATCTGATGTATACAAATAATGTAACTAGTGTAACATGTTTGGTATCATTCAAAATGTCTCAGTGCGTCTGGTATAGTGTTTTGTCCCCAGGTTTATAAAACTCAATGACAACAAAGTTATAAGGTCTTTGCCAAATACTGAATAACTCTGGAGATCTAAACCCCTCCTTGAAGGTTTAACACCAGGAAGCCAAGAACCCATTCACCCCCAAATTCTCAAAGGACAATACCATTTGGTACACAATGTGTATTCTGTCTGGATATTTAAGGAAGGCTGGCCCAGAGCTCAAGGTTCTCTGTAGTCAGACGATCCCGCACACCGCACTGTGTGTAACTTTAATATCAGAAATCTGCATTCAGATTTCCCATGCTTTGCAATTACACGTAGTTCTAAATTGTCAGGTATGTTCTTTTGACTTGTTTCTTTATCTTGTGTTTTAAATCTTACCTGGCAAATAAATTGTTACTTTTTGATTTATTCTGTATTCCTCTGAAATCATTTATATCAGTACTGGTTCTTTAAAATAGGAGAAACTGCTCTGGAGGAACCGAGCAGGAGAATACCATTTTAGGAATCATTTATATCATAACTGAAGCTTTAATGTAGGAGGAAGCCACTTAAAGACTATCAGTTTGAATCTCATTAGAAACTGATCAAAAGGTAAATGAATAGAAGAGGATTCAGAGTAATCAATAACTTAAATGATTAAAATAAAAGAATGATCAGAAAGTATTTAGAGCTTTAATTCTAAATTAGAGGTCAACTTAAAAATGGAGTCAGATTAATATAAAATTGGAGTCAGATAAAATTAATAACGAGATGAATTTGTAAAGTGCAAATTAATAACAATAATTGCTTTACTTCAGTGCTCAGAAAAGACAGAACAACGCAGAGACCTTCAAGGGGCAAATATATATGTTTTTAGCAGTTTTTGCCAGCCCCCCTTTTTACACTTTCTTTCCAATTCTTTCAGGGGAAAAGACCCTGTGGAAAACACATCCTGCCCGAAGAGGAGGTAACATGTGGCAAAACGTTATGTGGCCTCAACAGCCGCACATGGAAGAGTCGTGGTGGTTGGTCCTGCCTTGAACGGGAGGAGCTCTACAAACACAGTGGCTGGGGGAAGAGAGTGCTCTGCCCAAGGGAGACATGGGTCTGCCGATAGAGAGACCGTACCATGAAAAAAAAACGTCACAGGGGGCTACCGGAGAAACCGGCACCTGTGGAGCACCTACCCCAATAAAGGGCATATTAGAACACGTACTGCGTCTAGCTGGGAATTCCTCCACTGAATTTGCAAGCCAAGTGGCTAGGGAGGAAGATATCCTGGGTTCATGGGTTCGTGAACTCGCATGGGGAAGAAAGCGCATGTCTTCGCCTCATGGAGGGGAAAGGTGCTGTAAGCAAGTAGTATACCCGGCCAGCTGTCTCATAACCTTACCCGTTCGTACCTGAAAATGCACGAGACAAGACTGGCTCAACCCGGAGACCATATAGTCTCAAAGGTATTGGGTGTTTCCCAGCCAGCTGCCCTCCAGATGTCTGCTAGAGTGGTGCCACATGCCAGACTCCTCGTAGATTGTGCTCGTATTACCAAAGGGGCAGGCATGGCCTTGGCCTGGTATGCCAGCATGATGGTATTCATGATCCAGTGGGCAAGCCTCTGTTTGGAGACAGCGTTCCCTTTCCACTGCCCACCAAAGCAGACAAAGAGATGCACAGAGCATCTAGAGCTCTGCGTACGATCCAAATAGATCTGCAAAGCATGTATCGGACACCGCAACAATGAGGCTGGGTCTGTCTCTGCTTGCAGGCTCTCCACCTGACCCCTAAAGGGGTCGTTGGAACCTTGGGCACATAGCCTGGTCGGTGTCTCAAGACCACGTGAGGACAGTCCGGACCAAACTCCATGCAGGTGTTGCTGCCAGAGGATGCCTACAGGTCCCCAACCCTCTTGATGGATTTCATGAGCACAGTAAGGAGGGCCATCTTCAAAGATAGGGCATCAAGCTTGACTGGCTGCAAGGGCACAATTGGGCTCTAGGGAAAGAGCCGTATCCTAGGAGGATTCAACCTCCTAGCGCCTTTCAGGAACCTGATAATCAGGTCGTGCTTCCCAAGGACTAACCGTCCACCGCATCGTGGTGCGCTGGTATAGCACCCACATACACCTTCAAGGTTGATGGGGACAGCCGCCTCTCCTGCGGGAAGGAAAGCACTGACTGACTGTGCATCTCTGGGGGCATTCACTTTGGGAAGAACATCAATTTGCGAACAAACAGCACTTCAGGGCAAATAGCTGCCTCATAGAGGGAACCTTGGCCTGAGTGACCGTGTCAACCACTGCCAGTGGTAGGCCACATAAATATTCCAGGTGCTGTCAGGGGCCAGACATGAAGATTCCAGAGGACTGGGCACAGGTGCCAGATGGTGCCCCATTCCTGAGAGAGGAGGTCCCTTTGCTAGGGAGGTGCTGTCGCGAGGAGCGTGAGGTCCGAGAATCAAGTCTGGGTGGGGCAATATGGGGACACGATGGTGACTCATTCCTCATCCTTTCTGACCTTGCACAGGAACTGTGTAAGTAGGCCCTTTGGGGGGAACGTGTATTTGCACAGCCCCCGGGACCTTCTGTGTGCCAGCACAGAACGTAAGCCGCCTTGGCGATTTATATACATTTCTTTCACTGTGTTGTCCATCTGGACCAACAAGTGCTTTCCCCGGATCAATGGCAATAGCCTCCGCAGGGCGAGCAGTACAGCAAGCAACTCGAGGCAGTTGATGTACCAACACAGCCATGGTCCTGTCCAGTAGCCTTCAGCTGCTTTTCCTTTGCACAAGGCGTGCCAGCCTGACTTGCAGGCGTCTGTGGTGACCATGACACATCTGGACACCTGCTGTAGGGGGACTCCTTCCCGAAAAAACATGAAGTCTGTCCAAGGGCTGAATAAGTGGCTGCAGACCGACCTGATAACCATGCAATGTGTGCCGCAGCGTCATACCCATCTCGGAAATCGAGTTTGAAGCCAGTGCTTTAACTCCATGCCAAGAAAAGAGATGCTCTGATCCGGGGTGAGCTTGCTCTTTTCCCAGTTGACCCGAAGCCCAAGACGGCTGAGGTGCGTGAGCACCAGGCCCCTGTGTGCGCACAACAATTCTCAAGAGTGTGCTAGGATCAGCCAGTCATCAAGGTAGTTTAGTATGCGGATGCCCACTTCCCTTAATAGGGCAAGAGCTCTCTCTACGACCTACATGAAGACGTGAGGGGACAGGCCGAAGGGGAGGACCTTGTACTGATATGCCCAGCCGTCGAAAGCAAACCTCTGTCTCAGTTTTACCTCTGTGTCAAGGTAAAACTGAGACGTGAATGTACGCATCCTTCAGGTCTAACACCACAAACGAATCTTGATGCTGGACGCATGCCAAAATGCGTATATGCATCAGCATCTTGAACAGGAGCACGTGTAAGGCCCGGTTCAGAACTTACAGGTCCAAGATTGGCCGCGATCTCCACATGCAGGGTGACGGCTTTCTCGCCCTGCACGGATATGAAGCGGGGCAGGCGCCTGGTGAACTGAGTCACGTAGCCGAGTCGGATGGTTCTGGTCAGCCACCACGACGGGTTGAAAAGCGCTAGCCACACATCCAAGCTTTGGCCGAGGGGCACTAAGGGGGTAATCGCGTCTGACGTACCTGGAGGTGGGGTCTCGCGGCAGGGGGAGCAGGCAACGCCACGTCGAGGTGCTTTGCTTCATCCCGAGGTGGCTGCGCTGAGGGGAACCTCGAAGCACTTACCTCCCTCGCGTACCTGGCATAGGGAGGGTTAGTGAATTAGTAGTAGGGCCTTTTAGGACATCCTCGAGGCTCGTCCCAACTTGCTGGCCGTAGTTGTAGGTGTGGCGCATCTGGGTGCGAAGGCGAGGGCCTTGCTGCGAGTGCTCTGTGTCTGGTCACCGTGACAACAGCGGTCATAAATACTGATTATGTGACCCAAGGAGTAAGGAAACGGCTCTTTTTTGACAGAGCTGTTTCCCCGTTGACTTGCAGCAAACACAAAAGGAAACAAAGGATTTTCCTGCAGCACTGTAGGCTTTGGTTGCCAGAGACGACATAGTCCTACAGGCCCTGGAGGGGAGCGCTAGACGATCCCGCAGATGGTGGAGTTTTGCGGGCACAGGTGCACAGCAACCACCTTATTCACCTGAGGGACCTATGTGCACCCGTGGAGCCGCCCCACGTCAAGGTTAGTGAGAGCGGATGAACCGGGAAGTCGGTATCGGGCAGCAAAAGGTGCCCTCCACAACCTCGTCATTCTTCGTCCACTTCCGGGAAGAAAGGGCTCTCCAATTCAGCGATCAAGGGCTCATCCTGCTCGCAAACCCCGAAAGAGACGTTAAGCTGGTCATGAGGCAAGCTGGACTCATTTCGGAACTCGACGGGGGCAGACGAGCATGCTCGGGAGATCCACAGGGAATTACCCGGCAAGACCGCAGCCATTGAACTCCCCAAATCACCTTCAGTGCCAGCTGGGTTGGCCTTGTACCCGTAGGTAGAAGGCGCAGCACGGGGGGCGGCTGGAGTGGCTTTGTACCTAGATAGAAGGTCCCCTGTATAATTATCAGCATTACTTGATAGATAATTCGAGTCGATAAGGACATGGGCAGCCTCCCGGGCATGCCCAAGGCATCTTGTCGGGGGAGGCAAGGAAATATATATATATATATATATTTAGGCATTTCAGATTTTAACGTGTCAGTTAACCATCAGTTAATGACCCGCATGTTGTTTAAAACATCTATGAATTTCTTTCTTCTGTGAAATACAAAGGGATTTGACAGGTAGGATGTTAGAGTTTGGCAGCCTCAGTCACCATTAACTTTCATTGTATGTACAAAAAAAGAAAAAGTGCAATGAAAGTAAATGGTGACTGAGGTTAACATTCTCCCTTACACCTTTTTTTGTCTTCCATTCAAGAAAGAAATTCATACTAGTTTTAGAACAACACGAATGTGAGTAAATGACGACAGAATGTAATTTTTTTTTGTGAACTATCCCTTTGATTGTTATATTTTAAACCTTTGAAATGTTGTTTGAAATGTGTAACATTAGTTTTGACTCTTAAATTATTTAGATTCCCTTTGCGACCGTGTGTGTGTGTGTGTGTGTGTGTGTGTGTGAGCATTTGCAAGCAAGAGATACTTGAGAGTGGAAAAGAAGAGCTATTTTGCAGATGATAGTTTAATGCAAATCAAATAGAGCTCGGCCATAATTCAGTCATCCTTTATTCATGAGCACACTCCATGACTGGCCGCCACTGAGGCTGTGTTGTGTGGAAGGGAAGGTCAGAGTAAGGTTAAGTATTGGCATGTATGCGTCTGTGCCGCGTTGGAGTGGACCATGACAGAAAGACAAATGGCCGTACGTGTCCGTTCAGGGCTAGTGGCTATGATTGTCTCTTTAGAGATTTGTGGTTGTCAATGAGTGTGTGGGTGTACAGGTGGAGGCGAGGAGGGCTGCATTACTCCTCTGTGCTTGCGTATGGGACTCTGCCTCTAAGGCTCAGACTCCAATATTGAAGCCTCGCCCATCCACTCTGAGCATGAGCAGGCGAGCTGCTGTCTCTGTCTGCAATAATAATTATAAAAATTAATAAAATGTGTCAAAGCGTGACAGCCAGTGGTGCTTACTAAATCATTTATGTGGCATTGATGCATAGACTAAATTTGATCACAACGAATCAGCAAAGCAGCAGAACTTTTCTCTTGCTCATTCTCTCCCCTTGTTTTTTCATTAGATTTGTTTTCTTTGTCTAAAGACCACTGATCAGATTAAAATTCATAGCTTCTTTACAGGAAATGATATCTAAATTGCACAGTGCTTACTTAAATGTGCAGCATTCTCACGGGTATTCTCTTTAAATGATTTACTTTGATCATCCATTTTTATTTAGATGACTTTTCTAGTAAACATGAATAAATATAGTGTATTGTCTTTTGATCATTCACATTTAGAGACTACTATAGAAAAACAATACTTCTTACATGCTTGCAATCAAGCAGTGTAAATTAGAAGCTAATTAAGAATGACAGAGTATTTACTTTGTGGCCTTAAAGTCATATTTACACTCATCTATTAACACAATGCAATCAGTAGGCTTTGATTATGGCATGCTAAGAAGTTTAAGAGTAAAAGGGACAATATAATTTACTTGACGTGTGAATATGACAACAAATGACAGTCTTCCCTCCTTCAGTGCAGACCCATGATGAATTCCCTAATTAGTGTACCTGCAGCAGTGCACTGGGTCCCACGTGTAACATGTTTAAAAGAATAATTTAATTCCTTTCTGAAATTATGTAGGATATCAGGATATTACAAGGTTTCGTGTTCTTGCTATTGAGAGTAGCCATGACAGATTCATAACATTATACTAAATGTGATTGAATTACATGGTTGTTGTAAATGCCCAGATTCCTGAATGTGGTTTGCCAAAGTAAGATTGCACTTACCATCAATGTCTTGGAGAATTGATCACAAGATGTAGGATATATATATATATAAAATACAACAAATCCAAAACCAATAAGCCATAAAAGGCAATGAATTAAAGTAGATTTTGTTAGGCCTGATTTGAAGCAGAGTTCCTAAAAAGCTGCCTTATTGTTTTTAGGATATTGGTGGCAACAGTAATATGATTAAAGACACCAATGTTCAATAATGTTCATTATTTTGACTTATTAATAATAATCACTATGTGTGATTATCAATCATTGACAATCACAAATGTCATACTTTTTTAAATAAAATTATTGAGTTAATATTGTATTAAATGACCTTTTTCCACCAATGCTCTGTTTTAAGTGTTGTCCCCTTTAAGACATTATTATACATGCCCACTATGTTATGATTAGCTTACATCATTGCAACCTAATTGCCCCCTGTCAACACTCGTGGAACTGTTGTTCCAAGAATAAAAGAATGAAAACAGCAGTAATCATTAATAGCTACAGTATATGTCCCAATTTATGTGAAACATCCATTCAACGACTACAGTTGTTCAGAAAACTGAACAAAGTTAGCATATTATTGCTCCTGAAAATAAATAGTAAAAATAGTCCTGACTAGCACAATCTACAAATGTGGAGGGTTAATACATCTGTATACAGCTGTAAAGGATGGTTGACCTGGGTGTTTGCCTCTGTAGTGAGTCCGCTTCAACATGCATCCCTCGTAATAGGAAATTAGGCATGTTCGTTTGGTGGGTAGTCTCCCCCCAATCATTTTGCTGGTCGACTGGGGAAAGGAATCCCCCACTACTGTTTTCTGCTTAAATAAAGGATAATGGGCGTACTTATGCATTAATTTTTTTGAAAATACAGGACGCCCTGGATAATATGACAGAGATGAGATGGCAGCCACTACTGCGTTGCTCAATTCATCAGTATTTTGTGAGCAATTATTTATTTCTTTTGGAAATTAACCCTGTAATAAGCACGTTTTTTTGCATGATCATGGTTTATTTTGCAATTAAAATGGCTTAATATACAATTCCTTAAAAACAATCACATAAACAGTAGTATTGTTACTCACAGTCATTAATGTTGTGTTCAATTTTGTGTCCATTATAAGTTTCTTTACCAAGTCTGAATCATAATAGTTCTAAAAGAATCCTTAGAGAACTATGCAAAACAAAACATATAATCCCACATTGACTCATTCGGGAACTTAATTTAAATAAGCAACTCATTCCTAACATTGGGATCCTTCAGAAGACTGTGAAGAGATGCAGATTTTCCACATCTAGGAACACAGCAAAGTCTGGGGACCTTACTTGACATCTTGATATTTTGGTTAAAGCCAACAAAAGTAACAATGGTACCACCTTCTGAGTAGAAGTACATCGGTTACCCTATCACTTCATTGCATGGATTACATATGTTATGGAGGTGAGGAAGTTCAGTTGACACTGCACTGTGATGTCACAATTTAGCCAATTTCAAAATGATTTTTTTTTTGCAGAGTAGAAACAGTAAATGTTATTTTCAGACTGAAGAGGAAGTTTTACAGTCTGAAACTTACAATATGTTTTTATAGTACTATGACCTCTTATATGCAGGGGTGTAAAGTAAAGAATTACAAATACTCACGTTACTGTAATTAAGTCGTTTTCTCTCATCCAATCAAATCACATGTAAAAAACAGCAGCTGTAGATCTGGCGCCAACTGTGGAGGATTCGTCAAGCATAGTTCAACACCTGAACATCACGGCCGCACCTAAAAGGGCTTTTCGCATTGAAAAAGACTGATTGCATGATTGTTTATTTTGAGTTAATCTTACTCAAGCCAGATATCAGCATTAATCCTGCTTCTAATTTGAAGAAACATATCATGGTAAATTTCATATTTCTGCTTAGTAGATTCCATGTCTATAATGCAGCCTGTAATTTAACTATCTATCACTGAGTTTATTGGGCCACTGTGAGAGATTAATGCTATAATATCAAAAGGGCTGGGCAATAAAAGATCTAGATGTTTATTGGAAAAAATAGACATGTCTTCGATCAAATATTTAATATTTATCTAGAACAGGGGTGTTCATTACAATGATCGTGATAGCAAGAGCACCACTGGATGGTTGATATCTTTGAAATATAAAAGATAGACTTTTTATTTCCTGATGTCTATAGCTGCGTGCTGTTTGATTGACAGGCGGCTAATGTTTGAACGTTTTACATGAGAGTGTGCTCCGAGAGCTCTAATGCAAGTTTGTGACTAAATGGTCAAATACACTTCATAATTCCGCCAGTGCCCATCTTGGTGATGCATTAATGTAAACGTAGTTGTTTATGTCTAAAGTGAACTTAAAACAGTGGGACAAAAGCATATGTGCATCAAAATGTTGAACTTGAAGTGTACATGTAACCGAATTGAGCACTGTCTAGCAGGCTATGATATATAAAGGATATTAATCAAACAACAATAACAAGGAAACGAGAAAACGCCTCACTACTTTTGGCTGAATAACTTCAGTAGCTTTAAAAGTATTTATGTAATATAATAAAACAGTGAAAATTTTAATTATAATATTTTTTTTTAAATATTGTTCGTTTTTTAATAATACTGACCCCTGATGTAGAGAGTGTGATAATTGGTATAATAAATTACCAGGGATGTAGAGATGATAAAATAATTTATAATTATGCTTAGCCTTTATAAATATAGAAAAGCATCAACATTTGCAGAGCAGTACTTCAGCAGAACATTCCACCAGTCATAAACTTAAGAAAACTGTGCATCATGCATTAGAATGAGAACAACTATTTCTGGGCTTAAAAGATACAATAACTAATTAAATGTTGAACATTGTATCTCAAAAGGAGGACAATGTGGCCCCCCATGTGCTACTTAAAGAAATAGTTTGCGGAAGAAGAATAACGCATGCATTTGAGACATGTGGTAGTGTTATATAAATGTGAACGAAATGTTGGATGAATATCAGTTGGAAGATGACACTGAAGTACAAGTAGAGGAATGGTGGCCTTGGATGTTTTTTCTCAATACTCCAATTTCTGACTAAATTATATATTTACTGGTTAATAATGTTAATATAACTAATTTTATGTCACATTCATAAAAATATATATATTTTTTTTTTTTTTTTGCTGAACTGTACAGTAACGGTGGTATTAAATGTTTTTCAAAAAATAAAATGAAACAAATGCATGAAAAAAAAAAAATGTTCACTCAAAAATGAAAATTCTCTTATCGTTTACTCACCCTCATGCCATCTCAGATGTGTATGACTTTATTTCTTCAGAAGAACACAAATTAAGATATTTAGAAGAATATTTCAGCTCTGTAGGTCCATTCAATGTAAATGGAGGGATGCCAAAATGTTGATTCTCCAAAAAGCACATAAAAGCAGCATAAAAGTAATCTATATGACTTCAGTGGTTTAATCCATGACTTCAGAAGTGATATGACAGGTGTGAGTGAGAAACAGATCAATATTTAAGTCCATTTTTGCTAGATATTCTTCTCTCTGCCCAGTAGGTGGCGATATACATGAAGAATGTGAATCACCAAAAACACACGAAGAACAATATGAAATTTAAAATGGAGAATGAGCAGGGAGGAGAATTAACAGTAAAAAAGTGATGTAAGTGGCTAGAGACATTCCTATATTTTATACTTTTGCATATTGATATAATACAAGCATATCCATGTATTCACATTTATGTACTCAACCATAATCAGAATAGTATAATCATATACTTCACTTTCATGAAACCAGCTTATATGGCATTATTATTGTACTAAGACTCCATGTATTCCTTGTATGTCCATCCTTGTATTCCTGTGTTGTATATATGTTACCAGACACAAGCCTTATATGTTCAATGTGTGTGTGTGTTAGAAGATTACTTCATGCTCATTCTCTATCCTTGTAAAAGATTTGTTAAATGGTTTGCAGAAACTGGATCGCTGTTTGGGACAAAGTATATACATTTTAGACTCTTAGTACATGAACTTGTTGCCCTTCTGACCTGATGAGGTTTCAGAGCTGAAATCAGAGAGATTGGTGCCATTTTTATAGATGTTATTGTTTCAAGCAATGTGCAGGTGGGAGTCTTGCACATACAGGATAAGACACACTTGTGTTAGAGCTGTTGAGATCATGATATTTATGATCTCAACATGCAAGGCCACTTAACCGCAGACTTCGCATTTCAATTGGTCATAACAATATGTCCTGAAATCCTTGAACTAACTTCAAACTGTGCAGAACGTGTCTTGCAGAACAAGTCTTTCTTGGCACAGTCTCAAGAGGGTTTAAAGACCTTAACTTAACTTTTGGTCCTCAGAATAACAGCTCAGCTCTCTGGCTCTTTGCACCTGACTTCCAATTTTGAGGCCTCATATTACTATCCGTACTTTAATTTCTTTCATTTAATTACTTAGTTCATTAGACAAAGACAAGACATAGTATTGTTATATTAATTCCAGGACTTAATCCTTGGATTAATTTTCCATCTGCTGGATCTCACTGCATTAAAAAGGAATTAAATATTGATCTGTTTCTCACCACATCTATCATATCGCTTCTGAAGACATGGACTAAATCACTGGAGGCACATGGATTAGATAACTTTTATGCTGATTTATATGATTTGTGGAGCTTCAATATTTTAGCATCGATTCACTTTCATTGTATGGGCCTAACGATCTGAGATATACTTCTAAAAATCTTAATTTATGTTCTGCAGAAGAAAGAAAGTCAAAGACATCCAGGATGGCATGAGGGTGAGTAAATTATGAGAGAATTTTTATTTTTGGGTGAATTATTCCTTTTTAAGTGTGATGTAGCCCATGTACCAAACAACTTTTCCCTTGCCTGCTCTACCTCCTCTATTGTGCAGGACATGACGTGCCAAGTGATCCTGCTTATTTGTGCATTCCTTGCATTGATTTGAACATGTTTATCACAACAATAATGCTCTGTCTGCAAGGAAAATTTAGACCCTACACATAAACTGATTTTAATGTAATTGTTTCATACATTACGATTTAAAATGGTGATCAGTGTATTAAAAATAACTTTTTAATCTTTTTATTTCTGTTATCATGTCTCCCTTTTATTTTTTGGAATCAGATTCATGTAGTGCTTATCATCATACAGATAAGTGATGTATTTTAAAAGTTGTCATACAGTGTTCATTATAAATTCTGCCATTTACTCACCCTCATGCATTTCCAAAAACCGAATGCCTTTATTTATTCAGTGGAACACAAAAGGATGTGTTAGTAGAATATAGATACATGGATAACCAATATACAACTACTTAAACCACTTCAATTTATAGAACTATTTCTAGTCATTTAATTGCATTTTTGTCATTGTATGGAGAAAAAAAAAAGATAGAAAGGAAGGGAACATTTACAAACTGCCTAACATCTCCTTTTGTGTTCCACAGAAGAAAGAAAGTCATATGAGTTTAGAACAACATGAGAGTAACATGAGGAAAGAGAGTAAAATGAGAGTTAATAATGAACTTTTCCCTTTAAGTGATAATTACTTTTTGGTTCCTTAATATTGAATTCAATTGATGTGTGGTCACAGGTGAATATATATCAGCTATTTTACTTTTTTATATAATGGCTTCGAACGTGGATCATCCAATTCATTATGTGTGTTGCATTAATCCTTAAATGCTTGGGAGTTCCACCAAACACACACAAATATATTCTGGTCTGTGGCAGCGGGGGCGTGGTCAAGCGCCCGTCCGGATAGGGAAAGCGGTAAGGGCGCTTGCATCTGAGCTATATTATGTCTAACACCTGTCTTTAATTTCAGTGAGTACGGGGAGAGCGGCATAAAAGAGCACCAGTGCCTCCAGTCCAGAGAGAGAGAATCTAACATGCCACATGGTCTTTAGAGACCCGGCACTTATATCTATAGCAAATGGATCTACAAAATGCCCGAATAGTGTTGAATTTTCGAAATATTTTCAAGACAATTAAAAAATAATATAATAAAATATATTTTGATATATTTCAATGTTTTTATTTTTCATATATAAAAGATAAAATGCAACAAATCGGGATAAATCTAGAAAATGATTAATTACTTTTACAATTACATTTCCTGAGATGCAACTGGCATCAAAAACATATTAGAGCTAGACATGTAACATACGCTACTCATAAGTTACATTAGTATTTTCTCAGGCACTTATTGAGTATAAATAGATATATAGCTCACATAATTTCAGTAGTAGACCCAAGTTACAATAGACATATCATACTGTTGTGATGTACTTGTTGTAGTTCACTTCTATGTTGTTTCTTCATCAAATAACAATGTGAAATGTAAGAGAAGTCAATCACTAAAACAACAATGCCACATTGAGTAAGAAATAACATGTATAATATGAATATGTGTACGCATATGGAATACCAATAATTCATTTTTGCACAGAAAATCAATGTGATATAGATTTTATGTATGAAAATAGTTCTCCCTTCTCTTGTAATAGACAAAGTAGTAGATATCATGTGAAGGTAAACTAATGTAAATTAGATATTAATTAATCATACAAATTTTATTTAAAGAAGTGCAAAAAATAAATAAAAAAGTGACACTTTTACATACCTAGGGTGTCTAATGACCCTATATACACTTTTGGTACTATATGTATATGTGTGTGTATATATATATATATATATAACTTATAAAAAAAATGTATGCATTTAATTGCACTTCCCCCAGACCATAATAAGGAAGATTCCTGAGAAATGCCAGCTTGTAGTACCACCTGTTTACTCCAGAGGGCAGTAAGTGAAACTTCAGCTGTATGAGCAACGTGTAGTTTATACAGTGAAGAAAATACTTCAGTAGGTGTTCTTGCATTCAAAACACTCGAAGGAGCGCAAATGCGAACTAAGGGATCTCAAGATGTGTTTAAAGATTGAGTATTAAACTATATTTAACTTGACACAGTGACCGAAACATTTTATGTTTATGATGCAACACACCCGAGACGCTACACAAGCATGTCTGACGTAGGGTGTGACTGGATTGAGATGGTGCAAAATTCTGAAATTACCCCATAAATATCCAATCACAAATAAAATCAAAGAAATTTCCTTCAAACTTATTTATAAGTACTACCCCACTAATTATTTGAGGTGATGATCCAAGATGGCGGCGCGTTAGCGCACAGCAGCCTCTCCGGATCCAAAATGGTGCTATTTTTGTTTTATAAGACCGACTTTTGCGGCACATAGACATCGGAGCAACCGGTGTTCATGTCTACCATCGCCAAACACTACAAAGTTATAAGACTCATGCAAAAACTAAGCTGCATGATGAACTGCAGGAGGTGCTACGCGTACTCGGCTTGCTACGGAGACCAGGCCTCGAGGCCTCGGCGTCGCCTGATGCCGGTGGCCGGGAGAGAGGACGTTGTAAGCGGTATGTGAGGAAGCGGAAGTGCGGAAAGAGTGCAGGGGTCCATGCTAGGCTAAAAACAAACCCTAGCCAGTCGGCTCTCCCGTCTATCCTGCTCTCAAATGTTTGCTTCCTGGACAATAAACTGGACTATATCCGACTCCAGCAGGCTACGCAGCGTGAGTTTAGAGACTGCTGCGTCTTTGTTTTCACGGAGACGTGGCTCAGCGACAGAGTTCCGGACGCCGCCATTCAGCTAGACGGGCTCGCCTAGTTTCGTGCCGACAGAAATACAGCTCTCTGCGGTAAGACTCGTGGTGGTGGCTTGTGTGTTTACATCAACACGGAATGGTACAAGAACTCTGTGCTAGTCTCTAGCTACTGTTCATTGCTGTTGGAGCTTGTGACTGTTAGATGCAGACCATTTTATTTACCACGGGAATTCACCACTATTTGCATAACCAGAGTTTACATTCCACCAGCGCTAACGTTAAGGAAGCGCTCTTTGAACTTGGGGCTATGAGCTTGGGGCTATGAGCGAACTGCAGAACGCTCACCCCGACGGACTGTTTATTGTCGCCGGAGATTTCAACCATGCGAATCTCAAGACAGTACTCCCTAAAGTCCATCAGTATGTGGACTTTGCATCGAGAGGGGCGAACGCGCTTGATCTTCCCAGGCACGTACCGGGCGGAGCCCCGCCCCCACCTCGGCTACTCAGACCACATCTCTGTTATGCTAATTCCAGCACACAGACCGCTCGTCAGACGCACAAAACCGCTTCAGAAGCAGGTGAAAACCTGGCCAGCAGGAGCCATCTCTGCTCTTCAGGACTGTTTTGAGTGTACTGACTGGCACATGTTTAGGGAGGCTGCAACATATGGTGACTCCACCAACTTGGAGGAATACACAGCATCAGTGACCAGCTACATCAGCAAGTGCATTGATGATGTCACTTTCTCCAAGACTATCACAACACGCTCCAACCAGAAGCCGTGGATGACTGCGGAGGTGCGCACGCTGCTGAAGACCCGAGAGTCCGCCTTCAGAGCAGGCGATAAGGCAGCCCTAAGAACAGCTACGGCCAAACTGTCCCAGGCCATCAGAGAGGCAAAGCGCACACACGCCCAGAGAATGCACAGTCACTTCCAGGACAGCGGTGAAATGCGGCGCATGTGGCAGGGCATCCAGGCCATCACCAACTACAGGACAACATCCGTTGCCTGTGACAAAGATGCCTCCCTTCCAGATGCGCTGAACGACTTCTACACTCGGTTTGAAGTGCAGAACGTTGTGGTGGTGAGGAAGACCACCCCTCCTCCCAACGACCAGGTGCTCTGTCTCACCACGGCGGATGTGAGGAAAACTCTATGTACAGTCAACCCACGGAAGGCCGCTGGACCAGACAACATTCCTGGAAGAGTGCTCAGAGGATGTGCAGACCAGCTGACAGATGTTCTTACTGACATCTTCAACATCTCTCTGAGCCGCACCGTCGTTCCAATGTGCTTCAAGGCCATCACCATCATTCCCATGCCAAAGAAGTCTTCAGTGTCCTGCCTCAATGACTACCATCCCGTTGCACTCACACCAATCATCATGAAGTGCTTCGAGAGGCTCGTCATGAGGCACATTAAGACCCAGCTGCCCCCCTCACTGGACCCACTGCAATTTGCGTATCGTCCAAACCGTTCAACGGACGACGCCATCGCCACAACCCCCCATCTGGCCCTCACCCACCTAGACAAAAAGGACTCATATGTTCGAATGCTGTTCATAGACTTCAGATCAGCATTCAACACAATAATACCTCAGCACCTGATTGGAAAGCTGAACCTGCTGGGCCTGGACACCTCCCTCTGCAACTGGATCCTGGATTTCCTGACTGGGAGACCACAGTCAGTCCGGATCGGGAACAGCATCTCCACCACCACCACACTGAGCACTGGGGCCCCCCAGGGCTGTGTGCTCAGTCCACTGCTGTTCACTCTGCTGACTCACGACTGTGCAGCAATGCACAGCTCGAATCACATCATCAAGTTCGCCGATGACATGACCGTGGTGGGTCTCATCAGGAAGAACGACGAGTCAGCATACAGAGAGGAGGTGCAGCGACTAACGGACTGGTGTAGAGTCAACAACCTGTCCCTGAATGTCGACAAAACAAAAGAGATGGTTGTTGACTTTAGGAGAGCACAAAGTGAACACTCCCCACTGAACATCGATGGCTCCTCTGTGGAGATCGTCAAGAGCACCAAATTCCTTGGTGTTCACCTGGCGGAGAACCTCACCTGGTCCCTCAACACCAGCTCTATTAACAAGAAAGCCCAGCATCGTCTCTACTTTCTTCGAAGGCTGAGGAAAGCACATCTCCCACCCCCCATCCTCACAACGTTCTATAGAGGGACTATTGAGAGCATCCTGAGCAGCTGCATCACTGCCTGGTTTGGGACTTGCACCGGTTCGCAAAGCCCTGCAGAGGATAGTGAGAACAGCTGAGAAGATCATTGGGGTCTCTCTTCCCTCCATCAAAGACATTTACATAAAACACTGTATCCGCAAAGCAACCAGCATTGTGGAGGACCCCGCACACCCCTCACACAAACTCTTTACCCTCATGCCGTCTGACAAGAGGTACCGAAGCATTCGGGCCCTCACGACCAGACTGTGTAACAGCTTCTTCCTCCAAGCCATCAGACTCCTCAATACTCAGAGACTGGTTTGACACACACACGCACACACACACACACACACACACACACACACACGTGTCCTGAGTTGCACTTTAACAACTGCCACTTTATAACTGTCTGCTACCTCAATAACTGCTATGAGCATAGAACACTATATCATAGTATTTATGTTTACATTTGGCATTTAGTACTGTCATCTTTTTGCACTACTGTGTACTGGTCGGCGCTGCACTGTCTATCACTGTGCCTATTGTCCTGTTCATTGTTAGAAATTTATTGTACTGTCACGTACTTTTGCACACGTTTTTGCACGTGCAATTTATATAGGTATTTTATATAGGTATTTGATTTAGTCTGTGTAGTCTCATGTGGTTCTGTGTTTGTTCTATGTTGTTTTATGTAGCACCATGGTCCTGGAGGAACGTTGTCTCATTTCACTGTGTACTGTACTAACTGTATACGGTTGAAACGACAATAAAAACCACTTGACTTGACTATCTTCTTTGTAGAGAGATTTAATTGTATATATATTCAATATATTCTGTACATTTTGTGGTCTGCAGGCGGAAACATTTTTTCATTTATTTTGGAGTTGTCCCTACTCGACTTGTCTGAACTATGTTTTGAAAATGTTTTATTCGTTTTTTTTAGCTATGACATGTCTCTTCATAAGGAATATTATTTGGTTAATTTTCTGCTGTCGTTGACAAAGTTTAAATGTAAGTATGGTGGTTATAAACCATTAGTTTTCATTTTTAATTCAGAGGTTCAGCAATACCTAAGAACAATTTCCAGTTTGAGTAACAAGAAAGCTGTAAAGTGTATTGAAATATGTAAACAATTTGATATTTTTATTTAAATTGCTTATTTATTTTACTTTTTGTTGTTGTTTGTGTAATAAACCCTTGTATTTTGCAAAAAGAATACAATGTCCAGTCTTGATTCTGTTCTTTGAACTTTTACTGAATCTCTTGGTGAACTCATTAACAACTAATCAGTAGCCGCCTCATACACACATTTCACTTCCTTCAAACCCTCCTTTATCCACGTCATCCGTTACGTCATACACACAGACATAACTATTCATCATTCTATTACATCTTCCCCTTTTACAAATCTATTGTTAGCTTTATACAAAAGAATATGTAACATTTAGGCGTAACATTCCGTTCCCTATGTAGAACATACACAGTCTCAAATGAACCAGTATTAACCTAGAGTCAGAACTCTAGTGTGAACTGCGTTTAACATTTCCTAACATTCCTCAAAGTAATCATACTATGCGTTTCTGTCTCTTATCTTTCTTTCCTCATTTATAAGTCCAGGACTTGTGCTGGTCTGCTAATCCTGCCAGACCTGGTTCGTATCAGTCCGTCAGGAGACTTTGGATTTGTTCCATATTGTTCTGGAACATCTGGTGTTTTGACAGCACTCGGTGTTGTAGGTAGTGCGGTCTCCTGCTGTGGGGTGTTTACGGACATTGTCATTGGTGCTTTCCCCACTGGCACTTCCTGTCTCCAACAGATAAGATCGTGGTGTGACACTCCCCTTCACCACAGTTGCCTTTGTCATCCAGGATTTTTGAGTGTCCACTTTGGTGAGGACCTGATTCCCTGGATATAGGAGAGGTAGGGTTTTCACACCATGACGCTGGTTGTAGTAGTAAGCTTGTTCCTTTTTCTTGGCTGCATCATTTCTCTCGATGACTTTTGTGTTTGGCCATTTAGGTAACAAATTACTGTCAAGGGTGGGTAAGGTCGTCCGAATTTTCCGACCCATCAAGAGTTCTGCTGGACTGGCACCTGTACTACTGCATGGAGTGGATCTGTAACACATAAGCCCCAGAAGGGGGCTTTAGGATTCTTTTGGCTATTTGTACGGCTCTTTCAGCATGCCCATTCCCTTGTGGGTGATGTGGGCTGGAGGTTATGTGTTTGAAATCTAGTTCAATAGCCATTTATTTGAACTCCGCACTGGTGAATTGTGGCCCATTGTTGCTGACCACCTCCTCAGCTATACCATAGCGGGCAAAGTTGGCTTTCAGTTTTTCCACTACCTGTGTACTGGTAGTTGTGGGCATGTGCAGTACCTCTAGAAAACGTGAGTAGTAGTCTGAAATGACTAGGTAGGTCTGTTTGTTGTGTTCGCACAGATCAATTCCGATCCTCTTCCATGGCCTTTCGGGAAGTGGCGTGGAGATTAGTGGTTCTCTGGATTGAGCTCTTCTAATTTCTTGGCAGGACTGGCACGACGAGACCTTGAGTTTAATTTGGGATGATATACCGGGCCACCACACCGATGTGTTTGCTCTTTCCCGGCATTTGCTCAGACCCTGGTGTCCATCGTGTATGCGATCTATGATTTCAGCTCTCAGTTTTCCAGGTATGATCATTCTGTTGCCCCTGGTGACAATTCCATCTAGAGTTGAAAGTTCATTTCTCACAGGGAAAAAGTCTCTGGCCATCGGGTGCACCCTGGATATGTGTTCAGGCCAACCTGACTGAATATATGTGATTACCATTTGCAGGCTTTCATCTTCGACAGTGCTAGACCTGATGATGTCCATCTTTTGCTTTGAAGCTGGAATGCTGTCAATAATGGACGCCACATAGCTCTCCACATCTGAGTGGGTGTCACTACAGACCTGTAAATCATCTGAGGGGCTCCTGGACAGAGTGTCGGCCACTACGAGAGTTTTGCCCGGTGCATATTCTGCAGTAGGGTTGAATCTCATCAATCGCATCAGCAGCCTCTGGCAACGAAGTGGAACCACGTCGAGGTCTTTGGCGTTTATTAGTGGCACCAATGGCTTGTGGTCACTGATCAGCTTGAACTCATTTAGACCATACAAGTACTTTTCAAATCTCTCACATGACCAGACAGCGGCCAGACACTCTTTTTCTATTTGAGCATATCTGGTTTCAGCTTCGCTCAGTCTTCTGGAGCAATAAGCCACTGGTCTCCAGTCCTTGTCATGTTGCTGCATCAGTACGCCACCAATTCCATAGCTGCTTGCATCAGCTGACACCATGGTTGGTTTCTTTACATCATAGAATGCTAATGTAGGTGAGGACATGAGGAGTCCTTTTATCTCTTGCAAAGCTGCTTGTTGGGCTGGACCCCATGTCCATGTTGATTTGAATTTCAGCAGATTGTAGAGTGGCCGTCCCACGTCTGCTAAATTGGGGATATACTTTCCCAGGTAATTGACCATTCCGAGAACTCTTTTTAACCCCTGGGCATTATCAGGTGGAGGTAGTTTGTTAATAGCGATACCTTGGCAGGGTCCGGCCGTACCCCGTCTGCATTGATTTCATGGCCCAGGAAGTGTAGCTTCTCTTGCCTCACCCTACATTTCCCTGAGTTCAACCTCAGGCCAGCTGATTGTAATCGTTCCATCACCAACTGTAGTCGTTGGTCATGCTCCGCCACGTCCCTTCCGTGGACGATAATGTCATCCATGTAAACGGCCACTCCCTCCAGGCCTTCCAGAGTTTCCATCATTTTCCTTTGGAAAATTTCGGGAGCGCTGGAAATTCCAAAGGGATGGCGTTTGAAACAGTACCGGGTGAACGGAGTAATGAAGGTTGTCAGTCTTTGACTGTCTTTATCCAGAGGTATTTGCCAGAACCCTGCAGCTGCATCCAGTGTAGAGAACACTCTTACGCCGTTCAGCTTTGCTGTGATCTCCTCTGCAGTAGGTAAAACAAACCTTTCTCTCTTGACAGTTTTATTTAGCTTCCTGAGGTCGACACATATACGCACCTGTCCGGACTTTTTAGGAGCTGGCACTATCGGTGCACACCACTCCGTGGGCTCTGTTACTTTCTCTATGATGCCCTCAGCTTCCATCCTGTTCAGTTCCTCCTCCACAGGTTTCATGAGGGGGATTGGGATCCTGCGCGCAGCATATACTGCATAGGGCTGTGCATTTTCTTGTAATGTGATCTTCACTGGCTGTGTTTTTAGTAAGCCAACCTCCATTACAGCACTGTGCACTTCCATAATTCTCTTCACCAGCCCCATCTGCTCAGCTACTGTTCGGCTAAGTAGGTTGCTAGGGGTCTCTCCTCTGATAACAAATACTTTGAATGAGTACCGGTTATTTTTTAACTCTGTGTGTGCTGTAAACTGACCGATACAGTTCAGACGGCCACCTGGGCTATTCAGTACAGTTTTAGTAGTGAGCAGTGTTTTCTCAGACTTGAGCATTCTAAATGCTTCTCCAGTCATAATGCACACATCAGCACCAGTGTCTATTTTAAAGCTAACCGGTGTACCATCAATCTCCAATTGTACAGTCCATTCATTGCATGAAGTTGTGCTATTAACTGAGCCCAGAAAGTGATAATTATACTCTTTACAGTCTCTTACTTCACTAACCACTTTGCTCTTGCACATCTTTTCCCAGTGTCCCATTTTCCTACATCTGTTGCATGAGGATCTCAACGCTGGACAGTCAGATTTTTTGTGCATTCCTTTTCCACATCTGCCGCATATTTTCTCTTTTCCATTGTCTCTGGAATTTTGTTTGAACTTTGGCCCTGGAGCGTGTTGCTTCCGATGTGTGTATCGTTTATATGCTACCTCTTGAATAGCGCAAGCAGCAGCCTCTCCTTGCGCGCTAACTTGTGCTTTCACTTCCTCCGATTGGCGGGTTTCTTGCACCGTCATTTCGAGTGTGAGATTTGAAATTAGCTGCAACTTGCGCGACAGCTCCTTGTCCTGGGTTCCTACCACGATTCGGTCTCTAATGTGTTCTTCACGAGCGGACCCAAACTCGCAATGCTCTGACAGTTCATAAAGGGAGCGGATAAAAGATTCCGCTCTCTCTCCTGGACGTTGAACGCGCTGATAGAAGCATGCTCTGTCGTGAATTACGTTGCGCTTTGGTATGAAATACGAATCAAACTTGTCGAGAACCAGTTTGTATTTCTTATCATCTCCCTCCTCGTTGAAGGTGAATGAGCTGAAAATATTCTCTGCTTCACCCCCCAGGGCATAGATAAGGGTGCTTACTTGTACACTGCCATCCTCTTTATCCAAAGCAAAAGTCTCTCGAAGCAAAAGCTTTCAGGTGGGTTAAACTTCACCATCCCGATGATTGGCACTCTGACTATATTTTATATTTAAAGATAATTATATATTGATATAAATATGTATAATCATTATATATTGAATTATTGTTATATGAGGGGCTTTTTCAGCAAATATGCGATTAATCGAGATTAATTAATCGGGAGACCATGTAATTAATTTGATAAAAAATGTTAATCGATTGACAGCCCTTATATATATATATATATATATATATATATACACACAGGTGCTGGTCATATAATTAGAATATCATCAAAAAGTTGATTTATTTCAGTAATTCCATTCAAAAAGTGAAACTTGGATATTATATTCATTCATTACACACAGACTGATATATTTCAAGTGTTTATTTCATTTAATTGTGATTATTAAAACTGACAACTAATGAAAATCCCAAATTCAGTATCTCCGAAAATTAGAATATTACTTAAGACCAATACAAAAAAAGGATTTTTAGAAATGTTGGCCAACTGAAAACTATGAACATGAAAAGTATGAGCATGTACAGCACTCAATACTTAGTTGGGGCTCCTTTTGCCTGAATTACTGCAGCAATGCGGCGTGGCATGGAGTCGATCAGTCTGTGGCAATGCTCAGGTGTTATGAGAGCCCAGGTTGTTCTGATAGTGGTCTTCAGCTCTTCTGCATTGTTGGGTCTGGCGTATCGCATCATCCTCTTCACAATACCCCATAGATTTTCTATAGGTTTAAGGTCAAGCGAGTTCGCTGGCCAATTAAGAACAGGGATACCATGGTCCTTAAACCAGGTACTGGTAGCTTTGGCACTGTGTGCAGGTGCCAAGTCCTGTTGGAAAATTAAATCTGCATCTCCACAAAATTGGTCAGCAGCAGGAAGCATGAAGTGCTCTAAAACTTCCTGGTAGATGGCTGCGTTGACCTTGGACCTCAGAAAACACAGTGGACCAACACCAGCAGATGACATGGCACCCCAAACCATCACTGACTGTGGAAACTTTACACTGGACTTCAAGCAATGTGGATGCTGTGCCTCTCCTCTCTTCCTCCAGACTCTGGGACCTTGATTTCCAAAGGAAATGCAAAATTTACTTTCATCAGAGAACATAACTTTGGACCACTCAACAGCAGTCCAGTCCTTTTTGTCTTTAGCCCAGGCAAGACGCTTCTGACGCTGTGTCTTGTTCAAGAGTGGCTTGACACAAGGAATGCGACAGCTGAAACCCATGTGTAGCACTGGACTCGACAGGGGAAGAAGGGCACGATGACAGGAGGGAGAACTCAAAGGTATGGGTTTTAATTTCTTCAAAGTAAAGGTACAGAACTGAACATAAACTACTTATAATAAACACAGGGTTTCTCATAAACATAAACTTGTAGGCTTCAGCTGCCAACACTAGACTGGCCTCCTCACTGGCGTTGTTGTGGCTCTTATATGCCGCTCTCCCCATGCTCACTGAAATCAGAGACAGGTGTTAGACATATTTTCGCTCAGGTGCAAGCGCCCTTACCGCTCCCCCTCTCCGGACGGGCGCTTGACCACGCCCCCGCTGCCACATACCCCCACCGCCCGACTCAGGCCGGGGCGTCATCCGGCCTGCCTACCACTCCCCCCCCATTTCTGGAAAGGAAGTCGGCGACAGCCATCTGCACCCCCGGTCTGTGGACCACCTCGAACTTAAAAGGCTGGAGAGCCAGATACCAACGGGTGATCCGGGCGTTAGTATCTTTCATGCGGTGGAGCCACTGCAGTGGGGCATGATCCGAGCAGAGGGTGAAGGCCCGCCCCAGCAGGTAGTAGCGGAGTGTGAGGACCGCCCACTTGATAGCTAGACACTCCTTCTCCACGGTGCTATACTTCGTCTCCCTCAATGAGAGCTTCCTGCTGATGTATAGCACCGGGCGCTCCTCCCTCTCCACCACCTGCGAGAGTACGGCCCCCAGCCCTCTGTCTGAAGCGTCCATCTGTAATAAGAAAGGGAGAGAGAAGTTAGGGGAATACAAGAGCGGCCCCCCACAGAGTGCGGCTTTAATTTGTGTGAACGCCTGCTGGCACTGTTCCGACCATTGGACCGGATCTGGAGCCCCCTTTTTAGTGAGGTCAGTCAGCGGGCTGGTGACGTCCGAATAATTAGGTACGAACCTTCTGTAGTAGCCAGCCAGCCCCAGGAACTGCCTCACCCCCTTTTTGGTCTTGGGCCTAGGGCAAGTCGCAATCGCCGCGATTTTATCAATTTGGGGATGCACCTGGCCATGGCCCAAGTGGAACCCCAGATACCGCACCTCCACACGCCCAACCACGCACTTCTTAGGGTTTGCAGTGAGCCCCGCCCGCCGCAGCGACTTCAGGACCGCCCTCAGATGTTGTATATGCCGCTGCCAGTCATTACTATAAATAATAATATCGTCTATGTAGGCAGCGGCGTTAGCAGAGTGCGGCCGGAGGACACGGTCCATTAAACGCTGGAACGTGGCTGGGGCCCCGAACAAACCGAACGGAAGTGTCACGAATTGGTGTAATCCAAACGGCGTGGTGAAGGCTGTCTTTTCTCGGGATATTGGTGTCAAGGGGATCTGCCAATAACCCTTTGTTAAATCCAATGTCGAATAAAAGCGAGCAGTACCTAACCAATCGAGCAGTTCATCAACGCGGGGCATTGGGTACGCATCAAATTTAGACACCGCGTTGACTTTTCTATAATCCACACAGAACCGCATCGACCCGTCACTCTTGGGAACAAGAACGACCGGGCTGGACCAGTCGCTGTGGGATTCTTCTATTACTCCCATATCAAGCATGGCATCCAATTCGTCCCGGACAATTTTCTTCCTATGCTCGGGGAGGCGGTAAGGGCGGCAATGAACGACCGCCCCCGGCTCGGTCTCGATATGGTGCTGGATGAGGTTCGTGCGACCCGGCAGGGGAGAAAACACGTCCGCAAACTCCTTCTGCAACCTGGCAACCTCTGCTCGTTGGCACGGGGAGAGGTGGTCTCCACAAATGACCGGGGTATTGAGATCTGGGTTTGGATTTACCTCCGGTCCGAGCTCCGCCCTCTCCGGGACCACCGTAGCCAACGATACAGGGACCGCCTCCCTCCACAATTTAAGGAGGTTGAGGTGGTAGATTTGACGCGCACTCCCTCTATCGGTTCGCTTAACTTCATAATCGAGATCCCCCACTCGTCGTGTGACCTCGAAGGGTCCTTGCCACTTGGCGAGTAATTTGGAGCTCGATGTGGGAAGCAATACAAGAACTTTATCTCCCGGTGCAAATTCCCTCAGCCACGTTCCCCTGTCGTACAGCCGGCACTGACGTTCTTGGGCCCGGAGCAAATTCTCCTGTGTTAGTTTCCCCAAAGTGTGGAGCTTTGCTCTGAGGTCAAGAACATATTGAATTTCATTTTTGCTCTTTGTAGGTCCTTCCTCCCAGCCTTCTCGTAAAACATCTAAGATGCTGCGCGGGCATCGCCCGTACAACAGCTCAAACGGAGAGAAGCCGGTTGAGGCTTGCGGGACCTCTCGCACTGCAAACAACAGGGGATCGATCCATCTGTCCCAGTTTTTAGCATCCTCGTGCACGAACTTACGAATCATGTTTTTGAGAGTTTTGTTAAAACGTTCCACTAGGCCATCTGTCTGCGGATGATACACGCTAGTGCGAATCGATTTAATGCCCAATAGATCGTAAAGTTCGCGAAGTGTGCGTGACATAAACGTTGTGCCTTGATCGATGAGGATTTCTTTTGGAATCCCCACCCGGGAGATTATTTTGAAGAGTGCCCCAACAACACTACGTGCTGAAATGTTGCTTAGAGGCACTGCTTCCGGATATCGCGTTGCGTAATCCACTAGGACTAACACAAAGCGATGTCCGCGTGCTGTCCGTTCTAATGGCCCGACGAGGTCTATTCCAATTCTCTCGAAGGGGACCTCGATCAACGGAAGAGGGCGCAATGGTGCTTTTGGGGTGGCCGGTGGGTTTACCAACTGGCATTCGCGGCACGCCGCACACCACCTGCGGACGTCGCCACTAATGCCCGGCCAGTAAAAACGGGCTATTAGTCGGAGAAGTGTTTTTCTTTCGCCTAGATGACCTGCCATGGGATTATAATGAGCCGCTTGGAATAACATTTCCCGGCGGCTCCGTGGAATCAAAAGCTGTGTCCTATTTTCTTTAGTTTGAGTGTCCTGCGTCACTCTATACAGTCGGTCATTTATAACTGAAAAATAGGGGTATGCGAGTGCGATGTCTGGCTGAAGACGCTGACCATCGATCACTTTTACCTGACCAAAGGCATGTTTGAGGGTTTCGTCCCGCGACTGCTCCAAAGGGAAATCCTCGTCAGGGAATTCCCTGCGAAGAGGAGGGGCGAAAGCCTCGCCCCTCTCCTCGTCATCCCGATTTGGAGCAGCCGAGGACGGCCCCGGCTCCGCCTCCCCTGTCAGAGCATCGCACATCGCACATCTCCCCACTTTAGTGCAGGACCCATCCGTACAAACTCCCCCTAACACATCTTTAAACGCTGGCCAATCGGTTCCCAAAATCAGAGGATGGGTGAGGCGGGGACTAACCGCCGCCTCCACTCTATGCTTTTTTCCCCGGAATTTCACTAACAAGGTCATCATCAGGTACTTGTGAATATCCCCATGCACACACCTCACCCTCACCCGTCTAGCTGTGCCCAGAGCCCCGGGTTGAACCAAGCGTTGATGGATGGTGGTCTGATTGCAACCGGTATCCAGCAATGCTTAGTGTGCACCCCCCTGGATTCTTACCGGAATCCGGTACGCTCCAGCCCGATCGGGGGCAGCATGCGGTGGATCGGAGACCCGAACCACCGTCCCCACTTCCATCATCGGACACTGATCGCGGAAGTGGCCCGGGTCCCCGCACCTCCAACAGGCTGGCCCAGGCGCCACACCCGTACCTGCGTCGGTGGACGCCCCCACCTGAGGGGGAGAGCGGCTGAATGTGGCGGGGGGGGGGTGTGCGATGCCACCGTGGGTCTCTGCCAGGCTCCTCGCCTGCGGGGGGCAGCAACGGACCCTGGATGGAAGACAGAGCGAGAGGGGGGAGGGGGATGGGGAAGACCAGAGAAAAACACAGGGGGAGGGTAGAGAGAGAGATCGGGATCGCCGCCATGTGGTCCTCCACAAGCTGCACGGCTGCCTCCAGCGACGTCGGGCGGTGGCACTGGACCCACTCCGCCGTTCTCCGGGGTAACCGCTGGGTGAATTGCTCCAGCACCACCTGATCGATGAGGCCCTCGACGCCGCGGTCCCCCACTAGCAGCCACTTCCGGCAGGCATCACGGAGCCGCTGAGCAAACGCGAACGGGCGGTCGGCTTTGTCCAGCTTCATGGCCCGGAAGAGCTGACGATTCTCCTCGGGGCTCCGACCAACCCGTTGCATAATGGCTCTCCTCAGATCGGGGTAGGCCAGGAGGTTCGCTGCCGGCAGTTGTTGAGCCGCGAGTTGGGCTTCCCCGGACAAAAGTGGTATGAGGCGGGCTGCCCATTGATCACGCGGCCAGGCCCAGATCTCCGCGGTCCGTTCAAACAGATCCAGAAAGGCCTCTGGGTCGTCCGTCGCCCCCATCTTCTGTAACATGGGAGGGGGCAACGGAGAATGATTGTCCGGGGTCGCGGCTGGGGCGGGAGCGACCTCCCGGCTGAGGAGGCTCCGGATGGCAAGTCGGTCCTCTGCTTGAGCCCGCATGATCTCAAAGAACCGACGATCCTGGTCTTCTCGGAGCTCAAGCAGGGAGTGCTGGTGGCTTTGATGGAGTGTAGCGAGGGACTGGAGGACTTCGGTCAGCTGGGAGGACTCTACGGGGCGACCTTCCATGACTATTATTCCCGGGTTTCGGCACCAGTGTAGCACTGGACTCGACAGGGGAAGAAGGGCACGATGACAGGAGGGAGAACTCAAAGGTATGGGTTTTAATTTCTTCAAAGTAAAGGTACAGAACTGAACATAAACTACTTATAATAAACACAGGGTTTCTCATAAACATAAACTTGTAGGCTTCAGCTGCCAACACTAGACTGGCCTCCTCACTGGCGTTGTTGTGGCTCTTATATGCCGCTCTCCCCATGCTCACTGAAATCAGAGACAGGTGTTAGACATATTTTCGCTCAGGTGCAAGCGCCCTTACCGCTCCCCCTCTCCGGACGGGCGCTTGACCACGCCCCCGCTGCCACACCATATCTTGCATACGTCTGTGCGTGGTGGTTCTTGAAGCACTGACTCCAGCTGCAGTCCACTCTTTGCGAATCTCCCCCACATTTTTGAATGGGTTTTGTTTCACAATCCTCTCCAGGGTGCGGTTATCCCTATTGCTTGTACACTTTTTTCTACCACATCTTTTTCTTCCCTTCAACTCTCTATTAATGTGCTTGGACACAGAGCTCTGTGAACAGCCAGCCAGCCTCTTTAGCAATGACCTTTTGTGTCTTGCCCTCCTTGTGCAAGATGTCAATGGTCGTCTTTTGGACAGCTGTCAAGTCAGCAGTCTTCCCCATGATTGTGTAGCCAACAGAACTAGACTGAGAGACCATTTAAAGGCCTTTGCAGGTGTTTTGAGTTAATTAGCTGATTAGAGTGTGGCACCAGGTGTCTTCAATATTGAACCTTTTCACAATATTCAAATTTTCTGAGATACTGATTTTGGGGTTTCATTAGTTGTCAGTTATAATCATCAAAATTAAAAGGAATGAATACTTGAAATATATCAGTCTGTGTGGAATGAATGTATACATTATACAAGTTTCACTTTTTGAATGGAATTACTGAAATAAATCAACTTTTTGATGATATTCTAATTATATGACCAGCACCTGTATGCATGTATGTGTGTATATATATATATATATATATATATATATATATATATATATAAAAATTCACATTTTGGCTTTTTGTGTTACATTATTTATAACAGACTGTGAAGGTTCAAAGAGGACACAAAAACAGCTGTTCCACTCAGGTAAGGTTCTTTACTTTACACTCAGTAGTGCTCACAACTTTCCAAAACTTACATTTATGCATTTGGCAGACACTTTTATCCAAAGCGACTTACAGAGCCCTTATTACAGGGACAATTCCCCCGGAGCAACCTGGAGTTAAGTGCCTTGCTCAAGGACACAATGGTGGTGGCTGTGGGGCTCGAACCAGCGACTTTCTGATTACTAGATTACCAGTTATGTGCTTTAGACCACTACACCACCACCACTCCAACTTCTCATAAACACAATGCAAGTACATTAGTTATCTCGTCTAGACTGACATGCAACTCTCTCCCCGACTGGAGGCTCTGTGGCCGTTTTTATGCTGCTCTCCCCGTGCTCACTGAAATTAGAGACAGGTGTTAGACATAATTTAGCTCAGGTGCAAGCGCCCTTACCGCTTTCTCCCCCCGGACGGGTGCTTGACCGCGACCCCGCTGCCACACAGATAGATAGTGGAATACTAAAGAGGTGTGGGCACAACTCCAAAAAATGGATGAGGTAGGGGGTGTGGAATGAGGTCCTAGGTGACTAAAGACCAGGGCTGGACTGATAATCTGACACACCGGGCATTTTCCTGGTGGGCCAACGCACTTTTGGACCGATCAGGGGATGACTGGCCATCGGGAGATCCGAGGGGTCCGGTGGGTCAGCTGCGAAATGGTCCGCGATAAGCTAAAATGAGCTGCCGCGTTATGCAGAATGGACCATAAAACGGCATATGCAGAAAAGTACAGCGAACAAAAAGTACGGCACTCACCTCATTTTGTTTAAGGATTCACCTCTTTCGCTGAGTATTTGAAGGTGCTTGACTCTTAATTGGCCCTGGCCTTTCAGCTGTCAAACACTCATTAGATAAAGATGTACATATTAAGCTATTATTGATGGCTTTGTCTGATTTATTTGCATTATGTTTTGATTTCGGAGGCACACAGAGGAAGATGAAGTTATAATGAGGATCATCATCAGGGCAATGATGTTGAAAGGCAATGGAGCCAAACAAATGTCATTACTAACTGTGCAGCAGGTACTCAATGAAAACATAATGGCAGAGGGATGCACCGATAGGCACAGTGTTTCTCAGTGCACCATAAAGAGGGAAAGGTAACAAGGCATATATCAGTATGTATGTTAAAAGGCTGTCTAAATGACCCTTTAGAAAGGACTGAACTTGCAGGATTTTAGGTTGTATAGAGATTAAGGCACGGTCAGATTTACCTTTGCATGGCATAATTCCGTGGGAGAGCATTGAGTGCATGTAAATCCAGCAAAAATCGAATTGCCAAGCAGCCTCTTTTTAATGCTGCACTTTATAATCTGTGAGATTTATATTAAAAAAGACTCGCCGCTAAAATTATAATGGTCAATGTGGCAAATTCGCCTGTCAAAATTCACCAAACTTGAACTCCATGCAAAATCCACGAGTGGATATTATTTTCCACTGGAAGTCCATTGCGTGAAATGAGATGACTGTTTTTCACCTCCAGAATTTTGTGTAGGTCCCCCTTGTGCCGCCAAAACAGCGCCAACATGCATCTCAGTACAGCATTCTGAGATGCTATTCTTGTCACCACAGAGCGGTTACCGTAGGCTTTGACAGTTCGAACCAGTCTGGCCCTTCTCTGTTGTCCCCTCTCATTAAATAGGCATTTCTGTCCACAGAACTGCCGCTCACTGGATGTTTTTTTGTTTTTGTTTTTGGCATCAGCAGGAGCAATCTCTGCTCTTCAGGACTGTTTTGAGTGTACTGACTGGCACATGTTCAGGGAGGCTGCAACATATGGCGACTCTACGAACTTGGAGGAATATACAGCATCAGTGACCAGCTACATCAGCAAGTGCATTGATGATGTCAACTTCTCCTAGACTATCACCACACGCTCCAACCAGAAGCCGTGGATGACTGCGGAGGTGCGTACGCTGCTGAGGACCTGAGACTCTGCCTTCAGAGCAGGCGACAAGGCTTCCCTAAGAACAGCTAGGGCCAAACTGTCCCGGGCCATCAGAGAGGCAAAGCACGCACACGCCCAGAGAATCCACAGTCACTTCCAGGACAGTGGCGACACACAGCGCATGTGGCAGGGAATCCAGGCCATCACCAACTTCAGGACAACATCAGTTGCCTGTGACAAAGATGCCTCCCTTTCAGATACACTGAACGACTTCTACGCTAGGTTTGAAGCACAGAACGGAGAGGGTGGCGTAGTGGTGTAGAGCACAGGGCTGCTAATCAGAAGGTCACTGGTTTGAACCCCACGGCCACCACCATTGTGCCCTTGAGCAAGGCACTTAACTCCGGGTTGCTCCGGGGGGATTGTCCCTGTAATAAGGCCTCTGTAAGTCGCTTTGTCTGCCAAATGCATAAAATGTAATGTAATGTAATGTAAATGTAGAACGATGTGGTTGCGTGGAAGACCACCCCTCCTCCCAATGACCAGGTGCTCTGTCTTACCACGGCTGATGTGAGGAAAACTCTACATAGAGTCAAGCCATGGAAGGCTGCTGGACCAGACAACATTGCTGGTAGATGATCTTACCAACATCTCTCTGAGCAGAGCCGTCGCTTCAAGGCCACCACCATCGTCCCCATGCCAGAGGTCTTCATGCTGTGTGCCGAGTCCACTGCTGTTCACTCTCCTGACTCACGACTGTGCAGCAATGTACAGCTCGAACCACATCAGGACAAAACAAAAGAGATGGGTGTTGACTTTAGGAGAGCACAGAGTGACTGCTCTCCACTGAACATTGACGGCTCCTCTGTGGAGATTGTCAAGAGTACCAAATTCCTTGGTGTTCACCTGGCAGGAACCTCACCTGGTCACTCAACACCAGCTCTATTACCAAGAAAGCCCAGCAGCTTCTTCCCCCAAGCCATCAGACTCCTCAATACTCAGAGACTGGACTGACACACACACACGTGTCCTGAGTTGCACTTTAATTATTGTCACTTTATACCTCGCTGCTACCTCAATAACTGCTATGTGCATAGAACACTATCTCATAGTATATTTGCATTTGTCATTTTTAGAAACTGTCATCTTTTTGCACTACTGTGTACTGGTTGGCGGTGTCCTGTTAATTTTTTGTAATTTATTGTACTGTCCCGTACTTTTTACACACGTTTGCACATGCAGGTATGGTATGTTATTTAGTCTGTTTAGTCTCATTTGGTTCTGTGTTTGTCCTATGTTGTTTTATGTAGCACCATGGTCCTGGAGGAATGTTGTATTGTTTCACTGTGTACTGTACTAACTGTATATGGCTGAACGACAGTAAAAACCACTTGACTTGTCTTGACTTGATCATTCGAAGTAAATTCTAGAGACTGTTGTGTGTGAAAATCCCAGGAGATCAGCCGTACAGAATTACTCAAACTAGCCAGTCTGGCTGATCTCCTGGGATTTTCACGCACAACAGCATCTAGAAATTACTCAGAATGGTGCCAAAAACCAAAATAAATCCAGTGAGTGGCAGTTCTGTTTATTTGAAATGCTTTTTTGTTGAGAGAGGTCAACAGAGAATGGCCAGACTGGTTCGAACTGACAAAGTCTACTGTAACTCAGATAACCACTCTGTACAATTGTGGTGAGAAGTATAGCATCTCAGAATGCTATTCTGAGATGTGGGTTGGCGTTGTTTTGGGGGCACGAGGGGTTGTAGCTGATCTGTGTGTGTGTATATATATATATATATATATATATATATATATATATATATATATTAGTAATGGCTTTGTGAATACATTAGAATTACAGGAGGAAATATCACAATGCACTGTGCATGTACACACTCAATGCAATGTCTTAATCTCAAAACAAGATATAGCATACCAAATGAGGATGTCAGGGGGGAGGTTAGGTGTGGCAAGCTTATTAATTTGCTGCCATCACACAAAGAAGTGCTTTGTATAAAAAAGAGGCATTCATTTTATGATCAAATGTCTTTTTTTTTGTTACATAGTACAATTTAATTTCCTCCAATCTGTCTGCAAGATTAAGTGCCAGCCCTGCAAATGACTGTTGTCCGTTTTGATGTCAGTAAATGCAGACACTTTGGAACAATACAATATTGAGCCTACAGACAGGCAGATTGTAATCGAGGGATATACAGAGGAGACATAGGTCTAGTAGCACTCAGACAGGAGGTATTATCACTCTAGCATGTTTATTTAATGGGAACAGGCACAAGTATATCATGTGCAATTATGCAGTAGGCTGCGCTTAGCATGCTGGGGAGATGAAGGCAAATGTGCATTTGGTGGATACATCTGTCCCTTAGTGCGACTGCCAGGTCATGATGAATCTTTCTGCTTTGATAGCCCAAGTGCAAGCTCAAATTTAACCTCACTAAAGCTGCATTGCATCTGAGATGCCTTGCACCTAAAGTCATTGTGATGACACATATTCAGTGTGTATTCTATTTCATTTGTTACAAAAATGTTGCAACCTGACTAGAAAAAGTTTAAAACTTGTTTAATTACTTTACCCATCTCCTATAAGTATTGGGGAACATATATAAGTAGGCTATTTCAATCTCCCAGAACTGACTGCAGTGCAATGCAAATAAGAGCCACTGGCTGAAAAAGGGGCACACATTAATAACCAGGCGGCTCCAGTTCTTCTCTATTAATCATTAAAGCATATTGATTCATACGAACCTTGCTTTCCTCCTCAGTTTAAATGAGAATGAGTTCCAGATTGATCCATCAATCTTTGGTTGAACAGTAAGCATCAAAACGGTTTGTGCCTGGGCTGCTGGTAACATGGAATTGCCAGACATCAACAAACAATGTAACTGATGAAGCCCATAGGCAAGCATAAGTTAGCACCACATAGTGTCACTTAAAGGTCATTTGAAGCTGTTAATTGCTGACATTGATAGGGATTTTTATATCTTGGCAACAACTACATGAGATGGCAATGGTATGGGATCTACCCTAGTTGATGAGAATTCAATGGTAGAGTTTTTTGTTCACATTCCTTTCCATTAAGGACATAATCAAGTGTTAAAAAGTTGTGTTAAAAAGCCAGATTGCCAAACATGCCTGATGTTAAACTAGTACCAAGGGCACATATATTACACATATGATAAATTACATTTGTTGGGTTAATTTGCAAGGTTAGCATAAAATGCAGGCAAATAAGAGATCAAATACAGTACATAAATAATTACTCCCTTGTGTCTTGAATCAATGCATTGACTTATTTCAAAACTTATATTTTATTTAAGCTGGCATGGTTCTAGAATTTAAGATTAATTACAGAATCAATTCCCAGCAGTTTCAATACAGAAGCACTCTTGCTTGTGAGATAATGCTTAAATATATTGCAATTTTTTTTTGTGATTATTAGTATTACTATTATTACTACTACTAATACTAAACAGAATATATGATCAGAGCCTTGAAAAGGACCAATGAGGTGATATCAGTGTATGAGCAGCCAGCTTCACACATTCTTTTTGAAGCACGAAGCAAATGCAGACTTTATTTCTATTTATTTCTTTAAATTACAACCTTTTGTGATTTAATCATCACAACTAGACATATTGTGATTTTAATTTAATTATTTTTGTATTCATAAATAATTTTTTTCTCAAATACGTCAAATTCTTTGACATTTCATATTTTATAGTTAATTTCATTAGATTCCGTCATTCCATTCTACTCCTTGATTTCACAGGAATTACAGGGCTCTAGAATTGGGGCAACATATCATTGACTAAATAATGACAGGATTGCCATTTTGGGGGGAACCATTGCTTTACAGTGGAGTTTACATTCCTTGAAAAAAAAAGAAATAATAATGTAATCTAAAATTGGCTAATTCATTATAAATGTCATTTCTAAATTTAGTAATTAATTTGTTAATTTATAATTCATTGTACTGTAGTGTTTTATTTCACACAAGATTAGTAGCATTACTTTAACAGTTAAAAATGTTTTACAATACGTTTTCCCTTGTATTTGCTTTACAGTGAGTATTTGTTCATGAATGTTATTTGTTCAATGTCCCTTTAATTCGGGGTGCATTTCCCCTGTGGGAGGAAAAAAAGGTTGGGAGTGGACTGCGCTAGCGCGTGAGTCTGGCTCTCTTCTAAAAAAATATGCATGGAGTGCACAGGTGCTGCTGTTGGTGCTGTTTGGCCGATACTTATAATAAAAAAGATAAGTTGAATCACACCATTGTAACCCGTGTTTATTTGATGTAATTCACGCCTACGGAGACTGGAGTTTCACTGACACAGAGTACCGAAATAAGGGTTACAGACTGGTGGCAGCGGTTTCAAGTTCACGTACTTCAAAAAAAAGTATATACGGCCAATGCATCCAACTATGACGGCGCATTTCTGAATGCACCGCGAAGCAACGTGGTGAGTGAATTTTGACTAGATAACAATTTCGGCAAAAGACACTGTTTCATCGGTCGCTTCGTTCTACGTTGAACAGTAGTCAAATCAGCTAAAATGGATGCCGCAGGCGCTTCGTCTTCAGACGAGAGGGACGCTGTTGAGCCTGACGATTCAGAACAACGTGCAGAGCGCGCGTTATACCGCACTACAAAAGTGTTACACTTCAAAGTCGATTTGCCACCGTGTTTTCATGGAGACGGTAGGGATAAAGACAATTTTTCTTTATGGAAAGCACGTTTGGAACTTGCTGTTAATGCATGTGCTGATACACACAGACAAGATTTAGCTGCCATTTTGCCTACGAGGTTGAGTGGAGATGCATTAGCATACTGGCTCTCCCTGTCTCCAGAGACACAGCAGGACTATGAACTGTGTGTTGCTGCTTTAAATGACGTTTTTGGAAGGAAACAATTTTTACTGCACTTTCAAACTTTTGTGAATGCCAGGCAGCGCATGGCCAAAGAGCCACTGTAGGTATTTGCTGCAGAATTTACAAGACTTGTTTTGGAGGCATTTCCAAATTATGGTGAGTCAGCCATTGCGATGGAAAGGTTCAGACGGTTCATAGCTGGCCTTGACCCTGTTATTCAAGCAAAATGTCATGAACATGGTGCTACAAGCCTAGAGGAAGCATTAGCTATTGCGTGTAAATGGGAACGAGCACAGGAAGTTCTCAGGCTTGCTCCGCTTTCCCTCTCTAATCAACACACTACTCAAATACCGCAATTATCTACAACTACAAATTCATCCAACATTGAGTCGCTTTCAGCGATGGTGTCCACAAAGACTGTGTCGACCTCAGCGGACTCCTCGGAACTTATGTCAGTGCTTAAACAGCTAACTGCTGATGTTAAGACTCTCCGGATAGAGGTCAGTCAATTAAAGAGACAGCATGAGCATGCACCACATGGTTTTCAGCGTGATTTTTCTGGACAGAGATGTTACTCATCTGAGCGTGGTAGAGATAAACACCGCCATTCTCCACACTCATCCCCAAGGAGGTATGCAAACTCGTCTACATCTCCTTGGCATTGCTCCTCCTCCCGTGCTGGCTATTCTGTCGGTGGTCCTCCACCTGATTATACTAGACGACGCTACTCTCCTTCACCTTCATCCTCTCCCCATCGTAGAGACGACCACTATTCCTCCATCCATCGGGATGCCGACAGATATCGGAGCTATGACAACCGTCACGTCAACCCAGCTCCCCATCATCATCAGGAAGGACACAGCAGCCGAGCTCTACATCATCGACATCGTCACATCAGCCCGACCTTCATTCAGCAAGATCATCGCTGCAGTTCCAATCAGGGGGATCATCACAAGGCAGGATGGCACTCCAACAGGTTATCCAGAGAGGCGCACGACCTACAGCTTTCCAGTAATCGTTCGCCATCGCACAGTGATCGTCAACATGTCAGTTTTGTCGATGATGACATCGATCTTCAGGGAAACGGCTGGTAGCAGGTACTACGGGCCAAGTGTCTGCTGAGCCTGAGAGTGGGCCCAAACAAACTGAACTGGTAGCGTCTGACATCCCCACACCATATGTTTTTGCTGTCATTGAGAACACTGCCATACAAGCTTTTGTAGACACAGGTTCAGAAATTTCATTGATTAGCGAATCACTGAGAATGTCCATTCCCTCTCTCATGAAAAAGCCAATTCAAAAGTCCTTTCTCTTGGCAAAATCAGTGACTGGTGACTGTCTGGACACCCTTGGTATGCTGCCTATTACCATTAGGCTGGGTGAGGGAGTTTTCATTCATAATGTCCAGGTAGTCAGAAATGCTACACAGTCAGTAATCCTTGGTTGGGATTTTCTTCAAAAACATCATGCTGCAATTGATCTCCGAGAGAACCAGTTAAAACTGTGGAACTGGACTGTCCCTCTTTTATGTTCACAGCACATGGCCCCTCTTAAGTGTAATGCTGTGACATTAGCATCTGTACTTATCCCTGCCATGTCACAAATGAACATTTTGGCGAAAATTCAACCCCCTACAGGTGAGCCTGAACTCCCATGCAATTATACAGGACTTTTGGACCCTGAAACTCATACAGTACCAGGTCTTTTTGTAGCACGTACCGTAACCCCTGTCAAAGCTGGTGTAACTTCTGTTCGTGTCATGAATCCAACAAGTGAGGATTGTCATGTTCCCTGTGGCACTAGGTTAGGTGAGTTTCATTCCTTAGTCAGTCAGACAGGGGAAGAATATGCAGTGTTTGAACCTACTGTAGCTCAAGTACAGACTGAAATTGAGCCCTACCTGAAATCAAAGCTAGATTTCAGTCAGTCAGCAGTGGACAGAGAGTAACAAAATCAGCTGGAGGCTCTGGTTTCAAAGTATTCAGATGTCTTTAGTATGCACGACAATGATTATGGCCGCACTGATTTGGTTAAGCATGCCATCCGTACTGGGAATGCGCAGCCCATCCGGCAGAGAGCATACAGGACATCGCCACCCATTCGAGCTGAAATAGACCGGCAAGTTCAGCAGCTCCTTTCTCAGGATGTCATTGAAGAAAGTTGTAGTCCCTGGGCTTCTCCTGTCATTTTAGTTAAAAAGAAAGATGGCAGTTACAGATTTTGCATAGATTTTAGAAAGCTAAACGCAGTCACAGTTAAAGATTCTTACCCCTTACCACGGCCAGCAGATGCTTTAGACAGCTTGTCAGGTGCGTGCTGGTTCAGTACTATGGATTTATCAAGCGGCTACTGGCAAGTTGAGCTAAACCCGGATGATAGGGAGAAAACTGCATTCAATACAGGGCATGCTTTATATCAGTTCAAAGTGATGCCCATGGGTCTTACGACTGCCCCTCCAACGTTTCAACGACTCATGGAGCTGGTGCTTCGTGGACTCCATTGGAAAGTTTGTCTTGTCTACCTTGATGATGTTCTTGTATTCAGTCAGACATTCAGTGAACATCTTAGCAGCCTAGAGGAAGTGTTCAATCGTTTCCGGTCTGCAGGTCTTAAGCTGAAGGTCAGTAAATGTCATTTTGCTCGCAGTCAAGTGTCTTACTTGGGTCATGTTGTGTCCAGTCAGGGTCTCCTGCCAGATGAAAAGAACCTGGATAAAGTCCGGTCTTGGCCTACTCCCAGAACTGTCACCGAAGTGAGAGCCTTTGTTGGTCTCTGCTCCTATTATCGGAGGTTTGTAAGAAATTTTGCCATCATTGCCGTTCCCCTGCATGCGCTTACACAGAAAGGTGCTGTTTTCCAGTGGTCGAGTGAATGTGAGGATGCTTTCCAATCATTGAAGCACTCCCTCACTAGTCCTCCCATTGTTGCTCATCCTATATTTACACAGCCTTTTCTGTTGTACACAGATGCCTCTCAGGACTGTATAGGTTCAGTGCTGGCTCAGGTACAGGATAGGAAGGAGCGTGTGATTGCATACGCAAGTCACACTCTCACTCCTTCAGAAAGGAAATGGTCAACTTATGACCGTGAGCTTTGGGCTATGGTATGGTCAGTCAGACATTTCAGACATTTCTTGTCAGGAGCTCCGTTCAAAGTTGTCACTGACCACAAACCCTTGTTGAACTTGAAGAAGGCCCCAGTTGATAATGATCCAATGGGTAGAAGAGCTCGTTGGATACTTGAACTGGATGTGCACGACTTCACCATCCTTCACAGAGAAGGAAAGCAGCATAGTAATGCTGATTCCATGTCCAGGCGTCCTAGCTCACCTGTGAGAAAATCAAAAGCAGTTCAGTGTGTAATTGCAAGCCCCAACATCGCTGTAGAAGTCCCCTCTTCTGACAAAATGCAGAACATTTGTGATGTTCTTCCTGACCCTGGTCTGACACTATCGGTTGACTTAAAAGAATTGCAAGCTCAGCAAAGGGCTGATTTTTGTCTAAATATGGTCATAGACTGGAAAGAGAATAGTAATCAAAGGCCACCGTTAGGCAGACTTAAGCATTCCTCTGCCACCTTGAGAAAGCTCTGGCATGAATTTCCCAAACTGTCAGTCCAAAATGGAATTTTGTGCCGTAAAGTGAAACCCTCTCCTCATAGCCCGCATGCTTACCAAATAGTCTTACCTTCTATACTCATTCCCACTGCTCTTAAGTGTTTCCATGGAGAGAAGTTTAGTGGACAATTAGGTGCTGAGCACACTTTATTGAGAGCCAGGAAAATCTGTTACTGGCCTTACATGTCTCGAGATATCCAGAAACACTGTGCTGAATGTTTAGCCTGTCAGTCCTGTAGTGCTACCACTCCTCATGAAAGGGCCCCAATGCAGTCCATTCACGCAGACAGACCATTCCAAAAGATTGCTGCCGATATCACAGAGTTGCCTGTTTCTTCACAAGGGAATAGGTATGTGTTGGTTGTGATGGACTATTTCACTCGCTTCGTCAACCTTTACCCTCTGAGAGATCAGCGAGCTACCACTGTGGCACAGTGCATTTTCGAGGATTACATCAAACAGCATGGGATCCCTGAGTCAATCCATACTGACCAAGGTAGACAGTTTGAGTCTGATTTGATTAAACATTTATGCAATCAACTTGGAATCAAGAAAACACGCACCTCTCCCTACCATGCACAATGTGATGGTATGGTCGAAAGACTAAATCGCACATTGAAAGATCAACTTTCTAAATATATATATGAGTGTGGAGGTGAATGGGATAAATATCTGCCTCAAGTGGAGTTGGCTTATAACTCAAGTGTTCATTCAAGTACTGGGTTTTCACCTTTCTTTCTGGCACATGTAAGGGAACCGCATTTACCTGTTGACATCCTCTTGAACTGTAGTCCTGCGGTAACCTCCTGTACACCAGGCACACCAGCGGAATATGCCAGTGCTTTGACCACACGTTTGTCATTTGCCTTCAGAGATGCGGCTGCACAGTCCATAGCAGCTAAGCTGAATCAGAAACAACAATATGACAAAAGGACATTTTTCCACCCACATAAAGAAGGTGAACTTGTGCTTTTGGATGATCCAGCTCAGAAGCAGAATAAGCTGGCTCCAAAATGGAAAGGGCCATATATAATTCTGAGACGGATGGATAAAGAAAACAGCCCAGGTGTAACTTATGAGATCACTGATCCAAAGAATCCTCAGTCAAGGAACTGGGTGGTTCATCACAATCGCTTGAAGTCTTACAAGGGTTCTTTGTTGAACATGCCTGCCAGTTCCTCAGAAGTATCTGTGCCTTCTGAGGTTTGCGGTACAAATGCCCCTCAGCATTCTTTTCCCCTCAATGCACTGTCAGGAGCTTTGCCTTTTCGACCTCCTACTCCACCTTATGTGCCTAAGCGAACTGTAAAGCACACAGCTTCTGCTGCAGGAACTGAATGTTCAGCTCAAACTGTTTCTCTGTCTCAGCCCGAGACTGTGCCAAAGCCACATCTACATCCAAGCACCTTACTGTCCCCTGGTACGGCTCCTTCCCCATCAGTAGATTCATCTCAGTTTACACGTAGTGGCCACACAGTGAGGAAACCTGGAAGGTTCAAAGAATTTGTTTGTTAATGCCCATTGATTCTTCTTCGTACTTGCACACTGGAACAGTATATGCTCAAAATGGAGTTAGTTATACAGTGTTGTGTTAAAAGAATGTGATGCTTAATATCTGCAATAATGGTTGTTCCAGATTGTTTGACACTGATAATTGTGTATTGCACACATATTACTGCTTACTGCACTCCATGTTCATGTAATGTTGTTCTATGATAATGTGGTGAAAGGTATAATGTATAATATGCCAGAAACGAGGACGTTTCTTTTGTAAGCAGGGGAAGACTGTAATCTAAAATTGGCTAATTCATTATAAATGTCATTTCTAAATTTAGTAATTAATTTGTTAATTTATAATTCATTGTACTGTAGTGTTTTATTTCACACAAGAGTAGTAGCATTACTTTAACAGTTAAAAATGTTTTACAATACGTTTTCCCTTGTTGTATTTGCTTTACAGTGAGTATTTGTTCATGAATGTTATTTGTTCAATGTCCCTTTAATTCGGGGTGCATTTCCCCTGTGGGAGGAAAAAAAGGGTGGGAGTGGACTGCGCTTGCGCGTGAGTCTGGCTCTCTTCTAAAAAAAATGTGCACGGAGTGCACAGGTGCTGCTGTTGGTGCTGTTTGGCCAATACTTATAATAAAAAAGATAAGTTGAATCACACCATTGTAACCCGTGTTTATTTGATGTAATTCACGCCTACGGAGACTGGATTTTCACCGACACAGAGTACCGAAATAAGGGTTACAATAATAATAACCATGCAACCATTAAATCATCAGTCCCACTGTACTGTAGTTGAAAATTACAAAATTGTATCTCTAAAAGAAAGTATCTGTACTCATACTCTTAAAAATTGTATTGGTGTATGTCTATTCGAAATACTTTAAAAGAACGATATTGTATTATTTATATACTGTATAGAGATTCTTGAGGTAAACATTGTCCCTCACAGCCATGTAATAAAATAAACATTGTCACACACAGACACATAGCTTGCTACTCAAAAGTAAACTCTGTGTGTGTTCGTTGACAAAAAGGGAATGAGAATGCGAGAGGAGGAGGGCCTGGAGTGAGGGTGTGTTTTAGTGTATCGAGCATGCATCAAAAGCCCTCCAAGCTATCATTGTGTTTGTGGGGCATCACGATAAGTAGCTTTAATATTCCAAATTGCAATGGCATAGCAACAGTTGCCTTGTCCCTTTAGAACAGGGTGGGGCTTTCTGAGAAGCCAGGCTTTAGAAAGTTGTCTAACCTTTCCCCTGGCATTGGTGCCCTTGTCTTCTTTAGTCCTGACCCCCGGCAAGCCCAAGAACAATGAACACAGATCCCCAAAGGAGGGTGGTTCTGGGGAGTCTAGACCACAAAGCAGTGCTAATGCTTTCTGCTTATCCATTGTAATCATCTGTGGAACAAGTCTGACCTTCTGCCCTTTGCTTTGACCCCACACAAACAACAGCAACTCCCTCGCTGACCTGGGCTACCTCGTCAACCAGTAACCAAAGCTTCCAATTTCCCCCCCGAGCCCCCTCATCAACATATTATTTTATTATATCTTGTGAGATCCTCTGAGAGAGCAGAATCAAAAGTCTAAATGAACAAATAGCATTCTGGAAATAATGAATGACTATTGTCTGCATCATTGCATAGTTCAAGTTATCTTAAATTGTCCCAGTAGTTCTGCAAGTGTTCTGTGTGCTTTGTGCTACAACTTTTTTGTGGAAGAAGAAGATGGTGTGAGAGATTGTAACTGTGGAGCAATTCTCTTATGAAAAAGCCAAACAATTTTTTTTTAGGTACAGAAACTCTGTTCCAAAACCCAGTAAGCTGACTACATAGACAGCATTGTAAGGTTCCTGACACAAATGCTGTTCCTAAAGGTAGTCATCAAAATTATGCAGTATTTTAAAATGCCTAATTTTTGCCAAAATTCTAAGGCCAGCATCACATGGTGTATCCTTCACAGGTAAACAGACATTGAATGGATTGCAATGAGCCCAGTGAAAAATATTGATAAAAAAAAGTTATTAGTCTAATTGACTAAATTACCAGATTTTTTGTGTTATGTATTTTTTATGCTTTTTAGATTAGAGTGTTGTTAGCTTATCAACATGCAGAGGTGGGTAGAGTAGCCAAAAACTGAACTCAAGTAAAAATACAATTACTTTAAAAAAATATTTCTCAAGTAGATGTAAAAGTACCCACATAAATAATTACTTGAGTAATTTAATTTATGTGTATGTATATGTGTGTTTGTACATACATACATACATATGTATGTACACACACATATACATACTATACACATATACATACTGCATATGAACTTTGCTTAAATGAGTTCAGATTTACTATATAATCTAGTACAAAAAAAGAGTTAATGTTGGCAAATTATGCAGATGTATAATTTGTCAACATTATGAACCATGAGCATCAACAGATTTAAACTATGAAGGCAAAGAAATATTGCATCCTGTAACAATCTGCAGATGTCGCTATTGGATATTTTTGCTTTAAAAAGGGGTATTAATACACTTTGGTGTTGTATTTTTACTGTTGATTATTAAAGATTATGATCATTATGCCCAATCTACATGGGGATAACGACTAATTTGTGCTTAATAGGTACACAGTCTGTATAAATTACAACCTGTGGGCACTTTTGCCACATCCTTAAGTGAGTGTTGTTTCGCAGTTAAACACTGCACATGCAGCGATGCCCTCTGTCGGTAGGGAATAGTAAAATGGCCGCCAGAGCACTTCCGATAGCTTCACCTACTGCTGGCAGTTTAGAATTCTATGAGCAATCCAGTTATATATATAGATCAGTGTTCTTCCACCACTTCTTAGACATTGCCATTGTCAATAGTTTCATATTGTTTAAGGAATGGCAACACGTTCATGCAGCACCAGTGGATGAGCGTAGACCGTTAAACTTAACCCAGATAGATTTCAGAGAAAACCTGGCTTGTCAGCTGGGAGGTATCGAAAGTTTCCCCTTGCAAACACTAAAGCCTGTAGTCCCTCCTTTGCATCACTTCACACAGCCCATGTCCCTACATTTGAAGAGTCCTCTAAGAGATGTTGGCTATGCTATCGGAAAAGTAGGACTGAAAATAAAAGTAAAGTAGCTTGTTGCGCGCCAGAATGTAATGGCAAAATACTTTGCTTGGTTTGCGATAGGAACTGTTTTCAGTCTTGGCACTTTGCTGAGTGTGAATAATTTTGCAAAGAGGCATAGGTTGGGCTGTGCTTAATGGTGTTGTTCTCCCCCTCCCCTCTTTTCTACCTCTCTTCTCTCCACAGGTATTGCAGTTGTTGAGTATTTATGAATTTATATATTTTCTGTTCCTGCATTCTTTATTCTAAATGTATTTACAGTAGAAAGTTCTAAAGTTTGATTTTGTATGTTTTGCTGTGTAATTTGTGTGTAATTCTAATGTTCAAATTAAATAAAGTGTGTGTTCCCTTTATAAAAAGCTTCACTATGATGCTGCGCTTTGCTAAGCACTATGGGGAACAATCTTGTTGTGAGCAGCTTTGAATATGTGTGTAACATGTCAATGAAAATTGACTGGAATTTATAGCCGCGGCTGGTGAGATCATTGAATGCACCTGTGACTAGGCTATAAATAGAGGCGTCACCAGAGTGTCGTCAGATGATTTTTCTTCAGAGCATACTATGACTGTCTCACAAACCTGCTAAAAACCTCTTTCTTCCCTTTTGTTAGGAGTTAGAAATTGTTAGGCAGTGCGCAGAACTTTCCTTTCTTTCTGAAAAAAAAAGAAAAGAAGAGTCTTCTCTCTCTCTCTCCATATATATATATATATATATATATATATATATATATATATATATAAAAAGAGAGAGAAAATGACGGAGAAACAAGGCAAACGATGCGTGGTTTCCTTGCCAGCGGTCTATGACCGACAAGGACACGCATGAGTTCTGCTTTGTTTGTTTGGGGGAAGAGCACGCTGCTCTCGCGTTGGGGCAGGGCGGGTGCGCTCATTGTGACCTACTTTCGGTCGGAATGCTTCGCGCTCGCCTCGCTTACTTTCGTGAGCCAGCACCCACACTTCACTCGTGGGGCTCTCGCATGGATCTGGCTGAGGAGCGAGAGACGGGTTCGTCCCTTTCGCTCGCTCTCTCCCCAGACCCAGCCGGTCCTTCACGCGATCTCGAAGCGTGCTCTGGCGTTTCTTCGGTTCATGGGGAGGACCTTATATCTCTTGGTTCGGAGTGTGAGTTACCTGCGTCAGAGCATTCCAAACGCGAATTTTAAATCTTTGCTCGACGTGATCACTCGTGCAGTGGCTAGGCTTCAATTAGACTGGCCACGCGACCAAGAAACCCCCAAACACTCCAAATTAGAGGACAGATTTCTGTCTGGTGGCCGAGGGAAGGGAACGCCTCATCAGTCCCTTCCGTTCTTTGATGATCTCCACGACGAGCTCGCTCGTTCATGGAGAAAACCTTATACCTCGCGCGTTCACGTGCCCTCGACGTCGTTATACTCGACTATCGTGGGCGCTGACGCAAAAGGTTATTCAATGTTGCCGCCGGTTGAAGAGGCGCTTACGGGCAATCTCTCGCCGGGTTCGGCATCATCACTAAAAAGCCCTGCCCTCCCCTCTAAGCCATGCAGAACTACCTCCATGCTAGTGGGAAGGGCTTATCAAGCAGCAGGTCAGGCTGGTGCAGCGCTGCACACCATGGCTGTGTTACAGGCTTACCAGGCTGATATGCTAAAAGACCTGAGTGCGGGTGAAACGCTCGATGAGGAAGCATTTTTAGAGCTTCGTCGAGCCACAGATCTGTCTCTCCGTGCGACCAAGCAGTCAGCCCGTGCCATTGGCTGGTCTATGTCTGCTTTAATCAGCACGGAGAGACATTTATGGCTTAACCTTTCAGGCATCAGAGACAAGGACCGCGTGTTCCTGCTCGATGCCCCGGTCTCGCCTTCTGGTCTCTTTGGATACGCTATGAACTCGGTTATCTCCAGATTTCAGGAGGCAAAAAACCACGAGGAAGCCTTTGGGCAGTTTTTTCCTCGCCGCACTCAGGGGGCGGGGCCGTCGGCCACCCAGTCTCGCCCCGAGGCTGATAGGAGGGAAGCTCAAAAACAGAGCGTGGCGAGTCGTGCTCCCCCTCGCAGAGACAGGGGACAGGCTCGTCGTCCTCAGCAGCCCCCTAAGCAAGACCTCAGGGCTATAATTTCCAAAAGGAAAAAACCCTGATGGTCTTGTACCCAACCTTTTGGAGGTAGTTCCCTTCGGGAAGGGGCGCGTGTTTTATTCACTTCGGCCCTCCCGATACCCTCAAGAAAACCCTTCACTCCCGCCACCCTTGGTGTTTCGGGTGACAGAGTTTTCCGACAGAAAGTTGGGTGTACCGTTGCTTCCTGCCTTAGTCCAGGACACGGAACACTCAACACCCCCTCAACAGGAAGTGCTGAAATTAGTTCCCATTTCAGAGAACCTGGCAGCGTGGAAACTTCTGCCAGATATCTTTCTTTGCTGTGGGTCTTAAAAGAGCGTCAGGATTTAATTCACTCACCGCCTTTCCGTGTTTCAACGGCGTGGTCTCACTACCGTAAACCGGATTTCTTTTTATGTCTGCTATGAATAGCAAAAAAAAAAAAAAAAACTCAAATCTCCTGGTTAAAGGGGCCATGGTATGTGTTCCCCTTCCAGAGAGAGAGTTGGGTTATTACACAAAATACTTCCTGTTTCCCATGGAGGGTGAGGGGTGGCATCTGGCTTAGATCTTAAAGCTTGAACTGCCCATGGGTGTTCAAGTCCTAGATGATGCCTATCAAGACGGTCGTGTCTCAAGCCCTACAACTCGTTTGGCTGGTCACCATCGATCTTGTGACGCACTTCTATACTTCATTTAGAAGTTCTGCCACAACATGGAAAATTCCTGAGGTTCGCTTCCGGGGGCGAAGTCTTCCAGTGTCAGGTTCTTTCATTCGGCCTAGCCCTTTTTACCCGCACATTCACAATGCATGATGTAGCGCTGGCTCCTTGTGACTCCAGGGCATCTGCATTCTGAATTGTCTAGACGACTGGCTGATCCTAGCGCAGTTCCAGGAACTGGCAGTTCAGCACAGGGACATTGTCTTAGCTCATCGGTTTTGCTGGGGTTGAGGCTCAACGCCAAGAAAAGCGTCCTCTCTCCTACCCAGAAAACTGTCTATCAGGGCATCGTATGGAGTTCAATCACAATGTGGGCACAACTGTCTCCATTGACTCCATTCAGATCACCCTGAGCAAAGTCAGGCTAGGCCAAGGTTGCACTGTTATCAGTATCAACGATTTCCAGGTCTCAGGGCGACCACGTCCTCGGTGATCCCTCTGGACCTTCTGCTCATGAGACCATTGTTGTTGTGGCTCAAAGCCAGGGGTTTTTCTTCCAAGGGCCAAAACCCCTAGGCTAATAAGGGTTATGCGCCTCAGGCTTCGTTCCCTTTCTACGTGGTTCAGACCCCGGTTTTCTGCCTTGGGTCCCACACTAGGTGCGTCTTGTTGTCGCAGGTTGCTAATGACAGATGCCTCACTGACGGGCGGGGTAGCGGCCTTAAGTGGTCGTCCAGCTTAATGGGATAGGAGGGTCGTCAGCTCGGTTGTCACAGTCACTGTCTCAGGTTGATGGCTGTATTTCTGGCCCTGAAATACCTCCTCCTGAGGCTGACATATCTTGGTGCGGGTGGACAATGCAGCGGTAGCCTCTTACATAAATCATCAGGGAGATCCACGTTCTTGTCAGCTGTACTTCTGACGCGTCGGGTTCTCCTTTGGGCCCAGGGCAAGCTCCTGTTACTCAGGGCTATCTATATCCCTGGACGCCTAAACGTGGGAGCAGATTTTCTGTCCAGACACAACCTGCCGACGAGCGAGTGGAAACTCCACCCCGAGGTAGTGGAATAAATTTGGGAGAAATTTTACAGTGCAGAAGTGGACCTCTTCGCCTCTCAAGAGATTGCGCAATGTCACCTCTACTTCTCTCTGAGTCACCCAGCCCTCCTGTGTCTGGACACAATGGCACATACATGGCCCAGAATGCACCTGTATGCATTTCCCCCGGTTTCTCTGCTCCCGGGGGTCTTAGCCAGAGTTCGCCAACAAGGGTCTTGCCTCTTGCTGATAGCGCCTTATTGGCCGAACAGGACTTGGTTCTTAGAACTGATGCTCCTCCTCGATGGCTCGCCTTGGGTGATTCTGATCAGGAAGGATCTTCTGTCTCGGGCACAGGGGATGATACTTCATCCCCGTCCCGAACTGTGGAATCTTCATGTTTGGCCCCTGAAGGGTACCAACTGAGGAACACAGGGCTGTCGCCTGAGGTTATCGAGACCATTCTTAGTCCCCTTCCACTAGAAGAATTTACGCCAATAAGTGGTGTGTCTTTGAAAAGTGGTGCAGTTCACATGATGCAGATCCAGTTAACTGCCAAATTGTTTCAGTTCTGGGTTTTCTGCAAGGAAAACTGTCAGCAGGCATATGCCCCGCCACTCTCAGGGTCTATGTGGCCACCATTTCGGCTTGCCACGCCTTGATCGATGGGGTGCCTGTAGGGAGACATCCTCTGCTCGCTCGCTTCATTCGTGGAGCCATGCGGTTGAGGCCCCCTGTCAGGACTAGAACTCCTTCCTGGGACTTGGCAATAGTCCTGGAAGTTCTAGTTGAGACCCCCTTTGAACCTCTAGAGTCAGCATCTGACAGACTTCTGACTCTAAAGATGGTCTTTCTTATGGCGATTACTTCTCTCAAGAGGGTTGGGAATCTACAGGCTCTGTCTGTTTTGCCCTAGTTTGTCTCTTCAAAATGGCATATAGAGTTCAGGTGTGTGATGTTATTTGAATATGAATATAATATGAATTTGGATATGAATACCATATTCTGGCGCAGAATGGAATTTTTTTAATTTTGGGCTCAGGCTGGAAAGGGTTAAACACTTACTTAGTTTAATCATTTTAAACCATGACTTGCCCTATAAATAAGTAATATTAGCATCATATTCATGATGTTAGCCAGAGGGGAACTGGCCCCCACAGTGAGTCTGGATTCTCCCAAGGTTTTTTTTCTCCCATTAACCAACATCTTATTGAGTTTTGTGTTCCTTGCCACAGTCACCTTCAGCTTGCTCACTGGGGATCTAAATACAATTATTATTTAATTACTTATTTTTAAACATGATTCACAATTGTATTTTATCTAATTACACAATGATGATTCATCGACATAATAGACATTACAGTTTTATCTTCTGTTAATGCCAATTAGTTTTATCTCCTGTTTTACCTTCTGTTAAATCTTCTGTAAAGCTGCTTTGAAACGATGTGTGTTGTGAAAGACACTATACAAATAAAACTTACTTGACTATTTTAAAATTTAATATGTGACGTTGTTTCTGCGACAACCCCAGAGCTCCGATACTCACGTCCAAATTCACAGATATAGTGCACTAACTGCCATTCACCATATAGTAAACAGTGAATGAGTGAACAATTGCGGACAAAGCCACTCTCTTCGCCATACGATTGCATCACGCCTGCACATCTCACACACGTGCGCCCCGCGCACCTCACTGTGCATGCGCAGAAATGCTGTCTATTTGTGCTCCAGTTGTCGATCACGTGAATGGCAGTGATTTACACTTAACTTGGATGTTTACGTGGATTTATACAGTTAATACACCTGAAGTAGCTGCTATAGTTTCCAGTAACACTGCGAGGTCGCTCAGTAAATGCATAAATACTGTTTATGACATGCAGGATGTGGGACAAAGCGCACTGATATATTACTGCACTAATTTAAAAATGTACACTTAAAAACTGATGTCATAATAGCCCAGTTATAGAATCATGAATCAGTTTGAATGAGTCAAAAAAATCTCATTACACAGAAAAGTCCGCATTTGAATTAGAGCCAACACTTACCTCAGCGTGCTGCCTTAAGTTGGAGTTGTGAGTTTAATCTTGAAAAATCAGCTTGTCTTGTTGTTAAATTAAGGCATTGCAAATGACAAAACTATTATTTTTTTCACTGCGTAGAGCAAAGAAAGTGTTTCACTTTGAAGAGTTTGATGCTGCTGCTGCAGTGACTGCTGTGTGAACTTCCGCTCACGTAAATGTCCCATTCAATAATCTCTCAATAAATTACACCTTAATTAAAATTAAACCCAGTAATGTAACGACAGGAACGCCACCCATTGTAAAGAAGTAAAAGTAAAAAAATGTCATTAGAAATTTACTTGAGTGATAGTAAAAGTACCCATTTTTAAACCTAGTTTTTTTGCCAAAAAAGTTACTCAAGTAAAAGTAATGGAGTAAATATAGCACGTTACTACGCACCTCTGTCAACATGTTAATGTCTTTACATATATGCATACCATTAAATTATGTTTTTTTAAAGAAAATTATCATTTTAATCACTGAGATTGCTTTACAGTTTTTCTCGATTGCTTAAACACGTTTCTTGAAACTATGCCTCGTATTCTCAAAACAGTAAACACAAATCCATAACGTCTCACCCAGTTTTCCAAACAACCTATTTTCAGGTCAAAATGAAGCTCTACACTCAAAACCATTCACTCTTGCTGAAAAACCAAACTTTGCCCTCAGACAGGACACACAAGCCCTCAAAATAACACACACTACAACATAGTCTAACACACTGGTGCAATAAATTAAAAACAACATTTCCAAAACTGGTAAGTTATGTTATTTGTGGTTCCCCTCCTCACAAACCTTTTCACATGATGAACAAAAGACACAACCAATGGATACATTGGCACATTTTTATTCATTCATGTACACAGTACAACACAAAAAAAAAGAAAATTATTCCGCCTCAGCCTCCTGTCTTTGTTCTGGGTCAGGCCAGAGAATCTCATCCACATCACAGGCTATATTAGCCCTAGCCAGGCAGCGGGGGTAAAATCCTCTTGCATGCCTGATCCACCCCTGGCATGCATCTACTGATACATCTAGGCAGGCTTCTTCCATGGCCTGGAGGAGGTGAACACGCATATAAGGTTCTCGATCATACACTTTCCATCGCCATGCCGAAAAAAACTCCTCTATTGGGTTTAGAAAGGGAGAGTATGCAGGCAGAAAGATGTTTGAAAATCTCGGGTTATTGGTAAACCAGTCTCGAACCAGAGCAGCACGATGGAAGCTGACGTTATCCCAAACAACAACGTAGTGAGGGTGGTCTGGTTGTGCTGGTTCCCTGTGGTCCAACTGGAACATATGCTCTCTTAGACCATCAAGGAAAGCAAGGAGGAGCATAGTGTTATAGGGTCCTAAAATGGCATGGCGGTGGAGTACCCCTCGTTGGCTGATGGCTGCGCACATAGTGACATTCCCTCCACGCTGACCAGGGACATTTACAATAGCCCGATGGCCAATTATGTTCCTCCCCCTTCTCCTTCTTTTGGTCAGGTTGAAACCAGCCTCATCCACAAAGATAATTTCATGGGGAACAGGCCAGCCTTCAATCTCAAAGATTCTCTGCAAAACACATGAAACACAGTAGAGTAAATCACTATGCTGAAGCACAGTTCAAGAGGGCACAAATGGCAGCATAAACTGCTATACTCTGATGGTACACAATGCTTCATGCGATATCAAAATTCATACCTGAACATATTCCACTCGTTGGTCTTTCACTCTGTCAGAGTTTCGTTCAAAAGGGACGCGGTATACCTGTTTCATCCGGAACTGGTGCTTTCGGAGGATGCGGTCAATTGTGGAGAGGCTGATGGCATTTATTCCTCGAAAATGATTATTATCCTCAATCACTCTCCTTTGAATCTCTCACAGGCGGATTACATTATTGGCAATGACCATGTTTACAAGCTCCCTCTCTTGCTCCTCCGACAAAAGCCTTAGCCTGCCTCCACCAGGTGGTCGTCTCTGTGTCCTAAAAAAATAGAAGCACTCATTACTGTAACTCACACATCCTTTTTACAGGAAAAAATGGAAACATACTGAAACTATCTGTATGCGAGGCAATTTGATGCATTTCTTTATTACAGTAGTACATATTACATAGTGCAACAGTAGATGTGATGTCAAAGCACAGAGTACAGCACAAGTTACTGTACAGAGCAGTCTTACTGTAAGTACACCTACCTGTTTTCCTCCCTGAAAGTTCTGATGATGGACGCAACGGTGAAGCGACTCAAATTAGGCTGTACTCGTTGCCCAGCCTCCCTCATAGTCATGCCATGGACAAGGACATGATCAACTAAAGTGGCTCTAATTTCATCCGAGACTGCTTGTCTCCTTGCCCTTCCTCCTCCTCCTCCTCCTCCACCACCACCTCCCCCTCGTCTACCTCGTCCTTCACCACGTCCTCTTCTTCCTCCTCTCCCTCCTCCTTCACCACGTCCTCTTCCTCCTCCTTCACCACGTCCTCTTCCTCTCCCTCCTCCTTCACCACGTCCTCTTCCTCTTCTTTCTCCTCTCCCTCCTCCTTCACCACGTCCTCTCCCTCCTCCTTCACCACGTCCTCTTCCTCCTCCTTCACCACGTCCTCTTCCTCTCCCTCCTCCTTCACCACGTCCTCTTCCTCCTCCTTCACCACATCCTCTTCCTCTCCCTCCTCCTTCACCACGTCCTCTTCCTCCTCCTTCACCACGTCCTCTTCCGCTCCCTCCTCGACCTCTTCCTTCATTTCTTTGTGGATCCATTGTTCCAAAACTCAAATGAACTGACTCTGGCACTTTTATGTGTCTTGAAAGTTCTGATTGGTGTGTGTTAAATTGTGACTCTTAGTGTTTTCACCTGGGTAATTGTGTGCTAATTGAGCTGAAACTATGCTGACTTGAGTGAACAATATTGAATGCTAGTGCTTTCTAAATGACCATGTGGTGTAGGCAATGAGAAATGAAGGGATTTGTGTGTAGAGTTTTGCTGTGACAGTTCAACAAATCTGACTAATGTGTCAAAACAGGGGAATAGTGTTCATAGTTCAGTGAAATGGGTGTGCTTTTTGATAAATGGCATTATGGTTTTGAAATTTTAGTTCAAAAGCCTGGTTATAGTGTTTAAGCAATCGAGAAAAACTGTAAGATGATCAAGAATTACAGTTAACACATTTATAACTTTACAAGTGACTATTTCTATTTAAATAAACAATGTATTCTTCAAACTTTCTGTTCATCCAAGAATCCTTCACTTGCAGCAATCAATCCTAAGGCATTCTAGCAGTCAGTTTATTAAGATATTCAGATTTCAGTATCATCCTAGCTTTCTGTAGAACTTCCCAAAGATGTAACTGGTTTGTAGGGCACTTCTCAAAGACCTTATGATGAAACTCTTCTAACAACAGCTCAAAAACTTAGACTCATCCATCCATAATAATAATTTATAATTATTTATCATCCACTATATGGTTTATTTGTCCATTCTACCATTGCCTTCTTATTTGTCTGTGTCAGATGTGGCTTTTTCTTTAAAACTCTGTCTAAAATGCCAACATCCTAGAGTCGTCTCTTTACTGTTGCAGATTAGACTGGTGTTTGGCATGTGCTTGTCATTGAAGTTGCCAGTTTATGAGCTGTGAGAGGTTTCTTCCTCAAACTAGAGACACTGATACTTGTCTTCTTGTTGTTGTGCTTTTTTTCGTTCAAGTCAGTATTAGTGCAGTAGAACAGCCTTCATCTCTTAAAAGAACAATGAACTGATGCTTCATTTAGAGAAATATGTTTATTTTCGGTCATTTCTTGGAAGTGTAAAGTGACCTGCAGGTACTGCAAGTGTGCTCAAAACTTCATTACATAGCACAAGCTTTTTTCAACTGTTCTAACAAAAATAAATATTTCTTGGGAACTAAATTACCACATTAGAAAGATTTCTTAAGAATTAGGTGACACGTTATTTTTATATAAATGATAAAACCTGGGGTTGAGCCAAACTAAACTAAAACTTACCTGGCCAGCCACTGAAACCAGCTTCATGGTACAGGCCTCAGAACTTCATCATGTATTTTTTGGTACTATTCAAATTCCTTTTATGCATAGATTTCACTTTTTAGACTTGTCCCAGACCCAGACTTTAATATGAAACAATAAAAATTTTTTTTTTTTTTTAAATATATATTTTTTAATTTCATTAAAAGTTATTAAATATTTTAAGATATAATAATCTAAACAAAAAGTGAAATGAGAATAAATAATTTTAATATTTTTTGTGTGAAAATAATTATATAATTTTTAAAAAATTATGACTGTATCACAGTTGTGGCATCATTTCCCCCACACCAAACAATTTTGCATCTAATAATTATTTTTCAAAAGTTAAAGTGGAATTGTTTACCAAATTGACAAAAGTGTCAGTGAAGAGCATCCTTGAAATGAAATATGATGTGAACTTTGAAGAGTAAAAAACAAATCAAGGTAAATATCACTTGTGAGCAAAATATTTTCATTGGGCATAATTTCCAATAAAGCTGTAATTAACCCTCCCAAACTATGCAAAAATTGTGTAAATATTCTTTTTTTTTTTATCTGTATTTAGGACACTCACAAATGTTGTAATGACCACCTGGCTTAAGGCGGTGTAAAGGGTTGGGAGGGTTACTTTTGAAATGTATTCCACAACAGATAAAAAACATATGCTGTAAAATTTAATTTGTAACGTATTCCGTTAGATTACTCAAGGTCAGTAACATATTCTAAATGCTTTGTACAACCTCTGCCAGTAAGTACAGTAAGACAAAATACACATGTTAAAATGACGTTCTCTGAAAAACCTAAATATCTTATGCAGTGTTGTTTCCAAAACAAGATAAATCAAATGTATCTTGTTTAAAGGAGTTTTAAATATTTTTACAGGAAAACAATACAAAAATTATTATCAAGAATACAATTTTGTCCTAATATCAAAGGTCTTACTAGAAAAAAGAAATTATGATCCAACATGAATATTCTTGATAAAAAAATATGATCATGTCTGGTAACGTGCATGTAAAATGGCTACAAATAGCATTTTAGCTTAGCATAAATCTGACAATTTACACAAGGTTAATTTCTATTTCTTGTGCTCCAAACATACTTCAAACTTACTTCTCTGTCTGCTCATATGAATTTAACACATCATAAGAAAGTGTTTCACCGCTGTTCAAATGCACTCTGGGTCGCATTTATATTGATACATTTTTACATCTGAAAGGACAAATTACAATAAAATGCAAAGTAATCTCTTCAGTAATCAAAATAATTTTTTGAATGTAGCTGTATTCTAAATACCAATGATACAGTTACTTATATTTATATTTTAAATACCTAATCCCGTTACATGTATTTCATTACTCCCCAACCCTGGCGATGTAACATAAAAGGGGAGGCCACACGGAATTCAATTTAACAAACAAATATTTATTAAAGAGTAAATAACAACCCCGTGACCCTGTACACAGGATAAGCGGTTGACGATGGATGGATGGATGGAGTAAATAACAATACAAAACAAACAATACAAAGAGACACAACAAAGGAAAAGTAATCCTGGAATATGAGAGAGCGAGAGAGAGAGATAGAGAGGGAGGGAAAAAAAACATTCCCAGACTGTAAGCTTGCTTGTTTCCAATCTCTCCATCTCACAAATCTCTCTCGATTTTATTCACAGCTCAATCACAGGTAACACTCCACCCCTGTTCTCAGCTCCTGCTCTGTAATTGGAGAACAAGGTGCAGGGCCACCTGGTGGACAGAACAGAAAAACACACCCTGGGCCATAACATGAGTAAAGACAAAGGCTATTTAAAAAAAATAGAAAATCATCACAATGTTTTTTTAACACAATACCAAATTTGAGAAGATGTGTGACAATGTATTGTATATTTCATGGCTCTTTATTTACAAATATACTGTGATGCTTGTACATTCACTGTTGGATACTGCTAGCAGAAAGAAATATATATATATATTGATTAGCCAAACATTATGACCACTCACAGATGAAGAAAGTAACTTTGATCATCTGGGTAAATTAGATGGTAAGCGAAAAATCAGTTCTCATAGTCAGCGTGTTGAATGCAGGAGAAATGGGCAGGAATAAAGACCTCAGCAAATTTGACAAGGGCCACATTTTTAATGGCCTGACGACAGGGTCAGAGCATCTTTGAAAAGGCAAGTCTCGTGGGGTGCTCCAGGTCAGCAATGGTGAGTACTACCAACACTGGTCCGAGGAGGGACAAACCGGTGACAGGGTGTTAGGCATCCAAGGTCATCGATGCGCTAGGGCAACGAAGGCTATCCAATTTGGTCCAAACTGACAGAAGGTCTACTGTAGCACAAGTCACAGAAAATGTTTAATGCTGCTGCGTATGGGGCTGCGTAGCTGCAGAACAGTCAGAGTGCCCCTGATGGCTTCTGTCCACCCTAGAAAGCACCTACAATAGGCACGCAAGTGTCAGAATTTGACATTGGAGCAGTGGAATAAGGTTGCCTGGTCCGATGAGTCCCGTTTTCTTTTTCATCATGTAAATGGCCGTGTACGTTTGCACCGTTTACCTGCGGAAGTAATGGCACCAGGGTTCACTGTGGGAAGACAACAACCCGGTGGAGTGAGTGTGATGCTCTGAGCAATGTTCTGAGGAAACACGTAGTCCAGCAATTCATGTGGACTTCAATTTGACACATGCCACCTACCTAAACACTGTTGCAGACCAAGTACCCTACTTCATGGCTATGGTTTTCTCTGATGGCAGTGGCCTCTTTCAGAAGGATATTGTGCCTTGTGACACTGCACACATTGTTTGGGAATGGTTTGAGGAACATGATGATGAGTTCATGGTGTTGCCCTGGCTTTCAAAACCTCAATCCAACTGAGCATCTGTGGGATGTGCTGGATCAACAAGTCCGATCCACGTGGCTCTACCTCGCAACTTACAGGACTCAAAGGGTCTGCTGCTAATGTCTTGGTGCCAGATACCACAAGACAGCTTCAGGGGTCTTGTAGAGTCCATGCCTTGGTGGGTTGACGCTGTTTTGGCAGTCCACGGAGGACCAACAGCATATTAGGTAAGTTGTCCTAATGTGTTGCCTGATCAGTGTATACACACTCAATTAGCACTTTATTAGGAACACAGTGGTCCTAATAAAGTGCCCGACATGGTATTCTGCTGTTGTAGCACATCTGTCTCAAGGTTCGATGTGTTGTGTATTCTGAGATGCTGTTCTGCTCACAGTTGTACAGAGTAGTTTTCTGAGCTACCATCAGCTCAAACCAGTCTAGCAATTCTCCGTTAACCTCTCTTATCAACAAGGCCTTTCTGACCGCAGATCTGCTGCTCACTGGATGTTTTGTTTTTGGCACCATTCTGAGAAAACTCTAGAGACTGTTGTGAGTGAAAATCCAAAGGGATCAGCAGTTACAGAAATTCTCAAACCAGCTTGCCTGGCAGCAACAATCATACCACAGGCGAAATCACTGAGATAAAATGTTTCCATTTCCCCCCACATACTGATGGTGGATGTAAAAATTAACTGAAGCTCCTGACCCCTATCTGAATTATTTTATGCATTGCACTTCTGCCACATTATTTATTAATTAGATAATCACATGAATATGCAGGTGAATGGGTTTTCCTATTCCTATTTATAGTGCTGTGTCATCAGCCTTTCATCCTCTTATAATTAACTCATCAGGAATCAAACTTAAGAAAATAAGAGTAGAAAAGGACTGTGAAGATTGATTTGATGAGCAGTGTTCTTTTGTTTTGTCCTCACGCTGCTTCAAATGCTGCTAACTAACTTTAGTAAAAAAAAAAAGTTCAAAAATCTGAGGCTGTCTTTCCATTCTAGCTGGATATGTGCCATGTTGTCGGATCCATCAAATGATTAATGGACAACTCTCTTGGGATGTGACTGATCAATTTAAAATAGATACCAAGGCAGGCTGGAAGAGTGATCGAAAAACAAAATGCATCAATTACAGACGGACATTGTTTTTTGTTTGGTGAGCCACATTGATGACTGAACCAAATTTGCTAAAAAGCCATTTTCATTTAGTTTCTAAACTTATGCCTTCACAGATGACAAAAGAGTCATTGCTTTGATAGAAGGCTGTATGCTTGGAAGATCCTCACAGAACATGCAAGAGGTAATAATTGCAAAATGCTAAGTACAATTAGCACAAATAAAGGAAGATCACGAATGACTGGAGCACAGATGGTGCATGTAAAAACAAACTTGCATTTGTCCAAGATGTCTTGCCAGTTTCTTAGATTAATGTTGGTAAAGATTTGATTGTCCCTGCAAGGAGAGGGTTGCATTTGAGAGCTATCTTCTGGTGCAGTCTCCACTCAGTGTTTATTGACAAATTGGCACTTTCAAAGACTGCATTACAAAATCTATACTCATAATAATTCAGCTTTTCTTAGCTCTCTTTTTTCTTGTGAAAGAAAGATTTGTGTTGTTTGAGCGAGAGCCTGACTGATGGCCGTTTTGGGAGATAAGTAATGCCAGCAAATTTGCCCTTGAAAATGAATTCACAGGAGCACCAAGGTCACAGTGACCACTGTGGGGGGAGCTTAGATGAGATTTTAGTCAACTGTTCTGACCGCTGCTTTTTGCTTTGCCTATAAGTGCCCTTAAATCTTTAACTTACCCTGTGGCACAGCACATGTTCTTTATTGACTCTGGGAAAGAGAGCACATATAGCTGTATTGGCCTGAAATCTAATGACTTATGACAAAAAATTGCTTTTTATATGTCTGATCATTTAAATGTTGTGCCTCTTTGATGGATGAAGAAATTCAAGTTATGGACTGCAGGAACATGTTAGTCCTTGAAATCAGAAACGACAAAACTTTAATCTTAATGGAATCAAAAAACATTTTACTCTGTTTGTGTTTGAATTGATTACAGTAACTTATAATCACATATTGTATATCAACCCAAACATAATAAATAAATAAATAAATGGTAAAGGCCAAACTTTGACTTGAAGTCCAGTATGTCCTTTCAATGACATTTGAAGAAGTTTCAGACCCATGTGTGGTTTGACCTTGAAGCTCTGATGCCTGTGCATTCCTCACCATGATGATTCTTCAATTATAGACAGGGCATTCTTTGACAGGAAAAGACATCATGTTTCATCAGTATTTGACAGTCTCTTTATTTCCGTTGCATTGTGTGATACTTCAGGCAAACCTTTGGCTTTGATGAAACCATTTGGCCAAAGTTTGTTTTTCTTCCCCTAACAGGTTATATTAGATCAATGTCACCAGATAAATGCTTGATGTTTGACTGAGTCAAGTCAGGTGAATATAGGAACATAAAAAAGAAACCAAGCAAAAGATTAGCATTGTCCTTCTGACTCTCATTAGAAAAATCACATGTGGTTGAGTGCTCCTACAAAAGGTTAACAATGGCCAGTGTAAATGCAACCAAAAGTGAAATAATGTAACGTGGGGCAGTGCAACATATTTTCATATTTGTGTTGGCATCCTCATCCTATAAAGGGTATGTAAAAAATGTTTGAGCATATGAGATGTCTTTTGCAACCATCATTCAGAATACTAATATATGGAAGTCTTTGTGTGAAAGCATTTGTTGCTTCTTTTTCTTGACAAGCCATGATAGATTTTACTACCAAAAGCACCAAAGCATACCCTTAATTTTGATGTTGCTCTTTGTTTTGTTTAAACTTCTTTAAATTTGTTCCATTTCCACACAGGATCTCAGAATCTCAGCCAAAGTGAACAATGGGTTCATGGTCACCTCTCTTACCAAGGTCCTTCTTCCCCAATCACTTAGTTTGGCCAGGCGGCCAGCTCCAAGAAGAGTCCTAGATGTTCCAAACTTCTTCCATTAAAGAATTATGGTGGAGACTCTGCTCTTGAGAGTCTACAATGAAGCAGAATTTATTGTAGCCTTCCCCAGATACAGTCAGGTCCATAAATATTGGGACATCGACACAATTCAAATCTTTTTGGCTTTATACACCACCACAATGGAGTTGAAATGAAACGAACAAGATGTGCTTTAACTGCAGACTTTCAGCTTTAATTTGAGGGTATTTACATCCAAATCAGGTGAACAGTGTAGGAATTACAACAGTTTGTATATGTGCCTCCCACTTTTTAAGGGACCAAAAGTAATGGGACAATTGGCTGCTCAGCTGTTCCATGGCCAGGTGTGTGTTATTCCCTCATTATCCCATTTACAAGGAGCAGATAAAAGGTCCAGAGTTCATTTCAAGTGTGCTATTTGCATTTGGAATCTGTTGCTGTCAACTCTCAATATGAGATCCAAAGAGCTGTCACTATCAGTGAAGCAAGCCATCATTAGGCTGAAAAATCAAAACAAACCCATCAGAGAGATAGCAAAAACATTAGGTGTGGCCAAATCAACTGTTTAGAACATTCTTAAAAAGAAAGAACGCACCGGTGAGCTCAGCAACACCAAAAGACCCGGAAGACCACGGAAAACAACTGTGGTGGATGACCGAAGAATACTTTCCCTGGTGAAGAAAACACCCTTCACAACAGTTGGCCAGATCAGGAACACTCTCCAGGAGGTAGGTGTATGTGTGTCAAAGTCAACAATCAAGAGAAGACTTCACCAGAGTGAATACAGAGGGTTCACCACAAGATGTAAACCATTGGTGAGCCTCAAAAACAGGAAGGCCAGATTAGAGTTTGCCAAAAACATCTAAAAAAGCCTTCACAGTTCTGGAACAACATCCTATGGACAGATGAGACGTTCATGATCCAAAGCATGGTGGTGGTAGTGTCATGGCGTGGGCATGAATGGCTGCCAATTGAACTGGTTCTCTTGTATTTATTGATGATGTGACTGCTGACAAAAGCAGCAGGATGAATTCTGAAGTGTTCTGGGCAATATTATCTGCTCATTTTCAGCCAAATGCTTCAGAACTCATTGGACGGCGCTTCACAGTGCAGATGGACAATGACCCGAAGCATACTGCGAAAGCAACCATCCAAACCAGCAAGAGTTTTTTAAGGGAAAGAAGTGGAATGTTATGCAATGGCCAAGTCAATCACCTGACCTGAATCCGATTGAGCATGCATTTCACTTGCTGAAGACAAAAATGAAGGGAAAATTCCCCAAGAACAAGCAGGAACTGAAGACCGTTGCAGTAGAGGCCTGGCAGAGCATCACCAGGGATGAAACCCAGCGTCTGGTGATGTCTATGCGTTCCAGACTTCAGGCTGTAATTGACTGCAAAGGATTTGCAACCAAGTATTAAAAAGTGAAAGTTTGATTTATGATTGTTAATCTGTCCCATTACTTTTGGTTCCTTAAAAAGTGGGAGGCACATATACAAACTGATGTAATTCCTACACCGTTCACCTGATTTGGATGTAAATACCCTCAAATTAAAGCTGAAAGTCTGCAGTTAAAGCACATCTTGTTAGTTTCATTTCAACTCCATTGTGGTGGTGTATAGAGCCAAAAAGATTAGAATTGTGCCGATGTCCCAATATTTATGGATCTGACTGTATGTTACTCAACACAATCATGTTTCTGAGCTCTGCAGGCAGTTCCTATAATCTCATACCTTAGTCTTTGATTTTAAATGCATTGTTAGATTATAGACCTTATATAGATAGGTGTGTGTGCTTTTCTAAATCATGTCAATTAATTGAAATTTATCACAGGTAGACTCCAGATAAGGTGTAGAGATATCTCAGATGTGATCAAGAGGGGTGCACCTGAGCTAAATTTCTTGTCAAAGCAAAGGGTCTAAATACTTAAAATTTTATATTTCAGTTTGTTTGTTTTATAACACATTTGGGGGAAAAAAAATCTAAAATTTACTTTGTATTGAGTGAAGATTGATGAGGGAAAAATGGATTTAAATATGACTGCAACATAAATTATATAAAACAGTGCACCGTATATCAACATGACACAAAATTCTAAAGTATACTGTAACTGCTAATACCAGTACTAATATCAAATCAAATCACTTTATTGTCACACCACTGTGTACACGAGTGCAACAGTAGGTGAAAGTCTTGTGTGCAGTTCCGAGCAACATTGCAGTCATGACAGTGACGAGACATACACCAATTTACAATAAACAACATATTTACACAACACATAGTACTAATATACAACGTACAGTAAACAATGCACAACATATTTACACAACACAATTTACATATCAAATGTACACATAATTACACAACATAGTACTAATATACAATGTACAGTAAACAATATACATGATATAGAATACACATAAACTAGATAAGGATATATAAAAATATATTTATACACTAGTTTAATTGAGGAGAATATATTTGACAGTCCAGTGTGTGATATAAGATGATGATTAATAAAGTGCAGTGCTGATTGTTGATCGTGATAGATCATGTGTTCAAAAGTCTGATTGCTTGGGGGAAGAAGCTGTCATGTAGTCGGCTGGTGCGGGTCCTGATGCTGCGATATGCCTGCCTGATGGAAGCAGTGACAGCAGACCATGACTGGGGTGGCTGGAGTCTCTGATGATTCTCCGATCTTTTTTCACACACCGCCTGTTATATATGTCCTGGAGGCAGGGAAGCTCACCTCCGATGATGTTTCTGGCAGTTCGCACCACCCTTTGCAGGGCTTTGCGGTTGTGGGCGGTGCTGTTGCCGTACCAGGCGGTGATGCAGCCAGTCAGGATGCTCTCTACAGTGCTGGTGTATAACCGTGTGAGGATGTGGTGGTTCATTCCGAACTTCCTCAGCCATCTCAGGAAGAAGAGGCACTGGTGAGCCTTCTTCACTACGGCCCCAGTGTGGACGGACCATGTGAGTTCCTCACTAATGTGGACACAGAGGAACTTGAAACTGCTGACTCTCTCCACCGGTGCTCCATTAATGGTGATGGGACTGTGTTCCCTGTCTTTCTTCCTGAAGTCCACTACAAGCTCCTTGGTTTTACTGACGTTGAGGGAGAGGTTGTGCTCCTGACACCAGCGTGTCAGAGTGTGCACCTCCTCTCTGTAGGCTGTTTCATCATTGTCAGTGATCAGACCTACCACCGTCGTATCATCAGCAAACGTAATGATGGCATTGGAGCTATGTGTTGCCACACAGTCATGTGTGTACAGGGAATACAGGAGTGGGCTGAGAACACCGGTGTTGAGGGTCAGTGATGAGGAGATGTTGCTGCCCATTCTAACCACCTGACGTCTGCCTGACAGGAAATCCAGGATCCAGATGCACAGCGAGCTGTTTAAGCCCAGAGCCTGGAGTTTCTCATCAAGCTTGGAGGGCACTATGGTGTTGAATGCTGAGCTGTAGTCTACAAACAGCATTCTCACATATGTGTTCCTTTTTTCCAGATGGGAGAGAGCAGTGTATATTGTAGATGCAATGGCATCATCAGTGGAGCGGTTGTTGTGGTAGGCAAACTGTAATGGGTCCAAGGAGGTGGGCAGAACAGAGCAGATGTAATCTCTGATTAGCCTGATTTTGGCTTGCTTTGGTACAGGCACAATGGTTGATGTTTTGAAGTATGTGGGGAGTACAGACAGGGAGAGGGACAGGTTGAAAATGTCCGTAAAAACACCAGCCAGTTGGTTCGCGCACGCTCTGATGACACGGCCCGTTTTTTTTTTTCCCGGAATGCCGTCTGGACCTGCAGCTTTTCGGATGTTCACCCGTCGGAAGGATTGGGTTACATCCGCAACAGAGACGGAGAGTGAACCATCCTCTGTAGTATCGGCCGCGAGGACTCTCTCCGCGAGGGCGGTGTTGTTGTCCTCGAAACGAGCATAAAATGTATTAAGCTTGTCCGGGAGAGAGGCAACGGTGTTTTTATTCCGTTTGTAGTCTGTGATGGTGTTAATTCCCTGCCACATACTTCTAGAGTCAGTGGTGTTGAACTGTCCCTCAATTTTGTGCCTGTACTGGCGTTTGGCTGCACTGATAGAGTTACGGAGGGCATAACTGGCTTGTTTACGTTCCTCCGTATTCCCGGAATTAAAAGTGGAGGTCCACGCAGTAAGTGCCGCGCGAACATCGCCGTTAACCCATGGTTTCTGGTTGGGTAGATCCGTATTGTTTTGGTCGGAACAACGTCCTCTACGCACTTCCTGATGAAACTCGTTACGCTATCAGCGTAAACCTCGATGTCGTCATCAGAGGCTTACCGGAACATCTCCCAGTCCGCGTGATCAAAACAGTCCTGTAGCATAGAGTATGATTGGTCAGACCAGCACTGGATCGTTCTGAGGGTGGGTGCTTCCCGTTTTAGTTTCTGCCTGTAAGCAGGCAGAAGCAGAACGGAAGAGTGGTCTGTTTTGCCAAATGGTGGGCGGGGGAAGGATTTGTAGCCATCCTGGAAAGGAGAATAGCAATGATCCAAAACCCGGTCACCTCGTGTGTTGAAGTTGATGTGTTGGTGGTATTTTGGTGCTATTGTTTTAAAATTGCACATTTTGCACATTGTTTGAACATTTGCAAGTAGAATACTGGGTAGCGGGGGACGATTTGTGCGACGTCTTAGTCTGACGAGAACGCCAGCTCTTTTTCCCCTTTTCCTTCTGAGTTTCAGCGGCCGGGCAGCCCAGACAAAGGGCTCCGCTGGTGTGTTTGTAAACAGCGGGTCGACATAGAGGAATTTCGGTCCGGTTTTCGGTGTGTGATTGCTGAACCAATGTCCAAAAGCGTTTGTCTGTCGTACACAATAAGGCAGACAACATCCAAGACAAAAAAAAACACAAAACTGTAAACAAAACTGTAAACTGCAGTGTTTTGATGGAGCCCGTGACGCAGCAGCCATACTCGGCGCCATCTTGAACTGAATACTACTTTTAGTATATCTTATCTTAATAATAATATATATTATCTTGAGAGAATATTACTATTACTTCTAGTAATAAAAGTAATAAAAATGTGTTTTTCTTTCACCTTGCCATGGCTTAAAAAATATATGCAAGGCAGTCTGGCCAACAGGGTTTCTGCTTTCAGTTCAGAGAGGATGTAATCTAGTCCTCAGTGAAGAAGGCAAAAGAATGTGTTTTCTTGAGAATATGAATAGAGGAATATCTTCCACTGCAGGCACTTTCATTCTTACTGTGAGCTTCACTCATTTGTGCACACAGTATATCCACTCGTAAAGGTGAAGTGTGTAGTTTTTTAGATGTTAAAATACATTCCCCTATTCCAGCTCAATGAGAATAGACAAATAAGCCATTTGTAGGTTGAATTACCAAAACAATGTTGAAAATGTAGTTTGTTTAAGCATTAAAACAAGCCCGACCCAGCAACACTGGCTCAATGGTGAGTTTGTGGTAAGACTATGCTTGACTAACCATTGAAAGATGGGGGGAGTGTTTTGCAAATCCTGATTAATATCTTTGCAATTCTGTTTGATGACAAAACAAAAGAGATAGGTGTTGACTTTAGGAGAGCACAGAGTGACCACTCTCCACTGAACATCGACGGCTCCTATGTGGAGATCGTCAAGAGCACCAAATTCCTTGGTGTTCACCTGGCGGAGAACCTCATCTGGTCCCTCAACACCAGCTCTATTACCAAGAAAGCCCAGCAGCATCTCTACTTTCTTCGAAGGCTGAGGAAAGCACATCTCCCACCCCCATCCTCACTACATTCTATAGAGGGACTATTGAGAGCATCCTGAGCAGCTGCATCACTGTCTGGATTGGGACTTGCACTGTTTCGGACAGCAAAGCCCTGCAGACGATAGTGAGGACAACTGAGAAGATCATCGGAGTCTCTCTTCTCTCCATCAAAGACATTTAAAATAACACTGCATCCGCAAAGCCACCAGCATTGTGGACGACCCCACACACCCCTCACACAAACTCTTCACCCTCCTGCCATCTGGCAAGAGGTACCGAAGCATTCTGTGTAATCGACTGTGTAATAGCTTCTTACCCCAAGCCATCAGACTCCTCAATACTCAGAGACTGGACTGACACACACACACACATGTCCTGAGTTGCACTTTAATTATTGTCACTTTATAAGTGGCTGCTACCTCAATAACTGCTATGTGCATAGAACACTATCTCATAGTATGTTATGTTTTCATTTGGCATTTTTAGAAACTGTCATCTTTTTGCACTACTGTGTACTGGTCGGCGCTGCACTGTCTCTTACTGTGTCTATTGTCCTGTTCATTGTTAGTAATTTATTGTACTGTCCCGTACTTTTTGCTCACGTTTGCACGTGCACTTTATATAGGTATTTTATTTAGTCTGTGTAGTCTCATGTGGTTCTGGGTTTGTTCTATGCTGTTTTATGTAGCAGCATGGTCCTGGAGGAACATTGTCTCTTACGCTGTGTACTGTACTAACTGTATATGGTTGAAGCGACAATAAAAACCACTTGACTTGGCTTTTATTCAAATGCACAAGCACAGTAAATAAACTTCAGATGCTCAGAATTTTGCTCCTGGATGTTTTTAACCAGCATGAAGACTGACTTACTTACTGTAGTACTAACAACAAATTAACAACTCAACCAGGGAAGGTAACACATCAACCACTTTTAGACTTCCAATGGCATACTGAAAAAGGCAGGGTAAACTAGGTGGTGGACAACAGAAGTAATAGGAGCTCTGCAGGACTGCTTTCATTCTACTCACTGGGAAACCTTGCGTGCTACATGCTGCAGCATGAATGGATATACTGATGCTGTCACCTCACATACTTCATTCTGGAAAGAAAGCTGACTGCCCAAGAAAGCAGTCATCAGATTCAACAATAGTAATTCCTGGAATTCTAAAGATCTGACAGAGCTTGGAAATCAACAAACTGGCCTACAAATCTGGAAGCAGAGAGAAGTACAATGTGAAGTAAACTAAATTGAGCTAAACTGTAAAAACTATTTACAACTAACCACCAACATGAAGAAGGTTCCCATCAAGAAGTGTACATATCTGCATTCTCAATTTCAAGGCAATTCTCTTAAGCAAGCTGTTGGCTCTATATCTTCAATTATCAACTATTCTTTGGAGGATGCAGACAGAGGTTAGATTACCCAGGACTTGGGATTCAAGCCTTGATGCAAAATTGAGGCTATTCAGCAAATCTCATCTACCATTAGACATTCAGAGACCATCAAGATTTTGATGCGACAGGAGTGGTTAAATAGTAGCCTAAAAGTACAGTCAGCAGAGTTTGCTCAAATACATTGTCTAAGCTGAACTAACAAAAGTGATTACAACACCATATTAGTCTTATCCCTCAATTAACTTTCCAAAAAAAATGAAAATCTATCATTTCTCTTGAGATTAAATTACAGAGGTATATGTAATGTAACTTAATACAACTGACAGAGAGCTTCAGTACCTTTGACTTAAAGTAGGAGGAGACTTAGGGTCAACTACAGATGCCAGAACGTCTCTTAAAGAAACATTGTCAAAATGACAATACATTACATCTCCACTCCTAGTTATGAATCACTTTGTATACATATACAGATATTGCAAATATTAGACACTATTGTTACCTTTAACTCTTAAATTTGCATTAAACTTGTACATTAAAATAATAATAATAAAGAAACATTAGCACATCTTTGTATGCAACTAATTCAATGACACTATCAATCACAGCAATGAACTGATGAGCATCAACTGTTGAAACTAGGAAGCAGAGGTTACTAGCACATCACTTCCATAAGGCGACTTTACCACGCCTTTCCCTAATATAAGCAGAGCCTGTCAGGAGGCTTCACAACTCTGCCTCGCCTGGTAGTGTACTGCCCATCTGGCAGCGTTTGCTTGGCAGTCCCTAGTTCTGCAGGTGATGTTTTGGATAAACTAGGGCAATCCATAGACTTTGGCTCCTCGACATTCACTGGCTCCAATATCTCTGCCCATTGATAATCGATAAGCCTGTGACAGCAGCTGCAGTGCTCTTGCGAAGATGCTGAATGTTGCGACGGTATTCTCTACTTCCACATTCCACAACATAAGATCTTGGTGCACTATGTGATCTCACTACGACTCCAGGAGACCACCTGTGACTGCCAGGATGTGGTTGCATCCTTACTTCATCTCCAGGCTTTAGAGCAGCCCGAGGACCACTTGCCCTCTTGCGGTCGTAGTAGAACTTCTGAATGCTTTTACTTTCATCTAGTTGCCACTTAACTTTGAGGGAATCATACGCTGTTGGTATGAGCAGCAGACGAGCAGCAGTCAGGTTGTTACTGGGCCGTCTGCCCATCAGCAGTTGAGCTGGTGACAGGCCTACTGACTCGGTTGATGTCGTTCTGTAGTCGATCACCGCAAGGTGTTTGTCTGTTGCCTTGCACCAAAGTTTCTTAACAGTCTGGACCACACGCTCAGGCTCACTGTTGGAGTGTGGCGTGTGAGGGTACGATGTTTTGTGCGTGATTCCATAACTTTTGCAGAAGTCCTTAAATTCCTCTGCTGAATATTGTGGGCCATTGTCTGTTCGAAGAATGATGGGAATGTCATGTCTGCTGAATTGAGCCTTGAGTGTTTCTATTATAGCACGACAATACAAGTCTTTCAACTTATCCACCTCAATGAATTTCGAATAATAATCTCAATTTCAAATGGGAGCTCTGGTGTTTCTGTTGGTCTGAGCGGTTGTCTAGGTAGCCGGTTCTGAAAGTCTGCACACTCACTATTCCTAAGTGTGACTGATGTATAAGTTTAAGTATGTGTTCTCGTATGGAAGGGGGTACATCTATATGCAGGCCTTTGTAGACAACACCATCAGCAACGACAAGTTGGCTTCGAGAGTCCCAAAATGAATGTACTGCATTGGGCACATTCCGTCTGTGACCTGGCCAGCCTTGTTGGATTGTTTGTTGGAGACAGCTGAGCTCATTCACCATGTAATATAACTTAATACAACTGACACAGAGCTTCAGTACAGAGCTATGCTCTACCTTTTACTTAGAACTGCAATGCACATGCAAAGTAGGAGGAGACTTAGGGTCAACTACGTCTGCCAGAATGTCTCTTAAAAAAACATTGCCCAAATGACAGTACATTAAAGTATAGGTTTCTTTAAATTATGTAAAAAAAAAATTGATTTAGTTGTTTTTTTGCAGGGTGTTAGCTTGAAATTTGCATGCCACTACGCCAGCTATCAGATATGGAGACGAGGAAATATTAATAACACTTACATCCAAAGATTATGAAAAAAAAAATATAATCAAAATCATGAATGATATCAGAGTTCATAATGTGATTAGCATGAAACAAATGCTTTTGTGATTGAGGCTTTTGCCTGCTGCATTAAATTATGCTTTTAGTAGCTCAGTAGGTCATTGAGAAAAATGATCTCTCAGCCTGATGTTGGAGAGAGACGTTGAGGGCTAGGTTTGCAAGGTCTGTGATTTAATCATGCTAAATGTTTTAGTTTCATGTGGTGTCACTCCTTAAACAGATTAGACTGCATGTTGTGAAACTGTTAACACTGTTTCACGAAAGGTCAATGATCGGTGCTATCGTCACTCTCCCGATGAGCTCAAATTGAATCATACAGATCTGTGAAGTGATAAAATAACACCAGTCATGCCATAGTTCTGACCCTGAATTCTGATTGGACGCACACCTTGCAAAGGTCATTCTGTATTAATGCTGCATTCACATCATGTCAGAATTACTGTAATTATGAGATGACTACTTACATTTTCTAGTCAGATCTATTCACTTCCTTGGTGTGAGGAATTATTGGTTTCTATGGCAATGCTAATAATGTTAGAATGGATTAATGTGTTGCTTTGTTCTTAATGACAGCAAAACTTTGAATTAATTAATCTTTATGTTTTTAAGTTGCACTGCAACATTTTTAAGTACAAAGAAAGTGGTCCAGGTAAACTGGCTGTAATAAAATGTATTATAAAATAGTAATACGTGTAAACCTTTCACCATTGAAGCTGCTGTCATGTTGGTTCTCTTCACATGAGCTCTTGACAGTCAAATCTAAGCTTGAATTTCGAATTTACAGATTATAATTATGAGTTCTAAGAAGACATGAGGAATTTTTTCAGGTCAGACTCTCATAACTATATAAATTCCAACATGATGTGAATGCACCATAATGAACAAGATCCTACTATGTCTTGCAACCACAAACAGCCTACAGTTAGGAAAATTAACTATATTACATTGTGAACAAATTGTTTAATCAGATTATTATTAAAAATAGATTTAACTGCTTAAAAAATTTCCTCAAATTACTCCTTCCACCATATTATAAAAGTAATAAGCCACTCAATTTCATGTTACAGTTATTTTACTGCTTCATATCATGCCTAAGAATGCTCCTTACCCATGGGAAAATTATTGTAATGCGTGGCCTCTTGTGTCTTATTGGTTTATTTTCCTGTTGCTGAAGTCTAGCATCAAGCTTGCAGGTGATTGGTCTATGTTAGTGAACATAGAGCTAGTGATTCCAGTGTAGACATGGTATTAGTTAATCCACCTCTGCCCCACAATCCATCATATTATGCAGTGAAAATAGAGAGCCTGGGACAAATATAGGTAAATGAGGGCCAGCGGCACAAACATCCATCCAATCACAGTTGTGACCTTACATGGCATTTATCTCTCATCAGAAGGACTATATGTGTCCTAAATATGGAATGAAATGAAGGGAAAAGTGGTTGCTTAATGGGGAATTCCCAGGTGGCAGTGCTTAATGTGTAATTACAGCATGTGACATGCCACTTTCATTTTGAAGAGAGCACCGGTTTAATTACAGTGCTACCTCTGTAGATAGGAGTGTCTCGACTTCTGCTGCCATTGTCAGCACAAAACACTGTGTTTCCCATGTGATACTCAACATGTCTCATTAACTTGCCAGCACGGTTGTTGTTCTTCCTTGCAGAGCCGCAAGACATTAGTCTTCTTAAAGGCAATAGGAGAGTGCTTTCAGAAGCCCCTTTGTTAAAATTTAATGTTTGAAGTCACAGCCTTGTTTTAGTGCCACGAATTCGATGACATCCCCGACGTCGCTGGGCTCCTCAGCCAGCGCCCACTGCCAGCAAGTGTCACGAAGCTGACCCAGGCAGCAGCGAACCCCCATGTAATGCTTGCAAAGATGGGGGCACAAGATGATCCAGAGACCAATCTGGAGCTCTTCGTGTGCACGGCCCAAGCTCTGGAATGGCTGTGGGTGCAATGGGCAGTCCACCACCTACCACTGCTGACCGGGGAGGGCCAACTCACTGCCCAACAACTCCCAGTTGATATCCACCTGAGGTACCCCGAGCTGAAGAAAGCCATCCTGCAGCAGGTCCGATCCTTGATGCTGAGCGAAGTCGACCATCCGTTTGCCTTTGCTCAACAGCTCCGTGACACCTGCTGGCAGTGGGCGCTGGCTGAGGAGCCCAGCGACGTCGGGGATGTCATCGAACTCGTGGTACTGAAACAATTTATCTCACAGCCGGATTGGGTCCAGTGCCACCGACTGGCGTTTCTGGATGAAGCTGTACAGTTGGCAGAAAAACATTTAGCAGTCTATCTGGGGGCCACCACACCCCGCTCACTCCCTCTCTGAGGTCCCTCCCCTTTCTCCGCCCCCTCCTCTCCTTGCTTCTGACCTATCCCGTTCCCCTGGAAACAGTGGAACATTCCCCCGGTTCCCCTGTTTCTCTCTCCCATGGCTCTACAAGGTTCCCATTGACAGATTTGGCTAGGATCTTGTCGGGACATTAGAGTGGTCAGCATATGGCCACCACTTTGTACTGGTTCTGGTGGACTATGTAATGGGATACCCAGAAGCAGTGCCGCTGTGCAACATCTCAGCATGTAGTGTTGCGGAGGCACTCTTCAGAATAATCTCCTGAGTGGGGATTCCGAAAGAAATCCTTACTGATCAGGGCACTACATTCATGTAATGTACACTACGTGATCTGTATGAGTTCTTGGGTATTAAATCGATTCAGACAAACGTGTACCATCCACAAATGGACAGCTTGGTCGAACAACTTAATAAGACCTTAAAAAATATAATGTGTAAATTATAAAAATGTTTGGGGTATTAGCAATTCCACAGTGACTGGGCCAGCCCGGTTGTTCTGGTGCCTAAGAGCGATGGCTCGGTCCGGTTCAGTGTGGATTATAGGAAATGTAATGCAGTGCCGAAGTTAGACGTGTATCCTAGGCCTCGTATTGATGAACTGCTTTATCAGCTGGGCATAGCTTGCTTTCATTCGACACTGGATTTAACAAAGGGGTATTGGCAGATCATGGGTATACACGGTTTTATGGCTTTATGGAACCTTCGGCCCTGGTGAGCAAAATGCCTGCAGGCAAAACAAAACGCACAGTCCATGGTCATTGAGTACTCGAGCCAGTGGTACTGTTCATACCATCGGCGATTGAACGTCCACATTTGCTGACTATACTTCTTTGTCAGGTATTTTCTCAACATAGGGCGCCTTGGTCCATCACTGGTTGACCGACTGATGTTGGATATAGCACGGAGGAGGGGGGCAGTGCTAGTTCCACTGCAGCTTGGGGAGATGGCAGAGTAGTCCGTCTCCATTGGATTTCGTATTTTACACTGACTTACAAGTAACTTCTCCATTTTCGAGCTCACCTTTACTTTCACTATCTACATTAGCCAAGTTTACCGCCTAATTACATGAACCTCCCTGACATGCTCTTGCGAGACTGTCTAAAAGTTAATGAATAGAATTATTTCTCAATGCTGTCTTTAAGACTTTCAAATGACCTAAATATGTATACATGCGTATGTGTTTTTTTTTTCTTGTAATATATTTTTTGTTTTCTTAACAAAAGCCTTGAGGTTTCCTTGGGGTTGCTTAGCAGTTGCTAGGCCAAATCTTGGTGTCACTATAGCAACTCCAAGCTACCCCGTGGCGCCACCCATGCATGTGTGTTTGTATACTCTATCTTTGCATGAAAATGGACAGTCTTGTGCTTCTGCCAGCAGCTTGCAGATTACAAATTAGACCCTGCATCCGAGCTTGTGGCCTTAGTCTGAGAACCTCATTACCTTTTCAGGTCACATAGGACAACAAAGCTGGTCCAAACAGAATAAGATGAATACAGCCACTGCACTAAGGGATGCATGGCTAATTCAGGCCCTTGAGTTCAGCTTCAGCAATAAAGTGTGAGCATTGATGTCAGGCAGGTAAGCCTAATGGACAACTAATGAGCCATTATATGGTGGCCGAACTTTCTTAATACATATCTGATTTTAGGATTAAAAGGCATGTAAGTCTCAGTATTGGGATGTGTGCGACTGGATACATTGTTAGATGAAAGATGAAAAATAGGAGCCATTTAAATTATTTTCAATGCTATGTCTAAAATATATTGTGTTCTAGTATGCAAGCCCGTCCACTGTTGTTGTTTATGCATTTATGTGACATAATACAATTTCTTTGCTAGGCTTGCTTTTGACATATTAAAAGACCTTGGAGTATATGTGTTTACTTGATGTTAATATGTTTATAATCCTCAAGGTTGTTTATAGAATAGCTGAGCCAGTTACCTAGTCCTTCATAAACACTATTCAATTTTGTGCCTGTTTACATGGAAATCTACCAAAGGTCCAGTGTTCAGAATACTGGGTGACAAGAAATATTTTCATAGATAGAGCATTATAACTAAATAGCTTCTGAATAGTTCATCTAGGAAAGTATGATTGCTTTCACTCTGAGTGTTAATGTACCAGAGAGAGAGAGAGAGAGAGAGAGAGAGAGAGAGAGAGAGAGAGAGAGAGAGAGAGAGATATTAGAGCCCATTTGAAGCCATTAGCCTATCGCCTCTCTCTGTTTTGTAATTTTTAAAGTTATAACGTTTTATAGCATGGACCTGGCGTGTTTTGTAACATTTGGTCATGATGTGCCAATTCCCTTTAGGCTTATTTCTGATGCATTAGTGCTTTCTCTCTGACTTCATCATGCAGTGTTTAATGCAGGACACTCTCACACTTCCCTTTAAAAGAAGTTGTGACCTCTGCTTGCTGTGTGCTTTCGGCTTTGCAGCTCGGTCCAGCACAATAAATGAGTTTCCATTGTTACAAATCAAAAGAGATGATAAATGAAAGTGATGCTTGGAATTTCATCAGTGTGAGGACAAGCAGAAACTGCGGCACTTTATATTTTTAATGCATATGGATCCACCCCCTATCTTTTTGCATCTCACAAGTAGGGATGGGTCATGATGGCTGACTAGTCAAATAGTCATTCAACAAATGAGTAGTCAATAAGTGAGGTCGACTGGTTTACCTTTTGTCTTACTGTGGTCCTAAATTTCCCGGTGTGGTCTTTTGCTGTTTTAGCCCACCCGCCTCAAGGTTTGATGTGTTGTGCATTCTGACATGCTATTTTCCTCACTACAATTGTACAGAGTAGTTATCCAAGTTATGTATACTTTTTTGTCAACTTGAACCATTCTGGCCATTCTCTGTTGACCTCTTTCACCAATAAGGCATTTCCTTCCACAGAACTGCGATCACTGGATGTTTTTTTTTTTTGGCACCATTCTAAGTAAACTCTACATACTGTTGTGCATGAAAATCCCAGGTGGTCAGCAATTACAGAAATACTCAAACCAGCCTGTCTGGCACCAACAATCATGCCATGATCGAAATTATTGTGATCACATTTTTCCTCTTTGTGAAGCTCATGACCCATATCTGCATGATTTTATGCCATGCACTGCTTCCACATGCTTTGCTGTTTAGATAATTGCATGAATAAGTAGGTGTACAGGTGGTCCTAATAAAGTGCTCAGTGAGTGAATATATCACAATATACAGCACTTAGTTCCTGTCCTCGAATCTGTTTGGACGAGAGATGTTGCATGAGCACTGATGGTCTAACACCATCAGCACTCAGACGCTTCACTGTGTGTGTATCACTCCGTTTGTGTTCGTGCCATTCTAAACTAAAGTGTAAGAGGAGTGCAGATCTGTTATGAGCTATGGTATGTATTTTTTTTACATTACATATGTTAGCTAGCAGGTGGTGGCAAAATTAATTTTTATCTGTAATATGTGCCAGTTAGGTGACATGAAGTGAAGCCGCTTCAGCCGTTTACATACAACAGCTCTTCGCGATCACATGTATTTCTATTACTAAAGCTAGGAAATAGCTTTAAATGTCTTTAAATTAACAACTTCAGCATTACGGCTCATCACAGTGAGAGACTGTTACGTGCTCCGAAGATATGGTGTTCTTTTGTTGTTGTCTTTGCTTTCACTTTCTCCGCTATTATCTCTCAGGGCAGTGCTGTTGGCTGTCCATCATCATTGTGACATACACTTGAATGGGCGTCCTTGCTATAAGAGACTGACGTAGGCCGGAAGCGGGAGAGAGAGAAGGAGGGAGCTGTTGGCTTTCGTTTTGGGTCACGCTGTGATGTTGGCGTGCCTTTTTTGTTTTCTTTCGTTTTTGTTATCTAAAGTTTAGATTTTGGAGTTAACAGTTTGTTAACGTTCATTTTTGATTATGTTGGAAACTTGAGTCTTTATGTTTTCTTTTGTTTCTTTCGGTATTGCTTTACAACCGGCCAGGGAGTAGTGATCAGGTAAGTATGTCATGTGACTTCCATTTATGCAACACCTAGGGAAGCACGTTGTTAATACACCAGGTAAGGAGCGGGTGCCACTCTTGTATGTTTTGAGTTTTTAAGCAGTGTAGATTAGGTAGGGCGTGTTGAGCGCCGTCGATTTTGTTTTTGTTTTATTTTCTTGATGTAGTAGTTTAGTGGGGATGGGAATGTAGTTAGATTGTGGGTTTTGTTTTGTTTATTTATTTAATTTAGCCCCGCTCAGGTTCCTACTCCCTCGGCACGGTATTTGGGTTGTTGTTGTTTTTTCTTGTCTCTCTCTCTTTTGTGCACGTTGTTGCTGTGAATAAATATATTCATTTACTTAATTTAAACCCCATTTTGTCTTCGTGTCTTGTTGCTCCAGCACCTTAATCACGTTAAGGTGGATAACTAATCTGGGAATTAATTGCATTACTTTATGTTGTGTCCCCTCATGCCCTTAGCCGTTTTAGGGACGTAACATAAATGTGGGGGCTCGTCCGTTCCTTAAAGCCTGGAGACGTTGTTGGGGTGCTGGTTCAAGTTGTTGAGTAGGCTATTTAGGAGATCGAAGGATTTGGTACATTTGTTGAGTACATTAAAGAATGATTTAGGGATTTGGTGGATAGCCTGTGGTTCGTTTGTGGATTTCATTATGACATCGTACGCGCAGGATTTTATTGAGAATCCTTCGTTTGAGGCATTTGAGAGATGTCAAAAAGAAGAATTAATCGTCATAGCTGACCACTTCCGAATTTCTGTTAGGCAACAATTATGAAAAAGGGAAATTAAAGATTTTTTATTGCATCGATTAGTGGAATTGGATATTTTGGTTTTATCTGAGGCGGAGGGAGAAGCAGATCAAATCGCCGTTGATGCGCAAAGTATAAAGGCTGGGGAGGAAGTTGTGAGACTCGCTGGGATGGAGACCGAGGTCGAAAGCCGAGCAGCTTTGCCACTCATCGAGCCACTTTCCCCGGCCACGCCGGGATCGATAGGGGAGTCGAAACTGAAAGTTCGTCTCGCCCGACTCCGTATGGAAGCGGAGGAGAGAGCGCAAGCACGCCAGGGCGAATTTGATCTGCGGATCAAAATCCGTAGGTTGGAAATAGAGGCTGAGAAGGAAGTGAACTTGCGCCGGTTAGAGATGGAGGGGAGGAAGCTCGCACCTGTCACTGCTGGCCCAGGCACCTCTAACTCGGTGAGTAAAGATGCTGCAGTTCGTGCTGCATTTGATGTGAGTAAGAATCTTCCCTTGGTGCCCTTGTTCAGAGAGTCGGAAGTGGATAGCTATTTTGGAGCTTTTGAGCGGATAGCGGTCTCGTTGGGATGGCCAAAAGATGTTTGGGCATTATTGTTGCAGTGTCGGCTGTCAGGAAAAGCTTTGGAAGTTTTTTCTGCACTTTCGTTAGTGGATAGTTTGCAGTATGAGACCGTCAAGATAGCTATCCTTCGTTCGTTTGAGTTAGTCCCGGAGGCTTACTGGCAAAAATTCAGAAATCACAGGAAGAGTGTGAATCAGACGTTTGTTGAATTTGCGCGCGAGAAAGGGGTATTGTTTGATAAATGGTGTGAATCAAGTAAAGTAACTGATTTTTTATCCCTCCGAGAATTAATGTTACTTGAGGATTTTAAGAAATGCTTGCCGGAACGCGTTGTTCTGTATTTGAATGAGCAAAAAGTCACTGATCTTGCCACGGCAGCCGTGCGCGCTGATGAGTTTGCGCTCACACATAAGAATGTGTTTTTTAGTGCGCGCCCGGATAGAAACACGACTGTTGGTGCAGCTCACCCTCAGTTGTTTCAGGGGAAACCTGCTAACGAACAGGCGAAGATGGCTGGTGAACAATCGAAAGAGAGACGTGAGTGCTATTATTGCAATAAGACTGGTCACGTTATTGCAGATTGTTTAGTGCTGAAACGCAAATCGCAGAATTCATCACAGCAGAAACCTGTTGCTTTTGTGAACATGGTTCCTGAGGATTTGACAGAAGTGTCACCTGATGGTATATACAAACCTTTCTTATTGAAAGGGTTTGTATCGTTTAGTGGTAAGCTTGAGGATCAGGTGGAAATACAGATTTTGCGTGATACCAGAGCTGCTTACTCGTTTATATGTGCTGATGCCTTGCCCCTTTCTGACCAGTCACATTTGGGATCTAGCATATTAGTTCAGGGGTTTTGTATGGAAGTTGTGAAGGTGCCTTTACATCGTATATATGTGAAGTCTGAATTAGTTACTGGATTTGTCAATGTGGGGGTGCGTTCTGCGCTTCCAGTTCCAGGGGTGTCATTTATTTTAGGAAACGACCTGGCTGGAGGGAGAGTTTTACCTGCACTAGAAGTAGTTGACAACCCTGTGTTGACTCCAGAATCAGACGAGTTAGCCCAGACATACCCTGAACTTTTTTCTGCATGCGTTCTCACTCGTGCGCAGGTTAAAAAAAAGGTGATGAGGTTGTGTTGGATGATACATTTTTGTGTGTATCTGATGAGTCTGGTGAAACTGTCGCACAGGGTGATCCTGTTAGTAAAGATTGGGAAGTTACAAAGGTTAATGTTATTCTGCCCTTATCAGTTACTCGTGAGGAAATTGTGGAGGCCCAGAAGATGGATGAAACTTTGTCAAAGTGTTTCGTTGCAGCAAGGGATGGTAAAGACAAGGGTGCTTCGTATATCATAGATGACGGTTTGCTGTTGCGTAAATGGCAGCCGACCACCACTGCGGGTGAAGAGGGTGTATCGGTATACAAGGTGGTGATCCCTTCCGCATACCGCCCTCCCGTACTTCCCCTGGCTCATGATCACGTTTTTTCTGGACATTTGGGGGTCACTAAAACGTATGACCATGTTTTGCGACACTTTTTCTGGCCGGGCCTTAAGAAAGATGTAGCAAATTTTTGTCGCACATGTCACACGTGTCAATATATGGGAAAGCCGAATCAAGTTATTCCCCCGGCTCCGCTCGTGCCCATCCCAGCACTGGGTGAGCCGTTTGAGAGTGTAATTGTGGATTGTGTGGGACCGCTCCCTAAGATGAAATTGGGTAATCAGTTTGTTCTTACTATCATGTGTTCTGCTACTCGGTATCCAGAGGCCATACCGTTATGTACGATTACTGCTAAAGCTGTAATTAAGTCCCTTATTAAATTCTTTTCTACTTTTGGACTGCCGAAGTTCATCCAAACTGATCAAGGAACTAATTTCCTTTCTAGATTGTTTACGCAGGTATTGAGCTCGCTCAATATAAAACATTGTGTGTCAAGTCCATATTATCCCGAAAGCCAGGGAGCCCTGGAAAGATTTCACCAAACTCTGAAATCAATGCTGAAGAAGTATTGTGTGGAGACGGGTAATGAATGGGACGAGGGACTTCCTTTCGTTTTATTCGCTATCCGGGAGACTGTACAGGAGTCATTACGGTTTAGTCCAGCTGATCTGGTCTTCGGACATTCTGTTAGGGGACCTTTAAAAGTGCTTAAGGAACAAATGCTAGGCATTAGTTGTGACTTGAGCCCGAAGGTTAATGTGTTGGATTATGTTTGCAGACTCCGTGAACGTGTGCAGAACGCCTGTGACTTGGCTAAAGATTTTTTATCTCAGGCTCAGAGATATGAAGAAACGGTTTGATAAAAAAACAGTTCTTCGTTCATTTTCTGTTGGAGACAGAGTATTAGTGTTGTTACCTATACCAGGGTCTGCATTGTCAGCATGCTTTGCTGGACCATATGAAATCGTGGGTAAAAAGAGTGAAACTGACTATGTAATTAGAACACCTGACAGGAAGCGACAGCGAAGAGTCTGTCATATTAACATGCTGAAAACGTACCATTCTAGAGATGACGTGTTGTTAAAATCCCCTACGGATGAGACTGCAGGGCCCGCTCTCTCTCCGGTGGCTGTGAATTGTCATGTAGGAGCGTCATCCGCTGGTGTAATGATCGATGAGGATGGTTTGATGTTACGCAGCGATCCATTACCGTCCGCACGTTTGTCAAACTCCGGGGTATTGAGCGATCTTTCAAGCTTCCTTGTCGGGTTAACTGAGTCACAGAAACAGGACGTGACCGCGCTCATTCATGGTTTTCCTGCAATTTGTGGTGATGTTCCTACACAAACACGGGTGCTGTACCATGACATCAACGTGAAGGACGTGCACCCTATTAAGCAGCATCCATATAGAATGAATGCCACTAAAAGATCCTTAATGAAAGATGAAGTTGATTATTTAGTAAGAGAAGGTCTTGCTGAACCTAGTAGTAGTCTGTGGAGTTCACCGTGCCTACTTGTCCTGAAGTCAGATGGAAGTTATCGATTCTGCACGGATTATCGTAAGATCAATGCTGTCACTGTGCCGGACTGCTTCCCTTTGCCTCGCATGGAGGATTGTATTGACAATTTAGGCTCAGCCCAGTTTGTTAGTAAACTAGATCTGCTGAAGGGATATTGGCAGGTGCCCTTAACCCCTCGAGCTTCAGAGATTTCTGCCTTCGTGACACCTGACTCATTCATGCAATACCGGGTTATGGCATTCGGGTTACGAAATGCACCGGCCACTTTCCAAAGATTAGTAAATACTGTACTCGTCGGGGTTTCGAACTGCAGTGCTTACTTAGAGGACTTGGTGGTGTATTCGACTAGTTGGCCTGAACATCTATCCTTGTTGGGAACAGTATTTCAACGCCCTGAAAAAGCATCATTAACATTAAATCTGGCCAAGTGTGAAATTGGCAAAGCCACCGTCATATATCTGGAGAAGCAGGTAGGTCAGGGTCAAGTTCGTCCGGTGGAAGCTAAAATTGTAGCCATCCTTGAGTTTCCAGCGCCTTCAACTAGACGTGAATTGCAGCGTTTCCTTGGGATGGCAGGATATTACAGAACTTTCTGTAAAAATTTCTCCACTGTGGCTCGTCCTTTAACGGATCTGCTTAGTCCTTTAAAACCTTTCGGCTGGTCTTTGGAAAGTCAACAAGCTTTTGAGAATATTAAGGCACTGTTGTGTAGTGCGCCGGTGTTGTCCGCGCCTAATTTCGCGGCGCCGTTCAAGCTTGAAGTTGACGCGAGTGCGTATGGTACGGTGCAGTGCTTCTCCAGGAGAGTGCAGATGGAGTTGATCATCCCATTTGTTACTTTTCCAAGAAATGTAATAAGCACCAAATCAACTACTCAACCATTGAGCCTTGCTATTGGCACTCCAGAATTTTGAAGTGTATGTTGGATCTACGGCATGTCCAGTGATCGTTTATACCGATCATAATCCCCTAACCTTTTTGTGCCGAATGTATAACCAGAATCAAAGGCTAATGAGGTGGGCTTTAATCGTCCAAAATTACAACATCGAAATTCGGCATAAAAGAGGCTCTGAGAACATAGTAGCTGATGCGCTTTCAAGGGTTTAAGGGGTTAATCAGGGTATATGTATATTGTACATTGTTTGAATAATTTTTTTTTATTCTATTTTTCTTCCTCCCCTTGTGGAATTTGTGACAAACATAATGTTGTATCATGTTTGTTTTTTTTAGGGTGGGGATGTTACGTGCTCCGAAGATATGGTATTCTTTTGTTGTTGTCTTTGCTTTCACTTTCTCCGCTATTATCTCTCAGGGCGGTGCTGTTGGCTGTCCATCATCATTGTGACGTACACTTGAATGGGCGTCCTTGCTATAAGAGACTGACGTAGGCCGGAAGCGGGAGAGAGAGAAGGAGGGAGCTGTTGGCTTTCGTTTTGGGTCACGCCGTGATGTTGGCGTGCCTTGTTTGTTTTCTTTCGTTTTTGTTATCTAAAGTTTAGATTTTGGAGTTAACAGTTTGTTAACGTTCATTTTTGATTACGTTGGAAACTTGAGTCTTTATGTTTTCTTTTGTTTCTTTGGGTATTGCTTTACAACCGGCCAGGGAGTAGTGATCAGGTAAGTATGTCATGTGACTTCCATTTATGCAACACCTAGGGAAGCATGTTGTTAATACACCAGGTAAGGAGCGGGTGCCACTCTTGTATGTTTTGAGTTTTTACGCAGTGTAGATTAGGTAGGGCGTGTTGAGCGCCGTCGATTTTGTTTTATTTTCTTGATGTAGTAGTTTAGTGGGGATGGGAATGTAGTTAGATTGTGGGTTTTGTTTTGTTTATTTATTTAATTTAGCCCCGCTCAGGTTCCTACTCCCTGGGCACAGTATTTGGGTTGTTGTTGTTTTTTCTTGTCTCTCTCTCTTTTGTGCACGTTGTTGCTGTGAATAAATATATTCATTTACTTAATTTAAACCCCATTTTGTCTTCGTGTCTTGTTGCTCCAGCACCTTAATCACGTTAAGGTGGATAACTAATCTGGGAATTAATTGCATTACTTTATGTTGTGTCCCCTCATGCCCTTAGCCGTTTTAGGGACGTAACAGAGACACAACAGACTGATTAATTACAGTGGGCACACTGTTTAAAAGGGAGTACATTGCAGTTTCTTTAGTGAATGACTCCTGTGCACCGACTACTGCGAAATAGGGAGAAATACCCCTGCATGGACTGCTATTTTTCCACTGAGAAAGCTGATCTTCAGAAAGCTGACATCATCTCTGCTTAGGTGTGGCAACAGGTGATCACACAGGCTCTCTTTCTCTCTCTCTCTCTCTCTCTCTCTCTCTCTATCTCTCTCTCTTTCTCTCTCACACACACACACACACACACACACACACACACATCCATCCATCCTTGTTTATCCAATAACTCGTTAGAAACAGCACAAGCTGTGTGTAAGGGATCTCCTCTTTGGGTTGCTGTTCCCCTCCAGACCAGCAAAGGGTGCTCGCCTTGGATCTCCCGTGCCATGCTCCTCTCGCTCATCAACCCTCATTCCCTTCACCTGTGCATAGGCCTATATAAGTCTGTTAGTTTCTCACTCATGTGTTCAGTCTTGAGCCTATGTACCGTGTGCCTCCAGTAGCCAGCCCTTGAGTTAAGTCTTATCCTTGTTGTACTTTCTTGACCCTCGTGTCTATTTTGTTTCTCATTTTTGTGGAAGCTCGGCTTTCCCAGTTTATTTGTACTTTGCTAATTTCAACAATTAAAAGCAAATTTTTTGGAAGAAACACAAGCATCCAGACTCTTTGCTCTTCTGCTCTTGGGTTCAGCTATTGGGGAGTTAGCTCAGTGGTAGAACACCAACACCAGTATTAATCTTTTAATACTACAATACTACAGGGGTTCGATCCCTGCCTACGCCAGCCCCGTCACAGCAAGACTGAACCATGAAAGCGAGCCCAGCTTAAGAGTCTTCATCTAACCTTGAATGGATTCTGTCAGCCCTCTCAAACCAAGCCGCTAACATTCAGAGGCATGAGCAGGCTCTGTCAGAGATCCTTCACCTTCTGAGTCGCCAGTCTCAAGCCACTTCATCCCGAGACCCTCCTCCTGATGTTTCACCACGAACTATGCCTTCTTTATCATCTGAGCCCAGACTGCCAGCCCGTGAACGATTTGATGGCAGTCCCAAGAGGTGTAGAGGTTTCATTACTCAATGTACCCTGGCCTTCCAGCTCCAGCCCAGCAGCTTTCTCGCCGAAAGTACTAAAGTGGCCTACATCATAACCCTTCTCACAGGCAAGGCTTTGGACTGGGCCTCAGCCTTATGGGACCAGAGATCTCCAATTACTACCAATAGTCAAGACTTCATTTGTGAGATGAAGAGAGTTTTCCTTCACCCAGCTAGCAAGGGAGATGTGGATTGTCACCTACTTCACCTCTCTCAAGGTGCCCGGAGTGTAGCAGAATTTGCCATCGAGTTTTGCACCCTTGCCACAGAAAGTGGATGGGGTCAACGAGCCCTGAGAGCAACCTTTCACCATGCCTTGTCCCCTGAGCTCAAGGACGAGCTGGTGTTCCGAGATCCCGCACCTGATCTTGGATTGTCGCCTACTTCACCTCTCTCAAGGTGCCCGGAGTGTAGCAGAATTTGCCATCGAGTTACGCACCCTTGCCGCAGAAAGTGGATGGGGTCAACGAGCCCTGAGAGCAACCTTTCACCATGCCTTGTCCCCTGAGCTCAAGGACGAGCTGGTGTTCCGAGATCCCGCACCTGATCTTGAAATCCATCATTGACTTCACCATCCGGGTAGACCATCGCCTTAGGGAACGCCAACAGGAGCGACAGCAGGAGGTCAGATTGCTGGAGTCTGTGAACCCTATTAAACTGCCTTCATCCCCTAGCGACCCCGAGGAACCCATGCAGCTGGGTAGAACCAGGATATCCCAAGCAGAGTGCAACCGACGGATGAGGGACAGATGCTGTATCTATTGTGGCAGGTCAGACCAGGCCATTTTCGCTTTGCATGCCCTGAGTTGTCGGGAAAAGCCAACCCTCGTCTAGCAGAAGGAGAGCCAGGACGAGAATAGGAACCATCCAATGCTCGGCGACCTCTGGTTTGACATTCCAAGCCACCCTTACCCACGGCACTCAGCATCATCAGGTTCGTGCCTTTGTAGACACTGGTGCCGCTGGGCGCTTTATGGACTTTGAGTTGGCCAGGAGCCTCTCTATTCAGTCTGTTACCCTACAAAGATCTCTAAATATTATGTCAGTGGATGGCAGCCCCCTGGGTTCCAGACAGGTTAGTCAATGTACCCCGCCTCTCCATCTAAGTGTGGGGCAACACCAGAAACAGATACAATTCCTTTTGATTTACTCTCCTAAGCTTCCTCTGATTCTTGGCTTCCCATGGCTGACCACTCACATCCCTCACATTGACTGGTCCCAAGGGGTTGTTAGAACATGGGGAACCAACTGCCGTGTCTCTGATTCTGCCTTCTGCTGTGTCCCAGATCCACTAAGATCATTCCCAGAACCCTCGACAGATATTTCCAGGCAGAATTGTACCTCTGCTCCCGAGACCCTGTCCAAAGAAGTCTTGGCTCCTCTCAATATGGAGCTGGAGAAACCGAAGTCTTTAACCCATCTTCCCAAGTTATCCCAAGTACCCCCAGAGTATGCAGACCTCCACGAAGTTTTCAGTAAAGGCCACTATGAATACCAGGTAATGACATTCGGCCTGGTGAATGCCCCAGCCGTCTTCAAGACCTTCATTAATGACGCTCTCAGAGAGATGCTTTACAAATTCGTGTTTGTCTATCTGGATGACATTCTCATTTTCTCCCACAACTCCCAAGAACACGTACCGCATGTTCGGCAGGTTCTAGAGCAGCTACTTAAGCATAAACTCTTCGTTAAGTTGGAGAAGAGTGAATTCCACGTCCCGTCAGTCTCATTCCTCGGATTCTGCGTGTCCAAGGGCTGCCTCCAGATGGATCCTGGCAAGATTTGGGCAGTCTTGGATTGGCCCTGTCCAACTTCTGTGAAGCAGGTACAGCGCTTTCTTGGCTTCTCCAACTTTTATAGAAGATTCATCAGGAACTTCAGATCTTTTGCAGAGCCCCTCTCCGCTCTTACTAAGAAATCAATCGGACAGTTTTCATGGACCAGCAGAGCAGACCATGCTTTCAACAAACTAAAGCAACTCTTCACATCTGCCCGCATCCTTACCCTCCCTAATTCAGAGATACCCTTTGTATTTGAGGTGGATGCCTCAGACGTGGGAGTAGGAGCTGTCCTGTCACAGAGGGGTAAGAGGGATAATAAGCTTCACCCATGTGCATTCTTCTCACATCGGCTAACCCCAACTCAGAGGAACTACGATATTGGGAACAGGGAGCTGCTGGTATTCATATGGCATTGGAGGAGTGGAGGCATTGGCTGGAGGGGGCCAAACACCCTTTTCCTCATATGGACAGATCACAGGAACCTCGCCTACATCCAGGAGGCAAAGAGGTTGAACTCCCGACAAGCCCGCTGGTCCCTCTTTTTTAACTGGTTCAATTTCAATCTTTCCCATTGCCCAGGTTCCAAGAATCTCAAGCCTGATGCTCTCTCGAGACAGTGGGAGTCCTGTCCAGAACCCATTCTCCCCACCTCCAGGGTGGTGGCCCCCATCCAGTGGGATATCTAGATGGCTGTCAAGAGGGCCCAATTGCAGCAACCAGGACCAGGTAATGGCCCTCCAGGGCGCCTCTTTGTCCCTAACCGTCTCCATTCTGAGGTTTTGCAGTGGGCACATGCCGCCCTCCCTTCTGGACACCCGGGAACTACCAGGACTAGCAAGCTTGTCCAGAGGAGGTTCTGGTGGCCCAAACTGCAAAATGACATCTGGGGCTTCGTCGCTGCATGCCCAATCTGTGCCCAGAACAAGGAACCCAAGACGACCCTCAAGGCCTCCTGCACCCACTGCCCATCCTGAGACACCCTTGGTCCCACATTTCCTTGGATTTCATCACGGGCTTACCACAGTTTCAAGGAAATGCAGTAATCCTGGTGGTGGTGGATAGATTCTCTAAGACTTGTCGCCTCTTACCTTTGCCCAAGCTCCCCACAGCTAACCAAACAGCTGAACCGTTATTGAGGCACATGTTCAGGATCCACGGTTTCCCACAGGATATGGTTTCTGACCGAGACCCACAATTCACGCCGCAGTTCTGTAAGGCGTTTGGTCGGCTCATTGGGTCTTCCTTCAGCCTGTCTTCCAGCTTCCACCCCCAGTCCAGTGGCCAGACAGAGAGAGTCAATTGAATTCAAGCCATTGAAAGGACTCTTAGATGCCTGGTCTCCAACAACCAAACTACTTGGAGTCCTCGATTAATCAGGGCTGAGTTTGCACATAACACCCTGTTCCATTCTTCCCTAGTCATGTCCCCCTTTGAATGTCTGTATGGCCCCCCCGCCTCTGTTTCCCGGACAAGAGCCAGAGGTTGAAGTCCATGCCGCTACACAGCTGGTCCGCCGGTGCCGACATTCCTGGCAGAGAGCACATGCTCCGTTACTGAGAGCCACCCACAACAACAGAGGCAGGCTAACCGACGCCGGAGGGTGGGACCCATGCTTCGCCCAGGGCAAAGAGTATGGCTATCAACCCGAGATCTTCCTCTGCGGGTGGAGTCCCGAAAGCTAGCCCCATGTTACATCTGCCCATTCAAGGTCTTCAAGAAAATCAACCCAGTCTCCTATCGTCTCCGTCTGCCCAGGTCCATGAAGGTTCACCCCACTTTTCATGTTTCTCTGTTAAAACCTGTTGTTTGCTCCACTCTGTCTCCAATTAGGAAGCCTGCCCCAGTACCTCATATCATTGATGGCCAACCAGCGTACACTGTCCGTAGACTGCTAGATTCTCGCCGGGTCCGGGGGAAGACCCAATTGGACTGCTGGCAGGGCTATGGCCCGAAGGAGTGGACCTGGGTTCCCGCTCGAGACATCCTCGATCCATCGCTCATCGCAGAGTTTCACCGATCCAGAGGGAACTGACTGGAGAATGTCAGGAGCCGTTCCTAGGGGAGGGACTCCTGTAAGGGATCTCCTCTTTGGGGTGCTATTCCCCTCCAGACCAGCAGAGGGTGCTTGCCTTGGACCTCCTGTGCCATGCTCCTCTCCACTCTTGCAGATGGCACCAACGCCCCTAACCCGGTTCAACCCTCTGCTCATCAACCCTCATTCCCTTCACCTGTGCATAGGCCTATATAAGTCTGTTGGTTTCTCACTCATGTGTTCAGTCTTGAGCCTATGTAGCCCTTGAGTAAGTCTTATCCTTGTTGTACTTTCCTGACCCTTGTGTCTATTTTGTTTCTCGTTTTTGTGGAAGCTCGGCTTTTCCAGTTTATTTGTACTTTCCTAATTTCAACAATTAAAAGATTTTTTTTTTGGAAGAAACACAAGTATCCAGACTCTTTGCTCTTCTGCGCTTGGGTTCAACTATTGGGGAGTTAGCTCAGTGGTAGAACACCAAACACTCGAGCACTACAGACCTGGTTTGATCCTCGCCTACAGCAGCCCTGTCACACCGTGATACTATTTCTAAAGTTTTTGAATTACTAACAAGCCATACATCAGCACTCAGTCTGTGGCCGAATCACAGCAGTGCTGATGTAGGGCCATATCGCACTCTTGCTCTTGTGATATTTCTTAAATACTATATACTGTATATTGCAATACTTTTTCTCATGACATTTGATCATTATTTTAAATCCCTGTATCATATTATTTATTCATCTATTTTAGTATTCATATCATGTTGACCAGTTCAACAATGTAAAAGCAAGTCTTCTTAATAAGTGCAAACCAATTCTGAGGCACAAATTTGAGATTAAAACTGAACCCGCAGATTCACTCTTTCTTTTACAGGCATGCTGGGTCTTTCTCACAGAGTGTGGTGCTGATTCAATCATGATTCAGTTTATCGTGAGGCATCACAATATATTAAATCGTGACATATTTATTGCAATATTTATTGTATCGTGAGGTTCTTGGCTATACCCATTCCTTGTCGACTTGCCATACAGAAACCTCACTGACTTGTTGATTTTGAAAATATGTAGTTTTGCATATACTTGCACAGAAGGACTCTTCCATGAAGATAATGACTTTATTATGAAAAGTCTCATCAGATTACCAGAGGTGCATGGCTCTCTAATGGCATGCAATGATGTGATTGTTATGGTGGAAATTTGGAGGTCGTGTTAACTCATTATGGTAGCTAGAGACTGCAGGCATCTGTCTGAGGTTTGTTGTTATTGGCATTGGTGTGCTGTTGTCTCATTAATATAGATCTCAAGGGAAGAAACCAACCAACTTCCTCCCCTGTGCTTTACTGTTTGACTGGGTCTTCATTGATGCTAAATGCAGCATACCAAGGGCACCTCAGGTCTGTTGCCTGCTACGTTAAAATAACAAAAATTAATATTAATGTCGCCATCTCATGGATTGTATGCTGCCTTAAAGGGATAGTTCACCCCAAAATGAAAATTAATTTAATTAGTTCTTGGTTCTTCCTATGGCCAGTCAGCCCCTGATCGGACCCAAAGTGTGTTGGCCCACCGGTAATCAGTATGCCAGATTACAAGTCCAGTCCTGAAGTGAAATTATCAATAAATTAAAAGAAAACTCTCATGTTTAAATGTTATTTAAATTAGTACACATAAGAAATGCATGTATTCCTATTTTCCTCATAAAAAATGCTGTATTTTAATACATTTTGGCTATGTTTATTACAAATTTATGAATTGTTTTATTACTGCTAATTAATTACTGTTATTAATAAATTGTATACAAGTTATATATTTGAGTTAATTAAAATCACGTTGTGGATTACTGGATATTTCATACCTTTGGAGTTATTTTTTAATTGAAATTAAATCAAATCAACACACTGTGTAAACACTGTAGCATAAAAAACATACCATATCTCTGGTGCTGGTGAGATGTCAGCTGAATGTCCAGGTGAATGTGAATTGCAGATTGGGATGAAACAGCAGATCAACAGTGCTTATTGTCATGTTGAAATGCTCCAACACTGATTGTGGTTCTTCTTCTGTGATGTGGACAAGATGTGTCATGCAGCGTGCAAGTGCACTCTAGAGGCAGATGACTGTACAGACATTCTTATTAACATCTGCTGGCCTGATTACTAAATGGCTTTGTCCTGAAATTAATCGATGATGGATAAGCTTAATCGATCAAATTAGTGGTGGTGATTTTGATTCATTTTAGTGACTTGATTCTTTTGATACCTTTCACCAAAATTATTTTTTCAGATTCGTTCCTTGATTCATTCAATGACCAGATCTTCAAGTTATGCCTTTTCACCTGCAGGTGGTACCAAATGACCATCTTTTAAGTAATTGCATTGAACCGAAAGCAGTCAAAAAGGCTAATTATACTTTATTCAATTTCTACTAAGAGACTTCAGCACTGCAGAGTGTTAAAGCATCATAAGCTTTTCCCCACAAATGACAATGCTGTCAACTGCTGAGCAAGACTTTTTTTTTATCAAGCTATTAAATAAAAAAGGACAACCATACTAGCCTAAAAATAATTATGTGTTTCAATAATGTCTGTATGTCACTGTAATGTGTGGTCATCACTCACTTTTATTTATAATTAATCTGGCCCTTTTCTTGTTGAATGAGATTGAAGATATGAACAAACAACATGCAGCTCCTGCTCCTTGTCAGATCATTGTTTTTGATTGACTGATTTGTTCATGTGGTTTCCAACTATTTAATGGCCCCTTCATATATCTCCTCCAACCATTGGAAATGCCAGCCAAGATACATCTGCACAGTTTTACACAAATTGGCATAGTAATTTCCAACCATGTCTAATATGTCTCATTTACTACTATGGCTACTGATTTAACACTGAGATGAAAGCATCATATCATTTAGGTCAATTCAGGACTCTGAACCTGATTGATAATGATGATATGGTGATTCTCAAGAAGCTTGTGTATTAACTCTCCATTGAAGAAGCACATATCTGTGGCAACCTCTATCCAGACTTTGACACTTTGGCTATGTGGATCTGGCAACAATGTGTTGGTGTTAGAGCTTTATTCTGGGAATATAGATGAGTCTCTGGTCCCATTATCTAACCAGTTCAACTTGGAAATCCCCTTGGCTAAGTAATCCCTTCTGATAAGCCTTTAAATATGAACGAGCTGTTTGTCTTACTGTAGGGGTTACAGTGTGGTGGATAAAATGATAATCAATGTTTTAATGGTGAAAGGCAATGCTGAAATTAGTCATGATGAAGATTTGATGAGTGGAATTATTACAACAAGGTAAATGTATGATTGTGTTATTATTAAATAGAAAAATGGAATTGATGACAGTTATTGCAGACTGGCATACTTTCCCTGAGTTCTTGATTGGCACATCAAGAACTCTGGAAAAAAAATGTATACTGTATAATTTGTTATACTGAAAATCTTTGTTATTGTATTACAAAAATAATTTAATAATTCAAAGTAAAAAATTAGGTTAATTTATTGGTTTTATGGCATTGATTCATCAGCCTATGAGTACATTACTCTGAAGTAGTAGCTGTAGGATCTAAATGTGCATAGCTACATCCAAATTTCCATACTTCCCAACTATATAGTCTGCCAAAAACAGTATGCCAATGGAATAGTCAGGGTTGTGAGGGTTACTTTTTAAATGTGTTCCACTACAGATTACATGCTGTAAAATGTAATTTTGTAATATATGCCGTTAGATTACTCAAAGTCAGTAATGTATTCTAAATACTTTGGATTACTTCCTCAGCAGTGGAAGATTTTTTCATTGTTTTGACAATATATATTTTTTATAAATTCTCTGAAAAACCTAAATATCTTAATAGTGTTGTTTCTAAAACAAGATCAATCAAACTGATCTTGTTTTAAGGATTTTTAGATATTTTTACAGGAAAACAATGCAAATATTATTATCAAGAATATGATTTTTGCCCTAATATCAAAGGTGTCACGTTTATGTGTTTTGTTCATGTTTTGTGATAATGTCTTTAATTTTGAAAGTTTAATTAATGTTTCATTGCCATGTCATGTGATCTGTTCCCTCATGTGATCCTCTCTTTTTCCATGTGTTTTGTTCTCATTGGTTTTTGTTCATGAGTCTTTTTATCTTGTTATCAATGTGAGCGCAGCGTAGTTCTAGCGGGAAGACTGGCAGCTGTACATCATCACACTATTAGCTGGCTAATTCCTAGCCAATCGCAGGTAAGCCATTGCTTTATAAGTCTGCTCACAATCTATCACATTGTTGTTTCAGTGTGCTAACACAGCAAATAGACACGTTTCAACCCCTCAGGCCACAGGAGAACCAGCGCACAGAACATCTCTGGAAACGCCTTCCATTTCCAACGACGTCATCACTTCACCTCAATTTCTGCCAACTTTAAACCCATGGGGAGTAAACAATCAACAACCAGCAAGCCCGGATCTTCACCTATATCTCATTCATTTTGGAGATCATCGGCTCAGGCAGCAGCTGGTTTCCATCAGAATTAAGCTAAGTCATTTTCATATCCATCAAATGCAATCAGATTTAGTCATGGGTCTAGGCCTTCCGTTGCCATGCTGCCTGTTCATTATAAAGTTGCAATGTTGTCTGTTCATCATGACGCATCAATATCAAAGCCAGTATTTCATATCAACAGCGCATTCACTCTCATAGTAACGGCAGGCAATCACGCTTTCGCATGAGGGCAACTTGATAAAATTTAATTCACCTGTCATTCACCCAGCACGCATGCCCGAGATAATTTCAGTCATATCATCACGCACAGTCAGTGCTATCGTACGGGGTCCCATTACTCCATTCAGTAAGATATCCCCGTTCTGCTGGTCGCCTCACCCAAATCACGTAATGGGCGCTTTCCATACCATTTATCATCCCTATGCCCTACTCACTAGAAAAGATAGAGCCCATGATGCGGGCAGTCCTAGGGAGCTTGGCATCACAGTTTAACCCGTTGATGTGCGCCCCCATTTTCGAGCACAAACCATGAAAATGACACACCTGAACTTAAATGGTCGTATTTTCTGGACCCTTTGGAGTATGGACACCATTGTAGTGTCTCTTGAAAGAAGACACTTTGGGCTTTATTTCTCAAGTTTCAGAATTAATACATGCTATTTTTAAAGTTCGAAAACCACACCCCAATTTAAGGGAAGAAAGAAGAAAAAAAAAAAAAAAAAAGATTTTGGTATGGGCTCGCTTCGTTCATATTAATCTAATATAAAATCATATACCGTTTTACAACATGAATGCTGCTCTGATTGCATAGTTTGCTGAAGTAATTCTTATCAGGCGAGATCTCATGTAAACATGGAGAACATATCAAGACGTATCATTTTATGGACTAAAGGGCGATTGGACGTATAGAACGAACCCCCTTCATGGACAATTGACCCAAACGCGGCGAACTGGATTCATCTTGCGATCACGATTACATAACAAATGTATGAAGTCCCGTTTTGACATTTAATGTTTTCATTCATACTCCCGGCACAAATAAACAAAGTGCCGTTTCTGGAGGATCGTTATCATGCAGCAGAGATCGGATATCAAGGTTGAATCCTTAGACTAACCGGAAAGATGTTTAATCTGTAAACATATATAGACGGTAAATTAAATATTAAATGTAAACCGAGTGACTGCACTCCCATGTGCGAACTAATGCGTATCAGCAGATTAATATAGCCTTCACCAAAGCCTCGTGAAAGGGTCCTTGGTGAAAATAGATAACTTGTTTCGTTCGGTACAACATTTCGAGAGATGTTCCCCGTGCGCCTCCAAGGGAAAAAATGCCGATCCATAAAACGCCGCGTTTTCTTACACTAATACGTACTTCCACGTTCTCAGCGCAAGCACGACCGTTGCTATCATGGCATATTTACATTTCCTTTCAGGCATCATTAAAGTGCAGAAATTCGTATGGACCGTCTTCATTAATCATTCACTCATAGTTGCTCAGACCATGTTTCAATCCGCGGGGATCTTCAAGCACTCTGGGCCTTATCCATGTTCCAAACTTCAAGCTCAGTCTAACAGTCCTATCAGCCCAACTACATCACTTTTATGAGCAATTCCCTTTCAATGTGCATGGTCAGGGACATTATAGTAGCAGGTGTAATAAGTCCCAGGTGTTGCCAGCATGCGTCTGTGAAGTTTCAGCTCAAAATACCCCACGGATCATTTACTATACCACGTTATGTCTCTTTTGGGTGGAATCAAAAACACGCTGATTTTGTGCATGCTTCTCTAAATACAATGAGCTACCGCTCCCGCCCCCTTTCTGGAAGAGGGCTGTGCCGTTTCAGCTCCCGCTCCAGACACTACAGCAACAACAAATCAGAACCAATATGATTGACAGCGCAAATACTGGAGTCCAGCCATATTTTATTAATATTCATGTATATCCGGTCCCCATGAATGCAGTCAGAGACAATGGTAAATTTAGCGCATTAGCTGCTGAATCAACTCCAAGCACATTCGGAAAGGAGACTTGCAAACATTCACAAATGTAAAGTGCGATACTTTCATCTTCAGGACGTGAAGCTTGGACATGAACAGTTGGTACCGATCCACTTCACATTTTGAAGATCCTGATTTATATTGACATGCACAAAGCAGTCCGGTGTAAGATGATTGCACAAACATACACACATTATTGTATGTTTTGGGGCACATTCCCTTCTAAAACAAACTGTCCACCGCCGCATCTTCAGCGGTTCTATGCCGGGAGCACAGGAAGACTCATGTTCACTTTTACAGCCAAGAACAAAACCCGTATGAAGCTGCAACACTATCTTCTCACCGTATTGGCTCCAGCTCGAGGAAGGAAAGAGAGGAGGGAAGAAGGAAAGAAGAGAGGAAATGAAAGGGAGAGAGGGGATCATGATCTATTATCTAAACACGCAAGCTCCCCCCCCCAAAGAAACACTACAGGATAAGGTCCATTTGCACGCTGTTCTCTGGCTAGTTTGGGTCTCGTAACGCAATCTCCAGTACCTATCAGGCCACCTCAATTTCGCCATGCTTATCATTCCTCAAGCCCAATCCTTCGTTCCTGTCTCCTCACACTAGCTCATTCTTCAGACAAACTCTCCTACCTAGCAATCGACCATGGCTGCCGCGAATCTCCGGACGAAGGTCCCCATTCTCGGACACGGCTCCCTCCATAGGATTCAGGGGTTCTGTCTAGGATCATGGCCTACAGGGAAATGGCCAGAAATAAATATCTTTTTTTTTTTTCAATATAGCTTCCCACGTTCCATCCGCTCTGTTAGATATTTCGTCATTTAATAAAGGTTCCTCGATCTGCAATCCCAGTCTCGATGTGGCCCAGTGAGGGAAGAAGGAATTACACTGAGACCCAAGCATCATATCCTTCCATGCTGGTCGTGCAGCACTTAATTATATGGTCCATTAAAACTGAATTCCCCTTTACCCTCCATGAAATAGCTCTTTACCCCATATGGCAGAGCATTTCCTCTAACTTCATTATCCCAGCCAGACACATTCCTTCCACAGTTCCACAGACCAGCTTCTACCAGCAACCTTCGGGGTATAATGGGATCCACAATGAAGATGCTCGGCTGCTGGTCTCCCCAGCCGAACCTGAAATGGTCAACCTAACCCAAATCATCAAACAAGCTCAACTCCCCATCAGCCATAAGTTCTCATGCATATCTGGTGGTGGTTGGTGGCTCTCCCCCAGCACATCCTTCCCTACACAACGATTCAATCCAAGCACACCCCTTGCCAGGGCTTCCATAATCTCAAGCACGGTCCCTTTGCATAGGTATTGCACAAGCCAGCCACCCTCGATGGAAAGCTCACACCACAGCGGGATATCTGTCAACAAGGTATCGCACGACAACATTGCCATTATCACATGGCGTTATGCATGCCGCTCACCTTGGCAAAGATGACCATTAAACAACGGCCGCCATCGCTCGAGGGCTGGAGCCCCATGGAATATCTTTCTACGAAGCGTATTGCACGCATCGTCGCCATTATCGTATGGCTTTACGCATGTTGCTCACCTTTGGCAAAGATACCCAAACAACTTTTCCCTCGTCAGAGGGTTTTCACATCAAATGTTTTCTTTCAACAAAGGGATTGCACGTAACGTCGCCATTATCGTATGGCTTTACGCACGTTGCTCACCTTTTGGCTAAGATACCCAAACAACTTTTCCCTCGTCGGAGGGTTTTCATATCAATGTTTTCTTTCAACAAATGGATTGCACGCAATGTCGCCATTATCGTATGGCTTTACGCATGTTGCTCACCTTTTGGCAAAGATACCAAACAACTTTTCCCTCGTCGGAGGGTTTTCATATCAAAAGTTGTCTTTCAGCAAAGGGATTGCACGCAACGTCGCCATTATCGTATGTCTCTATGCACGTCGCTCACCTTTTAGCAAAGATACCCAAATATCTCCCTCATCGGAGGGTTTTCATATCAATGTTTTCTTTCTACAAATGGATTGCACGCAACGTCGCCATTATCATATGGCTCTATGCACGTCGCTCACCTTTCAGCAAAGATACCCAAATATCTCCCTCGTTGGAGGGTTTTCATATCAAATGCCCTTCAGCATAGGGATTGCATGCAACGTCGCCATTATCGTATGGCTTTACACACATCCACCTTTCAGCAAAGATACCCAAACAACTCTTCCCTCGTCGGAGGGTTTTCATAATCAAATGGCGTTTATCTTTCAACAAAGATACTGCACAGCAATGCCAGCCTAACGTAGGGGCATAACACGCCGCTCGCCTTATAAAGATTATGCATCACCAGGGGCCTCAGGGGCCTTTTCTTTTCTACATTAATCAAATAAATGGTAGCTTAAACCTCACTCAAGCCTGCGTGTCTTCCCGATAGAAGTTCTGTTATGTCATTGGTTCAAGTTTCATTGTCTTATTATTAGTTCAGCCTTGTGATTGGTTGTCTTGTTTACTTGTTACCTATGTCTGTGTATTTAGCCCTGATGTTTGCCATTGTTTTGGGTCAGGTATTGTTTGTATAGCGTTGCATAGCGTCAACTGAACTGAACTGAATTCAAGTCAAGTCAAGTCAAGGTTCATGTTTTAATATGTTTCATGTTAGTATGCCACTGCAAATAAACTGCACTGGGTTCTTCACATCATCATTTTCTTTGTCTGCCTGTCATTGACAGCGATCGTTACAGAATACTTGGCCAAACTATGAACCCAGCAGTCCAGCTGCTGCGCCTACGTCAGGGGAATCGTCCCCTTGAGGATTATGTTGAGGAGTTTTGTGGACATTGCTGCCAGTGTACTTTAATGATATTGATGTGACAGTGGGGGGGCGTGGATGAGTGCCCATCCGGAGAGAGAGAGAAAGCGGTAAGGGCGCTTGCACCTGAGCTAAATTATGTCTACCTGTCTCTAATTTCAGTGAGCATGGGGAGAGCGGCATATAAACAGCCATGCCACCGCCAGAAAGGAGAGAGAGAACGACATGAGTGACCAGTGACTGGCGTGTCTTATTGAGTGTTTCATTTTATCGTGAAGCTGAAGACTCTGAGAAGTGTATGATGACAAATAACTTGTTGTGGAGCTCAAGAAGTTTGTGTTACACTGATTTGATTTATTGTGCTACAAACTTCTCTGTCTGCTCGTATGAATGTAACACATCAGAAAGTGTTTCACCGCTGTTCTTACGCACTTTGGATCGCATAATTTATATGTAGAAATGTTTTCCTTCTGAAAGGACTAAATATTAAATTAAACAAATGACAATAATTAATCTCTTCAGTAATCAAAATACTTTTTGAATGTAACTCTATTCTAAATATAAACCCCATTACATGTATTTCATTACTCCCCAACCCTGGGAATGGTAGGGGTGGGAGCAAAAATATATTCAGTGATGCATCGCAATTCTTTTTCCAACAATTCTAGATTGATTTTCAAAAATTCTGAATTAAATTTGAACCACAGCAATGCAGTGGGATTTATGTGTGCACCAGAAACTGAGCAAGGTGGTGGAAACACATGAAGAACCAAACAAAACACAGCTCAAAATAATGATTAGCCATTTGAAGATGTGGGTGGTGTTTTATTAAAAAAAATGTCCTGCTTCCCAATACCTTTCTCTCATCTTGCGCTTTATATTTAATTGGCTGTTGCTTATTACAGGTGTCGTGCCAATTTTTGACTCCCTAGTATTGTTATGGTTAGGGGTAGGTGTATGTAAGTCCTTTGGGGATAGGGAACAATGACTTCCTACTATTGTTAGGGGTGGGCTTTAGTGATAGGAACCAATCAGATAACAAGGAGTAAGAATCTGATGGAGAGTCCATCCTGGACCATCTGCTGTACATCTGTTGTTATAAAAATGAATCAGCTTGTGGTAGTGTAATTAATAATTAAATTATTTTAAATAAAATGGATTAACAATGCTATAAACATATTATTTTAATATAATCAGTTGAAGTTAAATGCAATTTTAATAGCATTTTAATTTAATAGTATTGTGAGTGTTTTTATAGAGACAGAAATCTGTTCATACTATGCTCATTCATACCTAAAGAACGTACTGTTTAACCATCCGAGAAGTTTGTCCATCAAATACAGTACATACTCTTGACAGTACACGATTTTGGATGCATACAATACATACAGTATTTAAACATATCAGAATTTGTTCATTTTGGAGAAAAGGTGTCAATACAATTCATGATTACTTCAACCTACTATCAATTTCCATTAGTAATGAATTAAATAATATAACACAGTACTCTCACAGGAGCTAAATTACAGAGGAAAGGTGAAAGAATAAAATTAAACAGGTTTCCACACTGACTATTTAAAGGTAAAGAAGAACAGACTTAAGAAAAATTACAGGGGACCTTTATGAACCCTGTAGAAAAGAATTCCTCTGCTATTTTTGAATACAGTTTATACAGCTTAAATTAACTATAAGGTTTAATGTTGTGCCTTTCTTTCCAGTGTTCAAAACACAACCCTTTAGTAATAAAGTATATTGTGGTACAAGAAGCTTTATTAACAAAGGACAGGTTTCCATTCATCTCCAGGTTTGATGGCTGATTGACGTTTTATTTTAATTTGAATGGTCTTGACCTGCCTGTTCCCGTGTAGATCAAAAGATAAAATAAACAGTTTAGGTCCCACATGCATAGGCACAATTTATTTGTCAACAAAACAAATTTTAAAAACATCTGTAGGATCATGAGAAACATAAATGCGGTCAATTGTGTAAAAACTTTGACTGCTATTATACTGTATATTGACTGCTATACTGTACTTCTATTGTTCCCATGCTCCAGCTTACCTAAAAACATTTATGCAGAGCTACGTTCCCACCAGAGGCCTGCGGTCGTCTAAGGAACGTCACCTTGTTGTACCAAAACAAAGAGGCACCAAATCACTTTCCCGGCCTTTCAGTCTTATTCTATCACGTTGGTGGAATGACCTCCCTAATTCAATCCGTGAAGCTGACTCACTCTCTATCGTCAAAAAACAGCTAAAAACACATCTTTTCCAAGAGCATTTAACCAGTCACTAAAAAAAATAAAAAAAAAATAAAAAAAATTCTTGTTGCACTTAAATCGGTTTTGTATACTATTCTGATGATAGTGAAACTTTGTAGTATGGCACTTTTCGTACCACTGTCTCCTTAAGATGATTCGCTTATGTTTTTTCCTCTTTTGTAAGTCGCTTTGGATAAAAGCGTCTGCCAAATGAATAAATGTAAATGTAAATGTATATTTTTAGATATTTTGACAGAGTAGAATTGCACTTGATGAGAGTGGTAGAATTCTCCACTGTTTATGCCATTTTACTGCATGGCCATTTCCCTCCACTAAATCAACTCCTCTCTGCTCATCCAGCCAGTTAGAAATCTTCTAAAAACTAACACAATGGGACTGTGCTGATGGCAGCCTGTTTAATAGGATCTGATCCCCAGCTGTTTAAATATGTAGTCTGTTTTACAGTGGGAAGCCTTGCAAGCTTCTTAATTGATACAAAGACTTTTGACAGCAGTATGGCTGCCTGGCACTGCAAGGTGAGATGGGCTGGAATGCCATTGTTCCCTGTACAAATTGGTGGTCTTTAATGAGGACCACCATGTCCTTTAGCATTGTCTCTAGTACAATCAACAACATGCTGGATTGCACCACCCTAAAGATGGTTCAAGGAAACAGTAATACAAGCCATAATGTTTTTAAAGCCCCTCGGTCAACACAGTTCTTATACAGAGGGTTGTATTTTCTTTGTTTATTTTTTTTTTGCCTCTGGATCTAGGTTTTCCCATACACTTTTTGGTGTACTTTGCTTCTCTTGCCCCAATAGCCATCCTCATCTTTCCTCCCTGTCTATCTTTCTTTTGATCCCCCTCCCTGAATCTCTCCTTTTTTAAAACTTTTTGTCAAGCTCAACTTTATACTTATGTTGTTGTTTACTTTTTCTGTTTTATTTGGCACTGTCAAGTTTCTCTATGAGAAATGTATTGCTCCCGTACATTCCCATACATACATATCCTTCTCACTATGAGGGTCAGTATGAGTGGATGATGGAGGGGCTGTTCATAATGAAATGTGAGTAGGTACCATTGCAAGGACAGCAGACACATTCCCCTGCTCAGCCAGCTGTATGGACCTACACTGTGAAAAGAAATGAGAACAAGATAATTGAAGGGGAGGATGGTGAGTTTTGGGGGGAAGAGACGGGGAAAATATTTGAAAATTATTTTTGACAATTGTTTCTTTGGGAACTCAATAATTCGGCAGTGATTATAAGTGGCTGTGATGAGGAGGAGGGTGTGGTTGGCCGGGAGAATGCATGCCTGGCGCTGAATCATCCTAATGAGCCGGGAGAGGGATAAGGACGAACTGGAAATGCCAGTTGAAGAGAGAGAGAGAGAGAGAGAGAGAGAGAGAGAGAGAGATGCACGTGTCTCTGTGTGTGCGTGCATCAATGTTTCGTTGTTATAATTTGAGTTTGAGTTTTCAATTGAAGTTCTGTTCATTGTTCACTCTGGTTCCCGCATCCTCCTTGCCAGGGAAGGCAAAGTCTGCTACAGTGGTGCTGAACCATTGCCATAATCAGAAAAGCCCTTGCCGTGAGGTAGGGTCGTGATACTGAGGTAGTATGATTCGGTGGTACTGGAATGGTTCACCCAAAGGCAGAGGAGCCTGATGCTTTTGCCAGGAGACGAAGGAACCCCTGCTGTCTGCCAGGGGAGCTCGCTGCCATCCACCAGGAAGTGGAGGAGCCACTGCCAGTTGCTAGAGGGCAGAAGATTCGCACTGTCCACCAGGGGTGTGGGAGCTCGCTGCCATCCACCAGGATGTGGAGGAGCCACTGACGTATGTTGGGAAGCGTCATCCAATTTATGAGCCCTTTTTCAGTGCACTTATTGTGAAAAATTTTGGCTAGATTTAACTGTCCAAAAAACAAGATACTATTTGTTGTAGGATATCAAGCAGAGTAAATCAAAAGTTGTACTGAAGAAATCGAAAAATGCTTTACCAAGCATATACATTTAAAATAAAATCTCAACTTACCAGTTGATGATGGCTTCTCCTAAGAGGTCTGGTCAACCAAACCACCGTCTCGCACTTGTCCTGGAGTGTGTGGATTTTCTATGTTAGCCAGTGATCCATACATTATGTTTCCAGAATGTCTGGGCCTAGAGAACCCCCTGGCATTATTATGAACACCGGTCTCCTGCACACAGCGCAGAAAATTCTCACCTGGACCGCTGCGCAGGAGAGCGATGTTCGTACATGATGACATCCGAAGAAATGGTAACCTCACCTCCGTTGAGTTGGGCTGACCAGCTTACTCCATTGGACAAGATTGTGGAGTCGGTTGGATTCAAAATGGAGATCGAATCGTTCCCGAAAGTCCTATCGGATGATGATTCTGTCTCCATCCCCGCTTTGGGAGGGCGGTCAAACAAGGACAATGGCGAGGAGGATCCGTTTGTCTCCCAAGCAGATTCACCTGGATACCTTACAGGGTCAGAGGAATAACCATCAGCAGCAGGGTATGCAACTCTGCATGATGCTTCCAACAGGCAGCAATTGGACTGGGCATCGATTGGCCAAAGGCTCTCCCCGTTGCAAAATGCTCAAGACTAGATGGGAAAGCCCTCCTCCCCATCACACCATTAGCTCATCAGACACTCCCAACTTTCCAGGACTGCATGGATGATCTGATGAAGCATTGGGAGAGACCAACCACTCGGCTCTTGGCCTACATCGTAGAGTTAGAGGAGGATATGTCTATGGCTTTGGTCGCAGGGAAAAGTCATCACAGATCTGTGGACAGAAATTTGCACAGTAACTGACCTTATTTTGTGTTCTTCACACTGCCTGGCACAATCCACAGCAAGAACTATGGGTTTGCCAGTGGGGGGCCAGAGAAGTCTATGGCTGAATTTGTCCACGATGGCCAAAAAAGATAAAGGACATTTTCCAATACAGCCAGTGGACACTAAGGGCCTGTTCGGACCAGCTGTGGCAACAATCCAACAGTGGTTCGAAGCTAAGAGGAGGGAACAAGAGGACATTCCTGCACCGCAGAGCTCCCATGCCGATGCAGCAAGAGGTAACGCACCATCCCCCCTTTACCCAGACGGGCCCGGCGAGAGGACAAACTTCGTTGCAGGGACCGTGAAAGTCTAACGCTTCCTCTCGGGAAAGGGTTCTTAATGATCAGGGGAAAAAAAGAGTGTTTCCACACACAATCACCCTGTGGCCTATGGCATAATACCCTCTCTGGTTATACACAAGTTTTGTATGAAAATCCATCTACAATCCCAAAATACAAGTGCAAAAAAAATAAAAAATATTGTCACTAGAGTTCTCTCTATGACCGCTAAATAGTTAAAGAATTTATTAGCCCATCTGCACAATTGGACAAAGTGTACAGACTCTCAGTGGGTCTTAAACAAAATAAAATTGGTACAGACTGCAATCTGCAGTACATTGCGTGTCTGGCGAAACAGGAACTTTTGAAGGAGTGGGTGACAATGTGCAGGATTTCAGATTGCAAAGTTGTCACCACCGACACGGCTGGAGAACAGTCATGGAGGGACCTCCTCGAGGTTACAAACATAACCCAAAGTTTTAGTAAAAAACGTAAAAACTTTTTCAGTGAAAATCCTTCATTGTGCGTTCGTGAGTGCATACCTTCCCATGAGAACATGCATTGTTTTTAGTGTTCATGTTGTCTTTGAGTAAATGGATAGAATTCCATCAATAATATTGTAGCTTGGGAACGCCTAGAGGTAATGTGGAAGAAATATACATTTTAATATAAAGTCTTTCACTTAGTATTTAAATAGACAAGTCATATATCAAATGAAAGCTCTCCTCAGGAATGTGACTATAATGTATAGTGTTGCCTTAATATCACAGTTTAAATGATTTTCAAAATAACTGAAGAGTGGAATATGATTTCTGTAAGACATCAAATACAAATGTCTCTTTTATGCACCAATCACTGCTGCTGTAAGCCACAAGCAGCCAAAACTTTATATCTTCTTTTACTTTAGGCAGATTTTTTTTACTTGTCTGTGAGTTTACATGGGTGAATAATCCGATGTTATATCTTAGATATCCAGAACAAAATATGCAGTCCAGCAGGTCAAGCATGCTAAACAAATCATCAAAAAATATGTTATTGACTATTGGAGATAATGTATTATAAATCAGAAAGTGGAGGATCTATTCTTTTTAATGACACCTAGATTGCGCTCCTAGTCCACTCAGAGGCTGAGACATTCGATGAAACAATGGAGGTGGAGCATGAACTGAAAATTTTATTTATTTATTTATAAACGTTTATTAGAGGATCAGCCCCAAAATTAGACTGAATGTCAGTGGACGAACACATCTGCTAGGGCTGAAATGCGTTAAAGCTACACCTACATTTCATATCTGTATATTTTAATGGAAGGTGATAAGAGGAAAAAAAATATGTTCTAGTACTTGCTGCCATCTAGTGTAATAAAATAAGACTTTTTAAATACAAAGTTAGGACGAAAAAACATTCTCTTCATCAAAAGACTGTAAACAAATCCTATATTTAAGAATAATTTGATTATTTTTATTTCTTCTTTTAATTTATTTAATTACATTTTTTGGAGGGTTTTCTAAAAAAATAATACCAATTCTTTGTAATTAATCCACAGTATGTGACTGTTGAGCTTTTAATTATAAGTGTGAAATATTACAAGAGGCAGTCCAAAAATGCACCGAGTTTAAGGGGTTAAACGTAAATGGTAATTATTTGACAACAAAGAAAGCAGTGATTACAGGCCATTTTAGAAACTTTATTTAATTAGGCATTGAGAGAATAGAAAAGTTGTGGTGTTTCTGAAACACCTGCAAAAGCAGACTTGCATAAGGCTGGAAATAGTGTAGAGCTGCTTGCATGAAGCCTTTTATTTGCTGAAAACACTAGATTAGATTTATCAGATGGCTGTGATCTGCTCTGGCCTTTGCATAGGGCTTCTGTGATGAAATGACAGCTTTGAATGGCATTATAAATGTCCCATGTCCACTTTGTGTAATATGGACATTGCAACTAGCGGTTCGGCCTCGCTTGTAAATTTGAAGCGATTCGTGTTGCAGAGGAAGGAGCTGAAAATTGTGTGCGCTTGCATGTCTGCTCAACCTTGATCAGGTCAATACAGCTCTTGCAGTGGATGATATAAACTCGGTGATGGGTACAAAGGTAATGACAGAGCTTTAAAAACAGGGTTGAAGAAAATTAATCTGACTTGATAGAATAGAAAGGGAAACGAAAGAGCCAATTATCACCCAGTAGAAAGAGCAAGATGATATCTCGTACAAATGAAATGTCACAGACAATACTTCATTCAGATGTCCTCACCTGATGATCCAACAAAACATTACTCGACAAGGCTACTCTTTCTAACTTTTTACTTTTTTTTTCTTTCATCCTCATGCACACCCTCTCTCTCTTTTATTTTCACTATCTCAAACTCTGCATGAGGGTTGACCTATAAATCCATCATCACTCAAACAAGTACAATCAATTGCCTGATGTATACAATTCACTCCAGAGATTTCAGAAAATTGATGTTCAAATGCTTCAATTCTTTCTCAGATTCTCCTGGCACTTTTTCCCAACTCTTGGCATGCCGCCGCACTGTTTCGGACCCTCTTTCTCTGACTCCGCCTATCAAAATTGCAGTCATTAGGCAAATTTACTTTGGTGCAAGATTATGTTAATTATCTGCAAATTGTCACTTCATTAAAGTGGGCAGAGATAAATTATCTTTTTTGACGAAATGGTTGCAGAATGGGAAAATAATGATCCGACTAAAATAATTTAATAAATATATACTCACGCAATCTAAATACATAACTAATCAGAGGGAGCAGACGGCAAGCAGCACAATGAAATGTGACAGAATGAGTTTTGTGGAGAGAGCAGACCACCCATTACTTCCAGCAGCCTCTGTGTACAGTTCTCTATAGCAGGAGCCATACACTTGCCTAACTGAGGTACACATTAATCATTACAAATACCAATTATAATGAAGGCCTTCATCCGCTTCGCATGGCATCCTTTGTTTCCAAAACAAAGTATGCTGCTTCAAGGAAAGACTGCAGTATAATTTTGTGGATTGATGTCTCCATAATAATCTTTATTATTGTAGGTATTATACTTATGACAAATTTTGTTCCACTTCTTTCGGTGCGAATGCAATTATATTTGAATGCCACCACTGCTGCAAACACAACAGCATTCAGACGTGTTTAGAGATGCTGTAGCCCACCACATTACACCTGAATGTGTGTCAGAGGAGATTAAAATGCTGGAGCCAGTTTCCAAGTACAGTATGTTCTAACTCTGGTCTGAGAATGGTGGAAAGATTGGATTGCCATGGCAACATCAGCAGGACACCTCATTCCCTGTTGCTGGCCTGTGTTTGGTGGCACATAAAAACAGATGGAATGGGTTTGGCTTCGGAGAGCATACACTCACATTGGTGAAGTCTCTATACTCATGTAAGGCCTTTGTCCTTTGTCCAAGGAGGCAAGAGTAGTTAATTGTGGCCATTTACAATTAGTGCTATACCTCCCTTTTAAACTTACTGGTTATCATCCGTTTATAGGACAAGTTTTGTAGCAGAGTTGTAACGAACTGAAACGGGAGAGGATCTATGGGCAGCTTTTATTGTAGCCAAGAACAAGAACACCAGGAATAACAAAATCCACGAGGAATGTAAGGCTAAACAAAAACATGAAATAACTGACAAATGGACAGGAGGGAAACAAGGGCTTAAATACACAAGGGGAAACAAGGAACACCTGGGAAAACAATCAGGGAAACGGAACCAATGAGGGGAAAACCAATCAAAAAACAGAACTACAAAGGACTACAAAAACCAAACTGGAAACAGGAACTAAACAGGAAACTTCAACATAAAAGCACAAAACAAAAGACAACAGAGAACATGACAACTACAAAGGACTACCAAAACCAAACAGGAAACAGGAACTAAATAGGAAACTTCATAAAAAGCACAAAACAAAAGACAACAGAGAACATGACAACTACAAAGGACTACCAAAACCAAACAGGAAACAGGAACTAAATAGGAAACTTCAACATAAAAGCACAAAAACAAAAGACAACAGAGAACATGACAAGAGTTGTCACAATCTCAACATTTTAGAAAGTTGGTACCAATACAAGTAACATTTCAGGATCCACAATACCAATTAAAATAAATAGCAAAAATCGGTAATATGCTATTAAACACATTCCTTTAGTCTATTTATAAAATAAATATCTATGTAAATAATACATTCAAACAATTGCATTCATCTGTTTCTCAATTAAATAAACATTGCTTCAATTTTGTTTTTAAGTTGTTTACAATTATGTTACATCAAGATAAGACCTTAATGAGCAAATGAGCACCACCTTTTGGTAATGATGTAGAAATATAAAAATGAATATGAAACTATTTCATACAGTACATAAATAAACAAGCTATATACTGATGAGCCAAAACATTATGACCACCTGTCTAATATCATGTTGGTCCTCTGCATGCTGCCAACAGCACAGAACCACAGAGGCATGGACTCTGTAAGACCCCTGAAGGTGTGCTGTAGTATCTGGCACCAAGACATTAGCAGCTGATCCTTCAAGTCCTGTAAGTTGCGAGGTGGAGCTGCCGTGGTTCAGTCTTTTTGTCCAGAACATCCCACAGATGCTCAGTCAGATTGAGATCCGGGGAATTTGGAGGCCAGAGCAACACCTTGAATGCATGTTTTTCAAACCATTCCCGAACAATTTGTGCGCTGTGCATTATCTTGCTGAAAGAAGCCACTACCATCAGAGAATACTATTACCATGAAGGGGTGTACCTGGTTTGCAACCATGTTTAAGTAGGTGGCACGTGTTAAATTGAGGTCTACATGAATGGACCCAAGGTTTCCCAGAAGAACATTTCTCAGAGCATCACACTCCCTCAACTGGCTTGTTGTCTTCCCACAGTGCATCGTGGTGCCATCCCTTCTTCAGGTATACAACGCACACGTACACGGCTATCCACTTGATTTAAAAGAAAACGGAACTCATCAGACCAGGCAACCTATTTCCACTGCTCCAAGGTCCAGTTCCGATGCTCACGTGCCCATTGCAGACACAATCAACGGTGAACAGGGGTCACCATGGGCACTCTGACTGGTCTGCAGTTACACAGCTCCATATGCAGCAGGGTGTGATGCACTGTGTGTTGTGACAGGTTTCTCCCGTAACCATCATTAAAATGTTCTGTGACTTGTGCCACAGCAGACCTTCTGTCGTTCCGACCAGACAGTCTAGCCTTCGTTGCCCTCTTTCACCAGTGATCTTTGGGCACACAACACCCCTTTGCCAGTTTGTGGTTTGTCCTTCCTCAGACCACTGTCAGTAGATGCTCACCACTGCTGACCAGGAGCACCCCACAAGCCTTGTCATTTCAGAGATGCTCTGACCCAGTCTTCTGGCCATAAAATTTGGCCTGCGTTCAACACGTTGACTATGAGAACTGATTGTACGCTTACCAACTAATCTACCCAGACCTTGACATGTGGCCTTGTTAGGAGATGAACAAAATTATTTGCTTCACCTGTGAGTGGTCATAATGTTTTGGTTCACTGTCTATATCTAATGACAGCACTCATTCACAGGATGTGACTATGTAGTTTATTTTTCTGTCATAACACCACAATTGGAATGTTTATCAAAAGAATAACAAAGTGAAATATGACCTCTGTAGCCTATGTCAATAAATACAAACATCTCATATGTGCCCTTATCACTGATTTGGCAAGCCCCAAAAAGCCACAAACTCTATATAAACTCTTACCTTAGGTTGTTTTCTTGAAAATGTGCCATTATTTACTTGTCTGTGAGCTTGTGTACAAAATTGAGTCGGTACTACCGGCCCGAAGAAACACTGACATGATTATTTTTATATTATTTTTAAGTATAAACTTTATATTGACATCCTATCTAACTAGTCATCTCTTCCATCACACCTCTATTGAACTCCAGTAAGAATAGTCAGACTAAATAAAGGCCAGAAATCACAGTTGCAAATATAATGACAAAATAGACAGTTACCTAAATATGAGCGGTAGTTATAGCTCCATGCCTTTCAATCAAATTAGGTATCTCATCCAATCATAATCCAGCCTCTGCTTCATAAACTCCAGCTGTTGTTCATATCTTATGTTGCTGTTTGTTTTCATGCACGTGAGCAGAATACACACTATGCCTTTGCTCTCAAGCAAATTTCGCTAACGTTTGGATTATACATTGAAACGCTTCCATCTCACATGATTTTCATTGCTACTCAAGCAAACAGTCGACTTAAAATTGGATTATACATCTTCAGTTTACTCACCTTGATGTTTCCCCTCCCCAGCGCAGGTCTTCATCAGAGAAATAAGCCTCCATTCATTCTTCTGATGGGGTTTAAAGCTTTTTCAGTGTTCTCTGTTCATCTTAACATACTGCTTCCCAAATTGTTTTTACGACAAAGTTTTGTCGGTCAACACTGATTATCATGTTGTGGGGAAAATTGTATGTCCAGGCATATCGGGGCCATCGCGCCACGTGGGATACTTAGACAACATTCTTTGCAAATTTTTTCACTGTTTTCAACAGTGTTTGCATGTTGAAATTCCTGCATTGGGCATCAGCATGCATACACATTGATTTATTCATAAGTCTTCAGTGTATGGTATGATTATATTCCTCACACAAACCACAAACACTGATGTCTGCAAAGCAGCTGGTTCCCACATTCAAGTTACGCAAGTTCTCAGTTTATTTTATTTTGGGGGAAACAATAATCATCCATCTAGCTGGTTGGGGTTTCCATGTTTTTCATTCACTGCTCATTATTTTCATCATACAGCAGCAGTAAATGTTTTTTAAGTGATTATGTCTAATTTTTACTATATTGGCGGTGCTTCCTTTTCTCATTGGACGTAGCTCACATCCTTCCTGTCAGATTGTGGCTGTGCTCCGTGTGGGTAACAAAGTCATGTTGTTTACTATCAATAGCATCAGCATGCTATGCTAATACATTCCTGCATTTGAGCAATCAGGTTTAGTGTTCATGCATTTATTTATTTATGCACCTCTAGTAGTCATTTATCTCTATTAAATGTAGACATATTCTTCATAGTTCATATTTCATTAGTGTTTTCTGTGGCATCTCGTACTCCTCGCGACAGCCCCTCCCTGGCGAATTCCCCTGAGAAAGGACCTTCTTTCTCTGGGACGGGGCATGCTCTGGCATCCGCACCCAGACCTTTGGAACCTCCACGTCTGGCCCCTGGATGAGACACGGAAGATCTAGCTGGTCTACCACCCACGGTCGTAGCCACGATCAACCAAGCCAGAGCCCCCTCTACCAGGCAACTCTACGCCCTGAAATGGCGCCTGTTCGTGAATTGGTGTTCTTCCTGGGCAGGAGACCCACAGAGGTGCGCAGTTAGGTCAGTGCTCCTGTTCCTACAGGAGAGGTTGGAGGGGAGGCTGTCCACTTCCACCTTGAAGGTGTATGTTGCCGCTATCGCAGCTCACCATGACCCAGTAGACGGCAAGTCTCTGGGTAGGCACAAATTAATTATCAGGTTCCTAAGAGGTGCCCGGAGGTTAAATCCCTCCCGGCCAAACATGTTCCCCTCCTGGGATCTCTCGATAGTCCACGCCGGTCTTCAGAGATCCCCCTTCGAGCCGCTAGAATCAGCCGGACTCAGGGCCCTCTCCCTAAAGATGGGCCCGCTGATTGCGCTCACATCCATCAAGAGGGTGGGAACCTGCAAGTGTTCTCTACTAATGATACTTGCCTGGAGTTCAGGCATATGTGATCCTAAGACCTCGACCGGGCTATGTGCCCAAGGTTACTACCAAGCCCTTCAGAGATCAGGTAGTGAACCTGCAAGCGCTGTCCCGGGAGGAGGCAGACCCAGCCCCAACCCTGCTGTGTCCGGTATGTGCCTTGTGTGCCTACCTGGACCGCACTCAGAGCTTCAGGCGCTCTGAGCAGCTATTTGTCTGCTTTGGGGGACAGTGGAAAGGGAACGCTGTCTCCAAACAGAGGCTGTCCCACTGGGTGGTGGATGCCATCCAGCTGGCCTATCACACCCAGGCAGTGCCAACCCCCCCCCCCCCCCCCCCCCCCCACGGGTTCAAGCAAACTCTACAAGGAGTATGGCGTCCTCGTGGGCACTGGCTAGGGGTGCCTCCCTAGCAGACGTTTGTTGGGCAGCGGGTTGGGCAACACCTAACACCTTTGCGAGATTTTACAATCTCAGGGTTGAGTCAGTCTCGTCCCATGTTTTCTCAGGTCCGAGCCAGCAGAACTCGGTACACGCCGACGGTCTGACCAGGTGAATCGCTTGCGTTCAGCACCCTTTCACTCAGCCAAGGTAAAACAGCGCGCCTTCCTTCCCAGGAGATTCCACCCACCCGGGTCCCTGGTCGATTCCTCCCTAGCCCTCTTGGGTCCGCAGTTCAGAGGAGGAACTTGCCGACCCAGTCCACTACGGGTACCCCAGGCTACCCTGTACTGGAATAGGTGCTCCACAGGTCAGTGCTCCTACACGGACTCTTCTTGTGAGAATTTCCGTGGTACAGTCACCTTACGAGCTGACCCGTGTCTCCTTTAGGCAGTTCTTCGCTGCCCTCCGGTCGCCGTGTTGTAGCAACTACCCCCTCCTTGAGGCTGGATCGACCACCATGCCATTTTTCCCACATTTGACCGAAGAGGCCATGTGATGTATTTTGCCACCTTTACCTCCCCTTTTCGGGCAGGTGTGTCATCCGCAGGGTCTTTTCCCCCTGAAAGAATAGGAAACTGGGTAAGACCCCCTTCCCACAATGCGGTAAGGTCCCCGGCTGCTCTTGCTCTATGCCGAGAAACATAGAGAGAAAAGAGGCCCAGCCAGGCTTGACCCGTTCCCAGGTTGGCAAGCGTCACCTTTTTCCCCTCTAGGGTAACCAAAAGGATACCGACGACTTTTTGGGGGCATTGGGGAAGGGTATGTGCAGTCTTAAACACAGTTGGTCGCTTGTGCACGTGAAATACCTGCCCGCTCCTGTGTGAGCAGTACACATAGACGGCTTAGCACATGGTATGATTTAAAGTGGACCCCTAGTGTCGCTTCTTTGACACGATGTCGAAGTGAGCAACAGATGGGGAAAGTCTCGGTTATGTATGTCCTCCCGGCCACATCACTGAGCCGAGCTGCTGAGGTGGCCGGACCCTCCTGGCTCTCGGCGGGGTATGCAAATACTGTTTGCCAACTCTCATTGGCCATTTTTCATAGATCAGAGGCATATTTGGCTCTCAAGAGAGACCCCTAGTGTCGCTTCATCAGGGAACAGAGGTTACATACGTAACCGAGATGTTTTAATCTATTTTATTTCATCATACAGCCTTGATGGACATCATAACAATGTTTCAGGGGTTGATGTCTGCAGGTTTCAGGAATTTTTTATGTTTTTTCCTCATGATGTATGCCTGCTTTCACAACTGTTATGTCCAATGAAGACATATCACGTCCATAACACTGGTTTTCCCCATTTATTTGAAAATGACAATGAGTGGAACTTGGATTTGCATGATCGTATCAGTCCAACCCCATTCACTTTGTGGCAGTTGTTATTCCTGGTTTGTGCATTTTTGCACAAATGATGCTCCCCACCCTCATACTCCTCAAAAGCATTGTTATCCTTTTCAAGAGTATTGCACAAACAAGGTTCCCCCACCCTACTCCTCAAGCACCCGTCGGGGCCCAACAGCATTGTAACACAGTTCAATGTCAGAGCAGGAAGGAGGACACGGGAATAGGATTCAGCACTCAAGGTAAGCTTTTTAATCGACACAGTAGTGTTCACAACTTTTCAGAAACAAACATAAACTTCTTATAAACTCTTTAAACTGTTTTCTCGGGAAGCCAGCACTAGACTGGGGTGAGTCTCTCTCTCCCTGGACAGCAGGATCTCAAGCTCTCTTATGCCGCTCTTCCCGTACTCACTGAAATTAGAGACAGGTGTTAGACTTAATTTAGCACAGATGTAAGCGCCCTTACCGCTTTCTCTCCCCGGACGGGCGCTTTACCACGCCCCCGCTGCCACAAGCATCATACGCATTCTTAATCTTTTAAGGGTACTGCACAACCACCCTTTTTCATGGCTCAGACGTGCCACGGAGCCATGTTTACCATTCTGCAAAGGCTAAACATTTCAGTCTACAATTCTCAGGGTATGGCACATATTATGCTCATTTTGTAGAGGTCTAGTCAAAATGTCATATCCAGGATTATGTTCATAATCTTTTACATATTATTTATCTTTCAGATTTGTTCCTGCTTCTGAAGATCTTGTCCATGCTCAGTGTTGTCCTAGTTTTCATCTTCTTTTGGGGGGTATAGTTGAAATTAGGTTCCAATTTCCTTTTGTGGTGAGCTCCGCTCCCCTGATATCATCACTTTACGGCAGGATCTGACGGTTCGAGTGATAAATCTGAGCACTGAAGATTCCATCAGGAGCAGTGGACCACAACAAGATTTTCTTCCAGGATTTTAAATAAATTATGATAGTTCATAATCACAGTCATTATGATCACCTCTGCTCTATTAAGACCCAATTCCCCTGCAGCTGTGATGTTGACCTCCATTGACCTCTCACATCAACCAGGCATTTCTGTCCACAGAACTACAACTCTGGATGTTTTATTGTTTTTGGTACCATTTTGAGTAAACTCTAGAGACTGTTGCGTGTGAAAATCCAAGGAGATCAGCAGTTATAGAAATAGTAAACCAGCCCTTCTGGTACCAGAAATCATGCTGCGGTTGAAATCACTGAGATCAGATTTTCCCCCATTCTGAATGTTGATGTGAACATTAAGTGAACCTCCTGACCATATATGCATGATTTTATGCATTGCACTTCTGCCACACTTTTGGCTGATAAGATAATTGCATTAATATGTTGGTGTACTTAATAAAATGGCCATGGCTTCAGTTTAAGTGATATGTAAGGTGCAATAGCACTAGAACATGACTGTGATTTCAGAAGCTGTATAATTTCTGATTCCCATCAACTGTAAAAACCTGCAATCTTTAATTGACAGTTGGATTTAGCATGTGTTAAGCACTGCATACTCAATACACTAAAAGTTTATGGAAATGTTTTTTTTTGTTGTTTTTTTTTTTTTTTTACGCAAACATACATCAGTCTAAATGAGGAGACTACATTGTCCTTGTACTACAGTCAAAAACTGTACAACTATAAGCATAAGCTCATTACTCCTGTATAAAAAGAAACACTCTTCCCCTTTTGCTTTTTAATACATCTCTGCCTCAGATGATTTCCCAGACTCAAGTCAGACTCAAGAGACTAAAAATCCAATTTAGTTTTCCCACTGTACAGAAGGTTTGTGCACCTGTCCTCTGATCGCTTAGCTCATTTTCAGTTTTTTGTTTGCGCCTTTAACACTGGCAAAAAACAAAGGTAACATGCACCAGTAAACAGTGCACTGTCATGCAGTTCAGCTGAGAGTTCTATTGGCCAGAGTATTACTCTCAAATGGAATTAAACCCATTCTAGCACTCTCGCTTAAAAAGAACACCAATGTGCTGTGTTATATTATTTTTTTATTCTTGTGGGTTATCATGGAAATCTCTTTTATCTCTTTTTTTTTTAATTGCCAGTGATTTGTTTACAGCTGCTTCCAATGCTTTTTGATTTGAACAGCATAAAATATTCTGTAGCAACAAATGGCATAACATATGATTTTTTTATGTAGTTACATACTACACAAACACATGCATAATCTTGTTTATTTTAAGTATCCTCACTGGAATTTTTTCATCTTTGCTGATATTAAATAAACAACTAAATAATCTTTAAAAAGTCAAAGCAAGAAGGTAGATGAGGAACAAGATGAGAATGCATACAAAGTGCAATGGATCCAATATGTAACAGTGGATCATCAAAACTATCTGAAAAGAACCTGTAAATTCTGATTGTAAATAGGTGTTTGCTATTGTCTTTAGCACTCTGGCATGATTCTTGTCTTTTACTTGAGGAACATGCATTTATAATGTCTGATTGGGAGTTGAGTAGTGATTGGATTCTCCTTATCCCAATGAATGGAATTTAGATGCCACAGAGAGTGGAAAGTTGCTTTTGTGATGAAAGGCTTCTGATTCACTGACTATTTAATTGAAAAGAATGATTTGCACAAATAATGCTAAGAAAAAATGTAGGGGTAATCTTACAATAGATTTGCAGTCATGTGCGATGCTGTTCAGGCTCCTCTAAGACAGTCATGTCTGAAAACATGCAGTCTGAGATGAGATGCCCAAATTTTCTTTCTTTCCTGATTTATTTTTAATCTTTTTGTTCAGTAACATGAATGAATTCGGATAGATGTCTTGTAGGTAAAGATTAAACATCATACTGCTTCCTTACAAATACTTAAATGTTTCTTATCTTTACAGATTGGCCAAAAGATTTCCAGCATGTATCTTAACTTGCCTTTTTTGCTGTGCCATGATCAGAGTACTTGCTATGTCACTTCACTTTTCTTGGCAATGCAATCATTTTTTTTTTATTTATTTTTTTGTCCAAAACCAACACTGGCAACCAATGGCAACTGAGCATCAAAGCACACCATTTCCTTTGATACTGAACATTTTATTTGGATGTTAAACAAAGCTAAAACCCCAGCGAAAAGCAGAAATGCCACAATTGAAGATGGAACAAGGAAATGAATTAGGAACAAACTGGACAGAACACAAGAAGCTCAGTGGCCAAGCCAGTGTTTCATCTGTTTTCTGTCTAAATCAGAGAAGCTGTTTGTCTGGCAACGTTGAAAAATTCTGTATCCCTGTTTATGGCCAACTTCAGATTAATGAAGTCTGCAGATTAATTTTTTTTTGAGCTTCCTGTTTTATCTGCAACATTTCAACATTAAAATGGAAACTTTGGCTGCACAGAGCAGAAAGCTTTTCCCACTGGAGTGAAGACTCACTCTAGCAATATATTGAGGAAGAACACATTGAGTTTACTCTTCTCTGGGGCAACAGGGTCACTGCAGGGAGAATTTACCTTCATGTGGAAGTTTATAACAAAATATTTAAAATGTTTGCTTGGTATGATTCGTGTTCTCTCTTTGCCCTCAACAAAAGGATTGTACTTGGAGAAAATCATTATTATGTAACATCCTCCATAACCATTGCAAACTTCTTCAAAATGACCAGATGTTTCAGCTGTCTCTTGATGTGGTCATTAAAAGTCACTGTAGTGTTAACATCACTTTTACAGCATTGTCTGTTTTAGTAAATGATCATTCAATACCTCTATTCCAAAAACTAGTGAGCTGTAAAGACAGCATTTGAAGGCTTCATAGGCACATCCCAGGAACATTATGCTGCCTTATTAGATACCTAGTTTTAATTAAATTCTTCACCCTCTATCCTTTGTGGATTTGGCCATTCCAGAATGGATTGTGACAAGCTGAAAATGAAAGAGATTCATCCATGATGGTGGACAGGTTGAGAAACATTTTGATTATAAATACACTCACTGAGCTCTTTATTAGGAACACTATATTAATACTGGCAATAACAGCATACCTGCACAGATCTGATGCATCATAGGGACATCTGGGAAGTGAAGGTACACAATTAGTGATGTACATACATTTCTGTATGGAAACTGCTTTCTTTTATGATAAACTTTATTTTTTGATAAAAAATAACTTATGTGACAAAGTGTTTTATTTTAGCATGACATCATTACAGACACCATGCTTATTGATAAAAGGCCATTTGAATGGAAACAAGCAGAAGACGGAAGATTTCACAAACATTTTTGTACGCATTTTAATTTGTCGATAACAAAAGAGCATGAAAATTGGATGTAATTTAGACTGTTGTTGCATAATAAGAACGTTTGCAAATAAATATTTGTATGAGCCATGTACTTTTATGATTATTAATAGTATCATGGCATTATCTCAGCAGCATTCTAACATTCATAAGAATCTACTGAGAGGTGAGTTCCTGTATGCCTTTGTGGGCAATATCAAATCAGTCATTTGTTAGGTCCCAGAATGCAGCTATAGGGAGTAGACAGCAAGGAAGCTCACTAGGTTTTGAAACAGACCTTGTCACAGCAATATTTCTCATACTGCTAGGAAATGGAAGCTTTAGCATAAGTTCTGCCAGGAAGACTCAATTGTTACGTCACCCATTACCTTCTCTTCTATCCAATCGCGTTCTAACACTTGCAGTATAAAAGATGGGTACTTACACTTGTCTGAGTTTGCAGATGCTGACGCTTTCATTCCTTGCTTGTGTCAGTCGGCGACCAAAAATGTCCAAGAACACGCAACTCGTTTGCGTCTATTCTGACTCTGACGATGATTTTGTCCCACCGTCTCCTCCTCCTGCTCGTCGCAGCTCACGTATCCAGTGTTGTACCTCTCCATGGGCGCAGTGGTCATCTGAAGACACGGTCATCTCTCTCGAGGACGCCGGTATACCGGTCAGCCAAGGCCTCTCCAGAGAAAATCTTCTCCTTCTGGCCCAAAACACCCTGTGTAATCCGCCTGTTTTCCCTCGGTCGTCTTCAAAAGCTTCAACTTCGACAGCTCAGCCAAAACCAACTGGCAAGAAAAGATCGGCTAAATCATCTTCACCTCGCCCATCAAAAAGATCATCGCTGCCCGCTTGGATGCCATCTCCTCCGCTGTCTATTGAACCTACAGACATTAATAACCAGATTTTCTCCGCAGTTCAAAGCCTTTCTCTAACAGTTAAAAGTTTGGAATCTAAAATGTCGGCTTTTGAACATTCATTCATCAACCCTAACTTCAGCTCAGATCCGGCCTTGAACTCGGCAGCGATTCCTCAGTTTCATTCCCCTTTCTTTTTTGGACTAAGCAACCCTTCGGACGTGCCTTCTACATCTTCCACTCTGCCTGCTTCTCTTCCTACGATCCAGACGCCATTTCAAGTCTCCGCGCCACCGGCTCCTTCTAATTCTAGTCTATCCACAGCAACTCCAGCTCAAGCTTTCAGCAGGCGTTTTGTCTCACCAGCTGCCGCAACAGTGTCCCCACACCTAAGAGCTAATATTATCCAAGATAAGGATATTAACCTGGCCACATTATTGCTTCCGTCACCTGCGGCTGACAGGAAAATGGTTGACTGTGGTGACGTGGCAGTCCTTCTTAAAACCTCCGATCCTCGACTCCAACGTAATCTCTCGTTTGGCGAGTTTGTGATCGCTTTTAGCATCTACAGAGACATTTTGTGCCAAAGTTATCCAGAGAGAAGGGAAGAGTTAGATCTTTATCTAGCCATGATTGCAGACTTTAGCCAAAGATACGGGGGTACGCTTTTCTACGAATACCACAAGGCTTTTTCCGCAAAATCCGCTTCCTTCTTCACTATTTTTAACTCAAGACTAGACTGGTCAGTTACAGACACCGAACTGCTTGTTCGCTATTTCGGAGGCCAAAAAACTCTAGCCTGTCCTATCTGCAGCGCTTACATCCACTCGGCTCCATTCTGCCCTAAAGCGTTCGCAAGCAACGCTCCGGCCGCTGTCCACGGTGCTGAAAATGTAAGACTCTCTTCATACAGCAGAGGTCGCTGAGCGGCAGAATTTAACGCCGTCCCTATATGTCTTTTATTCAATGAATCTGTCTGCTCCTATTCTAATTGTAAATTTGCTAACGTTTGTAGTGCATGCAAGGATCCGCACCTGAAATCTGTCTGTCCACGCTGGTACAAACCTGCCACCCGCGGGAAAGTCCCATTTCAGAAAAAATTCTGAACAGCCACCCATCCACTCCTATTAATATTCCAAATCTTTCAAGTTACCTCTTTTCTCACCCTGATCCAACTTTTGTTGACTATTTAATCACCGGCTTGTCCCAAGGGTTTCGGGTGGGTGTCCTTTCTCACATCACTGCTTCTTTTGTTGCAAAAAACCTGCAATCAGCCAGGAATGATCCCGGCTTGGTTTCAGCACTACTAGAGAATGAAGTTAATAAAGGTTACGTTATTGGCCCTTTCGCTTCTCCTCCTTTGTCTCCTTTTCGGATCAATTCTATCGGCGTCGCTACACGCAAATATTCCGGCAAAAAACGCCTTATTTTCGACATGTCTTCCCCCCATTCCTCTATCACAGCAAGCGTTAACGAATGCATTCCCCTTGCTCCTTTCTCTTTATATTATGCCTCAGTCGACAATGCCATTCAGTTAATCAAGTTAGCTGGCCAAGGTGCTTGGTTAGCCAAAGCTGACATTACAGACGCCTTCAAAATTATGCCAATTCACCCCTCCGACTGGCCACTTTTCGGAGTCAAGTGGAATTCTAAATTCTATTTCGCCATTAGGCTCACATTCGGGTGTCGAAGTAGCCCTCACATCTTCAACAGTCTCTCCGAAGCATTGTGCTGGATCCTGCTGAATGTCTGCAAGCTTCCCTTCGTTCTGCATTTTCTCTATGATTTTTTGCTGATCGATTTTCCGTCTTCCCAATCGCCCATCCTCGACATATTTATACAGGTATTTAGCGACATCAGCGTTCCCCTCTCGGCGGAAAAAACAACGGGCCCCTCTACCTCGCTCGAATTCCTAGGCATTTTCCTAGACACGGTTAACATGCAAGCTTCTCTCCCTCACAAAAAGCTTTTAAGGATTAGATCCTTCCTGGAAACTTTTTCCTGTCTTGGTATTGTTTTCGAAACGTGACGTGCTTTCGTTGCTCGGTCACCTCAATTTTGCCATGAGCATAATTCCCCAAGGTAGGGCTTTCATTTCTCGGCTGCTAACTTTGGCCCATTCCGTGCAAGGTTTAAGTGACTCGGTCCAATTAGACGAAGGCTGCCTGTCCGATATCAAATTTTGGACTCAGCTGTTAAATGATTGGAACGGTATTTCTTTTTTTTATAATGATGCCTTCAAATCATCAGAAGAACTTCAATTATTTACCGATGCCGCCCCCTCTATTGGCTTCGGGGGGTTCTTCCAAGGGCAATGGTTCGCAGAAAAATGGCCAATTGGTTTTCCTGAGTCGACTTCTGGCTCCGTTTCTTCCGCACTCTACGAAATTTATCCTTTAGTCGTAGCCAGCCTCATCTGGGGTCCAGCATGGTCAAGGAAGCGCATAATGATGTTTTGCGATAACGAAGCCACCGTCGCCATCATTAATAAAGGTCGGTCATCCTGCCAGTCGATGATGCCTTTCGTGAGACGCTTAATCTGGCAATCAGTCGTCTTCAATTTTATCATCAAAGCTGCTCACATACCAGGTCACTCCAATGTTATCGCTGACGTGCTCTCTCGTTTTCGTTTTCAGACTTTCAGACGGCTTTGCCCTTCAGCCCATACGGATCCAACTCCGTGCCCTCCCCTATCAGCCACAATGCTAAATTAGACGATCTGCTTAGTTCAGCCAGACATTACATGGCTAAAGGAGTAGCTCCTTCAACTTACAGAGCTTACACTTCCGCTTGGTCTTCTTTTTTAATGTTCTGCTTTTCCTTTCAGATTTCTGTATTTCCCATTTTGATTTCGACTGTTTGCTCCTTTCACGTCTTCAACTTCGAGAAACGCAATTTAAAACCTTCCTCCATCCGTAGATTACTAGCAGGCATTCAATTCTACGCCAAATATTTCAACCCCGATTTTCCAAGTTTATTCACCGCTTCTCCTATTCGTTTATTGCTCAAAGGTATAAGCAAATCCTCTATCAATTCTCCAGATAAACGGCTACCTTTTACTTTGCCTCTATTGCAAAGACTAATCTCCTCTATTTGCCAAGGCCTTTTTTCTATGTACATCAATATTTTGCTAGAAGCTGTGTTTCTCACTGCTTTCTATGGCTTTATGCGTCCAGGTGAATTTGCATCAGCTACCAATCATTTCAATCCTGTTTGCGATCTGTCCTTCTCCGATTTACACTTTTCACCCAATTTCTTTACTCTCTTTCTTAAGCTCTCTAAGAATGATTCCAAAGGGTCCGGCATCACATTAACAATCTCAAAAATTAATAACAATTTTTGTCCCTTCCTATCTATGGTTAAATTTCTTAAAATTCGTCTCAAATCTCCTCATATTTCCCCCCTATTCTTATTACCTAACGGAGCACCCCTCTCTAAAGCCTGGTTCAGGACTCATCTAGTTTCTGTCCTCAAAAGCTGCAGTCTACCTTCCTCCCAGTATACCGGTCATTCCTTCAGGATCGGGACAGCCACTTCAGCTGCCGAACGTGGCATCTCTACGTCAGCTATCAAAATCCTGGGTCTTCCTCTGCATTCGAGTCCTACATAAGACCCGACTCAAAAATTATCCTCAAAGCTCAGCAAGCTCTCCTTTAATGATCCAGGTAAATACCTATGCAACTACTGGTGGTGGTGTTATGCTCTCCCATTACCTGCCCCCCAAAAAAAATTAAAAAAAAAATTATATATGTTTAGCGTGGTCTACTGTGACCGTGTAGCCTAATGTGGCCTTGTCCCGCAGTCTTGTGGCCGTTACGGCATGGCTCCGTGTGGCCTAGCGGCCGTGTCTCATTGGCCTCGTATCCGTGTGGCATTAGCAGCCTTGTGGCCCAGCGGGCCTTGTCTCCATGTAGGTCTTAAGGCCTTGTGGCATAATATTGCCTTGTCTTGCGTGTGGCCTATGTGGTCTTGTGGCCCCTACGGCCTCGGTTCTGTGTGGCCTCGTGGCCGTTGTCTCTGTCCAACCTCGTCTCAGTGTGGGCGCACGACATCGCGGCCCTCGCGGCCCCATTCTGTGTTCAGTGTGGTCTACTGTGACCGTGTAGCCTAATGTGGCCTTGTCCCGTGGTCTTGTGGCCAACTGTGGCATTGGTTCTATGTGGCCTAAGGCCGTGTCCACGAGTGATTCTGTCTCTGTGTGGCTTTAGCAGCCTTGTGGCCCAGCGGGCCTTGTCTCTGTGTGGGTCTAAGACCTGTGGTACAACGTTGCCTTGTCCTGTATAAAAAAAAAATAAAAAATCGTCACCTTGTCCTGTATGTTTAAAAAAAAAAAAAAAAAAAAAAAAAAATAGCCAGTGGTCTCGTGGCCCTAGCGGCATCAGTTCTACGTGGCCAAGCGGCCGTGGTCTATGTGGCCAAGCGGCCTCGAGGCACTGTTGTTTCGCTAAAAGATGGCCACGTGGTCCTCGTGGTTGGTTTCGTGTGGCCTTGTGGCCTTGTCCAGTCTACCTTGTCTTATGTGTGGCATAAGACGCCGTTGTGGCTGATAGCCAGCCTTGTCTCTGTGGTCTACTAAGACCGTGTGGCCGTGTGGCCTTGTCTCTGTGGTCTAGCAAGGCCATGTGGCCCAGCGTGGCTCCGATCTGTGGCCACTATGGCCGGTTCTGTGTGGCCCAAGGTGGCCTGGCTCTGTGTGGTCCAAGGCGGCCCTGTTCAGCGTGGCCCAAGGCGGCCTTATCCTGCGCGGCCAAGTGGCCCAGTTTTGTGTGGCCTTGTCTTCATGTGGCCTATAACGGCTCGCTTCCATTGACTCTCCATATACTAATTAGCCTAATTCACAGTTTCATCTTTATTCCTCCTATGCTCACTTCTCTTCCACTCATTTTCAGTGATTAACTGATTGATCAGTTGTAGTACGTCCCAAAACTTATCAAAGTTGTATGAAAGCGTCAGCAACAGACACATGCTAACGTATATACAGCAGCAGTATTTTCAATGCTTAATGTATTATTCTTGCCTTCTTATAATGAAGTCACCTCTTACTAATTAGATTTTTGCCCTAAAGGCGTTATGTCATGCTCATTATTAATTCTCTTCTCTCTCCTTGTTTAGGCTCTCCAGGATACTCAACCGGTGGGTATACTTCTCTTCACCGTTCTTTGGGGTAGGTCACGTCCCGGTGGAATTACTCTTCCACCTTCTTTGGGGGTCGGCTGCGCCCCTGCCTCCACTGCCAGGCAGGAAATGCAGAGTCCGGACCCCCAGATTGTGAGCTTCGGACGGGGCCTACGCCAAAGAACTTACCATTATATTGTTTGTTGAGCTGTCAATAAATAGTTAATTGCACCAGCTTTATTCTCCCGAGTCTTTCTGGTAGAAATGGAAGCTTTAGCATAAGTTCTGCCAGGAAGACTCAATTGCTACATCACCCATTACCTTCTCTTCTATCCAATCAAGTTCTAACACTTGCAGTATAAAAGATGCGTACTTACACTTGTCTGAGTTTGCAGATGCTGACGCTTTCATTCACCTCCACCCTCCTCACCACCAAGACGATTTCTTCCCTTCCATCCTCCCCACCACCACCAGGATGGTCCCTTCCCATACCTCATTGGGGGTCGGCTGCGCCCCTGCCTCCACTGCCAGGCAGGAAATGCAGAGTCCGGACCCCCGGATTGCGAGCTTCGGACGGGGCCTACGCCAAAGAACTTACCATTATATTGTTTGTTGAGCTGTCAATAAATGGTTAATTGCACCAGCTTTATTCTCCCGAGTCTTTCTGGTAGAAATGATAATCTAAGGTTAATAATATCAAAATTAAGAATGAATAACAGCTTGTGTGTTATGCATATTGTTTAAAGAACACAAAAGTCTGGTTCCAGAAGTAAAAATCCCACATATTTTCAACAATGAGAAATGTATTATTATTATTATTATTTTTATTTCAACATTTCATTTTTTTTTTTTTAAATTGCCTTTAATAGTGGAATTGCTGGTGAATAACAGCATTACCTATGATCCTGCTAAAAAAGAGCCACCAACCAGATATTTGCAGCAAACCAAGAGCTCTGCAGAGACCCCACTCCACTGACACACTGTGAATTATGCAGTTAAGTCAATCTCATTACGTTTTCAAAAAATACTTTTTTGCTTCAAATCAAAGTTTGTAATGTTGTGATTCGCCTCGCATTTGGTTGGTTTGGTTCATGGCTTATAACGTTTTTATGAAATATTTTATGAAATGTACTGGAAAAAGACTTCTGGAACAAAGACGGCTGAAAATGTGGGTGCGCACTGTTGTGCTCTATTATTTAAACATTCAGTGAATATGCAATATTACAATGCAAAATATTTGTAGTTTGGGATGTTTTATAGGTATAATGGTGACAATCGTTGGATCTAGTCTCAAAATGAGTGAAGATGAATCACTTTCTTCCATAAGCCACTAATGGTGTTTAGCCATTAACACATGCTCCAGCATCCTACCAAAAACCCTGTTAGCCATCCAAGTCTCCCAACCCAGTGCTGTTCATCTCCTTATTGTATCACTAGAACCCTGAGCTCATCCTAATCTTGAGCCAACTCAAGATCATGGTCCCTTTGTAATAAGGTTGGTAATTAATGAGAAACATAACCAAACAGATTTTGGCTTTGTTACCAGTATTATGGTACATAGATGTGTAATAAACCTTGCCTAAAATCAGACCTCTCCCTCGAACATAGAGAAAAAAGTTATTATACAAGTAATCACAACTGTAATGACTCATTTGCACAAAAGAGGAGGACAGAATGGATATCTGAGCACATTTACACAGGAATAGAAGCTGACAATGAACTCACTGCTGTTCAGTGTGGACTTATTACATTACTTTGTGATGGATTCCAGAGTGATCTTTACAAGGTCATCACGTTTTTGGCTATTCATTACAAATTGTGTCAAAGACTGTCACAATTATGATGATGTAATTGTCAGAAATAATTTAAAGTTTTCAAGACAAAATTACCATTTTAAGTGACTATTTTTCTCCTTCAGTTACAGTTAAAGCTTAATAATATTTACACATAAAACGGAAGTAATTTTTTAACACTGAAAAACAATTTGAAATGTATAATTTCCTTAAAGGCTTTGTAAACACATATTGCATTTTTTTTGTCTAGTCCACCTGAAGATTATATTACGATAATAAAATATTGATTAATATTATTACTTTACTAGTTCACTTGTGTTATTGAAATTTAAAGTGCACAAGGATCATGGTTATCTTAAAAAATCATAATTGGATCAAATAATTATGATCACGTGATAATGTCACAGTGTCTCTTGACAGAATGAGATCAAACGGGGGGGTCCAATAGGAAACTAACAATGGGAGGTTGTTAAAGATTGATACTGAGAAAGAAAGTAAAACAAAAGAAAGTGATATTGTATATTTTCATAGATTCTAGCCTCTCTGTAAGCATAGAGCATTCCTATATGTAGTGACATGTTTGCTGACAAGCCTTGTGATTTTAGCTAGCCTTTGCACATTTCTGCTCTTGCTTGAGAGTGCAATCCATCTTGTCGAATTACTGTAATGTTGAAAGAATAGACCCAATCATTTTTCAGCCCTCGCATTGTCACTTTTGGGTTTGTATAAAAGGCTGTTGACTGGAAAATAAATTAACATAGTAATTCAGACAGGACAAGGAAAAAGAGATCTCATAGGATCATCCGATCCTTGTCAATACAAAAGCCTCAGGTGCTCTTGTTCTTTTAGTATGTGATTCTTCTTCATCTCTAGAAGGCAGCCTGGCATATCTGCCATCTACTCTTAGGCTGCAGGAGGATGTCATCACCTTCTGTTATTTCATATTCCCTTTGTTGTGTCTAGACTTTTGTGTTGAAATTCTTGTTGCTTAGTTCCTATGTTAGTTTTGTAGTCCTTTTGGAGTTTAATTTTATGATTGGTTTAATCTAATTGTTTCCCTAGGTGTTCCTCCTTCCCTTGTTTTCCCTTGTGTATTTAAGCCCTTGTTTCCCCTGGTTTCTTTTTCAGTCTTTTCATGTTTTACTTTATGCTCTGGGCCTTTTTCCCAGTGTTTGTTTCTTTATATTCTAGATATAAAGAGTTATTTTGTTTATCATTGTTTAGTTAATGATAATTAATAGATCCTCGCCTGCCTGCATACAGAAAGACTGACCAAATATGGATCTAGCGGCTGTCCAAATTCTCTTCTTCCGACAAGATTTTCTCCCATTTTGGAATGTCCAATTCCCAATTTGCTCTAAGTTCACGTGGTGGCATGGTGACTTGCCTCAGTACAGATGATGGAGGATGAATCTCAGCTGCCTCCATGTCTGAGACCGTCAACCAGCACATCTTATCACATGGCTGGTTGAGTGCGTTACCACGGAGGCAGCATGTGCAGGCCCATGACATCCACAGCGGCATCTTTGCACAACTCACCATGCGTCCCACCAAGAGCAGACCACATTATAGTGATCACAGGGAGGTTACCCTGTGTGACTCTACCCTCCCTAGCAACCGGGCCAATTTGATTGCTTAGAAAAACCTGGCTGGAGTCACTCAGCACTCCCTTGGATTCAAACTCGCAGGGTGGTAGCCAGCATCTTTACCGCTGAGCTATCCAGGCTCCATATCCATGCTTTTTTAAAACTTGCAAATTTTGTGCACTATCCTGACTGCTCTCTGGTGGTTTTCTTCCGGATCAGTCTGAATAGTGCACTGAAGGAATTGATGCATCCGGCTGATTCTCACTGGAAACTCTGTGAGTATGTGGAATAGACTCTGGAACTTTGCGGTTTCCCTTACACAGTAGATTATGGCTGGAACCCCGGCCATAACCTGCATCCACGGCTCCATGCTCCAAGCCACCCACGGCCAAAGAGCCAGCGGCCATGCCCGCCATGGCCAACGAGCCAGCACCCATGCCTGCCATGGCCAACGAGCCTGTTCTTGAAGTCCGCCCATCCCAGAGCCAGCGTTGCAAGCCTCGGCCATCCCTGAGCCAATGACTATAGCCTCGGCTGCCCAGAACCAGAGTCCTCAGCCATGCAGTCCATTCCCGCAACAGCACTCCCAGCTATCCAGAAGAGCTGGAGGAGAAAAAGGACTCCTGCTCCACAGTTGATTCTAGCACTCACAACCATGGAGGCCATTCCCTGGTCAATGCCTGTACTCTCGGCCACGTAGTTCAGTTCCCAGTCACCAGCTCTTGTCGAGCTTCTCATGCCTCCGCCTTCCATGGATTTGGCCCTCGAGCCTCCCAAGTCTCTGCCTTCAAATCCTCCTCATCTTCCTGCTCAGCCAGCCCTCCTCAGTTCTCAGGCTCCACCAGCACGACCACGGCCTCCTGTCCAACTATATCCAAGGTGATCTTCTGAGTTGTGGTTCTGGCTCTGCCTTGGTCTCCAGCCTCCCTGACTTCACCTGGGTTTTCCATCTCCTGGGCTCCACCCTGGACAACTTTGCCAAAATCTCCACCGTGGGTCACCTTCCCTGCGACTCTGTCAGGGTGTTCCACTCTCCAAGTCCAGTTCCTCCCAAGTCTCCTGCACCACAAGCTCCACCCTAGTCTATTCCTCAAGCACTGTTTTGCCTTGTTCCTCTGCTCCCCTTGCCCCGTCTGCCCCCTGTCAAATTCCCTGGTTGTGCCTAGACTTTTATGTGGAAATTCCTGGAGTTGCTGGCTGTATTTATTGCCCTGCGCAGATTTCTGCCATGGATCCGCAGCAAGCACGTGTTGATTTACTCAGACAACATAGCGTATATAAATCGGCAGGGCGGTGTTCACTCTTGTTTCATGTCTTGTTGGAGTCAGCAGTGGCTGAGGTTGCTCTACAGATGCTTATGCAAAATAAATACCACAGCAGACGTGCTGTCATGACAGGTATCACTCAGCGGAGAGTGGAGACTCCACCCTCAGGTGGTCCAGCTGATTTGGGCTCAGTTCAACAGAGCACAGGAGATTGTTTTCCGAGATTCCACCCACTGCCCACTATGGTTCTCTGATGGAAGCCCCCCTCAGCACAGACACGCTGGTACACAGCTGGCCCCGGGTGTTACGCAAGTATGCATTTCCTCCAGTGAGCTTACTCAAGGTCAGGGAGGACGAGAATGAGTACAGGATCATGTCATTCTTGTTGCCCCCTACTGACCCACTCGGACTTGGTTCTCGGATCTCAAGATCCTCACAAACCTCCACGTCTGGCCCTTGGAAGGGATGCAGAAGATCTAAATGGTCTATCACCAGCCGTCATAGACACGATCACTCAAGCTAGAGCTTCCTCTACAAGGCTTTATGCCCCAAATTGGCACTTATTCGCAAATCGGTGTTCTTCCCAATCTGAAGACTCACAGAGGTGTGCAGTCAGGTCAGTTCACCCTTTCCTGCAGCAGAGGCTGGTGTGGCGGCTGTCCCCCTCCACCTTGAAGGTCTATTTAGCCGCTGTAGCGGCTCACCATGATGCTGTGGACGGTAGAGACAAAACTCTAGACTGTCATTTAAAGGGTTAAACTTATGCCGCGTGACACGTGACACAACAACATGACTCCTACAGATGCATCGACAACAAAAGTGCCTCTGGAAAGAAGAAACTTTAAGTTTTTTTAATGAAACCTGTTTGTGTATAAAGAGTAGTCTCCAATTTCATTTGATGTGCCACTTTAAAAAAAAATTATGTAATTTTCACGTGTCAGGGCGCTGATAAACATGAAGTCCACATATGTAGAAATTTTCTCAAAAGTTGAAACACCATGAAAAAACAAATCAATAAAAAAACACATCTGTTTGTCATTTTGCTTCATTTTAATATATATTTTGTTCTATTTTATTTTGTAATCACTATGCAATACTATTCTATTCATAGCATATTCATATGCATTCCTGTATACAGTATACTGTACATTTCCACATTGAGAAATAAATGGGCTCATCCAAAAGCTGAACAATTTTTGCAATCAGAGGCTTTAAATGGAGTTATGATGAAAATAAGGTACATTTTAAACTGTTCAGAAACTGTTCAGACAGACAGCACACTGGAAGTCATTCACTAAATAGGGAGCAAGGGAGCATCATATAGCTTTCAATTCTGCTTTAAATAGAAATAAATTTCAGCTTTCTATTCCTTGTTTCTATTTTTATTATGCGTTCAATCCTAAAATCCAACCAAAAGTTCAAATTCAAGTTCAGATGATGTTTTGACTACTCAACATGTTTGGCAGACATGGGACAATGGTAATCAGTACACCGATTCAGAATTTCATAATGATACATTTTATTTTAACATGGATGGCTGTGATTGGATGACGCTGCACATAACTTTTTCAGAATTATTAATTCAGCTTTACAGAAAATCAGCTCTAACGTCTCAAAAAAAAAATATTAGCAAATACAGGAAAACTGTGTGTGTTTATTTTGTATTTTTTTGCTTGTTTTTTTGCTTGTTTTATTACAATTCAATAAATTGAAAAATGCATACAGCAGTTATGTAGGGGTCTTACACGTTACCATCTCGGTTACGTATGTAACCTCCGTTCCCTGATGGAGGGAACGAAACATTGTGTTGAAGAAGCGACACTAGGGGTCTCTCTTGAGCGCTGAATATGCCTCTGGTCTATGAAAAAAGGCCAATGAGAAGTTGGCAGACAGTATTTGCATACCCCTCCCCATACATACGGGTATAAAAGTGGGGAACTATGTCGAATACATTCAGGATTTTTCTGAGGAGCCGGAAATTTCTGGCCACTGCAGTGGCTCGGCTCAGCGATGTGGCCGTGAAGACATAAGGTCTCGTTCCCTCCATCAGGAAATGGAGGTTACATACGTAACCGAGACGTTCCCCGTCTGTCGCTCACTTCGACGCTGTGTACGTGTACTGCTGACACAGGAGCGGGCAGGTAATTCAAGTGCACAAGCGACCAACTGTGTCAGACTGCGCGTACCCATCCCCAATGCCCCAAAAAAGTTGTCAGAATCCTTCTGGTTACCCTAGAGGGGAACAAGGCGACACTTGCCAATCTGGGAACGGGAAAAGCCTGGCTGGACCTCTTTTCTCTCTATGTTTCTCGGCATAGAGCAAGAAGAGCCGGGGCCCTTACAAGCATTGAGGGAAGGGGGTCTTACCCAGTTTCCTATTCTTTCAGGAGGAAAAGACCCTGCAGAGGACACACCTGCCCAAAAGGGGAGGTAAAGGTGGCAAATACATCACATGGGTTTTTTAGGCAACATGTGGAACGTGGCGCAGTGGTAGATCCCACCTCCAGGATGGGGGAGTTGCTACAGCATAGCGACCGGAGGTCAGTGAAAACTGCCTAATGGAGACACGGGTCAGCTCATAAGGTGACCTAACCACGGAAATACACACAGGAGGAGTCCGTGTAGGAGGCCTGATCTGTGGAGCACTTTTCCCAGTGCAGGGTAGATTTGAGATACCCGCAGTGAATTGGGTCGGTGAATTCCTCTGCTGAATTGCGGACTCACAGGGCTAGGGAGGATAAACCAGGGACCCGAGTGGGTGGGATCTCCTGGGAGAGAAAGCGCACAGTTTTACCTCGGCCGAGGAAAGGGCACCAGGTGCAAGAGATTCAACCAGCCAGATCGTCAGCGTGTTACCGAGTTCTACCAGCTCAGACCTGAGAAAACACAGGACGATACTGACTCAACCCTGAGATTGTAAAATTTTGCAAAGGTATTAGGTGTTGCCCAACCTGCTGCTCTACATATGTCTGCTAGGGAGGTGCCTCTGGCCAGTACCCACGAGGACGCAATACTCCTTGTTGAGTGCGGACCCGCAAGGGGGGGGGGGGGCACGGCCTGGGTGCGATAGGCCAATGAAATGGCATCCACCACCCAGTGGGAGAGCCTCTGTTTGGAGACAGCGTTCCCTTTCCGCTGTCCCCCAAAGCAGACAAAGAGCTGCTCAGAGCACCTAAAGCTCTGTGTGCGGTCCAAATAGGAACGCAAAGCATGTACGGGACACAGCAATGAAGGGGCTGGGTCTGCCTCCTCCCGGGGACCGCTTGCAGGTTCACTACCTGGTCTCTAAATGGCATGGTAGGAACCTTGGGCACATAGCCCGGTCATGGTCTTAGGATCACATATGTGTCTGCCAGACCGAACTCCAGGCAGGTGTCGCTAACAGAGAACACAGGTCCCCGACCCTCTTGATGGAAGTGAGCGCGATCAGCAGGGCCGTCTTTAGAGAGGGCCAAAGGGGGTCTCTGGAGGCCCGTGAGGACCTACTGAGAGATCCCAGGAGGGGAACAGGCTTGGCCGGGATGGGTTCAACCTCCGGGTGCCTCTTAGGAACCTGATGATTAGGTCGTGCTAACCTAAGGACTTGCCGTCTACTGCATCGTGGTGAGCCGCGATAGCGGCGACATACACCTTCAGGGTGGAAGGGGACAGCCTCCCTTCCAGCCTCTCTTGCAGAAATAAGAGCACTGACCTAACTGCGCACCTCTGTGGGTCTTCAGCACGGGAAGAGCACCAATTCGCGAATGTAACAAGACTCTTTGACAGGGCGGGGAAAAGGAGGACACAAGGACAGGCTTCTGCACACAGGTGAGGGGTCTTTAATCGTTCAACGTAAATGACAGGGATTTCAAACATAAACTTCTGATAACAAACTAAAGCTTTCCATCAACTCAAACTAAACTCATGGGCTGCCAACACTGGACTGGCGTCCCGACTGGTGGTGCTGTGGCTCTTTTATGCCGCTCTCCCCGTGCTCACTGAAATTAGAGACAGGTGTTAGACATATTTTAGCTCAGGTGTAAGCGCCCTTACCGCTCCCCCTCTCCGGACGGGCGCTTCACCACGCCCCCGCTGCCACATACCCCCACCGCCCGACTCAGGCCGGGGCGCAATCCGGCCTGCCTACCACTCCCCCTCCATTTCTGAAAAGGAAGTCGGCGACAGCCATCTGCACCCCCGGTCTGTGGATCACCTCGAACTTAAAAGGCTGGAGAGCTAGATACCAACGGGTGATCCGGGCGTTAGTATCCTTCATGCGGTGGAGCCACTGCAGTGGGGCATGATCAGAGCAGAGGGTGAAGGCCCGCCCCAGCAGGTAGTAGCGGAGTGTGAGGACCGCCCACTTGATGGCCAGACACTCCTTCTCCACGGTGCTATACTTTGTTTCCCTCAAGGAGAGCTTCCTACTGATGTATAGCACCAGGCGCTCCTCCCCCTCCACCACCTGCAAGAGTACGGCCCCCAGCCCCCTGTCTGAAGCGTCCATCTGTAACAAGAAAGGGAGAGAGAAGTTAGGTGAATACAAGAGCGGCCCCCCACAGAGTACGGCTTTAATTTGTGTGAACGCCTGTTGGCACTGCTCCGACCATTGGACCGGATCTGGAGCCCCCTTTTTAGTGAGGTCAGTCAGCGGGCTGGTGACGTCCGAATAATTAGGTACAAACCTTCTGTAGTAGCCAGCCAGCCCCAGGAACTGCCTCACCCCCTTTTTGGTCTTGGGCCTAGGGCAAGTCGCAATCGCCGCGGTTTTATCAATTTGGGGACGCACATCGCCATGGCCCAAGTGGAACCCCAGATACCGCACCTCCACACGCCCAATCGCGCACTTCTTGGGGTTTGCAGTGAGCCCCGCCCACCTCAGCGACTTCAGGACCGCCCTCAGATGTTGTATATGCCGCTGCCAGTCATTACTATAAATAATAATGTCGTCTATGTAGGCAGCGGCGTAAGCAGAGTGCGGCCGGAGGACACGGTCCATTAAATGCTGGAACGTGGCTGGGGCCCCGAACAAACCGAACGGAAGTGTCACGAATTGGTGTAATCCGAACGGCGTGGTGAAGGCCGTTTTTTCTCGGGAGATTGGTGTCAAGGGGATCTGCCAATAACCCTTTGTTAAATCCAATGTCGAATAAAAACGAGCAGTTCCTAACCGATCGAGCAGTTCATCAACGCGGGGCATTGGGTACGCGTCAAATTTAGACACCGCGTTGACCTTTCTGTAATCCACACAGAACCGCACCGACCCGTCACTCTTGGGAACAAGAACGACCGGGCTGGACCAGTCGCTGTGGGATTCTTCTATTACCCCCATATCAAGCATGGCATCCAATTCGTCCCGGACAATTTTCTTTCTATGCTCGGGGAGGCGATAAGGGCGGCAACGAACGACCGCCCCCGGCTCGGTCTCGATATGGTGCTGGATGAGGTTTGTGCGACCCGGCAGGGGAGAAAACACGTCTGCAAATTCCTTCTGCAACCTGGCAACCTCTGCTCGTTGGCACGGGGAGAGGTGGTCTCCATAAATGACCGGGGCATTGAGATCTAGTTTTTGACTTACCTCCGGTCCGAGCTCCGCCCTCTCTGGGACCACCGTAGCCAACGATACAGGGACCGCCTCCCTCCATAATTTAAGGAGGTTGAGGTGGTAAATTTGACGCGCATTCCCCCTATCGGTTCGCTTAACCTCATAATCGAGATCTCCCACTCGTCGTGTGACCTCGAAGGGCCCTTGCCACTTGGCGAGTAATTTGGAGCTCGATGTGGGAAGCAATACAAGAACCTTATCTCCCGGTGCAAATTCCCTCAGCCGCATTCCCCTGTCGTACAGCCGGCATTGACGTTCTTGGGCCCGGAGCAAATTCTCCTGTGTTAGTTTTCCCAAAGTGTGGAGCTTTGCTCTGAGGTCAAGAACGTATTGAATTTCATTTTTGCTATTTGTAGGTCCTTCCTCCCAGCCTTCTCGTAAAACATCTAAGATGCTGCGCGGGCGTCGCCCGTACAACAGCTCAAATGGAGAGAAGCCGGTTGAGGCTTGCGGGACCTCTCGTACTGCAAACAACAGGGGATCGAGCCATCTGTCCCAGTTTTTAGCATCCTTGTGCACGAACTTACGAATCATGTTTTTGAGGGTTTTGTTAAAACGTTCCACTAGGCCATCCGTCTGCGGATGATACACGCTAGTGCGAATCGATTTAATGCCCAATAGATCGTAAAGTTTGCGAAGTGTGCGTGACATAAACGTTGTGCCTTGATCGGTGAGGATTTCTTTTGGAATCCCCACCTGGGAGATTATTTTGAAGAGCGCCCCAGCAACACTACGTGCTGAGATGATGCTTAGAGGCACTGCTTCCGGATATCGCGTTGCGTAATCCACTAGGACTAACACAAAGCGATGTCCCCGTGCTGTCCGCTCTAATGGCCCGACGATTTCCATTCCAATTCTCTCGAAGGGGACCTCGATCAACGGAAGAGGGCGCAATGGCGCTTTTGGGGTGGCCGGTGGGTTTACCAGCTGGCATTCACGGCACGGCGCACACCACCTGCGGACGTCACCGCTAATGCCCGGCCAATAAAAACGGGCTATTAGTCGGAGAAGTGTTTTTCTTTCCCCTAGATGACCCGCCATGGGATTATAATGAGCCGCCTGGAATAACATTTCCCGGCGGCTCCGTGGAATCAAAAGCTGTGTCATATTTTCTTTAGTTTGAGTATCCTGCGTCACTCTATACAGTTGGTCATTTATAATTGAACCCCTGTCAAAGCATCGCACATCACACATCTCCCCACTTTAGTGCAGGACCCATCCATATAAACCCCCCCTAGCACATATTTAAACGCTGGCCAATCGGTCCCCAAAATCAGAGGATGGGTGAGGCGGGGACTAACCGCTGCCTCCACTCTATGCTTTTTCCCCCGGAATTTCACTAACAAGGTCATCATCGGGTACTTGTGAATATCCCCATGCACACACCTCACCCTCACCCGTCTAGCTGTGCCCAAAGCCCCGGGTTGAACCAAGCATTGAAGGATGGTGGTTTGATTGCAACCGGTATCCAGCAATGCTTGGTGTGTACCCCCCTGGATTCTTACTGGAATCCGGTACGCTCCAGCCCGATCGGGGGCAGCATGCGGGGGATCGGAGACCCGAACCACCGTCCTCACTTCCATCATCGGACACTGATCACGGAAGTGGCCCGGGTCCCCGCACCTCCAACAGGCTGGCCCAGGCGCCACACCCGTACCTGCGTCGGCGGACGCCCCCACCTGAGGGGGAGAGCGGCTGAATGTGGCGGGGGGGGGGGTGTGCGTTGCCACCGTGGGTCTCTGCCAGGCTCCTCGCCTGCGGGGTGCAGGAACGGACCCTGGAGGGAAGACAGAGCGAGAGGGGGGAGGGGGATGGGGAAGAGCGGAAAAAACCACAGGGGAAGGGGAGGGAGAGAGAGAGAGAGAGGGCTCGTCCGCCCTTGGGGTCGCCGCCATGTGGTCCTCCGCTAGCTGGATCGCCGCCTCCAGCGACGCCGGGCGGTGGCACTGGACCCACTCCGCCGTCCTCTTGGGCAATCGCTGCGTGAACTGCTCCAGCACCACCTGATCGATCAGTCCCTCGACGTTGCGGTCCCCCACTAGCAGCCACTTCCGGCAGGCATCACGGAGCCGATGGGCAAACGCGAACGGGCGGTCGGTTTTCTCCAACTTCATGGCCCGGAACAGCTGGCGGTTCTCTTCGGGACTCCGACCAACCCGTTGCATGATCGCTCTTCTCAGATCAGCATAGGCCAGGAGGTTCGTTGCAGGCAGTTGCTGAGCCGCGAGTTGGGCTTCCCCGGACAAAAGAGGGACAAGGCGGGCTGCCCACTGATCGCGCGGCCAGCCCCAGATTTCTGCGGTCCGCTCGAAGAGGTCTAAAAACGCTTCGGGGTCGTCCGTTGCCCCCATCTTCTGTAGCGTGGGCGGGGGCAACGGGGAGCGATGGTCCGGGGACGCAGCTGAGGCGGGAGCGACCTCCTGGCTGAGCAGGCTCCGGATGGCATGCCGGTCCTCTGCTTGAGCCCGCATGATCTCAAAGAAACGCCGATCTTGGTCCTCTCGGAGCTCAAGCAGGGACTGATGGTGGCTCTGATGTAGTGCTGCGAGGGACTGGAGGACTTCGGGCCAGCTGGGAGGACTCTACGGGATGACCCTCCATATCTGAAGATCCCGGATTTCGGCACCAGTGTAACAAGACTCTTTGACAGGGCGGGGAAAAGGAGGACATGAGGACAGGCTTCTGCACACAGGTGAGGGGTCTTTAATCGTTCAACGTAAATGACAGGGATTTCAAACATAAACTTCTGATAACAAACTAAAGCTTTCCATCAACTCAAACTAAACTCATGTTGCTAGGCAGTTACCAAGGTGATACTCAAAAGGCTCCTTGCTATCTTGAGTCAAATGAATAAACCGGAAGTCTCTACAATGTTCTGGTGCAGAGATATGTGATTTGTACCATCACCATTTGCAGCACTCTAGCAACCAAACCCCATTGATTTCCATTCAAAATTGCTTAGATGGATATCTCCGGAAGATATCCTTCTGAGCCATTTTGCATGGTAGTTTATAGCCACAAATGCTTGCTAGGGCATGGCTACGCCATTTCCAAGATGATATTCAAGGTTGATTGGTAGCCTGAGTGAAATGAACAACATTTTGATTGGGAGACACGATCCGACAAATTTCTTTCATTGACTTGTCATAGTAGGAAAAACCTTCCCATAGTACCCTATGGGACATTTTGAGATTCATTTTTACCCCTGAGGGTGCACTGTACCCCCCATCCCTTAGAAAATTCAAAGCATAGGTGTCCTCAGTAGGCTGGTCATTTTGACACCTCATTTGTGGGTTTACAACATGTGCTGAAAAAGTCTACGGAAAAAGTATAAGTATGTGAGATTATACTTGCTTCACAAGCACCACTAATAATAATAATAATAATAATAATTTTAAATAGTATATTAGTAGGTTGGCTTTTTCCAAGCCAACCTAATAAGTTTAAATAGTATATCAGTAGTTTGGCTTTTTCAAGCCAACTGAATTAAAGTGGTTGATCACAAATTGGTGACACGAGGCAGAAAATTAGATGCAAATTAACTTTTTTAATTTTTTTGAGTGATTACAACCCATTTTCTTTATCAAACTTTTACAGTTCGAAGTAAGAATTATCAAAATGCTGCTTAAAGTTTTAGGTGGAGGAAAGGATACCTAGGACACCATAGGATACTTTAGGAGCTTTCAAAAAGCATTGCATTTTAACTACCCACTTGCAGAAAGTTTAGGTCAACTAAACATCTCAATAATGCATGTCCACTGGGCTTGTGGGAGAGATCCATCACCCTGATTGGCATGGATGATGATGGGGGCTGTGAAAGGCCAGTATATAAATTCCAGAACTACTATTAGCACTTTATCCTCTGGAGAGGGGGTCATTGGCAGCTGTTTTTAGAACTCTGGCCCATGTACTGCATGCCATTGACTGAGCAGGATGGCTTGGGTCAGAATGTGAGTACGCTTGAGAATGGGCATCTTGAAACTGGCCTCTCTAAAGGGCACCTTCCTCAGACAGACAGGCCTAGAAGAGACTGACTTATCAGGGGATCAAGCAATGATATGATATCATCTGCCTGCCTTCAGCCCAATTACTGTGCTGTGACTTCTTCCCAGTGCTACAGTGAAACTGGGGTGTCAGCGGTAAATACAAAACAGTGCCATTTCTCATTTGCAGGCCTGATTAGGCTTATATTGTGGGGACTCCATCCAGATGAGGCAATGTTTGTCAGATTTGTAATGGTAGGTGGAAAATGAAGGGGCTAATCAACCTTGTGACTGACGGTAATGATCGACCTCAGGTCCTGCTTGTCTATAAACAAAGTGGAAATTCTCCTGTGACGCTTCTATAAATGGTGTGTCTGAGTGTTTAGCTCTACTAGAATAACTTTTCACTTCTTTATGTTGCTGCAAATAAGTAAATATCTTACCTGATTTTCCTGTTATAACATAATGTCTTTATCGGGGTAGAATGCTATTCTGAGATGTGTGTTGGCGCTGTTTTGGCACCACAACCAACACAAAATTAGGCAGGTGGTTTTAATGTTGTGGCTGATCATTGTGTGTGTGTGTGTGTGTGTGTGTGTGTGTGTGTGTGTGTGTGTGTGTGTGTGTGTGTGTGTGTATGTATATATATATACAGTATATACACTACACAACTCAAAAACTGGGGAGATAAATCTAAATCAAACTGACATTTCATTTTTAGATTCATATTCAATATACATGATGTGAACAGACAAATAGTTGAATATAAATATCAATACATGGATCTAAACTATCAATATATTATATAAAATCTACCAATCAGAGAATGACAGTAAATAAGCTTAGCAGTGACCACCCACTCCCATGATACAATATCTCCCTATACTCTCAAACTGCCTGTATTTTTGTATACAGTATATCTGAATATTTTGCAATAAAATTAATAATAAAATAATACATTATTATTATTTAAAACACTTCCGCAACCAAGACGGCTGAAAAAGTGGCTGGTCACTGTTGCACTCTACTGGTTAAGTCAGTGTTGCTATGTCAACCTATGTTTGGCTTATTTAAAGTTTTCATTATTATGTTAAGTACTTTAGCATTTGAAAAATTGCCCACATAACCATTAACATCACTATAAGTTTTCCTGTGCTACGATTACTGAGGCTCCAGTGTATGTCAGTCTGAGAATTCAGAAATTGAATAATAGTGACACCCACTGTGATCCAAATCCTTATTTGCAACTCTATGCCTTGATGTGTTCCACAATTAGCATCCAAATGAAGAGTATAAAGAAAGAACATTTGCCCTGAGATCTATTGCCCTGTCCCAAAACAGACCCTTACAAAGGGCATAGCAGGGTGACTGAGTTGTAGCCCAGATTTGACAGTCCAAGTTAGTACCTTTGGTCCTAATTAAAGTACTACTATGTCTTTATTATCAACAGACATACTCCTTTGTGAAGTTATAATCATTGGCCAACTAAATTTTTAATTTTTCAATCTTCAAATCTTAAAAGCTTAACTGTTAGTCATACTCCAACATTTCTGTTTGCTCTCCAGCCATTGGTTGGTGGGCATGGGATACAAAACTGGTACCAGAGGTTTGCCTGAATGAACAGTGGGTCACAATGAGCACTTTCCCTCTGCTGGAGGAGCTGTGAGCCTTTTGATAGAATGAGATCAATTCAGGAATAGTGATAGCTGGAACTGATTGAGAGGCCCACTCATAGCTCTTTTCCACCTATATGGTTTGTGTGTGGGTTCCTGGTCTGGTGTGAATTCTCAAACTGTTCCGTGCATTTCCACCGCAGAAAAGGGTGTCCCGGGGCTTACTGGTCTCTACACAGGAACCAATTATGTCAGGGGATGAGGGTAGGATATTGTTTTTTCACCATGGTAAAGTTCTCCCAAACAATAGCAGTAGCTACCATCTGCAGCATGGAGTACTTCACTCTATAACAACAATAAAAATCCACAAAATTATCAGACATCAAAAGCGTTCAGGTAACGCGATGAAACGAATGCTCAAATTGCGATATGGTATTTACGAAGATCAAAGATAAACTAGAGAGATGAAAAATGAAAACAATACTCTACGAGGATGAAAATACAGCACGAAATGATGCACGCAATCTTCAATCAGACAACTGACCAAATCATAAACAAATTGAAAAACACTTCATGGAGTACAGGGATCATAAGAAGGACATAAGCAAAAGCCTAAAAAAGATTTAGACTCAGACAACGACCAGCCTGTTAATTTAGCCAGTAACACTCGTGATCAACAGTAAATCGCCAGTGTCCTCTGTAGCTAATCTCAGTAAGTTGTTATATTTGACAATTACTATTTATGCTATAGCAAAAATCCAAATACAACCATCTGCTACACCAATGCTAGTAATGATTCCGCTGCAACAGTTTACAGAACTAAGCAAGTGAAGCCATAGTTCATCCAATATAATGTAATTACATTACCTGTTGTCTTTAGCGTAGATGTTGTCTCTCACAATCTTGTTGAGCAATGTAATAACAATAGATTGCATTAATCTATGTGTTTAAATATGTCCTCAAAAACCAGAGTAAAAGCTGTATACAAACACACTGTTACGCACCATGTTTGAGGGGGTCACATGAAACTACCATGTAGACAGAAACCCATTACGTCACCGTTTGGCTCTCAGGTCAGTGGAAAAGCTCAGCCAGTTTATGATAGGCTCCAGATTGCCCTGGTTGTGAACCAGTGGTGCACAGGCTCGGTACGAGAACCACTGCAATTTTGGTGAAAAAGGGCTATCAAAGGAACAAAGTACAAACTGATTTTTATTATACTTCAACTCCTCCTGATCCTTTCTTTGCATGTCTGTGACAGGAATAAATCATATAAATTGTTCCCTGACACCCCTTCTACCATTCTGGAAAATTATAATTGAAACATTAATAGGACATTATTAGGCCGTGTGTCCTGGTAACCTTTGAAATAATTCTCTGTATAATTGTATGTATGCATTCAATCTGACCAACAGGAATCCAGAGTAATTAAACATGAGGTGACGAGACTCATCTGGGCATGTCTTATATTTTGTTTGCATCTCAGAGCAGTGTGGACTGCCATTGGGTGCAACAGATGCATTTGTTGATATTTATGACACCAAGTATATTTTCAGTACTTATAATGGGGGGGGGGTACAACTCTCTTTGAATTAGATTATTTGACCTTAACAACTTAAAGCATGAGTTTAACTGTAGTGTGTTATTGGTAACCCTGTGTCTGAACACCATTACAACACAGACTCTGCAGTCCAGCCAATATGTAGTTTGTTGCATTAAACTGTACCTAAATTGTGTGTGATTATGGTTTTCTCTTGCAGTGTTGAGGAGAGATGGGTTGTCTGTAACAACTATCTCCTATAATTCTCCATTCCTCAGTCCTGTAGGAAAATTTGGAATGGTGAACCCTTCTCTCATCAGTGTGACAATGTCATTTGGGATCTTTTGACAAATATTGTCTTGACAGATCAAATTACTAATGTACTTGGGCATAAATATGTGTATTATCCACTTCAGCAAATTAGAACAACCAGCCATCTGAAATTGACAATTCTCAGTTGGGTAGTTCCCAAATTGCTGTTTTATTTGGCAGCGATTGGTGTGTTTTCTGCAGGCATTGTCTTCTTACTTTTTTCCTTCATTTTTTTCTAATATGTCATTTATGAGATCTAAAAAAAGATGTCACAGAGCTCTGATAACAAGAGAGGACTTCTGCAGCTAAAACTAATTTTTATTTGATCCTCATCGCTGCCATCACCATCCCCATCATTTTTAAATGATTTTTAGTCAATATTCATATCGCATTATAGATTTGAATGAATTATGGCAAGACAAAATATCACGTAAGAATGGATAATTGCAGTATGCTGAACTCTGATTGTGCTCATTACTTTCCAACAATGCATTTTCTCTCTTTTTCTCTCCAGTCGAGGTGAATCTATTCCATTATGAGCCATTTGAAGGCAAATTAAAAAACGAGTGTGATGGAAACATGCAATACTGATGAATTTAGACAAGGAGACAAAGTGGAGAACATTTAATAGTTTAATAATAAGCTGCAGTATACATTCAGTGATAATTCCGTTTTTCATGTTTCCAGAAGCTGTTTGGTGAGACCAGCCAAAAAACTCAGCAACTAGATCTATCTATATCTTTTTTCACACATTGCTGTTGTTTGTACGTTCCACATTGTAAAATGAGTATTGCAAAGAAACCGATAATCCTCTGATGTGGTTGCAATATCTCTCAAGACTCTCCATTCATTGCTATGGCAATTCCACAAAATATGTTTTGTCGTGTTTGCTGAAAAACAAACCTGTTTTGTTGTGCTTGGTACAGCGTTTTTTAAATCAGTTCTAAAAAAATTATGTAAAGAGGGCTGTATTTGATGATAGATAACAAAGCATCTGTATCTTTAACAGGAGGGCTTGCTTTACATGTAACTTATATCCATTTAGCAGATGCTAGCGTGAGTGCTTCTCAAACATATTACTTCAGAAATGAGTGGAAGTGCCTCAACTGACAGGAAATGATAGTGTTACTCTTGCCTTTACTTGAGTATTAAGATTAAACAACAACCTGTTATCTTGAATGTTTATGTTATCGCAGCCCCCCCCCCCCACCCCCTTTTTTTTTTTTTTTTGGTTTCTTTTGCTATCTCACTCTAAGCTCATTGCATTGACACACTACTCTTGGTGTTTTTTGTTTTTTTTTGTAATTATTTTTTGTCTTTTTGTCTTTTTGCCCACACAGAAACTTGATGGCACAAGAACTGACCAATAAGAAACTCTTTTACAACAAGTTAGACTGCAATCAACAGTTGCCAGGGGTAACACAGTGAACAAAAATTCAAGATAAATTGAAAATTAAATAAAAAAGGTAATAAAAAGGGTGTGGGGGGGGGGGGGGGGGGGGGGGGTTTGTGGAGCCAGTTAATTTCAAGTATAACTTACCAATAAAATAACTACACATCATTAAATATTCTCATTATACATTAAAAATTATTTATAAAATATATTTTGGCATAGTTTTTTTTTTTCTTTTTTGTGTTTGTGTACAAACGCTACTGTAGCTTTAGTTGAACACCAATGTTTATTTTTTCAGTTTTTACTTTCTCAACAAAACATTAAAGGGATTGTCACATAACAACATATTATTCAAAATAATAGTAGTAAACCCTAAACAGAGATTCACATAGCAAGACGTAAGTGACGACCCCTTCTATCCTAGCCCCATAGTCAAAAACCAAAAAAGTACAAGACCAGTGCACAAAGTTCTAGTAAACTGCGCTCCACTGGCTACAATCAGGAAAGGGCACAGGAGATTTTAAGAGCAACAAGTCTCATGTTTTCTTCTTTTATTGAGATATATATGTATATATATATATATATATATATATATATATATATAGACAGAGAGAGAGAGAGAGAGAGAGAGAGAGAGAGAGAGAGAGAGAGAGAGAGAGAGAGATTTATATGTGGCTTGAAGTCTTGGGGATCAGTCTCTCCCTATTCCAGTTTTTCAGTGAGCTTGAGCTGATAGCACAACTTCATTTAGCTCCATCTGTGATAGAAAATAAGCACTGTAATGAGCTCTTGGTTTTCTGACATTGAAATGTCTTGAGGGAAACAGAGAAGGCTCATCTTATCAGACCAGTTAGAAGCCACTGAAATGAGATCTGCAGGAGAATTCTTATGCGCTCTCCCATAATCAGACAATGTTGCGAGAGTGCAGTTGGACAGCACGTCAGATGGCAAGAGTCCTGCTAATGTAAGTCACTATCTGTAGCATCTGAGAGACCCACATTCTCTTCAGGAACAGTGAGCGGTTTGGCAGCTGAAACAAAAACTGCTTACCAAAGAAGGCATTATAAGAAAGAAGTCTCTTTAAAGTCTACAAGGCATGACTTTACTCAGGTGTCACCAGCGGTGCATTGGAAGGTATTTTTCCTAAGGGTAAGATGCAAGGACGGGTTTGATCTTGTCACGCAGCACACAGTAACCAGCCTGTCCACTGCAGACAGACAATTGCGACAAATATGCAAGCATTGCTGTTACTAACAAGCCACAATGACAGTCTGAGCTCACAGACACATTTTCAGCTTAGTTTGTTCGGTCTCTGGATTACTTCGTACTCTTGAGAATATGTTGTGCTGCAAATATGTCTTCCTTCCCCGGCTCATTCAGCTTGACACTTTCAAAAGCACACAAATACACATATACACACAGCAACACATACTCAGAATAGTGTATGCTCTCTGTGTATACATGGGAGCCAGTTAAAGCACAATGTCTTTTAGGCGTTTACTGCTGGGGGACTCCTTCTCACGGCCATCCTGCAGGAGCGTGTTGATCTCCCGCATTGCCGGCTCACTGTCCTTTCCCTCCGGCTGCCGCAGCATGCTGTGGTTGGCTATGCGCTCTGCATCACGGCACTTCAGTGTGTTGTAGGTGGAGGGTGGCTTGGACTGGGGGCTCTTCAGGTGCACAGGGGAAGTGATGGGGCTGACAGCCTCTCGACCGTTTCCAGCCTCACGGATGGCACCATTGGTTTTTGGGCTGCAGATGGCTGGCTCTGCCGTTTGTCGCCTGATCCTCTGTTCGCCCCGCTCTTCATCCGGCCCATCTTTGCCAAAGGTGGCAAAAGTCCTTTTGGTGGTGCCACAGTCCTCATAATGAGGTACATCTATGGTGGTGGCCTCAATGGACAGAGCAATAACATTGCGGCCGTGTTCGGGAGACTTCGCTCTGGCCGGCTTTTGCACGCGAGGCATCCAGCAGCGATCCGAGTGGCCCAGGATACGACACTCATCTTGGCAGTGAAACCCCTCAGACTGATCTGCAGAGAGAGACAGAAAGAGTTAATTTTGTTGCCTAAACTGTGCAGTTCCCACATCTTCTGCTTATTTGTGCTCTCTTTTATGCATTTCATAATTTCACAATTTGGGAACTTTCATCTTTCTAGCACATGTCAGAGCTAGAATAGGCATAGCTAAATTTCTCCACTCCATTTTTAACGCAAGCTTTTGCCTGGCACTACTACTTCAACAGGTTTCTACGCTAGAACTATTGAGGGTCTTCAATTAAAGTTGCATTGCTAAATCAAATGTGAATTCCAATCATTTGAGTAATTGTTTCACTCTGTTGCCAGGCTTGATGAAAAGAGTGTTTAGACAGTGCAATCAGAGTTTTCAGCATGAGGGACACTGGGAAATTATCCCATTGTTATATGCTGAACATTGTGCTCTGTCTCTGTCATCTATCTGGCAGATATAAATATGTAATACTATTTAAAGCTGTTGTGCTGTTAAAATATATTGTGTGAGCCAGTATTACTACAGATCTATTCTTTGTTGTTATGGAGGGAAGGGCTTTCAAGTTGCTTTTTGTATCATTATAACAACAAAAAAGCTGGGCTTTCATTCCCTCAAATTGAGGAGCTTGAACTCTTTTCTCGTACCTTTTATTTAAAAGAGACGCATCCATAATAATAAAGGCAGCTCTCTTTTTATGAGCAGTCAGCCGAAAACAGCTTTTCATGCAGAGTCCTTTGACTCCATGCATATTTCATTATTGGCCATCTGGGTGGACAGCACGACAAGGGCACTCTACCTGCTTAAATGTTTACTAATATACATAAATGGCATTTGCATATCAAAATCACTTCCCAAAAGCTTTTCCAAAGTGTCTTCTGATTGCTGTATACACACTCACTGCTCACATTTAATAAATACAAGCATAATGTTTCATATACGCTGATTCAGTGGTAGTTTTTTTTTCTTCTATTTTATTGGCTACTCCTACACAAACATACCATATTTGGAACACAAGGGGACAATTGTTACTCTTGATTGTCACCAATAGGCCTAATTTGTCGTAGGACAGGTTCCCACCCCTACCAACAAAAATAGTAAGAGTAGCTGTCACACAGATGTTTGTTGACACAATTTGTCAGCTTCCCTATTGGTAAATCAGCCCAAGGGTCGAGACCCTGCACCACATTTTTAGCCCACAGTGACTAGGGATTTTGGGAAGGATTCACACATGTAGATCTGGCACTCCAAGCTTGACGGATCATCTAATTAAAATCACTAATGATCTGCTCTTCCTGGATTCTGAGGGACAATGCAGCTTTGGGCCCTGAATCAATATTTAAAGATTTAAGCATTGCATTCCAAGGATTCGCTGCCAAAGCTGTTGCCCTTAAAATGGGATTTGATGAGATTGACGGATTACTGACTGAAGGGGACACTTCTGATCTCCTGTGACATATGAGAGCTCCTGATTGAAGTCATAAAAAATATGTTTGCCTACGTGCATCTTGATGCATTATGGGAGATAGTTTACCTAAATATAGATGCCAATATACACACCCAGACGGGCACAAACATGATTGCTCACACTAAAACTCACAGCCAAGCAGCAGGGAGAATAGATAAATTAAATTGAAAAAGTAAAAAATAATTTGGAAAGTAAAGCTCTGAATCGACTATCGTATCTCAAGTGGCTCAAATTTAGCCCGTAATTAACAGCCCCTGTGAACACACACACACACACACACACACACACACACACACACACACACACACACACACAAGTCCACATCTTGAAAGGGCTTTTCATCACCAAAAGTCAATGTTATCACCATAGCAACAAGGGTGAGTCTCACCATTATCCACATATACAGCGACAGATGACCGAGGACACCACATCTGCCACACTCAATTTGCCAACCCAGAATTCCTCCTTTTATAAGAATCTGCTTTTTTACAGAAGCATGGATTTATCTGCATCCTGTGGATCAATATGGGGCACTTTGACAGATTCAAGTCATTCTCACCTCTTGAATACTCAAGGCATAAAAAAAGCTAATTTTCCAATTCCCCTCTCTTATGACAAAAGGACAAGCACATATGTTGAACGTTGTTGACTTTTTTAGCCTCAGTCCTTTAGAGGATCTCTTGTAAATTAGATAGCTCTGAAAGCAAAATACAATTAACAGCTCTCTCACATCCTGTCACTGGTTAATCCACAAAACTCACCTATGTTTCTCTCAAAGGTCTGTACTAACCACATAACAAACTGCAGTAAGACATGACAGCATGTCGACCCCTGACAGAACAAGAATATTTTTCCTATCATTTTTCTTAGAGAGATAGACAAATATAATGTCAACAAATTAAGCAATTAAAGCTTCAATGCAGCTGATCTTTTAGTCAAGCACAAGAGATCAGTGAAAAGCATACAGCCCTCCTACAGAGAAAGTCTACTGATATTTATCAGGAAAATACGTTTGCCAATCAGTTCCGGGAACAGACTTAAAAATACAGTCCAGAGCACTACGTCAGTAGGAACATTTCCTATCTTGACCTTCTAATTATGGTCTTGGCTCTGGCAAAAGGCAGAAGCTTGCTATGTTAGTTGAAATAGTAATAATAGTAAAGTAAAGAGTTAAATAATGTCATGGGGATGAAAGCATTGCTGACAAATGGGAAACACTGAGTTTTAATTTCATGCTGAGGGAAAAAAAGAATACATAATGCATTTGGGAGCCCTTTAAATATGGGCACCCTGATCAGCATACTGCAGGGCCATAGAATAATAAATAGTGCCACTTGTAAGGCAAACGCTGAATTCTCGTAACAGAAATCCACCACCACTCTCTTTTTGTAGCAGAATCACATAGGTATACTTCAACAGGAGCAAATAATGCACACAATCAGATCTGCCTCCTCATTATGAGCCAAAACTATACCATAACTCATGTCTAAAACTGAGGTTATTGTGGCTGCTGTGACTGACAGGGCAGCTAAAAGGCGACACTATGCTCCCTCCTTTACCTTAACTATACAAAAAGGGGTTTTAATTCATTAAAATAATGTCTGTTGTCTATGTAAACATGGCTAAATGAGCTAAATTTGTGGGTGGGCTACATACCCAAAACAAAAGCAATGGCTTTAAAAAGAAATCTTAACACCTTATGTGTAACTGCCAGACATTCAACTTGTTTTGCAGCTATTATGCTGCTTCTTGGAAAACACTCTTTCTTTTCTCTCCAAACATGTGGGTATAGGTGCTGGGGCTCTGCAGTGTTGATGTAATCCAGTAAGAGGGCCGAGGGAATCTCGCTAATGTACCTGTTTAGACAGGCTTGGGCTGGGAGAAGAATGAGGGAGAGTGGGCTTACTCACACACACTCTGAAACACACAGCGACAAGAGATGTATTTTGCAACCACGGGGCCTTGCAGACTTGACACTATTCAGTCACTTTGGATTTACAGGCTGAGGAAAAATGTCATTTCTTTTGAGGAACAAGGTAAAATGAGCACCACATTTCTAATAAATCAAACAGTCCTGAGCTACACGATGATGTATTGGTTTAAAGATTAACCATATTAAACAATAGTTTGATGTGATACAATTTTGGGCATAACGGCTGTATAAATCATATCCACACATTCTGCCTAAAATGGCTTTAGTAATTGTTCTTCCTTTTGTCTCATTCAATTGTTGTTCTGTGTATCCGACTGTTGAAACAATACAGCTACAGCCAGATCCTGAGAGAAATAATATCTTGGAGTGAGAGGGTGGACATCAGTTCTGGCGTTTGCCTTGTTTCATTCTTCTCACTGCAGGTGAGGAGGCCACTGGCATTGTATGAGAGAAAATAGGTGCCACATTAAACCGTGTGACCTCTTTAAGACTAACCATCTACAGATCACTCTTTTGAGATAGGCCTTTTCACTGCAGGGTCTTGGCTGGATTTAGTTGCATACTAGCACATCTGGAGCACAGCCATGCATTTGTGAATGTCCAGCAGTTGTTTGTTAATTGCTCTCCATGTTCAATTGGCTATATGAGAGACTGATCAAGTCTGCATTTGAATAAACGTCATGCAGGCATTGTTCATTTTATTCACATTGCTCGTTGTAGGCGCAGGGAGTACTCGGGAGGTCCAGGGTAGCTCTGCGGTGCTTTCATCCAGGCTAGAGGTCACATTGGGAACCTCGTCTCCACTCTAACACTATTGCTTGCTACCATGCACAGGCTAGGACAAGCCAGGCAGACGTTGGGGCTTCCCACAAGGGAGAGCCCAAGTGCTGCTGTCATCCCAGCCAGACAATTCAGTCTGTGCACCATAAATCAGCCGCAAGCCCTTAGGCCTGTGGGACCACAAGGTGGAGTGTGATGGTCTTGTTTTTACAAACAGTGGAGGAGGATGCATCACTGAGCCACGAAGACGGCACTCAGTGCTGAGACTTTCCCATCTAGAGCTGCTCTCTAACAATCTCAATCCATCTGCTCCACTCTTTCTTTCTTTCCCTGTTCCACGCCATCTCAAAATGTCATGTTTCCTGTACATCTGTTTTGCTATCTTCTGTGGCTCCTTCAGGAAATTGACCTTGACATCTTCCATCTTCCTTCACTCTATGCTCAAGTATTAATTATTAAGGATATTATACTCCATGCTTAGCCTTGTAAAGGACTGTAACGTGGACGGCATATCAAGAGTTCCCTGTGCCTGCTTCCATTTCTTAACATTAGTACCAGTCAATTTATCAGGAAGTAAATCAGGGTCTGGTCTGTCCTGCTCTGGTAAGTTTGTCTGACAGTCAGTCTCCTCAGAGAATCCATTCTGCACTACTTTAGCCTCAAACACACACTGACAGCTTAACTTATATCTGTGGTTTACCACTGCACCATTCCTTCAACCGCTGCCATCTGTGTGAATTAGTACCACAGCTCAAAATATGTACCCCCTCCTCTCTCCTCCCGCCCCATCAGACCCTCCATGGCAGATCCTAGTTAAAGGATGAATTTCTAAACTGATGCTGACAAACAATACGGTTGTCTAATGTTGGTGCAAACCGTATCTGCTTAATAGCTGTGTAATTACACAAGGAAAAAAGGGCATTTGTGGTTCTATATTATGAATCACTTTGAGCCTCTTTATGTAAGAGAAGAGGGGGTGGGAGCTAGCAAATGAAATGAGCTCAACTTGTTCCATGTTTCACACAGGTGGAATCTTGATCATTTTACTTTATCGCCAGGGACTGTTTAATAAAGCAATTTGCCATTGACATCCATTGTCATTTTACACTCAATTCAGACATCTGTTTACTATGAAAAAGGCAACTGAATCTTAAAGCTGAAAGCATTGGCATGTAGCAACTTGGAGTCATTTCAAGGCATCAAGAATAGCTCAGTAATTATTGTTACAGATTTTCCGATTTGATTCTGATTCACAAGCCATGATTCGATTAAATTAAATTCAGTGTTTACATTTATCATTTGCACTTTTTACAAGTATTTACATTGTCATGTGGATTGTGTGGATCTCGTTTTTGGACACACAGAACTCTACTAGTAAACTCTAATACCAAGTCACTACACAACTCAATCACGGGTGAGTTAAATCTGAACATTTACCAGACAGTGGCAAATTACAGACTAATTAAAGTGTGGAATTTGGTAGCATACAGATTTAAAAATCAATATCAAGATTCAAATGAAGATCACAGTTCATCTGAAAATCTGTATTTTTACCCAGTCCTTGCATACAGTATGAAATTAATATAAAATGGTTGATCATGAATGGTGATGTAGGCTTTTCACAGTGATCAGTATACTAATACACTGTGCACAGGGCCATAGCAACTGGCTTTCTGCTCCAGGTTTTAAACAAGGCCAAAGAGCTCCATACTTCATAGCCACTATGAGGAGTTAAACTGGACCAAAGGGTTAGACTCTATTGAGTAGAGCCACAGAATGACATCTTCTCCCTGTTGTTGTTAAACTGCTCCCTTATAGCTTTTCTTTGGTAAATGTCATGGACTGAGAAGTGGATAGCATGCTAGCACAGGCATTTTATGTCTCTGCACCATTTATGGGTTGGGAAATTACAGATTCCTTCATTAGTTTTTGACAAGCACAGAGGAAGCTATTGTAGTGGTCCTCGACCTTCAAATATCCTTGATCATGGCAGACTCCAAATTAACTCATAGATTTGGCAGCCATCAAGGGATGCATGCTAAAGCGGCTGCCCATTTGAGCATAGTCACAAGGGCTGGCTTTTCTTTTCCAAAAGGATTGGTTTGTGGAGGACATCTTTAAATACTCTGTAACAAATGCTGCATTCTGTGTTTAAACTTGACCGAGCAATGTAGCTAATTTACTCAGAAACCCTTGAGTCTGAGAAGAGCAACAAAAACGACAGTAAATTACATCTGTGAGGGAACGAGCTGGGCTTTGGGGGGGGGTCGCTGGCTGCATAGAATTAAATGATCTGTGAGAAGCACATTGCCGAAGTTAGTGAGCCCCTCTGAAATCTGCAGGCCAGGCTTCTTTACTTGAAGCACGCCTGTGAGATATTGTTCTATTAGGGCTTTATTTGCTATTCATAAAGCATCCAGCCAAGAGAATGTAACTGGCTTCAGGGCAGGTTTGGCAAAAATAGATTTGTGGGTGGATGAGTGTACAGTTTTTCTTCTGTTTACTTTTCCTTTCTTGACCTCCCTTCTTTTACTCTAATTTATATTTCAGTCAATTTCAATCAATTATTGATTGCATATGATTTGCACAGAGTAAAATGAAAAGACTAATTCATTCAATTTTAAATCAGAGAACTATGTAAATTTTGAACTCCATTCTTCTGTACATTTTTAAGTAATCATCAAAAGCTAAAGTACCATTTCCATCTGGGATTAAGCTACTTTTCGGGTGATCCGATCACATGTGGTCAGCCCTAAATACAGATCTAAGCGGGATATAAAACGGTTTGTGATCAGATCACAGACACCACATACGAATGTGGTCAAAATGCATGTGTCCACATCGCATCTGAGGTGTAAACCGTAATCTGTCCTGAATGCGTCCCTGCCGTTAAAATGTGTTTAAAATTTGCCATTTAAAAGCGGCTTTAAAAGGAAAAACTATCTGATCATAAAATTTAAAAAAGCGGATACAAACACAATCACAAGAGTTTCATAGATCTCTTTGGTGTGTCTGATATTAACACTGATGACAAGCAAGAACCCCTGAAGCTCCTTTAATACAGATAATCCACTAAAATAATGGATAATTCTACTTGACATGTTGCATTTGTGCTTAGATTAAATTTCAACTGATTAATTATATCGTCATGAAACAGAGATTCCCTCCCATTGTCCATTTGGTCGAACCACTTCCACTTTTCCTTGATGATTCTGTATTCACTTAAGTTTTTTTAACTTTTCCCTACACTGTTGGTAGGTCCTGTGGTAGCCGTGTGCGGCCAACAGCTGAGACACTTCCTGAGAGACTTTTTCGTTTTGCTCATCGCTAACGAGCGGACCGTCTGCACCTCGTTTATTGACCACGGCGTGGTTTTGCAAACAGCCATTTCATTTTTCACAATTCGAAAGTCGCTTGAACAAATATACTGTTATTGCTGTTGCTAACTTTAAAAGTAGCAGGTTGATGTCGCGTGTGGGAAATCCAGTGACGCTGGTAGTGACGATTCTCCCTGACCAATCAGTGATCTGCAGGATTTTGACGTCACATTTAGTATCGGCTCGGCTCGCTTGGAACCTCAACTGAGGTGGTAGTAAAAAAAGTATCAGTATCAGTACTATCCACAGTGAAAAACCCACAAAAAGCAAGCAGAGTCGAGTTGAGTCGAGTTGTACAGTGCAGTGGAAAAGCCCCATATGACTCATGTATTGATCATAGCAAAAGTGGCAAGTTAACACAGAAAATAAATCCCTTTATATCATCTCCCATGGCTGGTATGGCTTCATCTTCCTGCTATTGTGCCATTAAAATGTTTAGAGTCTTGTTTTATTCAGTGGGAATAAAGTAGATGCCCTGTTCCTGTCAGACCTAGACTGACACAAATGCACCTGGACACAATGCAACCTGAGAGCCTAAAATCAATGTGTCTTCCCTGCAACAGCTGGGGCCAAATACGTCAGTTGAATACTATTATCTCCAGACATTCCCTGGGAGACGTTTGCGAGCGGCCTGCTTGCATGGACTCTGTTACATAATTAATGCAATGTGCCTTCTCATTCAGGCTTGTTCAATGCGTCAGCCTTGGCTATGAGTTTTATCATTTGTTTTATCTTGTTTTCAAGCTAGTCCATTCTCTGTATCCCTCACTTTCTTGCATTCTTTTGTCTATCTCTCCCTATTCTTCATGCTCTTGTCTGCCTCGTACTCCCCTACTTTCTTTTAAACACCTCTTTCCCTCATGCCCCTTCTTTCTCTCCCATGGTCTCGTTCTTTCATTTTTCATACATTTTTGGAGATAAAGCAGGGAAATTGGACAATATCTGACTGATTGTTTATTTAGTCTTTTATTAATTTATTTTTGTTGTTGTATGTATATAGAAAGTGACTTAATTAAGGATGGGTTGCAAAGTGATACCTGCTATGGAGGATCTGCATCTCTTTAAATCATCATCAATGCCCAGCCCTCCTGTCGCCACCTGAGTCTAGGCACATGAATGGAGAGGGTGGCCAAAAGTAGGGGTAAGACAATGGAGCCCTGCTGGATCGCCAATGCTTTATGAACATCATCAACATTGCTCTTATATTCTGAAACACAAGTCCAGGTGCAATATAGACGTGTCGGCTCTTAAACAATACCTGTCTGGCCCCTTTAACAGGGGCACCTTGCCTCTTTTTTTCACATCCATATGGACACTTAAAGTGTCCCTTTTTATTTGTATTTAAAATAAAAGCCTCTCCAAGGTGTGTGCAAAAAAAAAATAGATGCCCAAAAAGACGTCAGGCTTCAGCTGCCACACAGCAATACTGACCATACATTGCACTGTGTAATACTGAGTCAAATAGACAGGCTTTTGTAGAGGGAGAGGCACTGCAGCTGAAAAAGCAACAGCCTTTGCTTTGACTCACAGCTAAAACAATGGTGAGGGGACATACAGTATGTGACTGCTTGTCTATATGCTGCAAAACTTACCTTAAAGCATGAGTCACACACTGAGCAGAGACAGCATTGGGGCGTATTCCTCAGCATGGAATGCTATAAAAACCCTGACATCACAATATTTTTAAACACAGTCCCCTGAGTAATAGGTTGGAGGAAAACAGACAGTGTTAGACAATGCAGACTCCAGTTGAGTCAAATGTTGTCAGTGGGTCAATGGCGACAGGAGGCACCCTGTTGTGCCAGAGGGGTGGGTGGGATTGCGCAAGGCATAATATGGGAAATGTTTCTGTGGCTGAAGTTAATTGGATTTCACTAGTGCCCACTCTTGGCCTCATACAGGGCTGTGACATTAAATGTCCTTATCTGCTGTATTACAGGAGTGTAAGACAGAGTACAAAAAAGCGACTGGTCTTAAAAGGAGCCCAACTGACCATTCCCAATCACTTCTTTTGCTCTACCACATTCCCATTCCAACTGTGGCAGTGCTTGTCTGCAAGGGTGGGCATGTTAGATTTGGCATAGTATTTATCACAATCGGGTTGTGGTCTTTATTTAGGGTCAGGAGCAAAGTCCACCAGAGGAGCTTCACATGCTTTAAGAAGATGGGCCAATGATCTCATGAAGGCCTGTAGATTGTTAATGATAAATCATATAATGACAGTTTAGGATTGGATGGAGACTTATTAAGATGTATTAGATTTTTGATGTTACTGTGAGAGAAATTACGAGACAGCAAGAGGTTCTTTTTATTGTTGGCATGGAAAGACAAAAGGGTCTAAGCCACCGCTGCACTGTTTGGCCCAGTTGATTTTGTTGATCTCCAAACTTGCAGTGCAGCAGCCCATTCCAACCTAGTCTTTAATGGATTGTGCACAAAAGCAGGAAAGCATCATTAAAAAACCCATTCTGAGGTCTCCCTGTCTGCCATTAAATTTAACAGCCTCTGAAGAAAAAAGGTTGCTTAAACTTTGGGGAGAGTGGACTGCTTTGCGGGAATGGAAGGAGAGTATTTGCACATAAATGTTTTCAGGGAGGGGGTCTGGATCGTAAGGCTGAGTTTATAAAGCACATACGCCTTTGGGCAAGGTGGGGAGAGCCTCCCAAGGTTTATGAATGTAACTGATCTCACTCTCTGGTCCCTGTCTTTAATCTTTCATCAGCGGCTGATAATCTGGCCTGGCTGTAGTCATTTATGTCAAGGAGGGAGGATAGTTTTGCAGAAGAAATGCATTTTAACCTAGTTAGATCATCTGAATGAAAGTGACAGAGGATGCAGTGAGGACAAAAGATGAAGGGGTGAGAAGATAAAGACGTGCCTGTGAACTCGGTCAGTCATCCCCTACAGTGCAGTCACAAACCGTTTGATGGTATGTCTTAGCGTATGCATTTTTGCTGTCAAAGGTCTTAATCCTGATCATTTTATGTTTACATCAGGACAAATGACTACAGATCAGAGTGGCAGGGTTTGAACCTTTTCTTAATGGATTTAATTATCTGAAACAAGCAGGCAGCATCATTTTATAGTTTCACAGTATAAAATTATTCTTGTTGAGTCATAATACGGGACAGATAAATGTAATGACATGCTAGTTGAGATTTGTATGAAGAAAATATAGCAGGAAAGAGAATGGAGTAGAGCTTTAAAAAAACATTGTTTATTTTTCTGAAAGGAGAGCCCTTATACACTCAGATGCACACAGTGTTAATATTAAAGGGGGTTAAAAGAGAAATTCGAGCTACCGCAGTGACAGAGCAGACAGCTCTCCCTCTTATTTTCCTTTTCTCTGTTTTTTCTCTCACTTTTCCATCTCTCTCATTCACTCATGCCCCCCCCCCCCCCACTCTCTCGCTCTTTTCTACCCAGCTGCAGTGATAAATGTCTCTTTGTATTCTGGACAGAAAACTGCCGGGTACAAGGTACTTGTCAGAAGACAGCTGATTTTTTTTTCCTTTACCATTGCAGAGTGTGCGTAATCTTCCCTTAAATGAGGGACCCCTGACAGTCAAAGAAAAAAAATGCAATATACAATTGTTATCTACCTAAGAATATAACATGTGCTACAGATTATTGCGAGTGTTTATGTAAGTGTGTGTGTGTTTGTGAGTGCTCTCCTCAAATGTGTACACACTTTTAATGAGTGCGTATTTCAGTGGACACGCATGTGGTTTTCTCTGTTAGCAGGGACAAAAATCCGTAATGTTGAGTTTTAGTAAGCTGAGCTAAGCTATTCTAATTGGAATTAATGGAGTTGAGTGAGGCATTTTGCAGGCCGCATGCCAGACGGATCTATTAAACAGCCTACCCTCTGATAGAGGCTCACTTTTTGGCAGCACTAGCCACACATTCCAATCCCAATCAAACAGAGGGGCTAAGAGGATGAGGGTCTGGTTCACCTGAACCAGATGAGGATCTGGTGCTGATGATATTTTGCTGAATTGGAAATATTTTCTCATCCTTGGCATGTTATCTTCCCAATCATAAGGTAACGACTCTGAAGCACTTGGAATATATATTTAAGTTCCATGAATACATAAAGGGGATATTAAAAACTCCTTTTAAAGGGTGTCTGGAGGATCTGCCTGTGTGCTTGGTGAGGAACCCACATGGTGCCTTGAGAATCTTTTAATTTTCACAGTAATATCCTGCCCATGTAGAAGAATCTGGTGGCGGAATGCCGGAAAGGCTTACTGTGAGAACTGGGCTCCTCAGCATCAGTTTTTACAGAGAGCCCATTACACATGGAAGAGGTACAAGAGTCTTAAACTGGGACAGAATTTGTCTCACCTCCCTATTAGTTAAATTCCAGTTAGAGCAAAGCCTGGAATGTGGTTAGCTTCGCTCTACCTCTGTGCCCTAGCGGCTGCTTTGCCCGTGAGCTTTTGATTTTTTTTTCCTGTGGATTTTGTGCATATGAGAGTAAGTAACCAGTTGGTCTGGATAAGGGCCATGTGTCAGGAAGAGCCAGGATGGTATATAGTAGATGGACATGAGGATTGAAGGTGGGTGCGCAAGAATTCTAGCGTAGTTAATGAAAAATCCACAAAAATGCAGACCAATCAGGATTGCGCAATTTGGGGCACTGGATGTGGCGTGGGACCACATTACAGCTGACCGCATCCACCTGAAAGCCTCACGCAAAGCTTTTTCTTTTTCACAATTTCTCTAACTAACCCTTAAACACACACTTTCCCATCTCTTCTAACTCTCAGTCTTTTCCACCCCCTCACAAATTGGCTTCAGATTGAAGAGCAGCAGTTCTCTCTCACTGTGACTATCAAACAGCACGTTACCTTAAGAGCCTTAATCGTCTCCTATGTGTTCAAGGCCAATCTCCCTGCATTCCTATTTGTGCTGAATTGCACCCAGTCACACACATGTTGAACAAACAAATGGGATCCAGCCACTTTTCTGAAAAGATTATTAACACAGCCAAGATCATTGTCCTGAATAAGCAATGCAATCCTGAGCCCTCTTTTCCTCACCATTCCACTCTCTTCCTCGCTTTCCATGAATTAAAGAGAAGACTGACAGGAAGATGAGTTGTTAAGTGAGGGTTCACAATAAGAGGCATCAGCTTCATTGCAGACCCTAGAAATAATGAACAGCTCCTTTTTTCTCTCTGTTGTGTTCAATAAGCTATCCATATCAGCTACTGTAAAGATAAGAAGACCCCTCTTTAGATGATTAAACCCCATTCCAAATATTCAGGCAGTGGATTTTGGAGAGTAGGTTCAAGGGAGAGCAATGCTATTCAGTTATGTGATTGTCTAAGAAGTTTTTGTGTTTTTGAGAGGATGACATACTTTCAAAGAGAAAAAAAAAAGATCTCAAGGCATACCTGCCACAGTACAGTTTGAAAGTGCTGAAAAAAATTAATAAATTATAATTTCCTGCTTTTTACACAATTTTGTGAATGCAACAGATGCATAGGTAAGCTCCGGCACCTTTGAGTAATACTCTGACACTCTTTTATAGATCAATATGTTTGAATGCATAAAAATGAATAGCACATATTAAAATGCTATATATATATATATATATATATATATATATATATATATATATATATATATATATATATACACACACACACACACACACACACACATATAATATATATTCCCATCTGGGACCAACAATCATGCCACAGTCCAAATCACTGAGATTCAGGTTAAAGCCCATTCTGATGGTTGATGTGAACATTAACTGGAGCTCCTGACCCACATCTGCAAGATTTTATGCACTGCATGATGCCACTCGATTGTCTGATTAGATAATCGCATGGATAATTGTTGGTGCCAGACGTGCTGGTTTGAGTATTTCTGTAACTGCTGATCTCCTGGGGATTTTCACACACAACAGTCTCTAGAATTTACTCAGAATAGTGCCAAAAACAAAAAAAATCCAATGAGGGGCAGTTCTGTGGACAGAAATGCCTTGTTGATGAGAGACATCAACAGAGAATGGCCAGACTGGTACGAACTGACAACGGTAACATAGATAACTGCTCTGTACCAATTGTGGGGAGAAGAATAGGGTTGGTGCTGTTTTGGTGGCACGTGGAGGACATACACAATATTAGGCAGGTGGTTTTAATGTTGTGGTTGATTGGTGTGTGTGTATATACACATACATATATATATATATCTATATATATATATATATGTTTGTGTGTGTGTGTGGCAACGGGGGCATGGTCGAGTGCCCGTCCGGAGAGAGAGAAAGCGGTAAGGGCGCTTGCACCTGAGCTAAATTAGGTCTAACACCTGTCTCTAATTCCAGTGAGCATGGGGAGAGAGAGAACAAAACAAGTGACTGTTGTGTCTTATTGAGTGTTTTATGTTATTGTGAAGCTGAAGTCTCAGATAAGTTTATGTTGACAAAGTGTGTGTTACACTGATCTGATTAAACTGAGAAACGCACCGAGTAGAGTGCACGCAGAGTGCTGAAGGCAGAGAAATAAAGATCCTTAGTTGACTGAATCACTGCTCTCCATCTCCTCCCTTCCATCTCCGCTTGAATGTGTTACACTGGTGCCGAAACCCGGGATCTGGAAGTACGCCCCATGGAGTCCCCCCAGATGGCCGAGATCCTCCAGTCCCTCACTGGCCTACATCAGAGCCACCAACAATGCCTGCTTGAGCTGCGCCTAGACCAGGATCGCCGGTTTTTAGAGATCCTACGAGCTCAAGCAAAGGACCGGCATGCGATCCGGAGCCTCCTCAGCCAGGAGAGAGCCTCGGCCATGACCCCAGACATGGCCGAGTACTTCCTAGATCTGTTTGAAAGGACCGCATATTTCCGGGGCTGGCCGTGTGACCAGTGGGCGGGTCACCCTGACACCCTACAGGCTGCCCCTGATTGGGCCAGATTGTACCAGATACCAGTAAGGATAAGGGGGGGGGGGGGGGGTGACCCTGCTGATTAAATTTCGGGGAAAAAACAGCAGAGGCCACAGTTAGTTCCCGCATCACCCATTTGCTGATTTTTGGGGACTAATTGACCTGAATTCAGAAATATATTAAAGGGAATAAGTGTGGATGGGTCCTGCGTAAAAGCGATTAGATGTGATTTGTGTGAAATCTGGCAGGGGAGGCGGAGCCGGGGCTGTCTTCATCAGCTCCACGTCAAGATGACATGAGGGGGGAGAGGCTGCGGCCCCTCCCATCCTCTGGGGATTTCCCACAGGGGATTTTCCTTTGGAGCGGTCGAGAAATGAAACCCTTACGCATGCCTTCGACCAAGTGAGAGTGATTGATGGTCAACAACTCCTATTTTGCGATAATAAATGAGCGGTTGTATAGAGTGAAGCAGGAAAAACAAACAAAAAATTCAGCAGAGCCGGCAGGAAATGGTGTTCCAGGCGGCTCACTATAATCCGATGGTAGGTCACCAAGGGGAAAGCAGTGCCTCTGCGCAAAATCTCAGCACGTAGTGTTGCGGAGGCACTCTTCAAAATAATCTCCCGGGTGGGGAATCCAAAATAAATCCTCACCATTCAGGGCACAAATTTTATGTCACAGACACTACGGAAGCATTCCGAATTATTGGGCATTAAGTCAATTCACACCAGCATTTACAATCCACAAACAGATGGCCTGGTGGAGCGATTTAATAAAACCCTTAAGAACATGATTTGTAAGTTTGTGCACGAGGATGCTAGAAATTGGGATAAATGGGAGAAGGGACCTTCAGATAGCAAGAATAAAATTCAGTACGTTCTTGATCTTAGACCATAACTCCACACTTTGGGGCAACTAACAAATGAGAATTTGCAAATTCCGCAAAGTGCGGCTTTAACTTGTGTGAATGCCTGTTGGCACATCTCCGTCCACTGCTCCGTCCACTGGACCGGGTCTGGAGCCCGCTTTTTAGTGAGATCAGTCAGTGGAATGGTGACATCCAAATAATAAGGCACAAATCTCCTGTAATAGCCTGCCACCCCCAGGAAGTCAGCTTTTATGATGTACTACCCCTTGTGGATACTGTTAATAGCCCAGGGAAAATCACAGCAAACTGTCAATTATATTTTTTTCTCCTACTCTCTACACCTCTCTCATCCTGCTTACCTAACTCTCCTCTCTCTGTCTCTCCTTGTTCCTGTCTTGATTTTGACATCTGTCAGCATTTACATTAGTCAATCAGAGGCATCACACAAAATATATTCACCTAAACTAAGTTTGAAATGCGTCTGAGTGCAAAAATTATATTTCAGTTCACCACCAGTAAAAAAATAATAAATTTGATTTACTTAAAAAATAGATATGTGTGTAGTTACATGCTGCTGTTCATCAATATTTTCAACTAGGTTATATTATTTTTTTATTTGATTATTTTTTTATAGTGTTACTCTAATTGAGCGTAAAAAAGCTTAACACTTAACAATAAGGTTGCATAATGCACCTTAATGCATTATGAAATAACCCAAACTAACAATGAACAAAATCATATTTATGAATTAACATTAGGCAAGATAAAAAAAATGCTGACAAATTTTTTTTTTATTAAATAAAGCTTGTTCAATGTTAGTTAATGTTACCTAATGCATTAATTAATTGTAAAGTTTTACAAATAGCTTAAATAGAATAATTTTTTTAGCAGATTGCAGAGTAGCAAAATACTTTTTCAAAAATACTGTAGATTGACACTGGTTGAACTGCTTTAAATTAGGACTTTCACGATTACTTCATTCAACTACTCGATTTAAAAAAAAATAAATCCTTGAATACAAAATTGCCTAAATGACAAATTGAAAATAATGTGGAAGGTGTAGTCCATGGACAATGGTCCGAACACATAGCTAAAAGAAGTGTCAGCTTGTGAGAGCACTTCATTTTAAATGTGAAAAACAATGAATAGTAGTTGTCTGTTGACATCTGATACCATAACATCACATCTGAAATGCAACAACACAGCACGGTAAGTAAACTAGGTAGACTGCATGCAATTTGCTGCACTCTGTCCAGATGCGGGAGAGAAGATAAGCCCTTTGATGCTGTGTGTGCGGGACATGCTGAACTCACCAAAAAACTAATTAAAATTGATTTAAATCCTATTGAGCTACACATTTGTTTGCAATATAGGCTTTATGAAGCAACATAAAATAATGTAATGTAGAAGATGTCTGTCAGGCTTGATTCAATTTACAGTAAATCTGTAAATATTAGACGATTTAAGGTTATTTTCAGCAGATTGTGACTTTGTTTCCATTCTGTGTCAACTAATTAGCCTACAATTTTAATGTAACTGCAATCTTCATCCTCATGTAAATTAAATTTTGGGATGATTAAATTTGTAATATTTTGCAATGTCCCACTTTCGATAAATATTTTATAGTTTGTGGCCATTATTGTAGGTAAATCTCAATGTAGTAATCCAGAGAACTTTATTTGCTGAACAGATCAGCAGCTCTGTATGCTGTCAGTCAAAGCTCAATGTGAGCTTGCCGTCCTTTAAAGCCACATGAATGCGCATCTCGCAGTCGCAATAAGAAATGGTCTTACCTGAGGGAGTAATTACTAGTCTTCGTATGTGAAATGATCAACAGTGTTTACTCAAAATACTTGCTTTGCAAACAACAAGCTTTTCTGTTCTGAGCAATTTGTAGCACAAGAGAAAGAATCCCTTCAACTGCTGCAGCTCAATGCAAGAGAGTGAAAACATGTACAGTATCATTCAATGACACGATTACTGTTAATAATGTATTCCATGTTATATAGAAGGGATAGTTAAAAAAAAAATGGCTTTCATTTCTCCATAAAATCATTTAACCATCAATATTACTCATACTCAATAGACAATATTGGTGGGCATTCATTGTTTCTGAAAAGATTAATTATTTTATTTCCATGGCCTGTTTTCTTATATTAGAGTTCTAATCTGAAATAGTTAGATCACGTTGAACCACTTAATGAAAAAATTAGATCTTGCATTATAAATAAGTTGGAGTAGCCAATGTCTGTCAGCTGGAATTATATACATTTTTATTTTATAGATGTATTTTTGGCATTAGATATTGTTTTGACATTTGTTTTGTTGTCATTATCATTCAAACATAGAGTGCAATCAAAACCTAGGATAATTAAGTTATTTTCGCCAAGTGCTACTTCAAGTCAACAACATTATGGAATCTGAGAAATTATGTCATTTTTCTGATTACTCGATTTATTGTCAGAATAATTGTCAGTTTACTCGATCACAAAAATAATCAATAGTGACAGACCTACTTTAAATTATGAAAAGCTTGTAGCCTGGCAAGCTACAGTTTAAAAGTAGCTTCTCCAACACTGATGTAGCGGGTTGAGAGTCAGAAATGTACTGGGGGTGGGATTTGAGAGGGGTGGGAGTGATGGAGACAAAAAGGGAAACTCTTTTATCAATTTCATCAAAATCAATTAGAAGCCAAAGTGTACTGATGGGACACTGGGAGGTGGAGAGAGTGTGAAATCCTAGGGCATAGGAGGAGATGCATGCCTATGGGGACAGAGGAATTGATGAATAAAAGACTCCCAGGGCTGGGGACACTCTGAGTGGAACATGCTGGAACTCAGTAGCTGCAAATTGAGCTGCCAAAACTCCTCAGTCTCCTCTGGGGGTGTGGAAAAGAGAGAGAAGATGAAGAAGAGCTTAATGGTGACTGTCATTTTCTCTGGTGGGACTGAGACTGTACAAATAGTCTTTAACTAGAACTCTGACCAACAACAGACAAAATCAACAGTCAATCCCTATGTAAAATTCTGAGATTCAGAGAGCCTTTGCATGCAAAGTATGCTTTTGAATGGAAGTGAAAAGTAAATTTATAAAGGATTTTATAGCCCACTACTGTCAGCTGCCCATGTCCTCAACAGTCTCTTACCACTCAATTGATGTATAGTTCAATGCAGGGTGACACAGAATTCGGTCAACGCGATTACCACTGTTACCTATTCATCACCTTTTCTCTACACTTAGATCTAAGCACTGTTAGGTAATTTTGCCCTATTGAAATCATTACTGTTGGCTCATGACCACTATAGCCCTGCTAGAGTAGCATTAATGGTGTCTCCCACGCTTCAATGGCAAAACATCATCTCTTGAAATTATGATTCTGATGTGCTTAGAAGCCTCTATAGATTGCTGTGTTTAAGAAAAGCAAAGCACACTGCAGGAAGTAGAAATATATCCTGGTAATAGAAAAAAGAAAAAATGTATGAAGAAAGCAACCCTAAGGAAGTGTATATGTATTGTGTATTAAGAGACAACAGTCCATGGAGAGCTTTTTTCCCCTCACTGAAGCTTGTTCTCACACTCTGTCTCACAATGGAAAGAGCAGGGGAGACAAGTTAGGGAGGAGCCATTTTAAATCGAGGTAACACTGTGTCCCTAGTGCGAACATTACCTTTTGAAAGAGCTGCGTGATTCCTACACATTTACACTGCATGGGAGCCTGGGGAACAAGACAGAGGGGAGCATACTATCCCTTTACTTCCTGCCTCTGTTTGATTCAAGGAAGAATGAGGGGGAAAAAAATCATAAAAACAAAAGCAAAAAAAGGAAATAAAGGAGAATTTTTATAAAAAGAGTTTCTGTTTGTGTCCTTGGCAACAGCAGTTTATGTTTGTTTAATTTTACTAAAGCAATTAATGTTAGATCAGAGGTATTCCCAACACAACGGCTATCCTATATGCCTTGGTGTCTTTAATGAGCATGTTTATATCTTAGCTAGGAATTCTTATGTTGGTTTCTTGTGAATCTGTTTTCCGAGATTGTCTACATTTTTTATAAAAACACTAAACTCTTACCAATTCGAACTGGTAGTCAGCAAGCCCATCACAAACTTAGAGGCATAATAAGACTATAATGCAGGGAGATGCAGTGTCATTACATTTCTGATTATGTAAGAGCCTTCAGTCAATTCATTTCATAGTTATCAACATTCATGCAGTGACAGATTCTGTTAAAGGAGAAAGAAAAAAATGGACTCAAATGAGACCAGTCTGTCCACTGCACTGATTCTTCATTGGGAGAAAAAAGGCCCTTGCCATTGCAGAGTCTGCTGAATAATATGATAGAAAACATGTCTCAAAATTCCATTAGTATCTGATACTTGTCACCGTCTAATAGCTTTGCTTAAAACTGACGATAGTGGCGTTGAATTGCTTGCTCATTTAGCTGATCTGTTATCATTTATTTTCAGTGTTTGTTTGCTCAAAAACAGATAAGAGCTTTGCTAAAGATAAAAGGGCTGACCTGGAAAAGCTTCATTCAGCTGTAACTTGCTCTATGTACATTTTTCTAATTGTGTCCAATTATGAGAGTGCCAGGCTGGAGAGTCTGTCAGAGTGCATTTTATGAGACCTATTTTTGCATTTCTGTTACCGAGAGAGGTCTACAATCGCTTAGCTGTAGGTTTGAGACTTACCAAATCATAGTTAATTATTTGTTGACAGCAAGTTGGCGGTGGAAGAAATGCACAAAGATCTCTATCTTAGAAACCCTGAGGCTTGTAATTCCTCTCAGCAGTTTCCATAGCACACTATAACACCATCCACGGCCTAATGACACTCAAGCAAATCTGCTGATGCATCCGCACATTGCCATATAAAATGTAAATGGAAGATGTTTCACTCTTTGCAGTTGCCAGGTAGCCATACGTCTTGCGATTCTTCTGGAGAACAAACTGGTTAATTAGCCAGCTGAAATTCGCCTGATCTGTGCCAAATTAGATCTTAATTGTTTCACCTGCCAATTACACATAATTCAGAATCCTGCTTTGCAGAGGAACAAAACAATGAAGGAGAACAAGCTAAATTATCTTAGGGCTGTTAACTCAGTACATTCTCTTCCTTTGCTCTCTTAATGGGCTGTACTTCCCCAAGCGAGACACTCAGGTGGAGCAAATGTATGCTGTAAGTCGCAGTGCTGTGAGTCAGAAGTCCACAAGGATGTAGCCAAACTCGATTTGGTGTAAGTATTGCAAGCAATCCACAATGTCACACATTCTTTAAACTTCCATCCGAGTGACTGTTCTGCTGATTTTAATTACCTCATCTCACTCAGAAATACTCTTAATTCTGGTCTCTTCCTATTCAGCAAATGCCATACTGTCATTATATTTCACTAAATTAGTTGAAAAATTTCTGTCCAACAAGATTGAGTTCTCACTATTGACAGCTAGCTTCTGCTGGAGGTGTACCATTGTTCTGAATTACCAAGATCAAAGGCTGATTGAGCAAGATAACACAAAACAAATTGGTGTAATAAAATCATCGTAAGCCCTCCTTTGGTCTTGGCTTGTCTTTGATGCTCTGTAGTGCCGCCACTCGTCATTCTATAACTGTGTATCATTGAGTGACAGAACTTAAGAGCGAACATGACCTCCTACTGACTCCTGCCAACAAATCGAATGTCTTTAATGGCAGTCAAGAATGAAACATCAACATTAATTCCCTGCTAAATGATCCATGTGAATTATGCATGGGAAGACTTTGTGATATGTAGATTTCCACCTTCAACCTTTTATAAGCCTAATTGCTGTCATTTAAGTGTGTTGCAGCTGACTGCAGGCATGACTCTGTCAATAATATTCATATCGAAGACAGGCCAGGGAAGAAAGGCTGGATCTGCCTACAAAGCTGTCTTACCTTGGTCAGGTAACTGTGAGTTGTTTGGAGGTACAGTCATATTAAGTACGTCGTTGACAGCAGTGTCGGGGTAGTGCCCTCTCTGAACATCGTGTTCACTGTCAGTTTGATCACTCTCCTCATGCCCGCTGTCCTTTAGACTATTTCCTTCCATGTCCTTGAATGTTGACGTGCTTTAGTCAGAAAAAAGAAAAGAATTTAGAAGAGAAAGTGATATTTAACTGTCAACTTTGATTTCATAATTATTTTTCCCGCTTCACCCAATGCTACCTCTATTTATCCCATGTTTAGCTCCTAGCCGCCCAGAGGCTGAAGCTGAAAAGAATGTGCTTTTATCACATTCTGATGTAGAATTGTAAAAGATCAGAGGTCATTGGTATGCACTATCTGCAGATGTACAGAGTGCTTCGTTAATGCCAGGATTATAGCTCAAGATGTCAGCGGTCAATGTTTCTTGAGGTTCTACAGGCTGTATCAGAAGAAAACTTATCTGTCTGATCTGCAAAGGAAATAATTTGAAGAGGCCACTTATATTTAAGGAGGTCAATGTCTTTGTTTGGAATGTTTTGGAATGTAATAATAGCATACTTCTTACTGCATACTGTGCAGTTTATACTGAGACAGGTTTAGTATATAGTGTATTTTAAAATAGTATGTGAAACAACACATAATGTGAAATGTAAAATACTACTGATTAAAACATTTTTGTCACATGAATGTTGAATTCTTAATTCAGTATATATATATATATATATATATATATATATATATATATACACTCACCTAAAGGATTATTAGGAACACCATACTAATACTGTGTTTAACCCCCTTTCACCTTCAGAACTGCCTTAATTCTACGTGGCATTGATTCAACAAGGTGCTGAAAGCATTCTTTAGAAATGTTGGCCCATATTGATAGGATAGCATCTTGCAGTTGATGGAGATTTGTGGGATGCACATCCAGGGCACGAAGCTCCTGTTCCACCACATCCCAAAGATGCTCTATTGGGTTGAGATCTGGTGACTGTGGGGGCCATTTTAGTACAGTGAACTCATTGTCATGTTCAAGAAACCAATTTGAAATGATTCGAGCTTTGTGACATGGTGCATTATCCTGCTGGAAGTAGCCATCAGAGGATGGGTACATGGTGGCCATAAAGGGATGGACATGGTCAGAAACAATGCTCAGGTAGGCCGTGGCATTTAAACGATGCCCAATTGGCACTAAGGGGCCTAAAGTGTGCCAAGAAAACATCCCCCACACCATTACACCACCACCACCACCAGCCTGCACAGTGGTAACAAGGCATGATGGATCCATGTTCTCATTCTGTTTACGCCAAATTCTGACTCTACCATCTGAATGTCTCAACAGAAATCGAGACTCATCAGACCAGGCAACATTTTTCCAGTCTTCAACTGTCCAATTTTGGTGAGCTCATGCAAATTGTAGCCTCTTTTTCCAATTTGTAGTGGAGATGAGTGGTACCCGGTGGGGTCTTCTGCTGTTGTAGCCCATCCGCCTCAAGGTTGTGCGTGTTGTGGCTTCACAAATGCTTTGCTGCATACCTCGGTTGTAACGAGTGGTTATTTCAGTCAAAGTTGCTCTTCTATCAGCTTGAATCAGTCGGCCCATTCTCCTCTGACCTCTAGCATCAACAAGGCATTTTCACCCACAGGACTGCCGCATACTGGATGTTCATCCCTTTTCACACCATTCTTTGTAAACCCTAGAAATGGTTGTGCATGAAAATCCCAGTAACTGAGCAGATTGTGAAATACTCAGACCGGCCCGTCTGGCACCAACAACCATGCCACGCTCAAAATTGCTTAAATCACCTTTCTTTCCCATTCTGACATTCAGTTTGGAGTTCAGGAGATTGTCTTGACCAGGACCACACCCCTAAATGCATTGAAGCAACTGCCATGTGATTGGTTGATTAGATAATTGCATTAATGAGAAATTGAACAGGTGTTCCTAATAATCCTTTAGGTGAGTGTATATATATATATATATATATATATATATATATATATACAGTACTGTGCAAAAGTTTTAGGCACTTGTGAGAAATGTTGCATAGTGAGGATGTCTTCAAAAATAATGACATAAATAGTTTTCATTTATCACTTAATGTCATACAAAGTCCAGTAAACATAAAAAAGATAAATCAATATTCGGTGTGACCACCTTTGCCTTTAAAACAGCACCATTTCTCCTAGGTACACCTGGACACTATTTTTCTTGGTTGTTGGCAGATTGGATTTTCCAAGATTCTTGGCGAATTTGCCACAGTTCTTCTACCTATTTAGACTGTATTTGTTGCTTCTGTCTATTTATGTAATCTCAGACTGACACATTGTTCACAGTGGGGGGCTTTGAGGGGGCCATGACATCTGTTGCAGGGCTCCCTGTTCTATATTCTAATCTTTTCTATTTGCAAAAGTAATATTTTGTAAATGTATATTAACATTTATATTTCCTATTGACACACTAAAGCTGAAGACATAAATAACCATCTTAAGACAAATACTTTTGCAAAATAATGTTTATATATATATATGAGAGAGAGAGAGTGAATATACTGTATATTTATACCAGAATTACTTAACTTTGTAAAGCCCGATATACTGTAGCAAATTTCCCCACACTCAAAAATGTTTTCCTATACACAGTGGTGTAAAGTAATGAATTACAAATACTCACATTCCAGTAAATAACTACTTTTTTCCAATAATTGTACTTTTATAAGTAGTTTTAAATGTATTAATGTAATAGAATTAAACATTGATATATTTTAATAATAACATTTTTAAAATATGTTTAGTTTTTTAATAATACCTACCCCACATGTAGAGAGTGTTACTTGGTATAATAAATTACCAGGAAAGTAGAGAAGATTTATACATTTGAAAATAATTAATAATTATGCTTAGCCTTTATAAAGATCAACGTTTGTACAGCAATAATTAAGGCAGAATATTCAGGATTTAACATGCATCTCACTATATATATATGGCCAGCAAAGCACATCTTTGCGAAATTAGAATAGTATTTTGACTATTCTAATAATTGCATAATGAATATTCAAAAATTCGACTACTCGTGCACATCCCTAGTGTTTATCATAGATAAAAGATGTATTTTTAAAGTTGGCATACAGTGTTCCCTATCAAAAGCTACATTTTGATGCTGCGCTGATTTAGCGCTTTGGGAACGTCTTTTAGGAGTGACCAGCTGTGAATATGTGTGCAACACGTCAGTAAAATTGACTGGAATTTATAACCTCTGATGGTGACATCATCAGGATGCGCCGGTACCAGGGGCTATAAATAGATGCGCCACAGGTTCATTGTCAGGTCTTTTGTCTTTAGACCATTCTGTGTGTGTTGTGCTTCTCAAGCCTGTCAAAACTTTCTACTTCCCTCTTATAGGAGTTAGATTTGTTAGGCAGTGTGCAGAAAACCTTTCTTTCTTCTTTAACATGAGCTATAAGCAAGGCAAACGGTGCATGTTTCCGTGTTTAAGCCATATGGCTGAAGCGTACACACACCAGTTTTGTTTTGTGTGTTTGGGGGAAGAGAACTTCTGAGAGCCAGCGACCACCATCCATCGTGGGGCTCTCGTATGGATCTGGCTGAGGAGCGAGATACGGGTTCGTCCCTATCGCTCGCTCTCTCTCTCCAGATCCAACCGGTCCTTCTCATGATCTCGAAGTGCGACCCGGTGCCTCTTCGGTTCATGAGGGGGACGTTGAATCTCTTGAGTCCACAGACTTTGAGCTACCTACCTCTGAGCATTCCTCACATGATAATAAAGCGGTTGAGGAATTACTTGAGGTGGTTACTTGTGCGGTGGCTTGACTACAGTTAGACTGGCCACACGAACAAGAAACCCCCAAACGCTCTAAACTAGAGGACAGATTTCTGTCTGGTGGCCAGGGGAAGGGAACGTAAAATCAGTCCCTACCCTTCTTTGAAGACCTACATGATGAGCTTTCTCGTTCATGGAAGAAACCTTATACTTCCCGCATCTTTGTGCCGTCGACATATTCGACCATCGTGGGCGCTGAGGCACAGGGGTATTCGATGATACCTCAAGGAGAGGAGACACTCGTGGTTTATCTCTACGCTTGTTAGGAAAGCTTATCAGGCAGCAGGTCAGGCCGGTGCTGCCCTACAAATCATGGCAGTGTTACAGGCGTACCAGGTTGACCTGTTGAAGGACATGAGTGCGGGTAGTACGGTCGAAGAAGAGGCTTTTTCAAACCTTCATCGAGCCATGGATCTGTCTCTCCGTGCGACCAAACAGACGGCTCGCGCCATTGGCCGGTCAATGGCTGCTTTGGTCAGCACATAGAGACATTTATGGTTGAACCTTTTGGGCACCAGAGATAAGGACAGTGTTTCGTCTTGATGCCCCGGTTTCACCTTCTGGCCTGTTCGGTGTCTAAATGAACACAGTCAATCACTAGGTTTCAGGAGGTGAAGAGTCACGAGGAAACCTTCGGGCAATTCCTTCCTCGCCGCACTCAGGGGGAGGGGCCACCGGCCACCCAGCCCCGCCCAGTCCTTCCAGAAAGGGAGGCTCAGAAACAAAGTGTGGCGGATCGCGCTCCCCCTCGTAAGGACTGGGGACCGGCTCGTCACCCTCACCAGCCTCCAAAGTAAGACCTCAGGACCATTATCTCCAGAAAGAGAAAGTCCTGACTGTCTTGTGCCCAGCCTTGTGGGGGTAGCCCCCCTCGGGACGGGTCGCGTGAAAAATCCACCTGCACCTTCCCGATACCCCCACGAAACCTCTCCATTCCCGCCGCCTCTGGTGTTTCAGGAGTTAGCGGTTTTCAGCTAAATGTTGTGTCCCGTTGCTTCCTGCCGTAGTCCAGGACGTGGAAAACTCGATATCCCCTCAACAGGAAGTGTCAAAATTGATACCCATCTCAGAGAACGTGGCAGTGTGAAAGCTACTGCCGGGTGTTTCCATGTGGGTCCTATGGACAGTAGAAAAAGGCTACAGAATTCAATTTGTTTGCCGTCCTCCACATTTCAACGGCGTGGTCCCCACTACCGTGAAATCAGAAACAAGCACATCTACTGTTGAAAAACTGGGGCCATAGAACATGTTCCCCTTCCAGAGAGAGAGTCAGATTACTACAGCAGATACTTCCTGGTTCCCAAGAAGGATGGGGGATTGTGTCTGATTTTAGACCTTCGAGGCTTGAATCGCTCAGTCAAGGAGCTCAAGTTCAAGATGTTAACCATCAAGACAGTCGTGTCTTAAATCCAACATCATGATTGGTTAGTCACGATCAATCTCATGGATGCATATTCTCATATAGTAATACTGCCACAACACAGGAAGTTCCTGAGGTTTGCTTTCAGGGGCGAAGCTTTCCAATATCAGGTTCTTTTATTCGGCCTAGCATAATCACCCCACACATTCACAAAGTGCATGGATGCAGCACTGGCTCCTCTGAGACTTCAGGGCATCTGCATTCTGAATAATATAGATGACAGGCTGATACTAGCACAGTCACAAGAACTGGCATTACAGCACAGGGATATCGTCTTAGCTCATCTGGTTTCTCTGGGTTTGAGACTCTACGACAAGAAAAGCATTCTCTCTCCCATTCAGAGATGGGGATTGTATGGTATTCGATCATGATGCGGGCACAATTATCTCCCGCTCGATTCGAGACCATTCAGAATACCCTGAGCAAAGTCAGGCTAGGCCAAGTTTGCACTGTTCGTCAGTATCAACGAATACTAGGTCTCATGGCATCTGCATTCTCTGTGATTCTTTTGGGCCTTCTGCACATGAGACCATTTCAGTTGTGGCTCAAAGCCAAGGGATTTCATCCAAGGGCCAGTCCCCTAAGGCAGATAAGGGTTATGTGCTGCGGGCTACGTGCCCTTTCTATGTGGTTCAGACCCCGGTTCCTCACCTTGGGACTCACTCTAGGTGCGTCTTGCCGTCGCAAGTTGATAACGACAGATGCCTCCCTGTCGGGCTGGGGAGCGGTCTCCTTGCTTACTTCCGGGAGTCAGCACCCACACTTCATTTGTGGGGCTTTCGTATTGATCTGGCTGAGGAGCAAGAGATGGGTTCGTCCTTTTTGCTCTCCCCAGATCCAGCTGATCCTCGTAAGCCTGAAGCACGCCTCGGCACCTCTTCGGTTCATGAGAACACTAAACCTCTGTAAATCCCATGCATAATAATAAAGCGGCTGTGGAATTTAGAGACCCCCCCCCCCCCCCCCCCCCCCCACAAACACTTCAAACTAGAAGACAGATTTCTGTCTGGTGGCCAAAATAAATAAATAAATAAAATTGAAAGAAATAAAAAAAGGGGGAAAGGAACGCTATATCAGTCCCTTCCTTTCTTCTATGACCTCCATAACGAGTATACTCATCCATGGAGGAATCCTTATACGTCCTGTGTCTTCATGCCCTCGACGTTGCACTATTCAACTAATCGTGGGTGCTGAGACACAGGGGTATTCGATGATGCCGCCGGTCGAAGAGACACTTGCGGGTTATCTCTCTCCGGGTTCGGCATCGTCACTTAAAAAACCCTCTCTCCCCACAAAGCCTTGCAGAACTACCTCCATCTTAGTGGGGAGGGCTTATCAAGCAGCGCGTCAGGCTGGTGCTGCTCTACACATGATGGCAGTGTTACAGGTGTACCAGGCTGACCTGCTGAAGGACCTGAGTGCGGGTACCGCGCTCAACGAAGAAGTTTTTTTCGGAGCTTCGTCGAGCCACAGATCTATCTCTCTCTGTGCGACCAAGCAGACAGCCCGTGCCATTGGCAGGTCTATGTCTGCCTTGGTCAGCACAGAAAGACACCTATGGCTCCACCTATCGGGCATCAAGGACAAGGATAAAGTTTTCCTCCTTGATGCCCCGGTTTCGCCTACTGGCCTATTCAGGGACGCAATAAACACAGCTATCTCCAGGTTCCAAGAGGCGAAAAGCCACGAGGAAGCCTTTGGGCAGTTTCTTCCTCACCGCAATCAGCGGGCGGGCCCGTCAGCCACCCAGACCAGCCTCAGTCCTTCTAGAAGGGAGGCTCAGAAGAAAAGCGTGGCGAGTCGTGCTCCCCCTCGCAAAGATTGGGGGCAGTCTCGTTGCCCTCAGCAGCCCCCAAAGCAATACCTCAGGACACTAATTTCTAAGAGAAAAAAACCCTGACGGTCTTGGACTTAATCTTGTGGGGGTAGCTCGCCTCGGGACAGGGTGCGTGTACCATCCACTTCGCCCCTCGTACCCCCACGAAACCTCTACATTCCCGCCGCCTCCGGTGTTTCGGGAGGTAGAGGCTTTATCCAGAATGCGGAACACTCAACACCCCCTCAACAGGAAGTGTTAAATTAATACCCATCACAGAGAACCTGGCAGCGTGGAAACTTCTGCCAGATATTTTTATGTGGGTCCTAAGAACAGAAGAAAAGGGCTACAGAATTCAATTCGCTCACCGCCCTCCGTGTTTCAACAGTGTGGTCCCCACTACCGTAAACCGGAGCAGGCATGTCTACTGTGGAAAGAACTGCAAAATCTCTTGGTCTAAGGTGTCATAGAACGTGTTCCCTTTCCAGAGAAAGAGTCAGGTCATTACAGCTAATATGTCCTGGTTCCCAAGAAGGGTGGGGGGTTGCGTCCAACCTTAGATCTTCAAGGATTGAACTGCCCAGTCAGGGTGTTCAAGTCAAAGATGCTAACTATCAAGATGATCGTGTCACAAGCCCAAAATCACTTTTGGACGCATCTCATGGATGCATATCTACATATAGAAATTCCGCCACAGCACAGGAAGTTCCTGAGGTTCGCTTTTGGGGGCAAAGCATTCCAGTATCGGGTTCTTCCATTCAGCCTAGCCCTATTAACCAGCACATTCGCGAAATGCATGGATGCAGCACTGGCTCATTTGCCACTCCGGGGCATCCGCATTATGAATTACTTAATTAATTAGGTTTCCCTGTTTTTTTACACGATTACGAACAGGAGGGACCTTCTGTCTCAGGCATAGGGGACAATATCTCATCCCTGGCCCAAGCTGTGGAACCTTCATGTTTGGCCCCTGAAGGGTACCAACTGAGGAACACAGGGCTTTCGCCTGAGGTTATCGAGACCATTTTAAGTGCTAGGGCTCCCTCCACTTGGAACAAATCTGGGTGAGATTTTACATGGCAGAAGCGGACCTCTTCGACTGTATGAACAGCGCAATGTCTCCTCTACTTCTCCCTGAGTCACCGCCTGTATGCGCTTCCCTCTACTAGAAGTTACAACAATAAATGGGGTGTCTTTGAAAGATGGTGCAGTAAACATAATGCAGATCCAGTTAACTGCCATATTGCTTCAGTTCTGGACTTTCTGCTGGAAGAACTGTCAGCAGGCACATACCCCGCCACTCTCAGGGTCTATGTGACCGCCATTTCAGCTCGCCACGCCTTGATGGATGGGGTGCCATTGGGGAGACATCCTCTACTCGCTCGCTTCATTCGTGGAGCTAGGAAACCTAGGCCTCCTGCTAGGACCAGGACCGCTTCATGGGACTTAACAATAGTCCTTGAGCCCATCATCCCAAGTCACATGGTTTCTCTTACCACTGCTACGCTGATGACATGCAACTTTACTTGTCTTTCCAGCCCAACGACACCACAGTGACCGCTTGAATCGCTGCCTATCTGGCAGACATCTCAGCCTGGATGAAGGAACACCACTTGCAACTCAACCCAGCCAAGACTGAACTCCTCCTTGAACACAACATCACTGTGCAGCTGGGTCCAACTACAGTGTCACCTTCCAAAACGGTCAGAAATCTAGGAGTAACCATTGATGACAAGCTAAATTTCACAGACCACATCTCAAAGACTGCAAGATCATGTAGATTTACACTCTACAATATCCGGAAGATAAGACCTTTCCTATCTGAACATGCCACACAACTGCTTGTTTAGTCACTTGTCATAACTAGACTGGACTACTGTAACGCTCTCTTTGCATGCCTTCCTGCATATGCTATTAGACCTCTGCAAATGATCCAGAATGCAGCAGCATGTCTGGTCTTTAATGAACCAAAGAGAGCACGTTACACCACTCTTTGTCTCTCTCCACTGGCTGCCGGTTCATGCACGTATTCAATTCAAGGCCCTGATGCTGGCATACAAAACAGTCACTGGGTCTGCTCCAGCTTACCTAAAAACATTTATGCAGAGCTACGTTCCCACCAGAAGCCTGCGGTCGGCTAAAGAACGTCGTCTTGTCGTACCAAAACAAAGAGGCACCAAAACACTTTCCCAGACTTTTAGTTTTATCATATCACGTTGGTGGAATGACCTCCCTAATGCAATCCATGAAGCTGACTCAGTCTCTATCTTCAAAAAACAGCTTATATATAAAAAAAAATTACAATTCTTGTTGCACTTAAATCAGTTTTGTATACTATTCTGATGATAGTGAAACTTTGTAGTATGGCACTTTTCGTACCACTGTCTCCTTAAGATGATTCGCTTAAGTTTTTTCCTCTTTTGTAAGTCGCTTTGGATAAAAGCATCTGCCAAATGAATAAATGTAAATGTAAATGTCCTTGAGGGTCTGGTTGAGACCCCATTTGAACCTCTAGAGTCAGCATCTTACAGACTTCTGACTCTCAAGATGGTTTTTCATATGGCAATTACCTCTTTAAAGAGAATTGGGGATCTACAGGCTCTGTCTATCTTGCCAGCCTGTTTAGAGTTTGCCCCAGGAATGACCAAAGCGATTTTACACCCACATCCTGACTACCTGCCTAAGGTGCCTTTCTCAACCTTACATCCGGGCACTCTCAAAGCCTTCTGCTCTCCACCATTTGCAACGCTGGAGCAGGAAAGACTTCACAGACTTTGTCCAGTCTGTGCCCTTCAGACTTATGTCCACCGCACTAGCCAGTGGTGTAAGTCAGGGCAACTATTTGCTTGCCATGGGGGCAACAACAGGGGAGTGGCCACCACCAAGCAGACTATATCACATTGGGTGAGGGACGTTATTGCACTAGCCTACGAGGCACACGGTCAAGCTTCGCCAGTAGGCATCAGGGCTCACTCTACCAGACGGCTCGCCTCCTCTAAAGCCTTGGCTAGAGGTCTCACTCTGCAGCATGTTTGTGATGCAGCAGGTCGGTCCTCTGCGCACACATTCATCAGCTTTATAATTTGGATGTTCCTGCCACTCCGGGCTCTTATGTCCTTGAGTCGTCATCTCAAGCTCATGTCTGAGACCTCTCACACACTTGTGAGCACACTGCACAACCATAGGGCGTCTGGACAGCCACAGTGCAGCGGCATGGGTGTTCTTGTTCTCAAAGCGCTTTTCTCAGCGCAGCATCATAAGTGAAGCTTTTTGTAAAGGAAACGTCTCGGGTTACTTAAATGTAACCCTTGTTCCCTGAAAAAAGCGGAACTAGATGCTGCGCTTCATTGCCGCACTGGGATGCCCCAGGACTGCTCTTCAGATAAAATACCTGACTATACGCTGGTGACGCATCTATTTATAGCCCTGCCTCAGGTGCATCCAATGATTAACTCCGGCAGAGGCTAAAATGTATTCCGTTATAAATGTTCATTGACGTGTTGCACACATAGTCACAGCTGGTCACAACTTTAAGATGTTCCCAAAGCACATTTCTCAGCACAGCATCTCATTCCACTTTTTTCAGGGAACTAGGGTTACATTTAAGTAACCTGAGACGTTTTTTCTTATGGCGATTACTTCTTTAAAAGAATTGGGGATTTGCAGGCTCTGTCTGTCTTGCCACCCTGCTTGGATTTTGCCCCAGGAATGGCTAAAGCAATACTGCATCCTCATCCTGACTACCTGCCTAAGGTTCCTGTCTCAGCCATACATCTGGTCACTCTTGAAGCCTTCTGTCCCCCACTGTTTACAATGTCGGATCAGGAGAAATTTCACAGACTGTGTCCAGTCCGTGCCCTTCAGTCTTTTGTCCACCATCCTAGCCAGTGGCATAAGTTAGGGCAACTATTCGTTTGTCATTGGGGCCGTAACAGGGGGGTGGCCACCACCAAACAAACAATGTCACATTGGGTGAGGGACGCTATTGCCCTGGCCTGAGGTGCGCAGTCAAGCTTCCTCTAAAGCTTTGGCTGGAGGTGTCCCTCTACAGCATGTCTGTAATGTGGCAGGCTAGTCCTCTACAAAAATTCATAAGATATTATAGTTTGGATGTTCATGCCACTCCGTGCTCTTATTTCCTTGAGTCAACATCACAAGCTCATGTCTGAGACCTCTCACGTTCTTGTGAGGACAAACTACACAACCGTAAGGGGTTCAGACATCCGCAGTGCGGCAGCGTGGCTATTCTTGTTCCCAAAGTCTTGCCGCAATGTCTGCGGGAAAGGGAGTGTGATAAAGCTTGTCACCAAGCTCTTCTCTCTCTCCACCCCCTGTCTCTCATGCTCCAAGCGCAAAAACAAGGCCAGCTGTACGACAAGGGCACTCGACTATGGGAATTCACACAGGTAGATAAAGTGCTTGTATTGCTGCCCAACTCAAGCTCCAAATTACTCGCCAAGTGGCAAGGATCCTTTGAGGTCACATGACGAGTCGGTGATCTCGATTATGAGGTTAAGCGAATGGATGGGAGATGGGCGCGTCAAACCTACCACCTTAACCTCCTCAAACCATGGAGGGAGGCGCTACCTGTAGCCTTGGTGATGGCAGTTCCAGAGAGGGCGGAGCTCGGGACGGAGGTATCTCCCAAATCAAGATAATTCACTCCGGTCCATTTCGGAGACCACCTCTCACAGTCGCAACTTACAGACTTTGTCTGGTTGCAAGCGGAATTCGCAGACATGTTTTCACCCCTACCAGGACACATGAACCTCATAGAGCACCATATCGAGACCTCCCCAGGGGTGGTGGTTCGTAGCACACAAGAAAAAGATTGTTCAGGAAGAATTAGAGGCAATGCTTGAAATGGGCATGATGCAAGAGTCGCTCAGCGATTTGGCCAGCCCGGTAGTTCTGGTACTGAAGAGCGACTGCTCGGTCCACTTCTGTGTTGACTACCGTAAAGTGAATGCGGTGTTCAAATTTGACACTTATCCAATGTTGTGAACTGATGAGTTACTCGATCGGTTGGGTGCGGCTCAATTTTACTCAACGCTAGACTTATCTAAGGGTTATTGGCGGATCTTTTTAACACCAAAGTCCCGAGAAAAAATGGCACATCGTTTGGATTACACCAATTTTTGACACTTCCATTTGGTTTGTACGGAGCTTCAGCCACATTTCAGCACCTTATGGACAAGGTCCTCAGACCACACAAGGCATATGCCGCTGCATATTTAGATGACATCATCATCTATAGTAACAATTGGCAGCGGCATATGCAACATCTGAGGGCTGCCAAGACCAAAAATGTGGTAAGGCAGTTTTTGGGGCTGGTTGGCTACTACCGAAAGTTTGTGCCTAGTTATTCTTATGTCACCATCGCAGACATGTTTTCACCCCTACCAGGACACATGAACCTCATAGAGCACCATATCGAGACTAACCTTACTAAAAAGTGTGCTCCCGATCTGGTCCAGTAGACAGTCATGCCAACAGGCCTTCCTTAAAGTGAAGTCTGCACTGTGTCGGGGGCCGCTTTTACATGCACCTGATTTCTCTCTCCCCTTTAGTTTGCAGACTGATGCATCTGACAAGGGGCTGGGCGCGGTGTTCTCGCAGGAGGCGGTGGGGGGGGGGGCAGTGCTATTTATTAATCGCAAGCTCTCCTCTCTTTAGGGAGACAAAATATATACCATAGAGAAGGAGTGTCTTGCAATTGGTGCAATTTCTGACCATCCCTTACTACCTGCTGGGGCGGGCCTTCACCCTCTGTTCTGATCACGCTCCTCTGCAGTGGCTCCAACACATGAAGGATACTAATGCACGGGTCACCCATTGGTATCTGGCTCTCCTGCCCTTTAAGTACAAGGTGATCCACAGACAGGGGATGCAGATGGTTGTTGCTGACTTTCTCTCAAGAAAGGGTGGGGGGGGAGTGCAGGCCAATAGTTACCCCGGCCTGAGTCAGGGGGTATGTGGCATGGGGGGGTGTGGTCATGCGTCGGTCTGCAGGAGAGGGAGAGCGGCAAGGCTTGTCACCTGGCTCATAATTGTCTCTAACACCTGTTTCTCATTATAGGGATGGCAGACGGAGACTTAAAAGGCACGCCTGAGCATCAGAGGAGACAGAGTGACCAGCGAGTTAAAACCAGCAGAGAGAAAGAGTTTTTGTGTTATTGTTTCTGTTTTGATGGTAACCATCAACTGGAGACCATTTATTTATTAAAAGAACTTTACCTTGGACCTGCTTCATTGTCTCCTGTCTCCTCCATTGCCCACAGTCCAAGATCCTTATACAAAGTGAAACTACTGAGAATTTTTGCAGAAAAATTAGTTTTCCACAATCGCAGTTTTGTGGAGAAGGCTTTCACACTTTCATGAGCTGCACAGATGAGCTGACCTGGGCCCTGGAACTTCAGGTTAAGAGTGTTCAGCTCCTGTGTTATGTCCACTAGGAATGCAAGGTCTGTGACCCATTTTGGATCATCAAATTCAGGAACATCCATTCTGCCATATTCCATGAATCTCTTCACCTCTGCTCTTAACTCAAAACATCTCTTCAGGACATTTCCCCTGCTGAGCCAGCGCACCTCATTAAAGTAAAATGCATCAATATATGTTGACTCAAATCCTTCTAAAAAGGCCCAGAACTGCCAGTGCTGTAAACTTCTGGACCTGATGTAATTGAAACATTTCAGGACAACAGACATGACATATTCCAAGTATTTGCTGCACATGGCCTGTTGGTGTATAATGCAGTGCAGAAAAAAACTGCTGGATCTGTATTTTCCTCCTCTACTTTCTTTGTACTAGTGCTACCAGTAAAAATTTTTTGCCTGTCATGGACCATCAGTGGTAATGCCTACCAGTCTGTTCCAAGGCAAACCAGTGCGCTCAATCATGTCTCATGCTGAAATATATCCTTGGCTGTGGTACGGCCGAGCATTTTTACACTTCCGTTTGGTTTGTACGGAGCTTCAGCCACATTTCAGTGTCTTATGGACAAGGTCCTCAGACCACACAAGGCATATACTGCTGCATATTTAGATGACATCATCATCTATAGTAACAATTGGCAGCGGCATATACAACATCTGAGGGCTGTCCTGGGAGCGACACTCTGCAATTCTTCTGTCATTCCGAATTGGTCAGTAATACCCCTGATGAAAACTGGGGTATTACTGAACATAAATGTCACTTGATATCTCGCTAATCCACTCTGCCACTGTGTTTGCTGGTAGAGAGATATTGTTGAACAAGCTCTTCTTTTCTGCAAATAGAATATCAGCGACTTGCAACATGCAAACCTTCAGAAACTGCTGTTCGGTGAATGGCTTTCCTGCTTTAGCAATTAACTCACCACATAACTTGATTCAACTGCAGCATTCAGCATCCTTCTTGGCTTTATGGAAAAGACTTGGCAGAGACGTTAGCCCTCTCTACAGCCATGTGGCTTGTTTTTTTTCTCTCATCTCCCTGGAACTTCTCATACTGTTCTCCTTGTGTAGTTGAGTAATGATGCTAGAGATTGTATTACTTTAGAACACCAACTTTTTCCTTGAATATCAGGCAGGTAGCATTTCTATTGAACTCCACAAAAAACTACTGCAATATCCATCTTTCTTGAAACTCTCTGTGTTCATCATCCACATTCCTTTTAGGTTTGGAAAGAGACATCTTTGCTGTTTGCAGCCAAACAACAAATAAAGCCCTGAACATGCTCCCTTATCAAAATCTACCAGGGCGAAAATGGCCCCCAGGCCAACAGTTTGAGACCCGTGCTTTAAAGGAATATTCTGGGTTCAATACAAGTTAAGATCAATTGACTGCATTTTTGGCATAATATTGATTACCACAAAAATTAAGTTTGACCTACTTTTCTTAAAAAAAATATATAAATAAATAAATACAAATTCTGTTACAGTGAGGAACTTACACTGGGGCCAAAGTAAATGTTAAAATACTCACTGTTTCAAAAGTATAGCCACAAGACGTAAACAATATGCATGTTAATGTAATGCTGTAAACCCTAACACCCTAACAGGACTGTAAAACAAATGATTTGAACAACTTTACAGCTCAAATAATAAACAAGTTTTAATGGAAAAAATTATATTAGTGCTTTTATAAAATTAAACTTCACATTTCTGCCTTTAAACCCTCTAAAAAATCATCCCCATTGACTTCCATTGTGGTAGCACGGTTACTCATCTCATTCTGGGTGGCGGAGGACAAGTCTCAGTTGCCTTCGCTTGAGTCAATTCACGCATCTTAACTTGTGGCTCGTTGTACATGACACCGCGGAGACACCCAGCATGTGAAGGCTCATGCTACTCTCCACGATCCATGTGCAACTTACCAAGTGCCCCATTGAGAGTGAGAACCACAAATTGCGACCATGAGGAGGTTACCCCATGTGACTCTAACCTCCCTAGCAACCGGGCCAATTTGATTGCTTAGGAGACCTGGCTGGGTCACTCAGCACACCCTCTATTCGAATTCATGACTTCAGGGGTGGTAGTCAGCGTCAATACTTGCTGTGATACCCAGGCCTATATGATTTTTGCTTTTATCAAAGAAAAACTAGGGCTGAACAATTTAGATAAAATTAACTGTGATTATTTTGAAAAATATTGTGATAGCGATTTGATAAACACTACAAAAAAATAATAATAATAATTCCCTTTTAACCTGAATGTAAAAGAATGTAATGATTTGCCCATGCTCTACTGCTGACAGGTAGAAAGAAGAAAAAACTATTCTAGAAAGGGTATTCAGACATGTGTCCTCTTAAAAAGAACCAAACTAAAAAAATAAATAAAACAGTGAAATACAGAGGGAAAAAATAACAAACAGCAACATCACAATCACATTGCATCTGTCTGCTATGTAAATGTTTTTTTTTTTTTTAATTTGTCCAATTTGTGAAAGGGTCAGCTAATTTTTCATCATTATATTTTAAAAACTCAGTCAATTTGATTATATTAATTATATTATATTATATTAACATATTAAATTAGATTATAATACTAAGAATACATTATTATAGAAATATTTTTTTATTGTATATTAATATTACTAATCAACAGTTGACTTAACTTGCTCGTGGCATTGCTATGCAGTGTAGTTAAATCCTTGAGCCTTATTTTGATTTAATATTTTATTTTGCCAGAAAACTAAATGGACTGAACTTTGTTGTTTGTAGTTGAGTTGGCAATAGCCTTTTAATGCAGTGCAATGTTCTCATTTCCTTTTCTCTTCACAAAAACCAGGGGTCATGGGGATAGTTTAGATTTGTATAGTAAATTTTAGTGGCCAAACAATGTTTGCAATAATGTGCAATTAAAGTAAATCTGGAGTATTTTAAATATAATGCACTCAGTGCACATTAGCACACTGAATCAAACTCAGAGCACATCTGTCACTCTGGGCAACAGATAGATAGAATTTATGTGTTTCGAGCACAGAACCAGAACACATTTGTAATACAATGACACCATTTACATGTATTTAAGAAAGCACTTTACACTACAGACAAAACAGCTGCACACACAAGCGCAGCACAGCGGGCATTCCGACAATTCATTTATTTAATTAAATCACAGTTGTCACGTTTGATAATCACACAAGTTCATATCATGATTTCGATGATTATTTTCATGAATAGTTCAGCCCTATAATCAACATTATACCACAAATGCTGTAGATTGAGCGTAACTTGTTTGAACCCGGAATATTCCTTTATTTTGAAAGTTTGTCCAGTGGAACACATTCTGCCTTTTAAGCAACATCAAGGATCAGAGACGCATGTGTACACGAACACAAACTGACTTCATAGACAAAGGCCTCTCTGTACTCTTTTCTAAGGAAAAAGAGAGGGAGGAAGGGAGAGAGAGAGTGGGGGATCTAGCAACGTCACTGCAGTGGTGGTAGTACGGTCTCTGATTTTATCAGTTTAATTGCACCTGTCCCAGTCTGTGCACCCACAGGCTCCTGAGGGGATTTCTTTGTAGTGTTGCAGAGCCAAACAGCCGATGTTTGAATAGTCTTTGTTTATGTAAACACAGGAATTTATTTTCATTCAGAAGAAAAAATTGCTGTAATTGGTTTGAAAAATGCGGTACTGAGGTAGGCTGGAATGTTCTTTTGCTCCAGGTAAGAAGGCATTATGGTGCTTATGCACTTGTATAGCAGCTAGGCCCCTGGGCGGCTGAGGAACTTAATTAGGGATGTCTGCATGTCAATGCTCCATGTCAGTCAATGGCCTCCTTTAGGTGGACTGAGGAATGCTGGCCAAGTCCTGTTAGTACAAAGTATCTATTGTCCTTGCTCCTTTTTTTCACAATGAGGAATAACATTACCCTTTCCTTACCTCTGTGGCCTTACAAAGACCTCCTTCCAGAGGAAGAATCTTCTGAAATTCCAGGATAAAAATTAGGTTTTGCTGTCTGTGGAATAACTACACACATGTAGCTTAACCACCCAAGCCTCCTCTCTGGGCTAAAGCTTTAATATTCTCTAAAATGTAATATGTATACATATTTGCAAGGATTTGATGGAATTATTCATATTAGATGAGAAACGAGAAATACTTGATGAGGATGTGCTTAATCACTTATGATACTGAATTATTAATACTTGATACTGGCCATTTATAAACATGTTGGATATTAATGTCTTGCCTACCGTATATGGCAAGACATTAAAGATGGTTTATGAGCCACCACATTTTTATATATATATATTTTTAATAAACAAGGTTGTCTCTGGTCAAAGATGATTTTAAAGCATTCATGAGACATTGCATGTTCCTTTATCTTTTAAGATAAGAGTTCATTATACTATTGTACTATACTGTAACTTCCAGAACTCAACTCTACCTCCCCAGTCTAAAAAGATCATCTGTTGAAACTTACGAAACATTAACACATGACTGCCCACATTTGCATGTCAATGATGCCTCTCCTGCATTCAGAAACTTGTCACAGTGAGATAAAGCATGAGAAAGCAGGATAGATACTATTAATCTTAAATATTAACAATAAGAGTAAAATATTGGAACGTTTACCAAAGCTTGTCCTGTTCCTGGCTGATTTGTGATCATTTTAGTCTGATCTTAACAGTTCATGTGACATATTTTATATTGTTTTATATTGTTTCATATTGTTTTGTGAACAAATGTAACTATTTTAGTGCAAAAAATTTTTCTAACCTTATAATATATTAAAATAAGAGAGATTAGTTAATCTGATTGCTTAATAAAGACATACCTTTTAATTAGATGTGCTCTGCTGTTTACATAACTGGAGTTGATGGAATAATTCTCTGTCTGGGGGAAAGAGACAGAAGAGAGGAAATAGAGAGCAAGAGAAAGAGAACAAAACATTTATTTAATTATGCAGCAACCAAAATAATGTCATCAGTAATTGCCTTTCAACATAAATGTTATTTTACACAAATACTCTAGTTAGCTGCCTGGGCATTCAAAAACAAACTCTTTCTTTTTCTAAGCACATGTGGCCTGTTCTGCTGCAGTGAGTCTGCTCCTGTCGTCACTCCTCCAGCCTCCCCCCAAACCCATCCTCAGTCAGACCATCCACTTCAAAATGTCATTAAGACAAACAAGGGAATAGATGAAGGATTGAGGGTTAGAAAAGAAAGTTTTCTCTATTTGAGTAATTCTTTTCCGTACACCGTTTTTGTGGATGCTAATATAAGAAATAAATAAATGACAAGAAGAAATTAAGAGTATGCTAGGGGATTTTTTTTAACTTTGCAAATGAAAAGGCCTCAATGATTTGCATATGATGACTCTGTCCCACACTAAGAAAAAGACAAAGGCTTCTGGAAGTCAAAAGTGTTGGAATAAATCTAAGGAATATGGAGATGATAGCACAAAAAGATGACTAGTAATACACAATAGAGCTGTGTGATATACTGAATATTTACAATATGTTTGTGATGGTTTTGCTGGATATATAAAATAAGCAACATCATGAATATTGCAGAGAATTTAATGTGCTTTTTATTTGACAATTAAATTCCATTATACTAATTTGATCTCTCTTTTACTCTCCAGTATGAGAGCATTAAGATAGATGATTTAATAGAATCTATATATACTTCTATAGCGAAGATTATATTAGAGTCATTAAATTTGATTTATTTCCATTTCAGTTAATGTATTTAAAACTGATTCAATAGTTTATTATTTGAAAATATAAGAAAATACTTTGTTAATACTTAAACATTTAATCATTATTAATCTAATTGGGTACCACTGTTTGTCAAATGATGGTTCCTCTGATTGTAAGCAGACTTAAATATCAAGATATTCACTCACTGAGCACTTTGTTACGGACACTATGGTCCTAATAAAGTGCCCAATTTCTTCTGCTTTTATAGCCCATACACCTCAAAGTTTGATGTGCTGTACATTCTGAGATGCTATTCTGCTCACAACAAATGTACTGTCAGCTCAAACCATTCTGGCCATTCTCCGTTGACCTCTCTCATCAACAAGGCGTTTCTGTCCACAGAACTAATGCTCACTGGATGATATTTTAAAAAAATTAGCACCATTCTGAGTAAACTCTTGAGACTGTTGTGCATTAAAGTCCAAGGATATCAGCAATTACAGCAATACTCAAACAGCCCATCAGGCACCATCAATCATGCAACAGTCTATGTTGATATAATACAGGTATTCACCATGAGGAGTGTGGAGAGAGAGAGAGCGGTAAGGGTTCACACCTGAGCGCAATCTTGATGATTAACAGCTGTCTCTATGCAGAAATTCTGGAGAGAGCTATAAAGAGGGAGAGAACACCAGAGGGCAGGGGGAGTATGACAAGGAAGAGGGCGTGGCCAGGCCGTGATGGAATACGGCCAGTGCTGAATTGGCTGATCAGCGGAAGAACGAGATAAGGGGCAGCCGGAGATGCCAGTTCGAGAGAGAGAGAGAGACGCAAGTGGCCACGTTGGATATGTGTCTGTGTCCTTATGTTTTATGTGGTTTTAAGTTCATTTGTATCATTAAAGTTTATGTTTACTGTTCAGCCAGTTCCCGTCAGCTCCTTGCCTGTCCTTACTTGCCAAAACCCAGGAGGGAAAAGGGATGTGCTGTCGCATAGTCCTCACCGCTGCCATCCACCAGGGGAGCAGCTATGCCCAAATGCCTGGGGATGGTGGGTTCTCTGCCGGCCACCGAGAGCCGGAGGAACCACGGCCGTCTGCAGAAAAGGGGAGGAGCAGTTCCATCGACCAGTGGCCGGAGGACATGCTGCCCTTCACTGGGGGAGGAGCTTCCCGCCTCATCCTTGCCCATCCTTACCTATTACAGTTTGACTCAAAACGAGGAATTGGGCACAAATAGGATGGTGAAGGTAAGGTGTGCAAGGATGTTCATGATAATCCTTTGGTTACCCTCATCATTAAATTCCGGGGAAAAAACATAGATTCGAGACAGCGGTTAGTCCCAGCCTCACCCATACACAAATCTTGGGTACAAATTGGCTGGCATTTACTGGTTATTGAGGGGAATTTGTGTGGATGGGTCCTGTAACAAAGTGTCTCAGTGTGTGGTCTGCAATTCACCGTCTGGGGTGGTAGAGCCATTGCCATCTAAGTCAGCTCCACGTCAGTATTATGTTAGGGAGGGGGAAGTGCTGACTTCCCCAGCCCTTAAAGGATCCCTGCAGGGGATTTCCCTCTGGATAAGATGCGAGACGAGACCCTTAGGCACACTTTTGATCAGGTGAATGTGACTGATGGTCAACACCTCCAGCCAGACATTGCACTCGCATATACTCGCATATCATATCATTAAGGATTGGTTGTATCAAGTGACACAGGATACTCAGACAATGAGTGTCCCAGCTATGATACAACCCAGCTGTTAGTGCCAAAGAGCTGTCGTGAAATGTTATTCCAGGCAGCTCATTATAATTCAATTGCGGAACACATAGGACAGGGAAAAACACTGAACCATATAATGGCCCATTTCAACTGGTTGGGCATTTGCGGGGATATGTGCAGGTGGTGTGCGGCACTAACCACCCCAAAAGCACCTTCTACCGCTAATTGAAGTCCCTTTTCAAAGAATTGGCATGGACATCCTTGGGCCATTAGCACGGACAGCATGTGAGTGGGGATTCTGACACTACATTTATGTCACATACACTACGCAATCTGTATGAATTATTGGATTTTAATTGATTTGCACCAGTGTTTATCACCCACACAGATAGATTGGTGGAACTATTTAATAAAACCATGAAAAATGTGATTTGTACGTTCATGCACGCAGAGGCTAGGAATTGGGATAAGTGGCTCAAACACCTGTTATTTGCAGTTCAAGAGGTCCTCCAAGCCTCTACAAAGCTTCCCCATTTGAGCTGCTGTATGGGCGTCAGCAATGCGGCATGCTCAACGCCAGGGGGGGAAGCTTGGTAGGAGGGACCTACAAAAAGCACAAAAAAAAATTCAATATGTTCTTGATCTTAGAGCAAATCTCAAAAGTCAATCATGTCACTTGTGGGGACCACCTCTCACTGTCTCAAATCACAGAGGTTGCCAAGTTGTAAAAAGAATTTGCAGACAAGTCCTCGAATCTGCTTGCTGATACAAGCTTCATACAGCACCACATCGAGACGAAACTCGGGGTAGTGGTACGTAGTCTTCCCTACTGACTTCCCGAGCATAAGAAAAATGTTATTCAGGGTAAATTAGATGCAATGCTCGATATGGGAGTAATAGAATAATCTCACAGTGATTGGTTCAGCCTGGTCATTCTAGTCCCTAAGAATGATGGGTCAGTATGGTTCATGTGGATAATAGGAAAGTCAATGTGGTGTCTAAATTTCATGCATACCCAATGTCTCATTTTGATGAGTTCCTCAATTTGTTAGGCACGGCTCGCTTTTACCACTGGACACTGGATGTGACAAAGGGTTATTGGAAGATACCCTTAATGGCGATGTCCTGTGAAAAAACAGCCTTTTCCACACTGTTTGGCTTACACAAATTCATGACACTTCCATTCGGTTTGTTCGGGGCATGGCTATGTTTCAGCAATTTATGGGCCGAGTCCTCAGACCACCCTCTGCTTACACCACTGCCTATCTGGATGACATCATTATCATCATCTTAGGGCTGTTCTGAGGTCGCTGCGATGAGCAGGACTCACGGCAAACTCCAAGAAGTGCCCAGTTGGATGGGTTGGTGGTACGTTATCACGGGTTCCACTTTTGTAATGGGCAGGTGACAAAACCCCAAATTGATAAGACCGCAGCAATTCTGACCAGACACAAGACCAAAAAGGAGGTGAAACAGTTCCTGGGGCTGGCTGGCTACTATGGAAAGTTTGTGCCTCATTATTCAGACACACCAGCCCACAGACTGATCTCACTAGAAAGGGAGCTCCAGACCTGGTCCAGTGGACCAAGCAGTGTTAACAGGTGCTTACACAGATGAAAGCTGCACTTTGCTGCTGGCCGCTTTTACATGCACTTAATTTATCTTTCCCATTTGATTTACAGATGGACACATCGGACAGGGGACTGGGGGCGCTGCTCTCATAGGTGGTGGAGGAGAAGGAGTGGCCAGTGCTGTACATTAGTCAGAAGCTATCGCTTAGAGAAACTAAGTGCAGCCCCATTGAGAAGGATTCTCTGGCAATCAAATAGGCCATTCTCACCCTCAGATACTATCTGTTGGGGAGGGTCTTCATCCTCTGTTCTGACCATGCACCATTCCAGTGGCTCCACCATATGAAGAATGCTAATGCGTGGATCACCCGCTGGTATCTGGCTTTACAGTCTTTTAAGTTCGAAGTGATCCACATACTGGGGGCCGGATAGCTCCCGGCCTGACTCGGGTGATGGGGGAATGTGGAGGTGGGAGCAAGCTTGAGAATCCATCTGGAAAGAGAGAGAGCGGTAAGGGTTCACACATGATCGAACTCCTGATGATTAAAAGCTGTGTCTTGTTGCAGAAATGCTGGGGAGAGCTACGTATAAAGAGGGAGAGAACACCAGAGGAGGGGAGTCCAACCTGTGTGTGTGTGTTGTTCTGAAAAGCCAAACTTGTGTATTTAGACTGAAAAGTCACATTAATAAAAGATTTATGTATATTGTTCACCCAGTCCCAGCTTCCTCCTTTCCACCCAACAATGAACCTTGTTAAAGGGAGAAACCTGCCTCCTCTCTTGGCTCTAACTTCTCTGATTTGAAACCAAGATAGAAAAGGAAGTCAATGGCTTCCTTCCAGGGCTAAGTGTAGACATAATTCCCTCATCCAGAAGATAAGGAGGTTAACGCAGACAGTGGAACAAAACCAATGATTATGCCCCTAGCCAGGGACATCACGACTTGATTCCCAGAGACAGATCTGTCATAATCACAGAGATGGACTAACAGCATCCAGATCTATGAATCAAAACACATGCACATTCACTGTATTTAAACAGTGGATAGAAGATGTGTGTGCATGCCACCAATTGTGTAACCACACCAACTTCATGTTGATGTTGGCTGAATTCATTTCTGAATGGGTTTATTGGCTGCTATGAACCATTAGATCATTCCCTGCAGTCCAAAAGTTAATCTAAAGGAAAAAGCAGAGTCTCCACAGTCCCTAATCAGGACGTATAGATAGTCATGCCTCATTTCTGCCCACCTCATTGCTGTCCACCTCAGGCTAGTCAGAACTCCAAATACCATGTCACCAGCTGCTGTGTTTTGTCTCACCTCCATGCTCACCAATTACCTAATGCATGATATTTTTTTAATTACAAGTGATGGCTGACCAGGCGTCTAATTGAGATTTTTGGTTGGTGATGAAATATGAACCCACTGAAGTTTAACACAGTGTGTCGGGATGTGTATGTTCTTGCTTGTGTGGGTGTTTGGTGTACCTAATTAAACCTTAAATCATCAGTAATCAAGGAGCTAATTTGTAAAAATCCATTTGAATTAACATAATATTAGCAGACCTCAATTTGGAACATACTCTTGTTTGTTCTCGTCGTATGACTAAACATACAAAAAACAAAAACAAATAGATAAAAATGTGTGGCCTATTAATACAACTTTGTAAACTAGTCTATTTGATAATGCAGCAGCAAAATTAACAGTAATTCCAGTGAAAGTATTCAGTATAATTCAAATAAACTTCACAAGTCATGGACTACTTTAATGGTGCTTCTATGGTTCTATTATGTTTTTTTTAACTTGACAGTAACAATCATGAATAATACAAAGTATCGGATTTGGATTGGGCTTGTTGGACTGATACCTGATCCAGTTAAAAACATCAGTATCGAAGCCGATACCGATCCAAGTATCGGATCGGTGCATCCCAAATACATATTTCCTCTAGGCGGCCGGCCCAAAATTGGTTTTGAATGGTGGATCTGCATTAGCCTGCGCTCTGCCAGGATAATGAGATTCAAGGGCATTTTACCCACACATATGAACGTCTACGATCCCTCTCCTTGGCAATGACTCTTAAAACAAACAAGAGTCATGTTAAAATGCAGTTACACATTGTAGATCACTGACCCTTTTAAGAGAAGAGTTGCCATCGATGATACAGGCTCAGTCAGATCTCAGCAGATTTCCTTCTGTTGACATTTTGATCTCCCTGCTTATATCAGAGTGGACTAATTGGAGTAATAGCTTCAGTTATGCAAATGCGGCGCCTGTTCCACAGAGACATCTCATGGCTGGAGATTGTGAAATGTGGTTCAGCATATTCAAGTAGATATCAACATAACATAAATAACATAAGTGTCATTATTCAACAAGAAAAGAATCTACTGATGTGTGCTAATTATTCACTAATGGATCGTGATAATTAGCGTGCTTCACCCCCCCCCCCCCCCCCCCCAAAAAAAAAAGAGGATATCAATTCTATTGTGCAATGCACTTTTTGTGATTTCTTTAATTCAGGTTGATGGCAAGAGGGCATTTAAGAGGCACCCTTGGCCCTTAAATGTCTTTATGCCAGAGAGCTTCCACGCATTAGCGGTAATCCTGGTAAATTCCTGTAAAGTAATGTACTGTATGCCTACACCACCGCTGTCCGCCATCAAAGTTTAAGGGCTATAAATATTTATTTCCCAGATTTATTTTCCATGCTCGGAGATGAGGGCTGCTTAAACTACAGTTAGGCTTTAACAAATGGCTACTTAATCAGGTTCTACAATATGTTGTTATGATCCAAGTGGCTGGAGTCACCATATCCCTGTAATTATTTTTGTGTTTCTTCCGACATATTGGAAAGAATGCAGTAAAAGTGAGAACTTTTTCACCCAGCCAGATGACACCTTAGCAAAGCACCCTAGACTAGTTCTCTAACCTCATTCTGTTTCTCTCTCTTCTTTTCTCTCTTACCTGTCACCCTAACTTCTACAACCCCCCTATCAAACTCCACCAACTTCAGCCACTGGAGAGGAAAAGCAATCTCCTCGCATAGTTGCCGCTGTGAGATTTGATTTGCCTTCTTCCCAGTGTGACAATTGGTTCCGTAGTCCGGATGCGAGAGTGTTCATTGTACAGGGGTAGATGCACAGAGCAAGGCCAACAGCAGTTTTTCAAGTGCCAAAGGCCTAGAATTTTAAAAAAAATCTGATTCCTTGGCTCATGCCAAGTCGAATGCTCACAATGGTTTCAATTACTTATGTCTGACTAGAGTTTCCGCCATTTAGAATTTTCCAAAAAAACTACTTTTTCAAACTCCTCATAGACCGTACATCTGATTTGCACTAAATTTTGCACATATCATCTAAGGACAATGAGGACAAAAATGTATTAAAAGAATTTTGATAGACCAAACTGTTCTCCAATAATGCTTCAACGAATTTGACTGCGAGCATGCCAAAATAGACGCGAGGCTGTATCTTCAACACGCTTAGGCATATTGACACTTGTGATATTGTATTTATTATTCTCATCATGACTTGATGGTCCCTGCATATTTTTGGCACAGCACCACCAAGTGGTCAGGAGATATGAAAAATTAGACTGGTCTCTAAAGATTCCTTGGGGCATTCCATTCCATTTGGGGCAATCGGCCATTCTTTATATTTTCATAAAATTCTGTATTTTACAAATGCTTTCGTTACGAAACTTGGTATACATCATCAGGACTATGAGAGTACCTATATAGTTTGGTTCCAGCACCACCTTGTGGTCAAAAATTATAACAATATGATTAAAAATGCATGTAACAATTGATGAATTTGACCTATTGTCCTGTTACTGCTCTTTGAAGATTCCAAGGGTCATGCCGAGTACCGTGATAGCCATGATATATTTGCCATGGTCAGCTATACTTCCTGTTTGACATTTTGAATTGAATTGAAAACTTGCTTTTTCGAACTCCTCCTGGGCCGTATGTCCGATTTGCACGGAATTTGTTGTGTATTATCTAGGGACTCTCATGACAAAAAGTTATTTTCAATAGACAAAATGGTTCTCAAATAGTGTACCAACGAATTTGATTGCAAGTCGCCAAAGAGCATCTGAGGATGCATCTATGCAACACTTTGCTGCATGAAACTTTGTGTGTCAAAATGACCACACCTTGACCTCACCATGTACATTACAGTTGGTGACTGTTCCACATATTGGTCAAAATTTTAGTGATGTCCAGTGACACTTCGGTACATTCCATACGTTGGTGGGTTTTGCACCATAATTGCTGCTTGCAGCTATATATATCATTTATATATATATAAATGAGGTGCGAGACAAATATTTTCTTTTGTGTTTATTTATATTATGCCACAAATGCTGTCGAGAGAGATTAAATTGTTTTGAACCTGGAATTTTACATTAAGTATTAAATGAACCAAAAAAAAAAAAAAAGTTAGAACATATGAAAGACCTTAAGGTTTTATTTACACAGTCCCCAGAGTGCTGTAAGAAAATCAGTACTCATAATGTGTCCCATTGTTTATTTACCTCTTTCCACAAAGAGCTTACCAAGGGGAGGTTATCAAGGGAAAGGCAGGTAGTGCATAGCTGTTTTCTTGATGAAAAATAAATAAATAAATAAATAAATAAAATAAAAACCTGAAAAAGCCAGGCAGTCTTTGTTGAACAGGGTTTAGTGATAGGAGCGGAAATGAGCCTGTTGCAAGGGTGGCATTTTCCATGGAGGCTTATGAGATTTCTATATGTTTACAAATGTAGTGCTGCAGTGAGGCTGCAGTGGAACTGAGTGTGTGTGTGTGGAAGGGGGGGGACATTTTGCATTTATAATGTCCCCATAATTCAAATTGCTTAAAAAACATACTAAATGATGTTTAGTATGGACTAAACTTTAAATGTAAAAATGCAGAAAGTTTTTTGTGAGGGTTAGGTTAAGGTTTAGGGGTAGGGTTAGGGGATAGATTCTATAGTTTGTACAGTATAAAAATCATTACGTCTATGGAGAGTCCTCATAAGGGTAGCTGCACCAACATGTGCGTGTGTGTGTTTTGTGCTGTTTGACTGTGTAAATTGATCACACTGAAAGACAATCTCAACATGGAGTTGGTCTTCCTAGACATCAATGCCTGCCTTATTTATTACACTCCCTCTTTTCATTGTCGAACATGCAGCATTTATTTTCTCTAAACCCCTAAAGTATGATCCGGTTTTGACACGAACGCGTAGTTGAATGCTCCAACTTTTAAAGTATACTTCATTTGACTGTGTGCTATGACTGCTGAGATGCTGGACTATTTCTTTCAGAAGTTATATAAATGTCGGTATCTCCTGACCTCCTTACACATGTGTTCTTGACATGCACATACACTGTTGTTGTTGTTTCCACCTTTGTCTCATGTTGTATAGCAGTAATTACAAGTTCTTCTACCACTTCTTCGTGACAGCAACGGCTCAAATGTGATTGTTGCCACCTTTTGGACCCACTTATCAGTGCAGATAATTACATGTGCATGTGCATACTGCGCATTAAGAATACACAAAATATTAAAAATAGGACTGGATTTATGCTTTCTTCACCAGCTCAGAGAAACACAGCACGGCGGGTGGAAATGCTCCTGAGCCAGTGTTAGGTTGCCAACTCCTGATTATAGAATTTCCCATAGATCCTTTGCCATCTGCTAGATTATAGATTTCCCCTTCGCTTGCAGACCGTATGAACACTAGAGGAGTCTTTAAAGCATAAAGGAGGCGAAATAGTGCCTCAGGCTCGCCCTGGCATCGGGATAAAATTAAGTTTTCTATTCCTGCCTCTTCAGCAGGAGCCATGATGAATATGAAGACTTGTTGATGTTTAATAGTGGTCGGCTACCTACAAACAAAAAATCAATCGCAACAGGAGCCCATGTGACAAATAAGTTGCCATTTCAATCCACTTCATCACCTGTCAATTGACACTCAACTTGCTCCATTGGAAATCCATCTTATTATGAAAGGGAGTCATTTCCGAGAGTAAATGCTTATATAGCTTTTGCGACTTTAAACTGTCTACAACACAACCTGTCATTCCAAAGTGATGTAATCTGTATTATCAAAAAACAACTGGACAAAAATGTATACTTTAAAAGGCAGTCTCAGTGTATATATGCATTTGCTCAGCTTTGCATTATTCCACTAGCTATAGAAATACTCCATGGGGGATGAAACGGTGTGTTACAAATTATTAAACACAATACCCTTTCCTACCTCATTAGTTCAGTGTTTCTTTCACTGAGGACAATAGCTGATGTATTTCCTTTAAGCAAAATAATTGTAAAGCACTAATTAAAGGGTAATCCATGGTTAGGTTAACGATTTCAAATGCACTTTGCAGAGGGTGGTTCTTTGCCTCCACATCATGCATTTAAAATCGTTAAATGCACATCTAGCCATGGATTATCCCGTTTATACCATGGTCACTTGCCAGAATTTATTAGTTAAAGCTGTAACATATATTTTTTGCAGTGCAAATTATAACTGGAAGAATAAAAAATAAAGGTTAATTTGATCTAAGTGCTGTTAGATCTGCAGCTGCGCCTGTTCTAAATCAGACACAGAGGTCTTGGTCAAAACTGTCAATTTAAATGCACAATCCAGAAATAATAATCCATAGAATGTAGAGGGGTTGGCACTCCAGAGAAAATTATTATTTCATTTTTGTTCATTCTCACTTTCATATTAACATGGAAAAACCAATGTTACAAACGTGGAAGTGAAAGTAAAAGTAAGTAGCACTTTTAGTGGCTATAGGTGGCACTTCAGCAAAGTTTAAATCATCTTGCATCACCTTCCTGGACAGCGAATGATGCATTAAATAGGTCCTGATTTCAATCTCTAAACCTCCTTGCAAAACAAACTGAATTCCATTATATTATTCTGATGAATGTGGTTAGGAAATATTTTCAATTGGTATAGTTGTACTCAGCAAGTTGTATTGCTTGCTCTGTAATTTTATGTTGCTATAGTTACAAAAAGCGCAATAATATCGAACGGTGATTAAAACTGACCGGAACTACCTGTGCTTTTCAGCCAATCAGAATCGAGTATGAGAACAGACCATGGTGTAATAAACAACTAAAGAAGCATGAATGGGAATTTCCCCAATTAACAGCTGCATCATAAACAGAGAGCAGGGAGCAAGAGAGGAAAAGCCTTTGTGTTTGGTCCAGTAATAAACTCAGTCTACATCTGCTAAGAACTGTAGGTGCCATTTAGCTGAAGTTAGATTATATGTGATTAATTATACATACATTTATAGCAGCTGTGTTATTAATTTACAAGGTCATATGTTAAAGCTCTTTGCCTTTTAGCATGATGATTTTAATAACCCATTCTATCATGCATACAGTATGTGCATTCCAGCAAGGAAGGCTGTTCTGGCATGTTGTTTGATAACATATGGTAGTATTATTACTGTGATACACCTCTCTTATCTACTGTATATATAACTGTGTGCATGTAATCTTGTACTTTGATATTTTGTTTCTACAAGAAGACTTGGTGTTAGCTTTTGGCCTTTGTGGTGTTCCGGAATTGATCAGATACTCTGTCCACAATAAATAGCAGTTTTAACTGTACAATATCCATATCGAGCAGCAAGTCTATGTGTGTGTGCTTTATAGACTCACAATATGCTTGGATGTTTTACAAGAAGCAGACTTGTCAGTAATATATTAGACAATAAGGTGTGTATGTTTGTAGTGGTGGTGGTGATGGTAATAGGTGAGGGGTGCTTGAATCTAATGAAACTCAAATGGTGGTGACTTCTATAAATCAATCCCATGGGATTTTATCCTAATTGAATGACTTGGCTAAAAGACATTCACATCCCACATTCAAAAGTCTCCCCATGTCCACCTGGCGTCAACCAGGATGGAAAAAGTGACACTTGGACGCAATGGTCTTGGCACATACAAACCCATGCTGATTCACTAGCCTTCAGATAAAGAGACGTGGCATCCACAGGCTTTTAGTTACTGCCTCTGTTTTCCCACAAAATTAGTTGGTTTGAGTGCTTTTCCTTCAGTTGTAGTTCTTAAAGAAAAATTCTGGGTTCAATACAAGTGAAGCTAAATCAAAAACATTTGTTGCATTTTATTAATTACCACAAAAAATTAATTTGACCAGTCCCTCCTTTTTGTAAAAAAAATACAATTACAATATCTGGGTAACAGTGTGCAATTACAAGCAAGTGAATGGGGCCAATCTGTAAACATTAAAATACTCACTTTTTCAAAAATATAGCCACAAGACATAAGCAATATGCATGTGATACTCAATATGCACTGTATGATGAAATCACTTACTAGCCTTTTTTGTGTAACATTATTTCCAATTGTACATCTTTGTTGCTATTAGGACGTAATGCCATAAACCCTAAAACAAACTTTAGAATTCAAATAAAATGCTGCTGTTGCTCCTGTTGATAAGGTGTTCTGAGAGGCTTTTAGTTTGTTGCTGGGGTGTTCTGCGTGATTGCTAAATTACTTACTTGCCCGAGTCAGCAAAGCCCATCCACAAGTCTAAATGATATTCTGGTGCCTAGATATGACTCAAGTCCCACCATCAATTCAATGGGTTTTTCGACTCATTTTATTAAAGATTGGAGAAAAACTTTCGCTATAAAAGTCCATTCGCTATAAAAATAACAGCACACCTCTCCTAAACAAGCAATGGGATTTTAGCAGGGTTATTACAGTTTTATAATTCACTAGTTTTTATTTTTATTTTATTTTGTGTTTTGATTTTCATTTCTGTTGCATTTTAGTTAGTTTTAATGGTGTAGTTTTTTTTTTTATTCATTATTACACTAAAACATTTTATCTGTAACACTTTACAGGGCTAATTAGCTAACTACATTAGTTAACATGCACCATTAAAATCACTTACAGCATTATTCATCTTGGTTAATATTAATTCTAACATAAAAATAACTAGCATATTTATTAGATCCAGTATGAGCAATAACATTGCTTCTTCTTGAACCACTCCTTTGTTGCCTTGGCCGTGTGTTTTGGGTCATTGTCATGCTGGAATACCCATCCACAATGATTTTTCAATGCCCTGGTTGATGGAAGGAGGTTCTCACCCAAGATTTGATGGTACATGGCCCCGTTCATCGTCCCTTTGATGCGGTGAAGTTGTCCTGTCCCCTTAGCAGAAAAACCCCCCAAAGCATAATGTGTCCACATCCATGTTTGACAGTGGGGATAGTGTTCTTGGGGTCATAGTCAGCATTCCTCCTCCTCCAAACATGGCGAGTTGAGTTGATGCCAAAGAGCTCGATTTTGGTCTCATCTGACCACAACACTTTCACCCAGTTCTCCTCTGAATCATTCAGATGTTCATTGGCAAACTTCAGATGGGCCTGTACATGTGCTTTCTTGAGCATGGGGACCTTGCGGGTGCTGCAGGATTTCAGTCCTTCACGGCGTGTTTTTTGTGTTTCTTCCATATATATATACACACAACCCGATATCACGCCAAGGCGTGAAATAGACACGCTGTTCCACTAGCGGATGCGTGTCGGTGTCACGCTTTGCCTCCTCTAGGCGTGTGCATGACACGCGCGCGTCTAGGTAGAATACCGGCAGGGGGCAATCATTTCCTCAATGCCAACAACTCTCCGCGCACCAAAGAGAAAGCGATATATCGCGTTCTCCAATTCCGGTTAGCAGGATATATATTTTTTTATATAAATATATTTTTTAAATATATATATATATATATATATATATATATATATATATATATATACATATATATTTACATCAGCATAAGATACTCGACAGCCCACACACACATATAACAACGTAAGGCTACAGCAACGTTAGGATTTCTTCATGAAAGCAGCACTATAATGAACAAATATGTCCTGAACTAGTATGTGTAGTAACCCTTTATTGTCACATAGTCACAAGTGAAAGTAAGCAGCGAAATTGGCCATCATCCTGCCCGTGCGAACGTACAATACGACAACGGTATCGCTTACTCTTTGGTGCGCGGAGAGTTGTTGGCGTTGAGGAAATGATTGCCCCCTGCCGGTATTGCAACAACACGCGCGCGTGTCATGCACACGCCTAGAGGAGGCAAAGCGTGACACCGACACGCATCCGCTAGTGGACCAGCGTGTCTATTTCAAGCCTTGGCGTGATACCGGGTTGATATATATATATATATAATTATATACACTACCGTTCAAAAGTTTGGGGTCACATTGAAATGTTCTTATTTTTGAAGGAAAAGCACTGTACTTTTCAATGAAGACAACTTTAAACTAGTCTTAACTTTGAAGAAATACACTCTATACATTGCTAATGTGGTAAATGACTATTCTAGCTGCAAATGTCTGGTTTTTGGTGCAATATGTACATAGGTGTATAGAGGCCCATTTCCAGCAACTATCACTCCAGTGTTCTAATGGTACAATGTGTTTGCTCATTGGCTCAGAAGGCTAATTGATGATTAGAAAACCCTTGTGCAATCATGTTCACACATCTGAAAACAGTTTAGGTCGTTACAGAAGCTACAAAACTGACCTTCCTTTGAGCAGATTGAGTTTCTGGAGCATCACATTTGTGGGGTCAATTAAACGCTCAAAATGGCCAGAAAAAGAGAACTTTCATCTGAAACTCGACAGTCTATTCTTGTCCTTAGAAATGAAGGCTATTCCATGCGAGACATTGCTAAGAAATTGAAGATTTCCTACAACGGTGTGTACTACTCCCTTCAGAGGACAGCACAAACAGGCTCTAACCAGAGTAGAAAAAGAAGTGGGAGGCCGCGTTGCACAACTGAGCAAGAAGATAAGTACATTAGAGTCTCTAGTTTGAGAAACAGACGCCTCACAGGTCCCCAACTGGCATCTTCATTAAATAGTACCCGCAAAACACCAGTGTCAACATGTACAGTGAAGAGGCGGCTGCGGGATTCTGGGCTTCAGGGCAGAGTGGCAGAGAAAAAGCCATATCTGAGACTGGCCAATAAAAGAAAAAGATTAAGATGGGCATAAGAACACAGACATTGGACAGAGGAAGACTGGAAAAAAGTGTTGTGGACAGATGAATCCAAGTTTGAGGTGTTTGGATCACAAAGAAGAACGTTTGTGAGACGCAGAACAAATGAAAAGATGCTGGAAGAATGCCTGACGCCATCTGTTAAGCATGGTGGAGGTAATATAATGGTCTGGGGTTGCTTTGGTGCTGGTAAGGTGGGAGATTTGTACAGGGTAAAAGGGATTCTGAATAAGGAAGGCTATCACTCCATTTTGCAACGCCATGCCATACCCAGTGGACAGCGCTTGATTGGAGCCAATTTCATCCTACAACAGGACAGTGACCCTAAACACACCTCCAAATTGTGCAAGAACTATTTAGAGCAGAAGCAGGCAGCTGGTATTCTATCGGTAATGGAGTGGCCAGCGCAGTCACCAGATCTGAACCCCATTGAGCTGTTGTGGGAGCAGCTTGACCGTATGGTACGCAAGAAGTGCCCATCCAACCAATCCAACTTGTGGGAGCTGCTTCTGGAAGCGTGGGGTGCAATTTCTCCAGATTACCTCAACAAATTAACAGCTAGAATGCCAAAGGTCTGCAATGCTGTAATTGCTGCAAATGGAGGATTCTTTGACGAAAGCAAAGTTTGATGTAAAAAAAATCTTATTTCAAATACAAATCATTATTTCTAACCTTGTCAATGTCTTGACTCTATTTTCTATTCATTTCACAACGTATGGTGGTGAATAAGTGTGACTTTTCAGGAAAACACAAAATTGTTTGGGTGACCCCAAACTTTTGAACGGTAGTGTATATATATATATACACACTCACCTAAAGGATTATTAGGAACACCTGTTCAATTTCTCATTAATGCAATTATCTAATCAACCAATCACATGGCAGTTGCTTCAATGCATTTAGGGGTGTGGTCCTGGTCAAGACAATCTCCTGAACTCCAAACTGAATGTCAGAATGGGAAAGAAAGGTGATTTAAGCAATTTTGAGCGTGGCATGGTTGTTGGTGCCAGATGGGCCGTTCTGAGTATTTCACAATCTGCTCAGTTACTGGTATTTTCACGCACAACCATTTCTAGGGTTTACAAAGAATGATGTGAAAAGGGAAAAACATCCAGTATGCGGCAGTCCTGTGGGCGAAAATGCCTTGTTGATGCTAGAGGTCAGAGGAGAATGGGCCGACTGATTCAAGCTGATAGAAGAGCAACTTTGACTGAAATAACCACTCGTTGCAACCGAGGTATGCAGCAAAGCATTTGTGAAGCCACAACACGCACAACCTTGAGGCGGATGGGCTACAACAGCAGAAGACCCCACCGGGTACCACTCATCTCCACTACAAATAGGAAAAAGAGGCTACAATTTGCAAGAGCTCACCAAAATTGGACAGTTGAAGACTGGAAAAATGTTGCCTGGTCTGATGAGTCTCGATTTCTGTTGAGACATTCAGATGGTAGAGTCAGAATTTGGCGTAAACAGAATGAGAACATGGATCCATCATGCCTTGTTACCACTGTGCAGGCTGCTGGTGGTGGTGTAATGGTGTGGGGGATGTTTTCTTGGCACACTTTAGGCCCCTTAGTGCCAATTGGGCATTGTTTAAATGCCAAGGCCTACCTGAGCATTGTTTCTGACCATGTCCATCCCTTTATCGCCACCATGTACCCATCCTCTGATGGCTACTTCCAGCAGGATAATGCACCATGTCACAAAGCTCGAATCATTTCAAATTGGTTTCTTGAACATGACAATGAGTTCACTGTACTAAAATGGCCCCCACAGTCACCAGATCTCAACCCAATAGAGCATCTTTGGGATGTGGTGGAACGGGAGCTTCGTGCCCTGGATGTGCATCCCACAAATCTCCATCAACTGCAAGATGCTATCCTATCAATATGGGCCAACATTTCTAAAGAATGCTTTCAGCACCTTGTTGAATCAATGCCACGTAGAATTAAGGCAGTTCTGAAGGCGAAAGGGGGTCAAACACAGTATTAGTATGGTGTTCCTAATAATCCTTTAGGTGAGTGTATATATATATATATATAACATATATTCCATTTTTATATATATATATATATATATATATATATATAAATGGAATATATGTTATATATATATATATATATATATATATAATTATTTTTATTATTTAATAATAATAATAATTGTAATATACATTGGTGTGACAGGGCAGCTGTCTGTCCTATGTGTGTGTTTGTGTCTTTTGGGTTCAGTTTTACTTTAAAATATAATTTGTATTGACAAGCCGGTTCTTGCCTCATGCTGAAAGTATATTTATTATTAAACAGTCTTTTGCAATTCACAAAGCTGTAAGACTGTAAGAGCCTGAAAAAATGCATGAGTTATATGGACTACTTAAATGGTGATTTGATGGTTATTTATGTCATTATTTGAGCTTGACAGTAACGACAATGACCAACATGCAGTATCAGATTTGGATTAGACTCGTTGGACCAATACGCGATCTGGGTAAAAAAATGTCAGTATTGGACCCAATACCAATCCAGGAATCAGATTGGTGCCTAATTTTTATATATCTGATAAAACTACAGCTATCTCTTGAAATTTCTGAAGGCAAACAAAAAACATACAGATGACGGGAAGGTTCATTAATATTTATGAGGGAAGTGCTTACTGGTTGTTCTGATTGTGCTTATCTGTTTAATCCAAGATAATGACAGTCTGTCTTGGGGTATGTCCTCCCAAATATCTTTTAGCACAGCCAAAATGTTTTAAAGACCACAACACTCTCCCGCCAACAGTTTAAGGCTACTCCCTTTCCCAACCGAAAGCGTGTCCCCTCTCCAAACAGTGACAAGACACGAAGGCATCTTTCCAGATACTTTTTACTGTGGATGGAAATTTACAGCATCTCATTACAGACTCTTAGTCTCCCTGGATATAATCTTTGTCCCTCTCTGTTTCTAGTTCACTTTCTCTCTCTTTCCTTCTCTCTGAAATGGATTGAGTTTGCCTCCTTATTGACATCTCCGTATTGACATTCCTAGAAGACATGTAACAAAGGTTCAAATTCAACTGGCAACATCTCCAGAGTTCCTTTAAGCCAAGTCAGGTTACTCCTACGGCCAAATTCATAATGCCTCGGGGCAGCTATTTCCCATAGATCCTAATCTATTTTCTATATACAGCTCCCATCTACTTTAACTGGAAAAGATGAAAATCTCCAAAATCGTTGGTCAAGATTACAAGCAAATAACATATTTTAACTCTGCAATAAAATCTGACAACAATGGTATTATAAATTGTGCTTCTTTAGCTTGGATCAAACAAAAAAAAATGCATTTTCAATAAAAACTGATTGTGGCTCTTTTAACTGTAAGGCAGAACTTCCATTCCTATTGCCGCAATATTCAGTGTTACACTTCCTGTCTCCACTAAATAATTATGTAATAAAAGTAGCAAAAATAAAACAAAATCATCTCCCCACCTCTGATGCACCTTACCACATTTCTTGTTGTATAACATAGGGGGGTAATGGCTAGGAACTCCCGTAATTCTGTAATCAAACCAGGTTGACCCCTTCAGCACAATTCATGATGCAATAATGTAGTAAGAGTACTTAATGCTCTAGTAAGATTTATCAATGCCAGACACATCTGCTCCTAATATTACATGCCTTTTTTTCAGCAGCTGTCAGCATCACGATCGCGAAAAATGCTTTACCTTGCCCCACATCAGTGCCTCATCTGTAGACTGACGATCAGATTGTAATCAGAGTGCTGACAGTCAGCTATCACCACTGCAAAGCAAAGTCCCTTTGCAATAAATTACACAGTGGACTGCCGACAGATATGTGGCTAATTCAAGCATGCGTTCTGATTTTCAATTAGCAATTTATTTCAATAACCCCCCCCCCCCCCCCCCCCCAATGGTTGTTTAACACTCTTCCCTAGTTTCCTTTAGCACAATACAAACCAATAGAAACACGCTTTACATACAAGCTGACAGGCTCGCTCGCACCCTTGTTTTACATTCCCACATCCTGGGCTCAACCTCATGCGCACACATTCATAAGTGGGCCAGTAAGGGTGGTGAGAGCTGAGCAGCTTGTGGGTTTGCTGTGACGGGAAGGGCCAGATGCTGCGGGCTTGACCCCATACCGCTGCAGCAGCTGAAACCCACCAGGATTATCTGTGATGACTTTCTTTAATTTAATTTGTATTAGACCGTCTGTAGGGATAAACAGGTTTAGGGGAAGGGGAGAATGGAGCGAGGGTCATGGAAAAACAACAAGATACGTCCAGCACCTCGCTCCAACCTTAGAGACGATGGTCTCAGAACCTCAAACATCTGCACTCACACTGATAAAGATCTCGTTCATATATGGTGGCATACCTGTTCATTTCACAATTACTTCCTTGATATAAAGAGCTGAAATCCTTTTGTTCTGCTGCCCTAAACAAGGCATTGTAATTGTCTCTTATCAAAGCCGTCTGTGTGCATTTGTCTACATGTGCGTACGGGTGTGTGGGATTGTTTTTTGCTAGTGCACAGCAGTTATCGGAGCCCAACATTTCTTAAGGCTGAATGTGTGTCTGTGTAGATGCATATTGAGTGTTGCTTTTTGTCTCAGTGCAATGGCAAATAATTGTATTCATCTCCTTTATTCAGCTCCTCCTGATTAACAGCCAACTTCAATCCTCGCAGGCTGATATAAAACTGATATCCTATAGAGCTGGACTCTTTTTATTTATACAAAGGGCTCCAACTGTGGCCTTTCCATTTAATCTACAAGATGTTTTTCAAAAGCAAAGTGGAAATCCCTCTGCTGTTGGACAATTTAAACTTGAATAACCAACACTTAACAGGGATTCAAGCTAAGCTTGGGTAGAAATGGTTCCCCATCCATATTTCGATTGTGGCAAGGCTAAAACTCTAATTTAGCAGTTTAATGCCACTCTGTGACAACAGCAATCGTTGTTCACCAGCTTTCTTGCAGATCTGAAAGTTAGCCACATTACAAATGTTTGCTTCAAGGCATTACATAAAATTAGTAAATAAAACTTCCAGCCCAAAAAAACTTTAGTTCAGAAGGAGATGTAGCCATTTTTTCTTGAGTAGTTTGAGATCCTCTTTGTGCTTTGTTTAGGTGACAGGATAACTAAACAAGGTAGGGCTACTAAACATTAGCTCTCTTTCTACCAAAGCACTAATTGTAAATGAAATTATTACAGATCATAGTTTGGATGTGCTCTGTTTGACTGAATCCTGGCTTAAACCAGATTAATATATTAGTTTAAATGAATCTACTCCCCCAGGTTATTGTTATAAACATGAGCCTCATCTCAAGGGTCGAGGAGGAGGTGTTGCAACAATTTACAGTGAAGTTTTAGGTGTTACTCAGAGGACAGGATATAAGTTTAAGTCTTTTGAACTAATAATGCTTAATGTGACAAGGTCAGATATAAATAAAAAACTATATCGTCTTTTGCCCTTGCTAGAGTATATAGATCACCCAGGCCTTATTCTGATTTCCTTGGTGAATTTGCTAATTTTTTTATCAGATCTTGTAGTTACTGTAGATAGAGCTTTAGTTGTTGGTGACTTCAACATTCATATAGATAATGAAAATTACACATTGGGATTAACATTTATTGATATTCTCAACTATCTTGGAGTCAGACAACATGCGACAGGACCAACTCATTGCCATAATCATATGCTAGTTTGATTCTGTCATATGGAGTTGATGATGATACTATAGAAATTCTTCCACAGAAATTCTTCTGAGGCGATTAGCTAATGTCACTCAATCTACACCATGTAATCGTTCAGGTAGAGCTATTCTTTCCACTTAAGATAGCTTCACTAACAATCTTCCAGATACATCTAAAACACTCTATAAGCCCCAAAGTCTAGAAGAACTTGATGAAATAACAGAAAATAAAATACAGTTTTCTCTAGCACTCTTGATAGTGTCGCCCCGCACCATGGTACAATAATCACACTCATGCTCTCAAGAGAGTAGCTCAGAAAATAGAGCGCAAATGGAAGAATATAAAATTTGAGGTATTTTGCGGTGCATGGAAGGATAGTGTTTGTAACTACAGACAGGCGCTAAAAGCTGCATATTTTAGCAAACTCATAGAAAATAACCACAAAAATCCTAAGTGTTTATTCATTACTGTGGCTAAATTGTTTAGGAATAAAGCCTCAACTGAACCAGATATTGTGTCGCAGCACAGTAGTAATGACATCATGAATTTATTTAATGATAAAATTTCAGTAATCAGAAAAAAATTGGAATTATGCAATCATCTGTCACAATACATCAGAATACAGTGTTTCGTAATTTTCCTCACGTGCAACTTCAATCCTTCGCTGTCATAGGTCATGAAGCGCTAACAAAATATATCAAAACATCGAAAGCCACAATATATACAGTATGTTAGATCCAATACTAACTAAGCCCTTAAAAGAGGTATTCCCAGTAATCTCAGAACCTCTTCTTAATATTATTAACTCCTCGCTATCATTAGGACATGTCCCAATAAACTTTAAAATGGCAGTTATAAAACTGCCTATTAAGAAGCCACAAATTGTTCCTAGAGAACTGACTAATTATAGACTGATTGTAAATCTTCCATTTATATCGAAAATACTAGAAAATGTAGTGTCCTCCCAACTATGTTCATATTTACAGAGAAATAGTATATATGAACATTTTCAGTCAGGATTTAGGCTCCAACAAAGTACAGAGACTGCACTTATCAGAGTTACAAATGACTTGCTTTAATCATCTGATCGCGGCTGCATTTCACTTCTAGTGCTTTTAGATCTTTGTGTTGCCTTGGACATGATAGATCATGACATTCTCTTGAAAAGGCTAGATAATTATGTTGGCATTTGTGGACTTGTATTAGCATGTATTAGGTCTTATTTAGCAGACTGCTACCACTTTGTCTATGTAAATTAGGAATTGTCAAACCAAATTGGACTCCAACAGTGTCTCAGAGTGATGATGACTAAATGCAGCCGGTGCCAGCCAAACATCACTTCAGTCTATTACTGATGAACTGATGCCAACTCCAACCATAAGACATGGGATATATCATATGCCATTGCCTGAACCTTGGATATAGGATAGACATAACCGAAATTACCAGATGGTTGAACTGCGATGCACCTCATTGAGCTCTGCCTGCATCACCTTGGTCTAATGATGGACTACACTCTAATATTGGAATACATAGACTATCAATTAATTGCCAACAAACAAAGGACAATAATCCAGGATGAACTTAAAAGACATTAGAAATTAATCTTACAGTTCTTACAAAATCTTTGTTTAAACACTGACCCTTAACACTTTCTTAATTTAATAGTTTTAAACCATGACTTGCATTATACATAATTAAGCAATATTGGCATTCTATTCATGAGGTTAGCCAGAGTGAAACTGGCCCCCACTGTGAGCCTGGTTTCTCCCAAGGTTTTTTCTCCAGTAACCAACATCTTATGGAGTTTCGTGTTCCTTGCCACAGTCACCTTCGGCTTGCTTAGTGGAACTCTAAATACAATTATTATTTAATTACTTATTTATAAACACAATTCACAATAATATTTTATCAAACAACACAATGATGACGTTAAGATAGATATTGTAGTTTCATTTTCTGTAAAGCTGCTTTGAAACGATGTGTGTTGTGAAAGGTGCTATACAGATAAAAATGACTTGACTTTTTGACAAAGCTACAATGCACTAAAAAGACTTATTAGAAGAAGCTTAGCCTCGCAAACAGTACAACAGTTGAGAATACGTAGACAGATCAAGAGTGTGAATATCTATAAAAGATAGTATTGTAGGAGAGATTCAAATTGGAGATGAGTTAATCTTCCTCTGTTTTGATGGCAAATGGAATAATTGGACTCTCTAACACTCATTACATGAGAATAATGCCAACATAAGAGTTCTCCAAAAGCTCCAATTTTGTTCAGTTCAAGCTTTGAAAAATAGCACTTCCCCTGATTAGCAGAAACAGCAGAGACCTGGGGTCCCAAGATTGGGGTTAATATGGAATTTAAGAACATTGTGAAATTAAGTCTTTAAAATGAGATTTTAACAAGGGAGAAACAGATTGAATTTTTTTGGTGGTGTTTAATCAAGTAATTATTGATAGAAAATATGCTGTTCTTTCTGTGACTAGGTTTGTTCTCAATTTCATTATCTTGTCTGAAAACACCCCATGATACACACACTGCTTTTGTCTGAATATGCCAGCAGCTAGATTTTAATTACACTAATATGACAAGTAAAGGTGATTTTTACTTTTTAAATAAAAGATTACTTATTATCTCTAGAATTCCCATTTTATAATTATCACAATCAACTGTTTACATTTATTGTCCCATACAGAGACTGTGGTTTGACACACCTGCCAAGACAAATGTGGCATAATTACCATACTGGTAAACAGGCCACCTCTAATAGTGATCATTAGTGGGTCTAAAATTGAGGTCAGCTCAGACAACTCAAAGAGGTTTTCGGATCTTTGAAGAGAGAGAACAATTATCTCTCCTTTTGTTCTAACTTCTGAAACCTAATGCAACCAATATAGTAGGCCCTATGATTTCTCACCATATGGATTTTTCAAGTATGGTTCTATTTCTCATGAAATAAACTGAAAAGTTTGAATTCTTTGTAAATGAACACTCAGAAAACAACTTAGGTGACTTAAAGGTGAAATCAGAGGGAAGGAGAGAGAGCTGAGTGACGTATTTACCAGCGGAGAACAGATGCTCTCAGGATCATGCAGTTAATAGGAGGTTAAAAAGGTGTCACCTTGTAAACAAGGATATCCAAACACATCTCTATTTTTGCGTTGCTCCCTGAGTGGCTGTCTCCCACTGGATACTTGCACTTTCAGATAAAAAAGGTTGTGCTGTAGCTGTCTCTGTCTCAACTCTCTCTTCCTTCTGCCCCTGCAGAGTCCTATTTCTCTCGCTCTTCAACCCCCTGAGACACATGGCAGCCTCTCACTTTTGTGCAATTTCATACAACATGTGTCATGACGGGCTGTATTAGAGCTTGTTCCCTAAGCAGCCCTGACAGTAAGACAGCCGAAAACAAAACAGTACAAAGTAATACTTCATTAGCAGCACATTAAACAAAAGGGCACAATTTTGCTGCAGTCTCATCTTTCTCTGTGCCTCTCTATAAAAAGAAACAATGACAACAGCAATCTTTGTTCACCAGCTTTCTTGCAGATCTGTAAGTTAGCCACTTTACAAATGTTTGCTTTAAGGTGTTACATAAAACGAGTAAATAAAACTTCCAGCCCAAAAAACCTTTATCATATATTATCATATATATTTGTGTCAATCAAAAATCAATCAATCAATATATATATATATATATATATATATATAATATTTATTTTAATTTTTTATAGAATGGTTTCCCCAAAAACTTTTCATCATTTAATTTTACTTACTAAATAGAAATTCATATGTGGGTTAATATCATAAGAGTTATGATCATAAATAAATATTTATAATATATATATATATATATATATATATATATATATATATATATATATATATATATATATATATATATATATATATATATATAATAGTTAGTTTTGGTCATCGAATCTGATTGGACGAGAGACATCCAATGAGTGTAATTTGAGCAGTTGGTGACGTTAAGTGAATCCGTCAGTCATTGTTTACATACAACAGTGTTCCATGACCGCTCGTATTACTACTACTACACAACTACAGCTAGAAAATAGCTTTAAATGGCTTTAAACAAACATCTTCAGCATTAAGGCTCATCACAGCTGAGAGACACAACTCATTACTTACCTCTTACTGGAGTTTCCACTTAGGAGAAAAAGTACTGTTCAAAATGGCAGAGGACATTGCGGTTTCTATAGTGAAAGACTCTTTCACTGGCTACCACGAAATAATAGAGAATAATATCACAAGAAAAACCCCCGCTTGGACGGCTATTTTTACACTGAAAAAGCTGATCTCCAGAAAGCTGACAGCATCTCTGCTTGGGTGTGGCAACAGGTGATCACACATGCTCCATCTCTCTCTCTCTCTCTCTCTCTCTCTCCCTCACACACACTCACTCACTCACTCACATCCATCTTTGTTTATCCAATAACTTGTTAGAAATAGCAAAAGCCGTGATACTATTTCTGAAGTGACATTTTTGAATTACTAATGGAGGCTTGGACACATCATTTGTTTTGAACCAGCAACGGCAGATTGTGATCTGTCGCTTAAGAAAGTAGTTCCATGCATAAATGGTCTTTTCATGACCGTACCCAGTTTTTCCTAATTTTTTAAAATGTACTTGTTCATTGAACTGTTGTATATAAGCAATATCACACTTGCAATCGATTACCTGCGGCACTCGGCTAATCACAGCAGTGCTGATGTAGGGCCATATCGCACTCATACTCATGTGATATTGCTTAAATATATATATATATATATATATATATATATATATATATATATATATATATATATATATATATATATTTAAGCAATATCACATGAGTAAGAGTGCGGTTGGGTGCTTCTTGAGAATATACTAAGGATTTCAAAAAGTCTAAATCAAATATCAGAGCTTGTAGGAGCCAAATGTAATGATTGTTCAAACCACTAGATGGGAGTGTGCACCAGTGGTGTGGGTGTGGTCACCTGTTAATTTAACATGGTATTTAAACTGTGGGTTGTATCAGGGGACAGGTGGCGGGACCATATGGTTCTTACCATAGAGCAAAATGTGTTACTCTCTGTAAGATATATATATATATATATATATATATATATATATATATATATATATATTTCATTAAATGGACAACAAAGCAGTTGAAATGGATATCGATGTGTGGACATTGTTTCAAATTATGCATAAAGAACATCTTACCTCCTGGACATGGCTTATAGGAAAAAGCCACTACAGAGCTCAGTATTAATTATTTTAGATGTTTAGATGTTTTACTTGCCCTGCAAACATTTTGACTTGTCCCACCATTAATCAATTTAAAATTGTATTTTTAGTAATGTACTTCTGTTTGTATATGTGCTAGAAAAATAATATTCAAACATTTCATTATATGTTAATTTACTTTGAAATAAGTCATAAAAGAAAGAAAGAAAGAAAGAAAGAAAGAAAAACTAGGTTTTAAATTTGCAATAATAGCAAATTATTTAAAAAAATTTATGTATCTAAATTTCAGCTATAAATTATGTTATAATAATTGTGTAAATTTCTGTAAAAAGAATTTTATATTCAATACATCAACAACAATGTTAAATACATCACATGGATCCAAATGTGTACATTTGCAAGGCATAAAAAACACATTTACAAGATCAACAAATGTAAGATTTAGACTCAACACAGAACTGGCCTAATAGGGCAAGTGGCAGTTCCATTAAACTGGCCTGAAACTCTTTCCCACTGGCCCCAGGCCAGCAGATCATTCTTATTTTTGAGCCCAGAACATGAATGTCTAAATAGTGACACAAAAAATTAATTATGTCTTACTGATTCTGATTTCTGGAAGCTAGATTACATGTGACCAATGGAGAACAGATTTGTATATTGAGACAATTAGAATATTATAAGCCTAAAAACAGCTTTAAACTCCACAGCATACTGTCTCACATTAGATTAATCACTACCATTTGTTTTAATCTCCTTTACTTGATCTCAGTGGTTCCTACTCTGTTATCTAGGTCACTTATTCACTAATAAATAGCCACATTATCTGACTCTACACAGTTTCATATATATGTTTTTGGAAGTCACTAGTAAGTGTTGAGGGAAGTACTGATAAGCAGTTCTTATCCTTTTAAGACTGCCCCTTAATCCAACAGAGGGGGAGCTGCAGTTTCAAGAGACTTAGTCTGGATTATTGCTAGTATTCCAAATTAAACCTAAAGTCATCTTTCAGCAGTTCCTCATGCAAGCTGGAGCACACCACAGCTCTGTGAATGGAATGTTATAATTAGAAACACTGCTCTGTCTATCTCTCTATCCAGCCCAATAAGCATTATCCAAGGCATCCAGGTAACAGTGGAGCCAAGACCCTTCCCTATAACCATCCAGGACTCATACAATTGTCTGTCTATGGTCACACATTCTCCCTCAAGCCTGTTCCTTCCAGCAGCTAAACCGCAGACATTTGCTGTATGTGAGCCAAGGAGAATGGCAGGGCATGCCTGTTTTCTCAAACACAACAAGGCCAAATCTGTTCTTAAGACTACCGAGTAATTTTTACTAAAATACGAGCAGATAAAAAGTCAGCCAGAGTCACTCTGATGTCCCCTAATCTGTCAGCCTTGCTTGTTGGTGCATTAGTGCCTCTATAAAAAATTCAAAAGGACCACAGGGCCATCGAAGGCAGAAAGGGCTCGGTAGTACCTGTGTTCTATCTAATGGCAAGGAATGTTTTGAAGTAACTAAATCAGCAGGGTCCATAAAATATGAAAATACCATAAAACAAACACTGTCAGCGAGAGCCTGGAGCTACATCGTCAACCTACCTGCACCTTCGTGATTCAGGACGTAACATAAAAATAGACCACGACAACAATTAATCATGCTCTGTTGAGAGACGCTAAGAACCCCTGAGAGAAAACTGTCTCCCTGCATTTGTTATAAGAAACACCCAAGACATAATAAACAAGAGGCCAACTGAGAATAACACCCATCATCAACATCCCCCTCAAGCATTATGTTGTACACAGAATAGGTTTTGCATGAGTTTTGTGGCTATAACGGGCTCTGTCGGCTCGCTTTAGGCTAACGATGTATCATAACTTTGGGATGACGATGTAACACGTCTTTGGAGTGACCTGCACCCACGTGCCTCAAGGCCAAATTAAATCCTTACATTATCATTACAGCTGAGAAGTGAAACTCTGTGATTCCAGCCTCTCTTTCTCTTGCATTCTTCATCTCTGTCTCTCTTTCAGAGCAGCTGTCTTGTCAGAATGTGGTTAGGGAGGCCACAGCCCCTGCTGAAAGCACAGCGCCCAGAAACAGAGCAGCAAATCAGAACACATTGATCTCATTCATTAACATTGGCTCTCTGGCAGCAGGACATCAAATGCTGGATGTGACGAGAGAGTCAAAGCAAACCTCCATTGTGTTTAGTGGAGTGGTTTCCAAAAATTAAAATCATTATTTTTAAATTTTCAGTTGCATCAAAGCCATTCTTACTTTCAGGGATTTGCATTTGTGCATCAGTTGCATTTGTGGTTTGTTGGGTTTTAATAACATTTTAACACTATGTCTCAGGGTCTCAGGAAACAGATAAAAAGAAAAACTCATGAAATCAGTGAAGTAGGCATCCTTGAATCCCATTTATTCAGAACACTATACAGCAATCAAAATGCAGAACAGGACAAAAAGTCCCCAACCCGCTCAAATGAAAATAATCCCAGCATATTAAGCAAATAACAATAAAAATTCTCACTTAGCTTCATTTTTTTCAAGCTTCTTATTTGCCCGTTTTAAAGCTTTAAAATAGTGGTTCTCAAAGTGTGGGGTGCATCCTCTCAAATCTCGTTCTCTTTCACACATTCAAAGTCTTCACGGTGACAATACACGCCAATTAAGAACCAATGAAGTATGTGCACAATTTCTTCTTATCCGCTGGCTTTTCCTTTTATACGTGCAAGATTTGAATGGGTGAATGGGTACATTTCAGTCTGTTCTCACACCCTGATATTGTATGGCTTCAGAAGACTTAAAATATTGCACATGGGTGATATAACTTTTATAGTGCTTTTATCTAATTATTTTTTCAACATTTTTATTTATAAGGTGCTGTATGCATGGAAATTTAGGCAAAAATGTTCCTTGTCCCTGACAATATTAATGACATGAGTGTCATGAGATATCTCAACTGTCTCTGTGACAACTCTAGACCCTGTAAACAGTCAACAAAAATGTGTCCACGGGCCACGGCCTCTGATGCTTTTAACCTGTGCACGTTCTCAAAGTTTTGTAGTTGCTGCAAATTATTGAGCTTTAATGCAATTTTTATGCCATGTTGTTCATTGCTGTTGTCAGTTGAGGGTGCTATTTTGCTGCTTTTGTTTTTACAAACACTTCTGCTCAGTGTCTCAATAAAGCTCATTCACCTTTGGAGTGCATAGTTTGGAAAGAGGGGATGTGGCTAATCTAATGGCTCAGTTTGTGGAAATTCTAGAATGGCTAAAATCGCTTACAACAATAAAAATGCTTTATTTTTTATAAATTTTTGTAACACAAAGTATACCGAAAATAACAGAAAAATATAGACCTAATTTCATTCTGACTCTTTTTTTTCAATGCATATTGTAACATTTCATTATTCACCAAAACAGAAAGAAATGTGAAAGTTGAATTGTTCTTAATTGTATATTTGTTTATATTTACTCTATATACTGTATATATTTCAGTGTATTTTTTAAACACTTGATAAAACACTCTTTTTGTTATTCATCAGAAAGATTGATGAATCTGAAAGGAAATGCAGTTAATGTTTCAGTTTTAAGAATTTTTGATCAGATAATGGAGAAACAAATTTTTTCTAGTTTCAAAGGGGGGCACAACCAAAAAAAGAAAAAAAGAGAACCACTGCTTTAAAACAACCTGAAAAAAGGCAAAATAGTTAGGGAAGAACATGTGATATTGGGGTCTAGGAAAGAAAGACTATGGGGAATAGATGACAGCGATGATTGGAGTGGCTAAGACCCCTGGAAGGATGAACCTGGTCATAGCCCATTAGGAAAGACGTGAACGGGTGCTACAGCTCATTACATGCTCTGCCTCCTGTTCTATAGCTGAACAATGCACAATTATGTCGGCCTGCTGTTTTCTCAGCGCTACAGCTATACAGCCAGCCTGCCAGCCAACAATCTCGCTGTTCATTAAGCCAGCTCACCACATACTCAGCACACCCTGCCTACCTAGACAAATAACCCAGTTACCAATGGACCCACAAAGGGGCTGGGTATTCTTACTCGTGTAAATTCTGTGAAAACAGATATATAGTCCTATTTTTTTTAATCACAGTCTCTCAAGACTTTTTCTTTTAGAAATATAAAAAGAGAATACACAAGTAAATGGTTCTTGATAAGAAATTGACTCAATGTATCGAAAGTGTGTTTTAAATGTGGAAAAGTGAGGTGAGTGCAGATAATACATACATAATTATATACTCCAATGTTAACCTGTTAAAATGCAGGCAAAAAACAACCAACACATGGCAGGGCAGAGGGTGGGGCCGGGTGGTGATTCTACACACCCGATCCCTTATCCGGCTAATCAAGCCTCTGAGAGGGATAAAGGCAGACTGCGGAGGATGGTGCGGGAGAGAGAGATTCTTTACGGGCATGTCCATCATGTGTGTGTTTGTGTCTTTTGTGTAAGTTTCTCATTAAACTATTATTTATATTGTCAAGCTGGATCTCACCTACTCCTTGCCCATCTAAATCCCTTTACACACATATTCTAACAAACCACACAAGACCTGTTACAGCATTGGAGTTAAGAGTATAACTCTGTTATGTTTTTTTTTTTTTCTTTCTTCGGTATATCCAGTTTATGATGATGTACAGTATGCAGTTTCTAGCTTTGAGGACAAAAAAGAAGGAAAAAAAAAACAAGGAACATCCTGTTAACATACTGCTGGAGAATGAGTAGGCTGCATGTTCTATTTTAAATTTACTATTCACCTTTGCATTTGGAAAAATGTATAGCCTGACACACTAAATAAATTGGACAACATGTTATATAATGTAATGTTTTGCTCTGCGTTGTGCAATTTTCAAACATCAATATATATTCAATTTCCCTTAAAGGACTATCTGTGTGCAGATCCCCTTTTAGTTTATTTGGCAAGTTGGTGAAGCTGATATATTGCACACCTGAACATATAACCCACCAGTTTAAATTGCATCCACGAGGCATTTCTTATACTTACTGTGTCTTTACTTATTCAAGTAAGTGCACTACACAAGTAACTGTGAATACTGTATGCAGTTTGGTTGTTAAAATACAGAAACATTGGTATGGCTTGCCCATTATCCTGCACATATAATTAATCAAATCCACTAGTATTGCGAAAATCATGTAGAAAGTATGTTTCGTCATTCCCTGTGGCGTTGCCTTGTATGCTTTGTGTTAGAGAATGTAGGCCGACCTTTCCCATCCTATTAATTTAACCACAGGCATTTTCAGCGCTGGCAGCTAAATCTGTGTTAATGAGAGATGAGGCTAAGAGATGATAAAACAATTTCTAAAGTTATTTTCCTCTCTTGTGGGTCTCAACTGTATCTGTTTCTCGCTGGCTACTTTTCCATCAAAAGTCCTCTTTCACAGGTTCCATCTCGCCACCCTGATCTAAGCGATATCACACATTAAGTGTTACTTTGCAAAAGTGTGAGAAAAACAAATCTCAACAGTCTCCAACTATTTATTTTTTATTTTTTATTTGAAGTGAATTTCAAAGATTCAAATGTAAAAATTGTGTTACTGAATTGTGACCAAATAGTCACAATAATATTCATATTTCATAACCATTTCAATAGATTCAAGTAAAGCTTTGCAGGTTATTTAACAGGCATGATGTCCATATATTTATTTGTTTCCATATGTTTCCATTTCACATCAGTCATATGTGAGTTTTGTCCAAAAAACAATAGCAACACTTTAAGGCAGCACCTTGTTAACATTAGTTAATATGTTAATATCATGAACTAAGAATGAAAAATACATACAGTATATATATATATATATATATATATATATATATATATATATACAGTGAGGAAAATAAGTATAATATATATAATCTAAAAAAAAAAATCCAGAAATCACAATATATGATTTTTTAACTATTTATTTGTATGATACAGCTGCAAATAAGTACAGTGAAGAAAATAAGTATTTGAACACCCTGCTATTTTGCAAGTTCTCCCACTTGGAAATCATGGAGGGGTCTGAAATTGTCATCGTAGGTACATGTCCACTGTGAGAGACATAATCTAAAAAAAAAATCCAGAAATCACAATGTATGATTTTTTAACTATTTATTTGTATTATACAGCTGCAAATAAGTATTTGAACACCTGTCTATCAGCTAGAATTCTGACCCTCAAAGACCTGTTAGTCTGCCTTTAAAATGTCCACCTCCACTCCATTTATTATCCTAAATTAGATGCACCTGTTTGAGGTCGCTAGCTGCATAAAGACACCTGTCCACCCCATACAATCAGTAAGAATCCAACTACTAACATGGCCAAGACCAAAGAGCTGTCCAAAGACACTAGAGACAAAATTGTACACCTCCACAAGGCTGGAAAGGGCTACGGGGAAATTGCCAAGCAGCTTGGTGAAAAAAGGTCCACTGTTGGAGCAATCATTAGAAAATGGAAGAAGCTAAACATGACTGTCAATCTCCCTCGGACTGGGGCTCCATGCAAGATCTCACCTCGTGGGGTCTCAATGATCCTAAGAAAGGTGAGAAATCAGCCCAGAACTACACGGGAGGAGCTGGTCAATGACCTGAAAAGAGCTGGGACAACCGTTTCAAAGGTTACTGTTGGTAATACACTAAGACGTCATGGTTTGAAATCATGCATGGCACGGAAGGTTCCCCTGCTTAAACCAGCACATGTCAAGACCCGTCTTAAGTTTGCCAATGACCATTTGGATGATCCAGAGGAGTCATGGGAGAAAGTCATGTGGTCAGATGAGACCACAATAGAACTTTTTGGTCATAATTCCACTAACCGTGTTTGGAGGAAGAAGAATGATGAGTACCATCCCAAGAACACCATCCCTACTGTGAAGCATGGGGGTGGTAGCATCATGCTTTGGGGGTGTTTTTCTGCACATGGGACAGGGCGACTGCACTGTATTAAGGAGAGGAATACCGGGGCCATGTATTGCGAGATTTTGGGGAACAACCTCCTTCCCTCAGTTAGAGCATTGAAGATGGGTCGAGGCTGGGTCTTCCAACATGACAATGACCCGAAGCACACAGCCAGGATAACCAAGGAGTGGCTCTGTAAGAAGCATATCAAGGTTCTGGCGTGGCCTAGCCAGTCTCCAGACCTAAACCCAATAGAGAATCTTTGGAGGGAGCTCAAACTCCGTGTTTCTCAGCGACAGCCCAGAAACCTGACTGATCTAGAGAAGATCTGTGTGGAGGAGTGGGCCAAAATCCCTCCTGCAGTGTGTGCAAACCTGGTGAAAAACTACAGGAAACGTTTGACCTCTGTAATTGCAAACAAAGGCTACTGTACCAAATATTAACATTGATTTTCTCAGGTGTTCAAATACTTATTTGCAGCTGTATCATACAAATAAATAGTTAAAAAATCATACATTGTGATTTCTGGATTTTTTTTTTTAGATTATGTCTCTCACAGTGGACATGCACCTACGATGACAATTTCAGACCCCTCCATGATTTCTAAGTGGGAGAACTTGCAAAATAGCAGGGTGTTCAAATACTTATTTTCCTCACTGTATTTGAACACCTGTCTATCAGCTAGAATTCTGACCCTCAAAGACCTGTTAGTCTGCCTTTAAAATGTCCACCTCCACTCCATTTATTATCCTAAATTAGATGCACCTGTTTGAGGTCGTTAGCTGCATAAAGACACCTGTCCACCCCATACAATCAGTAAGAATCCAACTACTAACATGGCCAAGACCAAAGAGCTGTCCAAAGACACTAGAGACAAAATTGTACACCTCCACAAGGCTGGAAAGGGCTACGGGGAAATTGCCAAGCAGCTTGGTGAAAAAAGGTCCACTGTTGGAGCAATCATTAGAAAATGGAAGAAGCTAAACATGACTGTCAATCTCCCTCGGACTGGGGCTCCATGCAAGATCTCACCTCGTGGGGTCTCAATGATCCTAAGAAAGGTGAGAAATCAGCCCAGAACTACACGGGAGGAGCTGGTCAATGACCTGAAAAGAGCTGGGACCACCATTTCCAAGGTTACTGTTGGTAATACACTAAGATGTCATGGTTTGAAATCATGCATGGCACGGAAGGTTCCCCTGCTTAAACCAGCACATGTCAAGGCCCGTCTTAAGTTTGCCCATGACCATTTGGATGATCCAGAGGAGTCATGGGAGAAAGTCATGTGGTCAGATGAGACCAAAATAGAACTTTTTGGTCATAATTCCACTAACCGTGTTTGGAGGAAGAAGAATGATGAGTACCATCCCAAGAACACCATCCCTACTGTGAAGCATGGGGGTGGTAGCATCATGCTTTGGGGTTGTTTTTCTGCACATGGGACAGGGCGACTGCACTGTATTAAGGAGAGGATGACCGGGGCCATGTATTGCGAGATTTTGGGGAACAACCTCCTTCCCTCAGTTAGAGCATTGAAGATGGGTCGAGGCTGGGTCTTCCAACATGACAATGACCCGAAACACACAGCCAGGATAACCAAGGAGTGGCTCTGTAAGAAGCATATCAAGGTTCTGGCGTGGCCTAGCCAGTCTCCAGACCTAAACCCAATAGAGAATCTTTGGAAGGAGCTCAAACTCCGTGTTTCTCAGCAACAGCCCAGAAACCTGACTGATCTAGAGAAGATCTGTGTGGAGGAGTGGGCCAAAATCCCTCCTGCAGTGTGTGCAAACCTGGTGAAAAACTACAGGAAACGTTTGACCTCTGTAATTGCAAACAAAGGCTACTGTACCAAATATTAACATTGATTTTCTCAGGTGTTCAAATACTTATTTGCAGCTGTATCATACAAATAAATAGTTAAAAAATCATACATTGTGATTTCTGGATTTTTTTTTTAGATTATGTCTCTCACAGTGGACATGCACCTACGATGACAATTTCAGACCCCTCCATGATTTCTAAGTGGGAGAACTTGCAAAATAGCAGGGTGTTCAAATACTTATTTTCCTCACTGTATATATATATATATATATATATATATATATATATATATATATATATATATATAAAGATGTATTAGTATTAACCAAGATTAATAAGTGCTGTAAAAGTATTGTTCATTGTTAGTTCATTTTAAGTAATGTATTTAACTGAAGTTAACAAGTACAACCTTATTGGAAAGTATTACCAAAGCAATTATTGAGAGTAAGCAATAAGCATGCATCATCAGGTACCAATGTTCAGATTATGGTAACACTATGCAATAAGGTCCCATTTGTTAACATTAGTTAACAACATAAGTTAACATGAACTAACAATGAACAATATTTGTACAGCATTTAATAATCTTTGTTAATTTCAACATATAGCAATTTTTAAAAGCAAGAGTTGTATATGTTAATATTAGTTAATGAACTATGAACTAACAATGAACAATTATATTTTTAGTAACTAACATTAACCAAGATTAATAAATGCTGCAAAAAGTGTATTGTTCTTTGTTAGTTCATGAGTCTAATACATTAACTAATGTTAATGAATGGAACCATATTGTAAAGTGTTACCCAGATTACATATATTCTGCATTCTAGAATCAACTGATCACTCTCTGGGTTGCTTATGGCATAACTGCTCTGAACCTAGTTGACGAAATATTTTAACATTTTCAGATACAGTGACAAATATCATACAGATGGCTCAAACTAAACAACAAATTGTGTTTACCAAGGAAAAGGGGCATATAAAACCTGAATGAACAAGGATATGGTAGCACTATTCAGTGGAAAATGCATTAAGTTTTGCATTTCTCAATTTTCATTGCATCTCACTACGAGATCAAGAAGAGCTGTCGTATCACATAAATCTCTGTTTTTCCCCATCCTTTCTCTTTTTCCTGACTGACTGAGGATTTTACGTTGTCAGCTTTTTGTCCTCAATGTTTGAGAGTAGACATCAAATGAGAGCTGTACTTTTCAACATGCTTATGTCAGCTCATGACTGGAATCACAAAGACTATATTGTATTATGACTGTATTACGGCTTTTCTCATTACAGAGGCCATGAATGCCTCATCTCCGTGCTCCAAGAGAAAATTAGTCTGCCTGACTATATTGCACTAATACTGCAGTGCACTCACTTGAACGGCAGAGTTCAGCTAATGGTGAACGCTCCATCTAGAATGGGACTGTGGTCCTTTTATAAGTTCCTGAAATGTTCCTGTTAGTAGACTCTTGAAGGCAGAGTACCAGCGAGTCTGGCTTAAATGTAACATTCTTTGAAATTTCCCATCTTCATTGCCAGAATCCAATCAGAATGCATCACAAGGTACTTGAGATAAGATCTCTCTCTCTCTCTCTCTCTCTCTCTCTCTGCCTCAGCCCTTTTCTTCCTGTTCTCTCTCTCGTACTGTCTATTTTTCTCTTTAGCACATAACATGAAATAAAAAACAGGAGAGGTTTTGATTAAAGAGGAAGTTGATAAAAAAATAATTCAAGGCATAGTCTTGGCAGTTCGTCATTCTTTCAGTCTGTCTGTCTGTCTTTCTTCCTTTTTCTTTCTTTCTTTTTATTAATTTCCCTCTAATTGAAACTGTCTAAATCAGATTTTTTCATCAGAGCAGCCCAGTTCAATGAATCCTTTTCTGAAAGCCCTTCAGGGAGGCAGCATGCTGTGGCTTTTACCTTATCGTGCATGGGATTTAGAATGATTAATTGGCTTAGTCTGGCAAAAGTCAGAGAAATACAAAACCCCAGTGGTTCAGTTAAGTCTTAACATCCATTTTCAAAACTTCTCAAACACTGGTCTGAAAGGTGAAACAAATGTAAGCCATTTCTTACCACAAACAACCAAATGATTTAGAACTGCAAACAAGCAAATGTAAAAAAATATGAAAATTGCAATTAGTTTTCAAATAATAGATAATGTAGCACTATTAGTTTGAAAAAGTTGCAAACTTTGATTGTCTCCACCCAATGTTTAAACTACATTAATGATGGTTTGTGAATGGAGGGAGGTGCATTAGTTTGGCAGAAAATGAAGCAAATGTGTACATAGCATGGCATTTGCTCTGTGAACTCAAAAATAACATCTGATTGTGTCACTTGCAGAGGGGCCTGATATTACCAAAATCGTGAATCCATTACTGCACACTGTATGCTAGTTTAACACCCTGTAAAACAGGGCTACCACAACATCATCACAAATTTTAGAGCATAGCTTTGCTTTGTTACAATGAAAAGTGTTTATATGTTATATAATAAGAGATATATTACTATTATAAATATGAGTACCCAATGTCCTTATTGAGTGGCTAATCTCACATATTAAACTGTATTTGAGTACTATAAGCTAGAAGGGGGATTTAAGAGCTTATATCTTTGCTAACAGAATGCTAGCATCTGGACATGCAGTACTTAAATTATCATTGGGGAATACTTCCAAAATTGGAAACAATTTTTCTCCTTCAGAAAATGTAACACAGCACAAGTAACACAAATCTAAATAAACAACCAGAACAAAATCACTCTTCTTAAAACACTAATCTATTCAAGGTATGTCCAATTATACATTGTAGAGAAGCAAGATGCTTTCATCTAGCACCAACACAAAATAGCTAAATATTTGGTGGGATTTTGTCTTTTGATCAGTGTAACAGGTGGAGTGAGGCCTGTCGCACATTACCAGTTCAAAGCGAAGTGTTGAGAGTGCTTCCTCTGTAAGAATCGCCAATGATCTTAAGTGATTGCTAGAGAGTCATGACTCTGCTACAGACTACAGCAGACAGGTTAACCACACAGCTTTCTCAAAATAATGCATCAAAATCCTCAGAGACTGGCAGCACAAAATCATCTCCAGAGAGTCAGTATCAAAAACACAGAGCTCACCTGGATTGTTTGAGATACTTGTTACTGTTATCTTGGACTATCATTTTCAGGATTGTTATGTGTATTTCTGTGTCTTGTTCAATGGTGGCTTTTTGAGCACAAGCTCATCTGCCACAGTTGTTGTGTTGCCATCAAGAGCATACCATGTGCTACCAAAAGCATACAACTATCAATAGGGAAAATTAAATCCAAGTCCACGCATCTGTTAAATAGTACATTTTGTAAGATTGTTCAGATTCATAACCCCTCGAGTACCTGTAACTTTTTCACCCTAGACTCATGGTCTCTGTTTTTGTGCTGTACTCAGTGGTACCAGCTAATTCAAAACAACTTTGTTGGCATGGCAATCAATTATTGAAAATACTGTCAAGCCAAGTCAAGTCATTTTTATTAGTATAGTGCCTTTCACAACACACATCGTTTCATATCAGCGTTACAGAAGATCAGGCATTAACGGAAGATAAAACAGTAATATCTATAATGTCTGAGACATCATTGTGTATGTGCAATGTGCATGTACTTTGTAAATTAGCATATTTTATTAATTATTCAGCCAGTAATTATGCAATAATGGCACTCATCCTTACATACATTTTCAGACTTAAAGCTCCTTCTGGGACTGTGAAGTAAACAAACAAACCATTTCTTGAAATTACGTTTGAATCATTAAAGGCTGCAAAGCAGCCCATGGGCCTTGATATTTCTGTGGACGGAGATGCACTGATATTCATGACTGTGTACCAGCCAGTGTGTCCTTACCAGACCTCTGGGAAAGCCTGACTTATAGAGTCAAATGTTTCAAAGCCTGGGATCGCAAAGCGTGACAGAGCTATTATCAGTCATTTCACAGCTGCAATATTTGATTGTGCCCCATATAAATGGATGAACAATTACACTGACAACATTTTCCATATACAACAATATGTCGCAAAGGAGCCACTGGATTTTGTAAATGTCACAATGGATGGGAAGAGATAGGCCGTTGTTGTCGGTATTTCTTAAAGCATAGAGAAGGATAATGCAGAACTATGGTCAAAGAGATGTTTGTCAATGTCAGTTGGAGCACCACACATTATGAAACCAGCATACAAATGAACCCACACCTTAATCAGGGAAATCGCTAGCCATGCGAAAATTGGAAAATGCACTGGGCCCAGACACTGTTTGTATCGCTACTCTAATGCTGCAGTTAAACAACAGAGGTTTGCTTTAGAGTTCATTGTACTATCACACTCAAACTACAGGCTTCTGCACCCCCACCCCCTCCCCATTCATTCTTTGTCTTTTCATCAGTCGAGATAAATAGATGTTCTTTAATCCTACTGCTTAGGTATCTTCATTAAAGGATTAAGCTACTGTGCCTAGATACTACAATTGCTGTTACACTCCATAATTCCTTTGTCCAGTTAGCATAAAGCTTTAAATCTTGTGTTCATCCCAAATTGTATTCTGACCTTTTGGATGATGGTAAGAAGGGCTCTGTTTGTATATTCCTTTTAGTAGTCTTACATATCCTCAAAATGACTTAAGCATCTGGTGACAGCAATATTTATATTTAATAGTCATTATTCACAGTAACACCATATTTGATTTCTGACATAAAAACAAGGCTGTGAGGGATATACTTAAAGTCTCTTCAAACTTCTAGATCACATCTAATTTTCCACAACTCTTTTCTGGAGTTTTTTGTTAACTGATTTTTTTTTTTTTTTGCTGCCGCTCTCCCTTGACCCCATGGTTGGGTTTACAATGTTTTTCATCAGCAGAATGATCCAAAACATGTTAAACAACAGTACAACCCATTGAAATGGCTGTAAGTCTATCCTCAAAGTTGTCATTCCAGTCAAAAATTACAGATGGCACTACTGTGAAAAGTCAATATATTAGCACTATTTTTCAGTGTCCCATTGATTTCAGCAATTTTTATAAACAGCTAAGAAAGCTGGATCAACCAATCAAATTTTTGGAAGTAGTATAAAACTCCTGATACATTCTCCAAAGACACAGACACAAAGTACGGAGACTAATGTCAGCCTTAATTATTACATGTAGCAATATTACATAGCTCTGTGTATTTGTATTCAGTTCATAGACTGTTCTATTGGTGAAAGCTCTGCTTGGTGAAGCTGAGGTTCAGTACATGACCTTGAACCTTTTCACCACGGTCAATTTAAAGGCAAATAGTTCAGTGTATATTTGTGTACCACCTGACAACTCAAATAGCGATAACACCAATGAAAGACAAGAGCTTGCAAATCATTATTTCAGCAATGGCTGTCCTTAATACCTGCACCTGAAATGACACGCAGTGCTGCCAATTAGCCAGGTCAATGCATTTGGCAGATGTTCAGGCTATAGCTCTTTTGCTCAGCACAACAAAAAGAGAGAGCAGAAATGTAAGTGGCCAAATATCCACTTTGGCAGCTGTCCAATGGCTGCTTGCCTCACTTTTTTTATTATAGCAGAGCATTACCAATACTTAGATTCCTAAGAACATAATGTTATACCCAACAAATAATCATGGATATGAAAGCACCACCAAAGGCATAGTTAGATGAAACCATATTTCAAAGAAAAAAGAAAAGTGCTGTAAAACCATTTGTCTTGTTGTAAACTTGTAAACAAGAAAGCACCCTAATTGCTGCCCACTCTGTGTACAATTCAAGCAAGTTAGCAGTAACCAGATTTAGCCATTTTCACTAGGTTGGGTTAGCGGCCCTTGCGGCAGCTCTCCCTTGACCCCACTCTCCCTTGCCGCTGGTAGCCGTGGCAGGCTGAAGGATGGAGCAGACCGGAGCAAATCTCACCTCAGGCAGCGGCATGCCGTTGATGATGAGGTCAGGCTGCTGAGGGCCCTGCCCTGTGAAGGTATGGTGGTAGCCATGGTTGGGTGCAGCATTCCTTGAGTTCTGGTTCTCCACGTTGAGGAAGGTGCTCTCGGAGCGCCTGCAGCCCAGTGGCAGAGTCTGCTGGTGGTAGTCGAAGTAGTTGAGCGAAGAGGTGAGAGACGAGCAACTCACCACATTCATCTTGTCAGTCTCCTCCACGTCCCTCGGCACCAGCCGGATGTCGTTCTTGCTCAGCTTCTTCTTCTTGCTGGACTTCTTCTGGTTGCCGTAGGAGTACTCCGCCACCCTGCGCAGGTACAAGAAACTGAACAGACTCAATAAAGCAGTGCTCTGCCTTTCTCACTGCACAAAAAGCTGAGCCAGGTCCAGCCTGGCCCAGGCTTAGGAGCAAGACCCATATTCATTGGCAAGCCTGAGAGATCTCTGGCCACCAATGGAGCGACATCCCTCATTTGTTTGCATTTTCATGAACGGCAGGTCGACTTGTCTCAAACACATTCACAATGCAAACATGCAAAACCACAAAAGCACACACAGCGACAAATGATACTAAACACCATCACACAAGTAAGCAATAATATTCAAAGTGAAATCTACATTTTCTTCCTGCACAACACTACCTCACAAAGCCTCCTCTTCTGTGATTTTCATTGGGATTCAGCATGTGTCTCCCTACTCCTTACTTTTTCTCTGGCTCAGAAAAATGATAACGGTGCAGGACCTTATCTTTTTGGAGGGCATCTAAAAGCTTTTTTCCTCTCTTAGGTTAAAGCAGAGAAAATGTTAGTAATAGCTGTTTGAAAAGTGCACTATTCTGTCTGTGGAACAGCTAGCTTATATCTTTATTTTAAAGAAATAGAGTGACAAAAGATTACAAATGAGTGTGCAAAGATGTAGAGTGGCTATTTAAAGTCTTTAGACATAGCAGGAAAATATTTATTTGGAACTCTTTGGAACCGGTTCAGCCATTTGTGAATATGATTTTTTTTTGTTCTATTTTATTTAAATTTCAGTATTATTTGAAAGCGTTTAATAGTTTTGGTTAAAAAAGTGACAGCACATAATGATATTTATTTGTATTATTATTATTATATAATTGGTTTGTTTCTGTAAAATAATATATGTATAACATCAGGTTTTCTTTACTAACTGTAATAAATATGTTTTGCTCTTTTCATAGCAAAAACAATCCAAAGAATCTTATAAGGCCAGAAAGGCCAGTCAGTGAGCACAGCTGAAGAAAAGCATATCAAGCACTCTCACTAACCCCCTGTTGGGAGAGCTGAAAGCCTTCATCAGGTTTCTGTTTGGAGAGGAATATAAATGTTAACAACGGCAATCTAAACACAGGCCCTATCTAACCATCTTGCAATCATGGCAAGGCAGATATTGTATGCATCTAACCCTCAAAGCCATGATCTAGTATTCTTCAAGATGTTCACTTATACACAACACAATGAACATAGGAACAAGATGGTTCGTTATGCTGTTGCTTGACATGACAGAAACGTCAGCAACTATTTGAGGTAAAAATATGGTAATATTTCAGGTCAAATTTGCGAAAGCAATTTATATGGAAATGCTGAGTGGGGATGTAGCAGTGGGAAATCAACACAGTGGCTGATGTTACAGATTGATAAGTATTCATATTACAGTAGATTAACAAAATAATATTCTCCTCCCCACACCAATTACAGTGCTGTACATTTGCATGATTTACATTTTAAGTACGTTTTACTATTATGAAAGGGTTGTTGTTGCCATAGTTACATTTGATAGCTACAGTCTTGCTTTTGTATTATGATATACTGACCTCTATGATCACAATCATAATATATTGCCAAAGTCATAAACAAAACCATATGTGTGAGCAACAAGTTCATATTTTGATCGAATAAATTTGAGAAAGGAAATAAATTTACAACAATAATTTCTGCAAATGCCAATCTCAATGCAGATGGTGTGTGGATAATAACAGGCCTATGTTTACCTTTCCTTTTTGCAATGTATCAGGAAAACAATATACTATCAAGTTGATACTACTATATAGCTTATTTTAGAATATACTATACTTTATGCTTTTCTCATTTATTTAGAGAAAAGCTTAAGTGACAGAATTTCTGTAACTAAAATCTTATTTTTACTGATTATAATTATTTAGTTTGTGTGTGTGAGTGAGTGTGATATATATATATATATATATATATATATATATATATATATATATAATTCTTGTCACGATAATGGTAATGTAATTATTGTGATAAAATGGGTCTAGTGAGGCACTAAAAAAACAAGGCAAGGCCAAAGCACATGCACAGACGACTAGGACAGCGCGTGCATAACGCGAGCACACAGGACATTGACGCAAGATACACATCAAACATGCCATAATTATTGTTTATACAGTCGGAATATCGATTAATTTCCAGTAAATACTTTATTAATATGCATGATATTAAACTAAGCTGTGCGTAAAATGTTTTGGGTACCTGCAGTTGTATGTTCGGATTTCCTTGTTATCCCTTTTGCACTTGACTGCAACAAAGATCATAGTGACAAACAGGATCACAGCAATTGAACCAAGGGCAATGATGAAAATGAGCGACAAGTTGACGGGTCCTATTTGCTCCTGTGCATTCAGATCAGGGGAAAGATAAATTACAATATAGGCAGAGGCAGATAAGGAAGTTTGGCCGTGATCGTGCGCCACTACTGTTATTTGGTAGGATGGCTTGGCGTTCTCCCCAAACGTCTTTGTGGTTCGCATCTCACCGTTTATCTGGTCTATTTCAAAGTATGCCATATCTCCCTCTGATATGGAATATGTTAACCTTCCATTTTCCCCCTCATCGTAATCATCGGCTTTTATTTGAGTAACCAAATAACCAACTCCTGCATTTTTGGGAATGGACACCTCCGCGGTACCGTTAACCAGCGGCGGGGTAGTCATCACAGGTGTGTTGTCGTTTACATCCAGTACGACGATGCGCACGGTGGCGTTGCTGGTCAATGGTGGATCTCCCCCATCCTTTGCTGAGACTTTAAACTCAAAGGTCCGCGTATCTTCGTGATTAAAAGCCCTGACCCCATAGATTTCACCGTTGGAGTTGACGGTGACGTACGATTCCACAGACATCCCCCGCACCTCCGATTTGATGATTTCGTACGAAACGGTGCCGTTCATGCCCAGGTCAGGGTCCCTGGCGGACACCGCCAGCAGAAACGCACCTGGGACATTATTTTCGAGGACCATGGCTTGATAATGTGGTTTGGTGAAGTAAGGGGGATTGTCGTTTTCGTCCGTTACTTTAACTGCAAACGATTTTGAGCTTCTAAGCGGGGGATATCCGCTGTCCTCAGCTAGAATGGTCAAATTGTACAAATCTCTCTGCTCCCTATCCAGGCGGCCATCAACAAGTAAGGTGGAGAAGCTCTCAAATTCGTTGAGTCTGTAAGGCACATTTCCCTGCAGTCTGCACTGCACTTTTCCATTCGCTCCCGAATCGTTGTCTGAGACTCTCACCAGTGCTATTACATATCCAAGAGGTGCGTTTTCACTGACCTCTACCATCTCACTGTTTTCTGACAACAGTTTGATTTCTGGTGCGTTGTCATTGACGTCTATGACATTGACAATCACTTTGCAGTGGGCAGGGATCGAGTTTGGACCCAGATCTTTGGCTTGTACATCTATTTCGTGGACGTGCAATTCTTCGTGGTCCAAAACGCCGTTCACGGTTATAGCACCTGTTTTGGGGTCGATTTTAAACATCTGTTTGGTCAGGTTGGAGACAAAGTTTATGAATGAGTAAACCACCTCGCCATTGGTTCCTTCGTCTGGGTCCGTAGCATTCAAGTCAATGACTAATGTGTTAATTGGCGAATTCTCCAGCACGTTTACAGTGTATGCTGGCTCGTCGAAAACGGGGTTGTTGTCATTCGAGTCAATTACTTTGATGTTAAGTTGCACAGTCCCAGACTTTGGGGGATCCCCGCCATCCTCAGCTGTCAGTTCAAACGTGTAACGCGACTGCGTTTCTCTGTCTAAAGTCTTTTCCACCACAAGCTCGGCAATCTTGGAGCCGTCTCCCCGCGTCTTAATCTCGAGACCGAAAATATCATTGGGGGTAATGGTGTAAGTTTGAATGCCGTTGCTCCCCGAGTCCGGATCGCTTGCCCCCTCTAGGGGAAATCTGGTACCGGGAGCGGCGTTTTCCGAGATTTCTATGTCAATGTGGTTGGTGGGGAAGCGGGGCGCGTTGTCGTTGACGTCGATAATCTCAATTTTAATCACGCAGATCTCCATCGAGTTCGACATCACCTCCAACGAGATAAAACACTTCGGTGTCTGTCGGCACACAGCGTCCCGATCAATTTTTTGTTTTGTGATGAGCAGTCCGGCGGGGCTCAGATTAACCCATCGCGGCTCGGAATTGGAGATGACCCTCAAGTAAGGTTGCCGGTTTCCCAGTACAAAACCTGCAACTTTTGCGTCCGCCGTCACGTTGGCTATCTTTGTCCCTCCACGCAGCTCTTCTTCCACTGAATATTTCAAATTGAAAACAGCATGGACACTAGTCCAACACAAGAGAAAGCACAAAAACATTTGTACGAAATCCATGTCCTTCGAATGCATTATGGTACCTGTTGATGTCTGTCTTCAAGCGCTTATTTGCATGGCCATTTATTAACAATTAAACATATGTTCGTTCGGCACGACGTAAAAAAAGTCCCAATAAATCGAATAAAAAAATACAAATACAAATAAAAACATGAGCTGTGTCGAATCCACAGCTCAGTGTCTCGCGCTCAGTCACAATGTCCTTTAAAACGAACGAAAATGTTTATATCTGCAATGAAATTCATCTGACTCATGATTTCGCAGTTGATAACTTCCATTTACTTTACTGAAATCGTATCAGGCCAGCCCATGCCTTGCGTTATTTTAAAGAAGAAAAATGTGCGGGAAAGGTAAACAGGCTAATTCTTCATATAACGTGTGTGAAAACATTTCTAACAAACAACACAGCTTCACCGTGAACATTTGCGTTGTTCAGGGTAACCGAGATGTAAATAGATCAGTTTGAGTCCATGAGAGAAAAATGTTCAATACAAATGTAAATGTACACTGAAAGGTCCTCAACTTGTGAATGAAAGAAATAAATTATAACGAAGCCTCCAAGTCAAAAATAAATGGTCTGGCTAGCATGATACATGACAAACATTCGTTCACTTGGAATAAATTTGAGTTTAAAACATCGCTTGTGCCCAATCAATCAATTTAATGAGCTGAAGTTGGGTTGTCTCCTCCTTGAGCTGCCTTTATGCCCATAAATATATCCAAATGAAACCACGCAGATTCCAATGTCAGTTAAATTAATTAAGGACCAGTCCAGTTCGCAATTCAGTGATATTCCCAGTCGAGCAAAAGGTGGGTGTCTTGTCCACTGAAAATCCTGGAGATTTCTATCAACGGCGTAAATTTCTTATATAAAGGTATTTCAGCTGGTCATAGTCCAGAATGAATTAAACAAATCCACATAAAAGCTCTGAGAAAGATCAATGACACATATTCTAGCTTAGGTCAGGGCAACTGGACTCGGCTCACCGTTATTAAAGCGTCCGGTCAAAAATATCCAGCCTGTGGATTAAGCGAAATATACTTCTTGATATAGTTCTTAAATGTGGCTCACTGAGGTAAACGCACCACACGCATCTTCAGCGCATACTGTCGAATGCACAGCTCAGTGTCTCGCGCTCAGTCTCAGGACCCGCAATCCCCACAGCCAATCAGAGTTTACACTGGCGAGTTGGATTTGCTGGTGGGTGGGGCAAAACTACAGCTATGAAAAACTCGGCCAACTAGCTTTAGTTCATGCAGCAGTGTAACATGTTATCTGCACTAGTTGTGTCTGGGCATAACTACAGTTAATAACGTCTAGATATAAATGTGCCATATTTAGAAACGGATAATGAAATGAGAGGACGATTTACGGCCATTTCCATTCAAATTGAAATTTGCCGATTAAATATCCTGGCATTACGTGCGAATAATTAAATGGCTCTTGCTACAGTAGGCTAGGTTTAAACAAAAGCGTTTAATCCATATATTCCAAATTAGTTAACTCTTCTCTTGAACTAATGTGGGTTTATGGGTGTAGCCTTTTCATCCGTTTGCAGAAGAGGATCTGCCGCATACAAAACAGCCTATTTTTATTCTTAGATATTAGAAATGGGAAGGCTGCTAATGCAATCTGGTCAGATCATTATCCAATTCATAAAACATGCAAACCAAGTCTGTTTACTGCAGTCAAATTAGTTTTTATTTACTCGTCTGTTTTGACATTAAATCGAGAAAGGTGATACGTGTTGCGCCGCGAGCCCTCAGTGATGAAATATTTTCACTTAGCACTGGCAGTAGTCGTGTTAATAAATATTAATGTCATGCATACATTTGAATGGGAGCACAATATCAACACTGCTGTTCCTAGTTGTGCTGGAAATTACATATTTTTGATCTGCGTTAATTTTGTCCCCAAGATCATCAGTGATGACGATCACAATGTATCAATGAATTAATCTCTCTAACACACGAACATTCTTGCGCACTCATTTTGTAACATACTATGATATGTCGAGGGCTTCAGTCTGAGGGAGAAAAATATATTTACCATAATATGTCACCATAATTCAATATTACCCCGATGATGATGAAAATAGTTTCGCTTTGACTAAGCCTGTGCCTACTCCATATATGTATATTTATTTAGGCTACATGTTTATGCATTTGAATATTAAGGAGTTTTGGGGAGGTAGATGTTATAATTCTCTTTTAACCTATTTTATTTCTTCTATTTTAATATGCAACACACAGGTAAGCTAATAAAACATTTGTAATCACTAGTAAAATATATATTCTTCTTTTTAATTGAATATTTGTCGTCGTTATATGATAATTGTTACTACTTTTAATGTAATATTGCTTACCTACTCACCAAGATATATATATATATATATATATATATATATATATATATATATATATATACACACACACACACACACACACACACACACACACACACACACACACACACACACACACACACACACACACACACACACATAATTCCTCAGTATCTGACTGATGAACACGCACAAAGAGTTAGAAACCTGCACACATGAAAACAGCAGCGCAGGTTTTGAGGGTATATCGTGTTTAAAGTCACAAGGCTGACACCTAGCGGCTGACACTTTATTGCTACATAAAATCAGTGTTATAATTTCAGGAAAACTGGATTCCATTATATTTTATAAGCATTGCTTGTTTCAAAGCACACGTTTCACTCAACATACCTGAAGAACCCAAATCAATCATTTTTATTTTCACTTCATCATTTGCATAAGTGTAATGATGAGTGAAAAAACTTGGGTGGTCCACACATTGCTTTATATAAACATAGAAAGATTATATACAATGTAAATATGTACAATATCCAGTATGCACAATATAGCTTATATATAATTGATCATATCCAGTACAAAAAGAAAGTAGCCTACAAACAATATAATGGCTCAAATGTGCAAGATACACAGGAGTTGCCAAGGTGTTGACCAAGGCAGTGTGCTGAATGCTAGTATTTACAGTATAGATATAGGCTTGTAAGTTTAATTTCTTAATCACATATTTAAAATAGCAATGCATCAACAAACAAAAAGCAATGCATCCAAGAATTCTTGTGTTTATGTTTGATTCACTGTGTTCCATTTATTGTAATGGGAGCGAAATGACCATCAAAGCCAGAGTGAATTCAACTCAGCAGTGAGAGACAGTGTAAAATAGCTGCTGCATCAGAACACAAAAAGCAATGATGGCTCTCAAATAAATTATATATATATATATATATATATATATATATATATATAATGTGTGTGTGTGTGTGTGTGTGTGTGTGTGTGTGTGTGTGTGTGTGTGTGTGTAGTGTATATCAGTCTGAGGTGTGATAGCAGGCAGAGTTGGCATGTCAAATATTACAGAGGAATATGCAATGCAAACGATGCAATTTGTTTGCCATACTGCCTTGCAAGGTCTCTAGCCGTCATATTTATGAACAAACACGATGTCATTGTCTTTAAGAATTCTAGTTTATGTTTGATTCCAGTTTGTACCACTTTAGGGAAAGCTGTCAACCTGTTGCTATGTTGACTGTGTAAACTTGCCCAGCTTCAAACGAAATAGCAGGGTACTGGGTGTTCCACGGCTAATGGTAATTAATTGTAATGGGGTGGAAAGATCAACTTTTTTTTTGTTATGTCTGTCTACTCTGCCTTTTTTAATTCATGTTTAAATATATCATGTGGTGATTTACATCAATAAAAATCTTAAGGAAAGTTTGTACTGTATGTGTTTAATAGAATTGACAAGCTGTTTGTCTTTATTGTTTTTTCTCAGAAAAAAACAATAAAGACAAAAACCTTTGATATCAAGGTTAATAGATGTAGCTGTTTTGCCAAATGCTAGCACACACCAGAATACAGTACTCTTCATTCTGACTTTTCTTGGGTCTTGCATGCATTGCTTTTTGCTTTTGTTGATGCATTGCTATTTTAAATATATGATTAAGAAATTAAACTTACAAGCCTGTCTGATGTTGCTCAAATGTGTTAATTATTATCGTGCAATATTTCTCTGATACTCAACAGTATCTTTTGCTTTCATTTGTGTTTAGCTTCCTCATTGATATTATGGCATCATTTGTTTTCTCTCATGGAGAAATTTGGTATTGATTCTGCAATAGTAAGTGATCGAATGATCTATCTATCTATCTATCTATCTATCTATCTATCTATCTATCTATCTATCTATCTATCTATCTATCTATCTATCTATGCCTTTCAACCCTATGCCTTTAAAACAGCACCAATTCTACTACGTACACACTTACTGTACACACAATTTTTCAAGGCTGTTAGGAGATAGGTTGTTCCAAGCATCTTGGAAAACTTGCCACAGCTCTAATTTTATAGGGTTTCTCAAATGCTTCTGTCTCTGGGGGTCATACCATCAGTTGCAGGACTCCTTTATCTAGCTACTTCTACTCTATTTTATTTGCAAAAGGAATGTTTGGGAATCTAAAATTTGTATTTCCTATTGACACACTTAATGCATTTATACATATTACTTTTTATGTCTTCTATAAACATACTTTGGTGCTGTTTGAAAATAATATTTTGTACTGTGGCTGCAGTGTTCTTAACCCTGTGCCCCTCTGACTGCTAGCACTCTTTGTGTGAATTGCTAAGTAAAGCAGCTCAAAGGTGTACACAGGCTGCAGCCCGAGCTAGCAGCAGTAGCCACTCAATCATGCAGTGGTTCTGAACTTCTTTAAGACACTTGTTTTGCTCAAAGCCTTGAGCCAACACATTCCACAGTACATAGAGAATAACTGATTTGATGCTATATTTTGCTGCTAAAGCATGGCACACTTCTGTAGCCAGTCCCCTCTGCTCACTTTGAAAGGAATATCTGTGTCTGAGCTTGCCTTATATGTTGCTGCCTTATTACCCTTAATGTGCTGCAGCCTTGCTTCTGCTGGATAGCATGGGTGCTCGCCACTCACTAAGACTAGAACCTACAGGTGTTAGTTGGAATTATTTCTTTGGCTGGATTTGGCTACAAGGATGATACATCCATGATGGTCTTTATTTGTAGTGTATTTCAGAAGTTTGATTTCCTCTAAAGATTGTGCATTTCTGGAAGCAGACAGTAGGATGACTGACAGCCAAATCGACAGGCCCATCTTTAATAATGCCTTGCCCTGCTATCTGTGCCTTGATACATTGTGTAAACTCATACTCTGTACATCTGAGCCCCCCTGCTAAGCTGGGAGGGCAGTATTGCATCAGTGATGGAGCTCTCATAATTGAAATGCTTGTTGTTTGTCTCTCCATAAAATGAAGTGACAAAGGGCAGTTTTTATTTACTCTGAGAAAAGATTACAATTACAAACAACATTTCCAACATGTTGTTTGTGAATGTATCTGTATATTTTAAATGTGTATTACCTTTATATGCATACAGTATATTTCTCTAACAAATCACATAAAGAATGCGCGTGTCACTTCCAGTAACTTACTAATAAATTTGCCCCCTCACTGCATCTGGTGGCAAGTACACACTTCTAAGCAGAGGTCATGGTGAAAGATTTGGTCTTCAGAACCGAACTTACCTTGCATTTCTATTTTAATTTGAGGTCAGTCTGGATGAGGACCTTAACATCTTTAAGTGTTTAATTGACAGTAAAAGATACACAGGGACTATCTCCAACTAGAGTTCCATTCTTAGCCTTGCCTTTTCATTTTATTGTAGATAGACTGTACAGATGGAAAACAATTAAAAAAATGATACGTGCAGGGGCGTAGTTATAAAACAAGCAAGTACTGTAACTGGCACTTGGCACAGCTGCAACCAATTAGAATTCGCTCCACTCTAGGCCCAAACAAGATTGAGCTGTATTCACACTTCATTGTGGAATTTATGACGGCTGCAATTGAGACTAATAATTAGTAACCCAACATCCCATTTGCCTTCTGTATGATGTGTTTAAGAGCACTGTACTCTATGTATGCACGATTAATTTGAATATTTCAGCATTTAGTTGGCAATTAATACACGTAGTTCCACTATCTTTATGACAAATTTAATCCCTGTAAGACTAATGTCTCTCTAATTGCTTTAATGGTTTATAATACAGCCCTCTTTGATCGCTAGTTTAGAAAGCTGAAATAATTGAATAACAATAAAGACTATATTTAAACTTGCCATACAAACACCCTCAAGGGCGCTTTAAAGTGACTGATACATTCTGAGGATGGGTCTGTTGGCCAAAATGCATCAGTGTGCAGCAACTGATTTTTAACTTTTATTGTCAGTATGACAAGACATTTAAAGTAAAGGCATTTCAATTTTCATACCAGAAGAAGTGCCTTGGACTATTTTTGTATATATTTTAAAATGTATTGTTTCTATACATATTACAATTTATTGTTTACTTTAAACCAATAGTTTTATTATATTTTTTCAACATAGTCTCATTGAATGAAGGTTACTATAACACAATCTTGCAAACTGAAGTGCTGCATTCTACTTTTCGTACAATAGAACACTAGAAGCAATACAAATCATGAGTACAATGGCTGATTATGACTTCATAAACACGTATTTTTCACACTATTACTCAGACACTGCTAGACACTTTTTCCAGTGTAATTAACATCTGTGGTAACTCACCTGATAAAGTGTTGGACTTTGTACTCGAAAGACATAGGCTCTGACATGTGAGATGAAAGTGTCATAGAAGCGACACTTTCACTGGCTTTTAGCAATAAATGATCAGAAAGTAAATGATCAAGCGATCTGAAAGGTCCAGTTCTCCAGTACCTATTTTTTCCTTTTGAGTAGTATTGTTTAGCATTCCTTCCTCACCTCATGCCACTCAGACAATGAGCACAATCATGTGTTCAATACACCACTAGAGACTGGATTCTAACCTGATTACTCCTATAATGCAGAAATCAGTGGCCTTTGTTTAGTAGTCAGCGCAAGTTCAAAGACCACCTCACAAAATCATAACCAATCAAAAGTAGCATGGTATATTATTGTTGTGTAGAGAATCACCTGGTCTATGGTCAATTTGTATGATATTTTATGGGCTTTTTTTCATGGGTGTGTTGGATATCACAACATGTAGGCTAAAACACCTGAAAATTTACAAATCTGGGAGGGGCAGTTCTTAGTCTGATACCATCAACAGGATGGGAAGTGTATCGGCCCTTGTCCCCTTGGGTGTGTGTTTACAGCTGTTCTCTAGTCAAGACAAATTAGGAGAATGTAAGCCATTAGGCCACTTTAGATGCTTTTTGTGTGTTTGTAAAGGTTGGTGTGCTTAAGTGTGCATGCAAATCTTTGTCTGTTTTTGGTTTAGCTAATTTCAGGTAAATTAATGCCAGTAGACATGTAATCGAAAACAGGACACAGACTTGAGTTGGTGTCGGGCGCAGCTTGACAATATGCAAAGAGAACATATGCGACTTGAAGTGTATTTATTCACAAGGGATTAACAGTGAATACCATAATGCTGTTGTTTATTTTCCTTTTCTCAATCTGGCTGTCTAATCTAATATATATATATATATATATATATATATATATATATATATATATATATATATATTGAGTTGCTGGGCTAGCTTTATGCCTGATATTACTGCAAATCTCTTTTAGCCTCTTCAGTCAGTTGTTAGCTTAATCCACAGAAAAAGATGTATTAGAGTTTCTGTCATCATTCTGAATGGAACAAAGCATCTTTTCATGCTCGTACAGGTCATGAAGAATCAACGTCACGGTTACATTGAATGTAACCCTGGTTCCCTGTGTGGGAACGAGACACTGCGTAATCGCTATGGGACACCGTCTGAATGTCACGTGGTCTGAAGCCCTTCTACAATCATGGCAATTTATTGGCTGATGGCGCTTAAGCGACACCCCTAGGGAGCTACATGACAGGCTCCATAATTGCGCTCGCTTTCACGCCGTCAAGTCAGATTTTCTGTCAGCATCTTGTTCCCACTCAGGGAAACATAGATATGTTCCACATAACCGAGAAATCCCCTTTAGTAGGAACTCAAGCTGCGTAAACACTATGGGAAAAATAGACATTCATGCCATGCGAACAGTAGCTGCCAAATGTCTAAACCCATATGGCAAGCATATAGCGTTGCACAAGCAAGATAAATCATCTGAATAAAAATAAGGATTTATGTGTTTACTCCTGTTCCAACCGAGAGAACCTGGGAAGCAGGAGCCAATCCCTCATCCAGATTATAAAATCTAACAAATGTATGCGAAGAGGACCACCCTGCCGCCATGCAAATGTGCTTCAAGGACACACCTCTAGCCAAAGCCCATGAGCATGACATGCTCCTCATAGAAGGAGCTTGAATACCAAAAGGCAAAAGTAAATTATGTACTTTATTGGCACTATAAATTACATCAAAAAGCCAATGAGACAGTCTTTGCCTGGACACAGAAACAACCCTGTTGCAGCCACCAAAGCACACAAATAACTGCTCTGACTTAAGGCACTGGCTAGTACGGTCAACATAAACTCAACATAACAGTATAAACAGCACCCGAACTGGACAAAGCATATGTAACCTTTCATTCTCCTCCGACTCAAATGGGGGAGGATAGAAAGCCTGAAAATGAATGGTCTGTGACCGAAATTACATCAAAATAACCTTGGGCAAGTAGCCTAAACAAGGTCTCAGTGTGACCCTTGAACACCATGGCGCCTAATCCATACATAAGGGATTGATTGACAGGGCATGCAAATCACTGAGAAGCCGATAAGCCTTCATACCCCGCACATTAAACGAGAGACAAGAGAATGTCTACCAACAGAGACTTCATCAATAAGCGCATGCTCAGCTACTATAGCAACAACATAGAATTTAAGCATTGCCAGGGCAACCCTGGCCTGAAAAGCTCATGCAAATATCCCAGCACTGTTCCGACAGGTCAGTAAACTGGATTTTCACCTAGCGCTGTACACCAAGAAGAAAAAAAATTGCCACCTGAACGTATAAAGCCTTCTAGATAATGGAGCTCCAGCATTTAGAATGGTAACAACCACAGCAGGGGAAATCCCATAATTCAAAAGAACGCCCTGTTGGGGCCATACACACAAATTCCACAAGTTCCAACGCATCAATGCCCAGCGGTGCCGGGGGCAAGAGGGAAAACCAGAGGGGACAGTGCGACATCTCGATCGAAGCATTTCTGTGTGAGCCTTCTGAATTGACATTTCATTAGAGTGACATTCAAACGTGATAATACCAGAATGGGACGCAAGCCACTGCAAGAAAATAATGGTTGTAAAAGTCACATTCTAACTGGGTAGGGGGAACTCACCTATTGCCCCTGTTTCTAAGAGTGAGTGAATTTCCCAAATCAAAAATGTGGCTTCCCCAACAGAAACTTCTGTCTGAACAACCCCATTGAATACCTGAATATGCCAGAATTTAATTACATAACCATGATTTATCTTTCAAAATACCCAGTTCGAAATGCCCTTCAGCTACTGCTAAGCTGACAGGCAGGCAGAGAGAGGTGTTAATACAAGGCTTGTGCCTACAGCACTACTTGTAACCACTAGAAGGCGCAATTGCTTACTTTTGGCGACTCTCCAAGAACCAGTGGCACAGCGGAGGGAAGCCTTTGCTTCTCCTATACTGTGGCTGGTTAAAGGGAATTTAAAAATGTTTTTGCTTTTCTTGTATATATGCATAAATGATGAGCGCCATGAAATGTATCAGCAGGAAAGCTGACAGAATAAACATTTTCCCTGGTATTTTGAATTGGGAAAAGCATATAAACATTGCGGAGAATGTTAATTCTAAAATGGGAATGTTAATGTTAATTCTTAAAACTGGTTCGCCACAATGGCCCCAGCATTCTTTATGGAAGGACAGTGTTTGGTGCTTATGTTCACTTTGCATGTTGTGTGCACTTGTGCTTGATAAACATTGAGTTCTACATGCATGTCTCGAGACCTTTGGTCATGGAGACAGAGGCTGAATTCGGGAACTGTTTCTTTTAATGATCACTCCCCAGCACAAACTGCAGGGGGGAACTGAACCAGTAGTCGGGTATTCAAGGCATGTACAATGTCGTACTCAACCCGATACAGTCCAAAGTGCAAACAGGAATGACATGGATATGTATGTATGGTCTGGTTTCATTCGCTGAATGGGGGCTTGCCCTTTGTTTCACTGCAAGTCCATCAGGCTCGCTTCATTTAAAAGGGGCCGGGCAAACACCGAAATGTCTACGCGGATGCACCTGTAATGGTGGGAATGAACTAGGACCCCAATCCTTCTGAGGGGGTGCAAAACTCATGTACGGTGCCTTATGCAGCTCTCTGGTCGGACGTTGTGAGGATACCGAACATGAAAGCACCAGAGCTGCTGTGGGCTTTTCTCTCTCTCTACGAGGAAGCATCTGCTGGAATGTGGCAGTCTGCTGTTTCACAGCACCAAATGTTTCCACCACCAACTGGATTGAGACACAGGGGCATTCATTCGAAATGTCTGGTCCTTGTCATGAATACCCATGTGCATTAGCCACTGATGGCGTTCAGCTGCCACGAGGCCCGCCATATTCTTACCAACAACAAGACAAAACCACCTGAGCCAAAGCCTGGTAGGCCTTGTTCAACAAGCATGACGTCATCCTGCACAGCTTCAAGGGATGAGCTTGTGTTGGCCCACTAAAAAACTGTCGTCCACTGAATACCAACCTTGGAGTCATGATTTCGAAGCCAGGGCATGCTTATTGACTCCAGTCAGGTCTCCTAAGCAACCAAATTGGAGGATAGAGTCACATGGGGTAACCTCCTCGTGGTCACTATAATGTGGTATGCTCTCAGTGGGGTGTGTGGTGAGTTGTGCATTGATGCCTCGGAGAATAGCATGAAGCCTGTCTCCAGTGGTAACATGCTCAACAAGTCACGTGATAAAATGTGTGGATTGACTGTCTCAGACACAGAGGCAGCTGAGATTCGTCCTCCACCACCCGGATTTAGGCGAGCCACTCTGACTTTGAGCGCATTGGGAATTGGGCATTCCAAACTGGGGAGAAAAAGAAAAAAAAACAAATATTTACAATCTTCCAACTGCTTTTCATCTGGCGAGTGCAGGTGCTATTTCTCCTCTGCATGTGTAGTAACCTCCAGCAACTTCGTATCAGTTACTGAAGGTCTGGAAATCCAACCTCTCAGATGCAAGGCTTCAGCCTGGCTACCAGTGAAATCTTCGGAATCTGATGCCGCATAGACATGGTGTCCTCATCCTCGGCACCAAAGCAATCCGCTGTGGGGGCCTCAGGGCTAGGACTCAAGTACCCATATGTAAATTCCACGGGAGAATGTTGAGCCGAATCGGGGAGAGTAACAGAGAGAACTGTAGGCCAGCCTGCTGCTCAGCTCCCATCTCCTCTGCGCCCGCACTGGCCTCCCACAGGTCAAGTGGCTGCGTGGTGGTGGCAGGCACGTGGCCTGCACCAGCACGCGGCTTAACTGAATTTCTAAAGGAGGCAAGCCTTTAGTGGAGCATCCTGATGTTCATTAAATCACACTGCGGGCAATACGAACCCTCCAATTCAGCGTTGATGTGGCAAAACCACAGACAGGCAACGCACATTTCATGGGAATATATATAAATTCACCAATAATAAACCATTTGCACGGAGGTAAGCACTTCTTAAATTCCATCATGTGTTGCACTCAAAAGGGAGAATAATAATGATAATGATCCTCGCTTTGACGTGAGTACCTAGTACAACACGGGCCAGAAAACATTGTGCACTGAGAGAACAGAAAATCTGACTCAATGGCGTGAAATAGTGTTAATTTTGTCACCTATTTTTAATTTAGTCTTAGTCTTAGTCTTGTGCGAAATGTCCTTGTTAGTTTTAGTCATATTTAGTCATTCACATATCTTTTTTTGTTAGTCAAGTTTTAGTCGACTAAAAGTCTCGTCATTTTAGTCTAGTTTTAGTCAAAACAGAATTTAAGGTATCTTAGTCAAGTTTTAGTCAACTAAAAGTCTCGTCATTTTAGTCTAGTTTTAGTCAAAAGAAAACTCAATATATCTTAGTCAAGTTTCAAAACATTTTAGTCTTTTTTTAAATAAATTATATCTGAGATTAATTCTAAGATAACCATTTCAGTCAAATAATGTTTCACACATCTCAAATATTGGTTAAATGTCATAATTACCTGACAAAATACACTTGTTGAATGATTTGTTGAATTCACTTTGTTAAACGTGTCTGGTTTTCTGATTTAAGAGACACATTCACAAATGATGAACTTGTTCTGAAGAGTATTTTATTAAGCAAATAAGTTACATAAAATATATATAACCTGCATAATTTATGTGCCACAACACCATAGCTAACTGGTTAATTTACAGCGTAGATGCCTAAAATCAGCATTAGCTTATGAGACGTATATTTAAGTTAACTTCCCTGAATGTGTGGGTGGTTAGCCTTTAGATGTCGCTTAAGGTTGGTGGTGTTTTTCCCCGATATTTTTTGTCCGCAGTGCTTCCCGTCAGTTATAATGACACATTCTGACTTTTTGTCAATATCGTTGTACCTAAAATGCGACCAAATATCGAGCCTCTTCCTTCTACCTAGCATGTCGTCGGCGCTCGTCGCGTGTTCGCCACTGTCTATGATTGTTGTGTTCTTGCTCCATGTAGTTTCGTGTTGCAGCCACAGGAGTATGAGACCTGTAACCGTTACTTGAGCAACAGCGCGAACTCATTCAGAATATTTTGAAGAATTTTGGACAAGTGATGTGTTACATCCTCTAAAACCACCCAAACACACACTTACATATACATTTTCCCTTTCATCATCTTTTTGTTCCAGACCTTATAATTTATTCTCTCTAAAAAAGATGCCAACATACCCATGAGAGAGACCAGACATAATATTGCCAGAGAAAAGAGCTCTATTTAATGTGCCATAACCGGGTAGGTTTTGTCAACCTGGCCCCATCACACTCCCTGTCCAGGCAATGTGACAAGGACTTACATAATCTTTCTGTCTGGACAGTGATATCAATAAAGGTAGCAGTCCATTGGGACCACTGTCAATTCAATTCCTCTGACCCAAAGGAGAGTTACTTATAAATTACTTCTGTATTGTTTATGTGTGTCTCGACTGACTCTCTAGATTGCACACATGTACCACACTATTCAGTTTGCCCTCCTACTGTTGGACGAGGCTTGCACCATACTAGAATTAAAGGGAAATGAGGAGAAGAAATACTGTAAATTAATATGGAAATTAGCCTGTATAATGCCTCGGGCGATTAAGGTGCTTTAAGGGGCACTGAAAAGGTGGCAGTTTCCAATGCAGATAGCTGCTTTATGGCAAATGGAGGGATATATAGAGATTCCATTCCTTGGGAGGATCATTCTCCTCCCCGCTGTAAGGATTAAGGAAATAGCTTCTGAAAGGCATGGCATGCTGTTTAGCGTGCACTAATTGCACATCCAGTATTGAAAAGTCTGTTCTTAGCAGATTGTGGTTTTGTACGTATTTTCCATTTTCTCTCTACCTCTCTCCTTCTCTCTCTTTTCCTCTTTCCCTATCTTTTACACCACTTTGTATGAGATTTGTATTAAGATTTGATCAGTTGCAGCCGCACACACAATCACTAGTAGCTTACTGCTTGACCTGATAATCAAGAAGATACAGCGTGTATGAATATATTTGCTCCTTAAAAGGGTAGGAATTTCCATTGTGCATTTGTGCACTGAGAATAGGTCAAAATGTGACTGTGGGTTGGCTTTACTCTATTGATCTTTTTATTTTTATCTTGGCCACCCCACCCATTCAAATCCTCTGGGCAAAGTACAATAATAAAAAAAAAAAACACATAAAAATAAAAAAAATAAAAAACACTGCCTCTCTCTAGGTTTTGGTCTGCAGTAATTGTGCTGGAGATGGCTGCTAGCTTCATTATCTTTCTTTGCAGGTTACAGGAATTAGTGTGTATGGGTGAGTGGTATGGCCTCAGGTTATAGGAATTCCTTCACTATCAGTGGCAGCCAATGTTTATTCATCCCTCAGGGACAAGAGAAGACACCCTCCAATGTGTGGGTTGTGCAGAGGAATGAGAATTCCCTCAGTGTCAACATTTGTTTTGTTCATATGTAATTTTCCCAAAACTAGAGTCTAATGGAACACAAACAAACACAGGATAAAAAAGAGAGAAATTTGTGCTGTCTTTCGAGCACCATGCCTATTTGACAGGAACAGAATTTTTCAGAACATACAACCCATTGAAAAATGTTATTCACAGCCCATTGTAAACAGATGCAAAAAGCAGCTCCCCAAGAAAAAGAGGTTTTATGTTTTTAAAGATGTTAAGTCCTTTTTAAAAAAAATATACATCAAGAAATATACTGCAAATATACAAGACATCTCATCAAATGTATCACTGAAGTTTACAAAATATTCTCTAGACAGTGCACACAAGGAAACCTTGATGTCTATTCCTTTTTGGTAGTCTATCATAAAGCACATTTAACACCTTTTAAGACTTTTAATATAGGAATAGTAATACTGTTTAGTACTACTATAGTAAATACATAGTACTACTATTGATTGTTAAACACTTTAAGCTCTGAAGGTGTTTTTTAAAGAGCTCCCATTTCAGTGGCATACCCAAAATTTAAGGATTATAATAAAAATAAAAATAATAATAATAATTAACAAGGGTCGAGTTTTTGGTATCATTATAAATAAATATTTTATAATATTTTAATGAAATAGATTATGCAAAATTCTGATACTCTCAGCCTAAGAAATTGCTGAAAATACAAATAAGCTAAAAATGAACTTATTCTTATTTTTCTGATTTGACAATATATATCTCTGGGTGTAAATAAGGTGGCTCTGAAAAACTGCTTTTATTTTGTTCCCAATCATGTCAACTGTTGTGTTGATTCATCAAAGCAATATAAATGTATAGCTTTACGAAAATTATTTATGCTAGTGACAAAAACGTCTCCAAGTGGCCAGAATCCTCTCTAAACAAATAAAACATAATAATTGTACATAAGAATGCAAACACAACAATGACTAAAGGTATGCATAGCATGCAGACATAATTTTAGTAATACAAATTCACATATCATATACTTCGTGCCATCTCCTGGTGGCCATATGAAACAATCCCCAATCACCAGTTTTTCTGCCCATATATGGATGATTTTTTACAGATCTGAGCCCAATCTGATTGGTTTAATGTTCTGTGATGCTACATAATTTCTGATGACATCATCTGATCCAGGAAAGCTAACATGTTTTCAGCCAGATTGCTAGATGACAGATAGCCAGATGCTGTGTGCACTGTGCACGTTGTGCTTTGTGTCAATTATCTTATGATCTATGCATCCGATTACCTTGTTTGGTGGAGGCTCGTTTGACAGACAATAGCCTCCTCTAAGTAATGGTCTGTGATATTTTATGTTCTGTTTATTTTTCATAAAGTTATAAGCAGTTAAGCAACACCTGTTCACATGAAACATAAATGTCAATGACATATACTTTGCTATTACTCACTATATCTTCACAAATAGAGTATTTGACCCTTTGAGAGCTATCCAAAAACATATGACACATGGCTGTTTGATGAGTTTGATGTTTTTACTGATTACAATAATATGTACAGTGCAAAAAATTTCATAAATTATCAAAATGGAACTCTTCTGATTTGTCTGCAAATTTCAAAGCACTTGTTCAGTTTTGGTCATAATGTCTACATGCATTGTAATGTAGAGCTTCTAAGCCTTCAAACAATTCCTATTTTGTGTTGGCCATTACTGTAGTTATTAATATTTTTATGATTATAATAAAATAGTTATCACTTAAATACTGTTAAATACTGATACTTTTCTCTCCTAAATGTGCTGCCACCCATTGAGTTTATCCTTGACTTTTTTGTAATTTATTTGTTATCTGAAGGCACTTACCTATTGGTAGTTTTTGAAAATGTATGAGTGTATGAGTCAACAGGATCAGATCCATAAGCTTATAGTTTGAGTAGGAAGGGAAACAGTGGTTAAACAGATGACCTCTCCGCTACTGTGAGTATATGTGTGGGCGTTTGCACAAATGTGAGTTTGCGGAGATGAAGATGAATTTGGTTTCTCAGAACCTTTTCAGGGCAATAAAATGTTTTATCTATTTTCACACACATACTGTGCACTATATATTCAGTACATTTACCTGTTCAAAGTTGAAAATTCAAAATCGCATAACAGAGCTAAGGGGAACATAATTTTAGTGTAAGTGTTTTAGTGCTGTAGTCTTTCTGCCATGACATCAACTGTAAATGCTTCTTTTTCAGTCTTACTCCCTTACTAAGACTAAAGAGATTTCAAGATTAGATAAAAAAGGCCATAACAGTAGTCATTTCCCACCTTGGGTGCAAAAGGCCAGCAACATTCCCTATTGTTTACTGAAATTGTGGTGTTTGTGATAGCGGCGTTTTAAATCTGGCTTTGAGCTGCAGTAAATGCTTTGACTAATCTCCTTGTGCTGCATGTGCAGATTTCAGGCTGGCAGATTTTCTCTGCCCTCAGGGTGGGCTCCCAGGACAAGAGACGAGGACCGAATTTCCTCAGCATAGCTTTTCCTATGGAGAACATCAGAGAAAATACACATTCTTGCATGTTCAGACAGATATACAAAAAATACCTGGGTGTTTCACACCAGCACCTCTGAAGGCATGGGTGATCTTTGCCAGTGCTTGTAAACAAAGGAGCAGGCGAGCATAATCTGTCAGTAAATCTGAGGGATCACAAGTAAATCACCTATTTTCGAGATTAACGCCCATAAAATAAAAAAAAGAGAAGAATAACAGCGCTATAGAGGGAAAGGCTTGTGGGAGGGTCTTTAATGTCATTAATGTCATTAATGACTGTTGGTCTATAATTTTTTTATCCTTTTATTTTGCTTGTGTGTCACTGTTAGATAAGAATGTAATATGATATACTCAAAGCTGGGTAACTAATCTGATATTTCACCTTGGCGAGAGATACGAAAGATATAAAAACATATTAGGAGTGGGAACTAAGAGGATTACAGTATGGAAACCAATGACTGGTAGCTTTCTAATCCACTCATGTTTAACCCTTTCGAACTAGCCAATCTATTGCAAGCAAATTATTATTCCTTGTCTCTTCTTTGATTGTCTTAGGCCAATCCTTTCCGGAACAAAAGCCGATGAGAGCAAGCACCAGCCTGGCCTTGATTAACGCCCTCTGTCTAGTGACTTACTCCGTTTGAATGTGTGAGCTTTAATCTGTCATGAGGAGTTTTGTAGGGTTTATGTCTGGCTGCTGGAATATTTGCAGTGGAGTGAATGTGTGTTTTTGTATTTATGTGGATTTGCGCATGTGCAAGCAGGATAGCAATTGTTCCGAAAACCTGATTGGCATGCTTTATTATAATGCTGCAGAGGGCACTAAATCATTTTCCTCACCTTAGACAGTTTATTCAATGGCTGGAATTAAGGAGCTCTGAAACAATCCACTGTATGACTGATTAGCTTCCCCCACAGATCAAAGCCTTTTGCTTGACACAACCACCATTAAACCGGTGGCTATAAAGTCAAAGCCTTGAGAAATTACACAGAGGTGAGCTGAGTTGATAGCCATTTTTCCACTGCAGGGCTTTCTTCAGAAGTTAAAGATCCAGGCTTTAGGGGTTGACCTTATGTCATCTTTACTAATTGCCACATATAAGAGCTGCGTGACCTTCAGGGAGGCCACAGGCATGAGTTTTAAATTCCTGAAGATGGCCTGATATAACAGGTGGCAGTCTTCATTAAGGAGGATATGCTTCCTTTCAAAATTCCTTTTCAGTCATCAATTAAGAGGAATGACACCGAGGACACTTGTAGTATGTGACTTCCTAATTAATTGCTGCTCAAAAGAGGAATTGACCGCCACCCCCCCATGTCACCTTGGACTGCTCCCACTGACTGATCTATAATTAGCTGAAGTGTAGGTTCCAGTACATTAAATATGCCTCCATTGGATGGTGCTGTTCTCCCCATTTGTAATGAAATGCATATAATATGCAAGTGCTGTTGAATTGTAATGTGGAGCTCTGATGAGTTTAAATCTGTGTGGATTTGCATGATATGTGTGAAACAACTTGGCTTAGTCTACTTCATTAAGAGACTCTGGCAAAGAGATATAATGCGGTGGTGCTGTGAAATCACAATTGGAGTTCCATTATCAGATTAGGTGCAGTGAATTAAAAGATATGCAATTTGAATATTTAGTTGACCCCCAAACCTGATCTACTTTATGCAATGATAAATGGCAATATTACACTTACAGTGTTTTACTGGCTGATTAGAGATTATTCATGGAGTAGAATAATCAAGATAAGAAATGTGAGGAAAAAAGAAAAGTGATTTGGCTTCATAGGAAGGAACACGTGAAATACAGACAAAGATACATATATAACAGTGCTTCCTCACTATAGTAACACAATGGATGACACAGTTTCTCGCTAGGCTTCACTGTAAGTCTCTGTTCCAGTTAAGCTCATCCCTTCTGGGCTGCGGTTCATTACTGGGCCAGGTGTCTGCATTATGAAGGGAGATCATTGACTCTGAGAAGAGAGTTGGGCAGTAGCCTATCATTAATTTCCACACTCTCTTTACTCTATATATAAAAAATATTTTGTAAGGGAGCTGGTTGCTTACAAGTATCACAATAGTTCTGAGTGCCATTAAAAGCAAGTTCAGTTTTTTTCCCAAACAGATGAGGTTAAGGTTAATTCTCTATCAAGTTTTAAATTGGCAAAACCTACTCCCTGCTATAATCCTTAAAGGGGTCATGAATTGGAAAATCAAACTTACATGAAACTTACAAAACATAATATCTTGACATATAAGAGTTCATAGCACTATAAAAACTTTATGTAAATTTCAGAACCGAAATCTTATTCATTAGTCCAAAAAAAAAAGGCTTTATTGAAACCAAGGTGCCAAAATGGCTTGTTCTCTACTTCCCCCTCACTAATACCCCTTTTCCACCAACAAGAACCAGGTGCTGGTTCAGAGCTAGAGCTAGTGTCAGTTCGGAGTTGGTTCGACTGATGAGCCTCCAAAGAACCGGTTTGCTTTTCCACAGGCTAAAGAGCCAGGTCTTACTACGTCTCATCTTTCCCAGCAACGTTAGCGCAGTGCTGCCAAACACAAACACACCATCAACAATGGCGGACGTTGCTTTGCTATTGATGTTCATGGCTTTGCGGACCTACATCGGCATTCAAACACGGCGGATCCAACATGTTCGCGCGGCTCGCCATTTGTACAGACGGAGATTACAAGCGAGAGTAACGGTCCGCGAAACCCCGTCTAACTTACTCTGGACTTCTGCAGAGGACCAGAGTGCAATAAAGCAGCTTGTTTCCTCCTCTGACCACAACTGTTTTTGTTTAATAGCATCCATCGTGTTTATCTGCTATTCAAAAATGGCGCTCACAAGTTTCTGTTCGTCTTGTTGGTCACGGTAACCCCGCCCCCAGCCGCTGACGTAAGCGGTTCTTACTTCTAGACCAGCAATGATTTGGTGCTACTTAAGAACCACTTTTACTGGTTCGGAGCTGGTGCTTTGGTGGTCGAAAAACAAAGAACCGATTTGAAACTAGGCTCTGGCTCCGAACCAGCACCAGCTCTGCCTTGGTGGAAAAGGGGTATAATACGTCATAGTGAGGTATTACATCAGCACAGGCCAGCCTCTGCATGGACAGATAAATGGCTACTTTATCGTCGACACTGCTTGGGTCCACCCAACGGTCTTGTGGTTAGAGCGGTGAGATTATTTTTGGAGCAACAGGAGGTGTCACGATGGCCACGAAGATGTAAATACGTTCAAGCTCCAGGCTGTGGGAAACAAGATTTCTTGCATTTGCTTCGCAAGAATCCCAACATTAAGAAAGCGTGGCTGACGTTTATTTTTAATGACATCCTTGAAAGTTTTTGCTTGCTCACTTCATTTTACAGATGATTCTTTCAGAAACAAGACACAGTTCAAAGCATGCTTTGTGAGCATCCATGTTAATTGTTTTGCTTTGTATGTTACAGACTGTTAGATGTGTACTGAGTATTTGATCTTAGTGATTTTAGATGCTCGTGTATTAGTTTTAATGCACAGGGATCTCTAAGCAGCATATACTTTCTTGGTCTGTTGGCATGATGGCACAATTGCCACAGATGCACCTTAAGCAGTGTTTTCCAACCACTGTGCTGTGAAAGATTGACAAGTGTGCCATGGAAAGTGATTAAATTCCACAAAATGAATAAATATATTTCAGGGATCCAAACTCCTCACCTTTTGGAGAAATTCGCCGTTTTGAAACCATAATCGGGCACTTTTTTTGGTTATGAAGAGCAATGATTAATGTATAAAAGTGACTGATATTTATACGTGTTAAGGGACCTTCACATGACACGCATCAGTGTTGCAGAATACATTGAAGTCTATGAAGTGATACCACTTGACTACATCAAAATGTTTTTCACACACACGGTTTTGCTTCACCATTAATGCCTTTGAGAGTACTAAGCAAAAAGAAATATTTAGAAAAAAATTGTTAAGAGACATTGAATGTCTCATCATTTCTTTTAATTAAATATTACCTTATCGTTTACGAATATCAGTTAGCTAATTTAAATTAACCAAGAAAACGCTTAGACCTAAACTAGTCCTTTTATTACTTTCTGCTATCAAAGCAACTGCAAGCTTTTTTCTCTCTTCCAAATACATGTTTTCAATGTTTTTTGTGCACACCTCCTACTTTTTTATGTGGCAAACTCGTAAAATCACCCCTCTGTGACGCTTTCTGCAACTCTTGTCATGTGGCGGGCAATGCGGTGCTTGATGCTGGCATTGAACGGATCACTGACACCTCGACTCATGTGAAATATGCTTTACAATGACGAAAGGACATTATTGAAACTCAAAATGATTATTATTTGTCTATTATTGTGGTCTTTTCTGATAAAAGCAATGCACAGCAATTTAAATAAGCTACTATAGGAAAATTATACTGTAGATCTGCTTTGTGTTTATAATTCTTATATTGAAGTCAGTTGATTTGTAGCCATGCAAGTTTTAATAAAGCAGAAGGTAAGGATGTTAATGAAACTCACTATTATTAGACTATTATCGTTGTCTTTTTGGATGAAAAATAATGCTCAGACTGAAGTAAGACTATAGATCAGATTTTTTCTTTTAATGCTGAAACACTATAAAGACTTCGGTCATGAACGACACCAAATGATTCACTGACTCAAACATAGCACATAAGACGTTCATTTGTCGCCACCTAGTGACATTTCCAGAAGGGGTCACTGAACTAATCAGTTAATAAAATTGAACAAATTTGTGAAACAGAGCAAGCCTCACCAAAATACTCTTTATTTTGCTGCTAATTCTGCACAATTGTAAACTTGAATAAACTTAAATCACTAAAATAGCTGGAATTGGTGCTTTTAGTTTATTCTCCAAAAACAATATCCCCAGAAAAAAATATTGCAAACCAGCGATTATCTTACCTTTTTGCCCCTCATGAGTTTGCATCCCTGTAATTTGTTGTGGCATTGCAATAACAAATCTACAAATTAGAAAATAAGCAAATTTGTTGTTTGTTTATTACTTATTTAGCATTCTTGCCACCTGTGACCTCATACAGCGTACCTTTGTGACTTGTGTTTTGTTTTTTTGCATAGCCAAATTTCAAACATTATAAGTAAACACGATACTAAGATGGACAGGAAACATGGACAATTTCTTAAAAAGGAAAAATATTCAAGATGGTTAGCCTATGTGGGATAGTGGTGTGCCGTATAATTTTTAGTCATAAAATAAACTTCTGATTGGCATCATCAGCAGGTGGGTGTGTCTTTAAGACCAAGCCTATATAATCTAGAGAGGGTCCAATAAAATCCATGTCAAATCTTAAATTGCATAAGGCAAACCCTTGCATCTCTAGATACAGACTGGACATTTTTCAGAATCTTAGTCCACACTCCATCCTCTGATACCAAATTCAAAACTTTCTCCCATAATCTCTTGATAGAAGTTAAAGCTCCATCCCCCAGACTCTGATTTAGCCGGGATTAATACACTGATGCCTCATGACCTTTTCCAAAAGCAGCAATCACCTGGGGGGTGCTACTCCCAAAAACAGTACAGAGCATGTGGCGCAGCAGTAAATACCTATTAAACTGGAGATCTGGGAATCCCAAAATGATGACCAAAATTCTCAAAAGATCTCAACACTCCACTCTTGTACAGGTCACCGAGTGTATTAACCCCTCTCACAATCCACTCTGACCAGCAGAAAGTGGACTTGTTGATACATAATTTACTTCCTGTTTAATAGAAAACCAGGGAGGGGCTCTGTCAGGTGGAAGTGACCAATGAGCCAAATGCCTAAGACCAAACGCATAATAATAAAATTAAATCTTGGGTAGGCCTAGCCCACCTTTGTCAATCAGCCTATGTAGTTAGTTGAAATGTAGTCTGGGACACTTACCATTTCAAATTAAGGACTTTGCTATGGTATCACATTGCTTGAAATAAGAGAGGGGGACATCTATAGGGAGTGACTGTAGTAGGCAGTTGAATTTTGGAATACAATTCATTTTAATAACATTAACCTTCCCAATCATAGATAAATGTAATGAAGCCCACCAGTCCACATCGCTCAAAAACCTTTTAATTAACAGATCAAAATTAAATAACTAAATAAGAACAATTTGCTGGTAATAAAATACCAAAATACTTAATGTCCTGTTTGGGTCACTGGAAGGCACCCAGCTGAAAAGCCTTTACAAACAGTATGCTGTCAGATCCAAAGCTTCAGATTTAGACCAATTGACTTGGTATCCTGAGAGCTTGGAAAATAAATTAATAATTCTGTGGAGGCAAGGCATAGAGATCTAGTGGGGTCAGAGACAAATAATAAAATATCATCTGCGTAAAGCAGAAGCTTATGCACCAAACCTCCCGCCATCACCCCTGGAAAATCATCCTCCTTTCTTATCGCGGCTGCTAATGGTTCCAGGGCAAGACAGAACAATAGTGGGGGAAGAGGGCAAACCTGCCGAGTGCCCATTTCAGAGTAAACTAATCTGAAATGAATCAATTTTTTTGTACCGCTACTACAGGGTGTCTATAAAGTAACTTAATCCAACCAATAAATGTGCTCCCGAACCAATATAATTCCAAAATCTCAAAAAGATAATCCTATTCTACCATATCAAATGCCTTTTGGCATCAAATGAGATGGCAGCAACCAGAGGACTGATCATTCGATACTGACCACATGATATTAATGAAACGCCTAATATTATCAGAAGAGCTACAGCCCCGAATAAACCCCACCTGATCTATATGTATAAGAGATGTCATAACTTAACCGGTAAGCCAAAAGTTTTGACAAAATTTTAACATCTCGCTGAATCAGGGAAATTACACGGTAACTTATACACTCGCTTGGATCTTTGTCCTTTTTAAGAATCAGACTGATCCAGGTTTGCGGCATGGTTGGTGGAAGCTTTCCATTTTTTAATGATTACATATAAATTCTAAAAATAGTGGAGCCAATTCTGTTGCATAAGATCTAAAAACTCCAGTGGCAAAACCATCTGGCCCAGGAGTCTTTCCGGGAGGCAATGCCTTAATTACCTTAATTACGTCTCTCTCTGCTTTATATATCTTGTCTAAAGCTTTCCTGCTTTGTCCCCCATCTCAAAGTATGACTGACCAAAACTCCACCTTTCACGACAAAATAGCATTATATCTGTAGTTTAGTAGTCAATTTTCTAAGGTCATCAGATGACATTCTGTGCTTCAGCTCTGCTTCTGCATTATTAATATTCTCTTTCAACTCCACGAGTTCTTGGGCTTAGGATTTTTTGGTAAATGAAGCATATTGTATGATCCAACCCCTAAGAACCACCTTAAGTGCCTCCCAAGACAAGCCCACAGATGATAATGAGGAACAGTTGGTCTCCATATAAACACTGATTTCAGTTTTTAACATTTGTTGGAGATCATGATTTTGAAAAAGGTATACATTAAAGCACCAACTATATTTTCCCTTTCAAAACGCTACACTTATGATGCTGCGCTGAGTTAGCACTTTGGGAACAACTTTAGATGTGACAAGCTGTGAATATGTGTGCAACACGTCAATGAACATTGACCGGAATTTATAGCCTCTGCCGGTGATATCATTGGATAAACCTGTAGCAGGGCTATAAATAGATGCGTCACAGGTGCATCGTCAGATCTTTTGTGTGTGTGTGCTTCATGAGCCTGTCAGAAAATTTTCTACTTTCCTCTGCTAGGAGTTAGATTTTGTCAGGCAGTGCGCAGATACCTTTCTTTTCTTTCTCTAAAAGAAAAAGGAAAAAAAAGAGGAGAAAATGACTGAAAGACAGAGCAAGCGGTGTGTGTTCCCTTGTCTACGCTCTATGGCTGAGAGGGACCCACATCAGTTTTGCTTTGTATGTTTGGGGGAAGAGAGCATGATGCTCTCACGTTGGGGCGGGGCGGCCGCGAGCATTGCGATCTGCTCTCGGTCAAAATGCTTTGCACTCGTCTCGCTTCCAAGAGTCAGCGCCCACACTTCAATCATGGGGCTCTCATATGGATCTGGCTGAGGAGCGAGAGACGGATCCGTCCCTATCGCTCGCTCTCTCCCCAGACCCAGCTGGTCCTTCCTGTGATCCTGAAGTGTGCTCCGGCAACTCTTTGGTTCATGAGGGGGACCTTGAATCTCTTGAGTCTGCGAACTTTGAGTTACCCACCTCCGAGCATTCCGGGCATGATAATAATTTATCGGAGGAATTACTCGAGGTGATTACTTGTGCGGTGGCCAGGCTTCAATTAGACTGGCCACGCGAACAAGAGACCCCAAACGCTCCAAGTTGGAGGACCAATTTCTGTCTGGTGGCCAGGGGAAGGGAACGCCTCATCAGTCCCTTCCCTTCTTTGATGACCTCCATGACGAGCTCTCTCATTCATGGAGGAAACCTTATACTTCCTTTGTCTATGTACCCTCGGCGTTGATATATTCGACTATCATGGGTGCTGAGATACGAGGGTATTCAGTGATGTCACCGGTTGAAGAGAGACTTGCGGGTTATCACTCGCTGGGTTCGGCATCATAGTTAAAAAGACCCTCCACGCTAGTAGGGAAGGCTTATCAGGCAGCGGGTCAGTCTGCTGATGCCCTACACACTATGGCAGTGTTACAGGCATACCAGGCTGATCTGCTGAAGGACCTGAGTGCAGGTACCACGCTCAATGAGGAGGCTTTCTCCGAGCTTCGTCGAGCCACGGATGTTTCTCTCTGTGCGACCAAGCAGACGGCCCATGCTATTGGCCGTTCTATGTCTGCTTTAGTCAGCAAGGAGAGACACTTATGGCTCAACCTATTGGGCAGTAGAGATAAGGACAAAGTTTTCCTTCTTGATGCCCTGGTTTCGCTTATTTGGGGACGCTATGAATATAGTTATCACCAGGTTCCAGGAGGCGAAAAAGCACGAGGAAGCATTCGGGAAGTTTCTTCCTCACCACACTCAGGGGGCGGGGCCATCGGCCACCCAGACCCGCCCCGGTCCTGCTAGAAGGGAGGCTCAGAAACAAAGCGTGGCGAGTCGTGCTCCCCTTTGTAAAGATTGGGGACAGGCTCATCACCCTCAGCAGCCCCCAAAGCAAGACCTCATGGGAGTAGTTTCTAAAAAGAAAACCCTGACGGTCTTGCGACCAGCCTTGTGGGGGTGGCCCCCCTCGGGACGGGGCATGTGTATAATCCACTTTGACCCTCCCGGTACTCACACAAAACCTCTCCATTCCCGCCACCTCTGGTATTTCGGGAGTTAGAGGCTTCCAGTGAAATGTTGGGTGTACCGCTGCTTCATGCCTTAGTCCAGGACACGGAACACTCAACATCCCCTCAACAGGAAGTGTCAAAATGAATACCCATCTCAGAGAACCTGGCAGCGTGGAAACTTATGCCAGGTATTTATGTGGGTCCTAAGAACAGTAGAAAATGGCTACAGAATTAAATTTGCTCGCCGCCCTCCGTGTTTCAACGCCGTGGTTTCCACTACCGTAAAACAGGAGCAGGCATGCCTACTGTGGAAAGAACTGCAAAATCTCTTGGTCAAAGGTGCCATAGAACATGTTCACCTTCCAGAGAAAGAGTCAGGTTATTACAGCAGATACTTCCTGGTTCCCAAAAAGGGTGGAGGGTTGCGTCCGATCTTAGATCTTCCTGGCTTGAATCGCTCAGTCAGGGCATTCAAGTTCAAGATGCTAACAATCAAGACGGTCATGTCACAAATCCAACATCACGATTGACTGGTCACGATCGATCTCATGGACACATACTTTCATATAGAAATTTTGCCACAGCACAGGAAGTTCCTGAGGTTTCCAATATCGGGTTCTTCCGTTCGGCCTAGCCCTATCACCCCGCACATTAACGAAATGCATGGATGCAGCACTGTCTCCTTTGCAACTCCAGGGCATCTGCATTCTGAATTACATAGACGACTGGCTGATACTAGCACAGTCTCAAGAACTGGCAGTACAGCACAGGGATATTGTCTTAGCTCATCTGCTTTCTCTGGGTCTGAGACTCAACGTCAAAAAGAACATTCTCTCTCACACCCAGGGAATTACCTATCTGGGATTTATATAGAAGCTCGAATCATGTCCATTCAGAACACCCTGAGCAAAGTCAGGCTAGGTCAAGGTTGCACTGTTCGTCAGTATAAAAGAATACTAGGTCTTATGGCATCTGCGTCCACTGTAATCCCTTTGGGCCTTCTGCACTTGAGACCATTTCAGTTGTGACTAAAAGCCAGAGGATTTCATCCAAGGGCCAGTCCCCTAAGGCAAATAAGGGTTACGTGCCGCACGCTTCGTTCTCTTTCTATGTGGCCTGCCTCGAGTTGATGGCGGTATTTCTGGCCCTGAAATACTTCCTCCAGCATTTGAGAGGCTGTCATGTCCTGGTGTGGGTGGACAACACAGCGGCAGTCTCCTCAAGGAGGTCTACATTCACGTCAGCTGAATACTCTGGCACATCGGAATCTCCTTTGGGCCTAGGGCAAGCTCCTGTCACTCTGAATGTCTGAATGTGGGAGCAGATTTACTGTCCAGACAGAAAATACAGATGGGGGAGTGGAAACTCCACCCCGAGGTAGTGGAAAAAATCTGGGTGAGATTTTACAGGGCAGAAATGGACCTCTTCGCCTCTCAACAGACAGCACAATGTCCCCTATAGTTCTCTCTGAGGCACCCAGCCCCCCTGGGTCTGAAAGCGATTGTGCATACATGGCCCAGAATGGGTCTGTATGCATTTCCTGCCATTTCTCTGCTCCCGGGAGTCTTGGCCAGAGTTCACCAGCAAGGGTCCTGCCTCTTACTGATAGCGCAGCGCTGGCAGAACAGGGTATGGTTCTCTGAGATAATGTCTCTTCTCGACCGGACAGGAGGGACCATCTGTCTCAGGCACAGGGGACAATATTTCATGTTTGGCCCCTGAAGGGTACCAACTAAGGGACACAGGGTTTTCACCTGAGGTTATCGAGACCAATTTAAATGCTAGGGCTCCCTCTACCAGAAGAATATACTCCAATAAATGGGTTGTCTTTGAAAGATGGTGCAGTACACATAATGCAGATCCAGTTAACTGCCAGATTGCTTAAGTTCTGGACTAAATTGTCAGCAGGCATATGCCCCGCCACTCTCAGTGTCTATGTGGCCGCCATTTCGGCTTGCCACGCCTTGATGGACGGGGTGCCTTTAGGGAGACATCCTCTACTCGCTCGCTACATTCGTGGAGCTATGCGACTGAGGCCTCCTGCTAGGACCAGGACCCCTTCATGGGACTTGGCAATAGTACTTGAGGGTCTGGTTGAGACCCCCCTTGAACCTTTAGAGTCAGCGTCTGAAAACTTCTGACTCTCAAGATGGTATTTCTTATGGCGATTACATCTCTAAAGAGAATTGGGGATCTACAGGCTCTGTCTGTCTTGCCAGCCTGCTTAGATTTTGCCCTAGGAATGGCTAAAGAAATGTTGCACCCTCATCCTGACTACCTGCCTAAGGTGTCTTTCTCGACCTTACATCCGGTCACACTCGAATTCTTCTGCTTACCGCCGTTTACAACGGCAGAGCAGGAAATACTTCACAGACTTTGTCCAGTCCGTGCACTTCAGACTTATGTCCACCGCACTAGCCAGTGGCATAAATCAGGGCAACTATTCGTTTGCCATGGGGGCCGCAACAGGGGACGGCCTCCACCAAGCAGACTATATCGCATTGGGTGAGGGACGCTATTGCCCTGGGCTACGAGGCACGTGGTCAAGCTTCGCCAGTAGGTATCAGGGCTCACTCTACCAGAGGGGTCTCCTCCTCTAAAGCCTTGGCTAGAGGTGTCCCTCTGCAGCATGTTTGTGATGCGGCAGGCTGGTCCTCTCCGCACACATTCATTAGATTTTATAGTTTGGATGTTCATGCCTCTCCGGGCTCTTATGTCCTTGAGTCGACATCACAAGCTCATGTCTGAGACCTCTCGCGCTCTTGTGAGCACACTACACAACTGTAAGGGGTCCGGACATCTACAGTGCGGCGGTGTGGGTATTCTCGTTCCCAAAGTCAAATAACCCGAGATGATTTCTTTTTTTCTGTATGTGGCAAAACCTCTAAACTCACCAGGGCACGATCTGAGATATTTCAATCCACAACAAATTAAATTAGGGACTTGGATACAAAACAAAATCTATTCTAGAATAAATCTAATGGACTGATGAAAAAAATGTATAGTCCCTACCCGATGGGTTCAAAATTCTCCAAATATCTGCAAGACCAAGATTTTTACACATCCTGTGAAGCATCAATGTTGCTCTAGGGTGCTTACATACTTTTGTTTCACTATGATCAAAGACTGAGTCCATCAATAGATTAAAGTCTCTTCCCAATATTATATCATGAGGGGTGCCGGCGGCTTGCAACATCCCATCAAGATCTATAAAAAATCCCTGATCATCAGCATTAAGTGTGTAAATATTAGCCAAAATCAACCTTTGCCCCTGAAATTCTGCTTAACCAACAATGTTTTTTTTATCAGTATAATGACCCCCCTACTCTTACTTGAGCCAGCACTAAAGAAACATGACCACCCCATATATTTCCAAATTTTTCAGCTTCCAACAGGGAAGATGCGTTTCTTGAAGAAAAAAAATATCATATTTCTTATGCTTAAGAAAAGAAATAACCTTCCTTCTTTTAAGGGGTGCCCCAACCCATTCACATTCCATGTGGAGAGAGATAACCTACTCATATTAACATTTGACAAATTGATATAATAAAAAAAAAATTGGGTGTCAAAAACAACATTAACATTAACAGTATTCAAAGCGCTTTACACTGTGACTCATTCACCCATTTACGCACACATTCACAAACCAATGACGGCAGAGCTGCCATGCAAGGTGCTAGCTTGCCATTGGGAGCAACTTGGGGTTCAGTGTCTTGCCCAAGGACACTTCAGCATGTGGGCCGGGTATTAAACCACCAACCCTGCGATTAGTGGATAACCCGTTCTACAACCTGAGCCACAGCCACAACAATCAAACCCCCGAAATTCCCGCCGAACAAAACAAACAGAAAAAAAAGAAAAACATGTGCATTAATCCCACATACGACAGCGCCAACTGGCATCAATCCCTCTAAATCAAAAGGTCCATGTATGCCTACGAGAGCCCCTGCGACAATAAATTGCTCAAGTCTGGTGCTTCTATACAAATTTTGTGAGACAAAATTACATAACAGAAAATACTTTGTGAAACAGACCCCAGCCAACAGGCAGAATAAACACAAATAACTTATAGATTAATTCACAGATTTGTCTCGAAGGTGTGTTCCTCCACAAAACAAACTCCAGCTGATATAAAGCCATTCCATTTCCTCGTACAGACAAACAAGTGTTCAGTGAACCGGCTGTTATGAGTGCAGCAGATGACATAATCATTCTAATGTCCCATAAAAATATTGCACAAAAACAAACTGCATCCAACAGTAGGCATAAGCACAAAGAACGAACAGATTCATCCACAACTGTCCTGAAGCAGTGTTATTCCACAAATCAAACTCCAGCTGCTCGGTGGAACCAGAACAAAAAGGATCAAAACCGACATCCCGGTTCCTTGGATGATCAAGATCCAAACATACTTGGAGACTGTGCAAAAAAAACAAAAAAAAACAAAAAAAAAAAAACCGCCATGACTTACTCAGCTTGTCACCTTTATAAAAGATGTCCTTTATGTGAGCATGTTGTAGGGAATTTGGTAGTATAAATGTAGATGGGATCAGTTAAAGTGCTGCAATTCTACACCATTATATGTAAGGAAACTGCATGTTGAACTAGAAATTAATTTAAACTGTCCTTATTCTAAATCATTGTGTAACGAAATTTATAATGGAATTTGTCGCCTTCGACAACCATTATAAATGAGATAAAATACAAATAACTAGATTAATTGTCTAAATACAATTCTCCACCATTACAATCACAATACAACTTCTCGTTGTATCTGCCCACAATGTCTACTGTTATAGAAATTAGCTTTAATGAGGGAAATATGATTATTTCTCTTATTGAAGTAATATTATTCTCATGGCTTATTGAAAATGATATTACGCATATTTAGGTACAGCTTTGAAGTGAAATCAAAGCGAGATTATTTATCAAAATATACCACAGTCAAATTATCTTTGAATACAGACAAACTTTATTGCTATTCTAAACATAAAACTAATCTAACACATATTACATGAAACGGGTTGGTGAGTAAAGTGACAGAATCTGAAATAAATTATCAATACAGAGAAAAATAACATTATGGAGTCTGTAGACAATGCCTTAAGTACCATTTATCCTACTTGGAGTCTATATACTTTCGTCGCAATAGCAACAACACCAGTGATTTTCTTGTTGAATTTCTACTGTAGGGAATTAGCTATAATAAGAGAATCATGATTAATTCTCTTATTGGAGTAGTATTATTCTCATGGCTTATTGACAATAATATTACACAAATACACTCACATAAAGGATTATTAGGAACACCATACTAATACTGTGTTTGACCCCCTTTTGCCTTCAGAACTACCTTAATTCTATGTGGCATTGATTCAACAAGGTGCTGAAAGCATTCTTTAGAAATGTTGGCCCATATTGATAGGATAGCATCTTGCAGTTGATGGAGATTTGTGGGATGCACATCCAGGGCACGAAGCTCCCGTTCCACCACATCCCAAAGATGCTCTATTGGGTTGAGATCTGGTGACTGTGGGGGCCATTTTAGTACAGTGAACTCATTGTCATGTTCAAGAAACCAATTTGAAATGATTCGAGCTTTGTGACATGGTGCATTATCCTGCTGGAAGTAGCCATCAGAGATGACTTAACATCTCTGACATAAACGATGCCCAATTAGCACTAAGGGGCCTAAAGTGTGCCAAGAAAACATCCCCCACACCATTACACCACCACCACCAGCCTGCACAGTGGTAACAAGGCATGATGGATCCATGTTCTCATTCTGTTTACGCCAAATTCTGACTCTACCATCTGAATCTCTCAACAGAAATCGAGACTCATCAGACCAGGCAACATTTTTCCAGTCTTCAACTATCCAATTTTGGTGAGCTCTTGCAAATTGTAGCCTCTTTTTCCTATTTGTAGTGGAGATGAGTGGTACCCGGTGGGGTCTTCTGCTGTTGTAGCCCATCCGCCTCAAGGTTGTGCGTGTTGTGGCTTCACAAATGCTTTGCTGCATACCTCGGTTGTAACGAGTTGTTATTTCAGTCAAAGTTGCTCTTCTATCAGCTTGAATCAGTCAGCCCATTCTCCTCTGACCTCTAGCATCAACAAGGCATTTTCACCCACAGGACTGCCGCATACTGGATGTTTTTCCCTTTTCACACCATTCTTTGTAAACCCTAGAAATGGTTGTGCGTGAAAACTGAGCAGATTGTGAAATACTCAGACCGGCCCGTCTGGCACCAACAACCATGCCACGCTCAAAATTGCTTAAATCACCTTTCTTTCCCATTCTGACATTCAGTTTGGAGTTCAGGAGATTGTCTAGACCAGGACCACACCCCTAAATGCATTGAAGCAACTGCCATGTGATTGGTTGAATAGATAATTGCATTAATGAGAAATTGAACAGGTGTTCCTAATAATCCTTTAGGTGAGTGTAGGTATAGCACTAATATATATATATATATATATATATATATATATATATATATATATATATATATATATATATATATGAAGCGAAATCTTTTTGAAACAGGGATGAGATTATTTATCAACATATACCACAGTCAAAATATCTTTAAAAGGTAAACATGAATAATTAGTCATAACTTGTTATGATTAATTATTAACATTTTAATTGGTTAATTAATATTACAATCAATTCTCAGAAAGGATATTTTTCGTGGCCATACAAAAAAACTCTTTCTTAGCATGTTGCTGTGATCGAATTGTTAGATTGATGTTGATTTACAAGCAGACCAGAATCAACTCGCAAGAATGTACACAAAAGTTTATTTAACTAAAATACGAACACATAACTAATCTACATAAAAACATTCACACAAAATCACTCATACATGGGAAAGGGGAAAGTGGAAATAAAATAAACCAGAACAGAATTAGGGAAATTAAGTTATGAAAAGAATCATTCAACCATCTGAAAGAACCATCAAGTACTTAATATAAAAAGCACCTTTTGTTGCAAAGGGGTTTACATCTTATGCTAAACCTAAGTTCAGATAGTTACTGGTATGATACTTTCAATTTCCTTGGCCGTTGAGAGAGCCCGGATGCAGTCACAGGAGAACGTCTTGATGGTTCCTCAAGTCGATGGTGTTTAAGTTGCAATCAATTTCTTTTGTGTTGAATGAAGAAATTATGATGAACTGTGGTGTTCATTGACTCTATGGTTAAGGTAGTTGCACATGGCTTGATGTGTTGAGGCCTGCCGGCCTGCAACCTCAGGGTCGGACAGGATCCCACATGAACACCAGAAAAGTGTCAGGGGAAAGAGAAAGAATAAGAGGCGGGATGTGTCTTTTAACTTCTGCGTGAGATCCCTCCTTTCGAGTCTGGCTTGACCAATGAGAAAGGTGCCATTTCCAAGTGGGAAATGTTCCTTTGTTTGTAAGCTGACTCATTTGCATGATAGTTGTTAGTTTAAGCTACTATCATTATGCTCTGATTAATATAGCAAGCATACAATGCATGCTGTCAGAATTCTATTTTATACCATTGTGCAGGATGTCACACAAGGATTCATTTGGTAGGAAACATGATACTAAATAATTTCTCATTAGATGATAGTCCTGTCATAAGACATGCATTTAGCAGTATATAGTACAAAAAACTATTTACAAGACAGTACTGATCCTATACACCAATTCCTGGGGATATACATGTGAATTTATGGACAGTTTGTCTATAATTTAATGATGAAATGTCTGTTGTTATGGGCTTTGAGTCCATTTCTTATGGGGGAAATATTGCTCTGAAATTCCAAGCGGGGGAGGTTAGCTGCATGCCACTGATGTCCACTACTTGCTGGACCTTGTAAAGAGAGTGTAAAGGCTTGATAATGATCAGTGGGGAAGCAGACATAACAGAGTCAGATTGGGCCTATTTCGACCTTTGCTTGTAACAGGCATGAGACATCTGTTGGCTTATTCATTAAATAATGAATAATTGTGTGTCGGATTGGTTCAGATGCTACAGCAGAGAGTGAGAGACTCAAAGTCCCGAGGTTCCTTGGATTCTACATGGCACGGAGGATCTGGAAGCAGCAATCGATGAGTTCAGCAGAAGAGAGGCATGAGAGGAGGCAGAAGAGAGCATTCTTCCTTGGGTATGAAATTTATAACTGAAATTGGCCCAAAGGTGTCCTGCACCAATCAGAAGTGACTTTTCAGAGTCACATGGTTGGCTGGGCTGTCCCTTTTCAGAATTGATTTACAACCCTTTGTTTTGGTGATTCTTGGGACTTACCACTCAAAATAGTGCATGTTTAATCATGAACATTGATATCTTGACAACAGTACAAGAGACATGACATTCGTTGTCATCAACATTCTCTACTTAAATCAGCAAGCATTTGCATACTCAATATGACATTCTTTCTTGAATATTATACATGTAAATAAAAATACATTAAAATCCCTAGTTACAAATCATACTAGTTAATTCATTAGTTTTACAACATGGATAATACATTACACGTTATGAGAAACCTGATTATCAGGGTATAATATCCAGTTGAACCTTGAAGTTACCAAACAAGATTAAAGATTATAATCATTGATTTGTTAGTTAGAAGTGATTACAAATCATTACACATATTTGAAAAAGATACATCAGGCTATAAAAATGAATTTGTCAGTTATAAAATTTACCACAGTTCAAAGCAATTTTCAGAATTATCTTGCAAGGCTAAGTATGGTGTAAATTGGGGGTTTAAATGCATTCTGTATATATTTTATAGGTTTAACTCAGAAAAGTACTGTGACTTTGTGTGAAATGTTACTGGATGATGAAATGTCCTTTTTAGCTGTTGTTTGCAGGATAATAATCAAGAAGTCTCGTGATCTGATGAGTCTCAGTGTAGCAAATTGGTTTATTTCGGGGGACAAAACAGCATGTGTTATGAGTCTTTCTTGGGAACTCCAGGATTGTGTGTTCTCTGTCTGTTATTGCTTGTGACCTTCAAATTTAGGGCCTCTTTGCAGAGAAGTCAAGTCATGTGCTAGGAAAGTCTAAAAAAATCTAGGAAAGTCTCTTTGTTAGTTTTATTGGCCAGACTTTTAATTTAATTTATGATGTTGAGGAATTCTAATTCAAAGGCTGTGAAGTTTTCCTAGATTCAAATCATATTGCTGCAATTCTTCTGCATGGATAATCCTACAATGTAGATATTTTGCGGTCATCCATAGTGTCCATTCACAATCTGGCCGGGAATATCAGTGTAAAAACGATCTTCCGTCAATGCAAATGTTTCTTGAAGAAAGTGTTATGCCACAAAACAAACTCCAGTCGCTAGGCAGAGCCAACACAGCTTCCTCAGACAATCGAGTATATGTTCAGCGAGTCAATCCACTAATATAAGAAACATCAAATGGCTTACTCACTCCAATGTATTTATGAAGGCCTGCTTGGCACATATAAATATTTTGTGACCATCCTTATGTTCTATTCTCAGTTTGGCAGGAAACATCAATGCAAAAGCGATCTTCCTTTTATGTAAAAGCTTGTTACATTCCTTGAGCCGAATATTGTGATTCTTCCAAGAAAGCTTTCCTTTGCTCCTCGCCTGGCGCATCTGATAAAGATCATAAAGATATTTATTGGATGTTCTAAGAAATTTGGACAGAATTGATCAGGGCCTTTCTCCCTCTGCAAATCCGCGAGCCGCGACACTGTGAGATCGCTCAATTTCCAGTTTAGGGCCTGTTATGTCGAGCAGACCTGGGAAGAGCTCGTCCAGGAATTTCACCATAACTCTGCCTTCTTAATTCGCAGGAATTCCAACAATCTGTGTTATTCCTTCGGCTCATATTTTTTAAATATTACAGTTTTTCCAAAATGTCTTCCAAGTCTGTTTTGGATGCGAATCGAGTCCCTGGCCACCGGCCTGTGCGGGGGTGTCAGCTTGAGCATGTAAGTTTCTTTTACATTGTCACTGTACAAGTCACTGGACTTCCTGTTCCTGTTGCTGACGGCATGCTGCACAAGGGTTTGTAGCCTACTTAGCATTGCTTATTCTTATACGTTCATCTTTTTATCCTTTGTAATTTTACCACGTGTTTCAGTTTTTCCTTCTTTTCTACTGCTTCATCTGTGTGTATTTTACATGTTGCTGTCAAGCCTAGCTCGAGTCTGTGTTTGCAGCCTGCAGCCTGCTAGCTTTTTTAGCATCACTTATATATCTGTTTTCAGCCTTTAATCCTTAACATCTGCCATTTTTCAATGCGTATCAGGCTTTCCCCCGCATTATTCTCTTATCACGATTCAACTGTGTGCATTTTCCACGTGCATCCACTTTCTATTTTTATTGCGATTAAACTGCGTGCATTTTACAGCGCACACCTGTTTTCTCCTCTGTGTTACACAGATTATTGCATCGATCACAAAGTACCACTTTTCAAGAACAAAAAAATGTGTGAGGGATTCACATCGATCTCAAACCTTAACTGCTCAGGAACAACCAACAACAACAGACAACTGTGGTTAGTCATGGCATTCGTTCATGTTATTTCTTCTTGCATTGCATGTCACATGTTTACAATAGCCTCTTCTGTCAGCTGTAAAAATTCACATGTGATTGTAACATTGCTGGTAGGCAATTACACAGGAGCAGACGAAGATGATGGAGTGATGAACCCAAGTGCAGTTTTATTTACAAATGTGCAATCAAAAAACCCTAACTATATACATGAACAGGAACTTGACTTGACAAAAACTAGACGACATAAACTTGACTTGAACAAAACAACAAAGTTGCATTCCATTACAATACTCGACAAGAGACAATGGCAAACATGAGGGTTTAAATACATGGACATGGGGAAACAAGCCAATGAACAAACAGAACTCTAAACAAGATAACAAGACAATAAACTAAAACCAATGACAAACTAGAACTGATAACAACCTAATATGAAACAATAAACCAATGAAAACAAGACACATGAACATGGAGGGAAACATGAAATCAAATGACATGGTAAGCACATGAAAACAAAACATTAACAAAAACACGACAGTGATAAATGTAAGGAATTTGTCAGGTTGACAGAGAATGTTAATGAGTTAGAGACATGCATCCAAATGCTAGTGGAGGTCAGTGAAAAAGAGAAGCTAGTAGATACTGTTTCGGATGCGGGCTGTACAGATAGCAACACACACTTTGGTTCCGGCTCTAGAGCCCCCACAGCAGGGCGTTTGGGTGACGTCTCTGCGGCATACTCGCTCAGTAAAGCGACACCACTCTCCTGTTCCTTTTATGGCTTCCAATCGATTCTCTCTACTCAGAGATGCACCCACTGAGAAGCATTTTGGAAGAGCCCTTGTTATTGGTGATTCTATTGTAAGGAACTTTGAAATAGAGACTCCAGCCACTATTGTTAAAGACATTTTGTGAGCCACGTAGTCTGACATCAAATCAAATTTACAAGTGATGCTAAAATCAAATCAAATCAAAATCAAATCAAATCAAATCAAATCAAATCACTTTATTGTCACACTACTGTGTACACAAGTGCAACAGCAGGTGAAATTCTTGTGTGCAGTTCCGAGCAACATAGCAGTAATGACAGTGACGAGACATAAACCACTTTACAATAAACAACATATTACACAAAACAATTTACATAAACTTACACAACAATTTACATAACAAATGAACACATACCTACACAACAATTTACATAACAAATGAACACATACCTACACAACAATTTACATAACAAATGTACACAATACACACAATGTAGAATACACACACTAGAGAAGGGTATAAATATATATATATATATACACTGACTGAATTGGGAGCGAGAATATATTGACAGAATGAGGATTAATAAAGTGCAGTGCTGATTGTTGATCGTGAGGGATCAAGTGTTCAAAAGTCTTATTGCTTGTGGGAAGAAGCTGTCATGTAGTCGGGTGGTGCGGGTCCTGATGCTGCGATACCGCCTGCCTGATGGAAGCAGTGAGAGCAGCCCATGACTCGGGTGGCTGGAGTCTTTGATAATCCTCCGAGCTTTCTTCACACACCGTCTGTTATATATATCCTGGAGGGAGGGAAGCTCACCTCTGATGATGTTTCTGGCCGTTTGCACCACCCTTTGCAGGTCTTTGCGGTTGTGGGCGGTGCTATTGCCGTACCAGGCGGTGATGCAGCCAGTCAAGATGCTCTCAACAGTACTAGTGTAGAACCGTGTGAGGATGTGTTGGTTCATTCCAAACTTCCTCAGCCGTCTCAGGAAGAAGAGGCGCTGGTGAGCCTTCTTCACAACGGCCTCAGTGTGGACGGACCATGTGAGTTCCTCAGTAATGTGGACACCGAGGAACTTGAAGCTGCTGACTCTCTCCACCGGTGCTCCATTAATGGTGATGGGGCTGTGTTCTCTGTCTTTCTTCCTGAAGTCCACCACAAGCTCCTTGGTTTTACTGACGTTGAGGGAGAGTTTGTGCTCCTGACACCAGCGCGTCAGAGTGTGCACCTCCTCTCTGTAGGCTGTTTCATCATTGTCAGTGATCAGACCTACAACCGTCGTATCGTCAGCAAACTTAATGATGGCATTGGAGCTATGTGTCGCCACACAGTCATGTGTGTAAAGGGAATACAGGAGTGGGCTGAGAATACAGCCCTGCGGGGCTCCAGTGTTGAGGGTCAGTGATGAGGAGATGTTGCTGCCCATTCTAACCACCTGACGTCTGCCTGACAGGAAATCCAGGATCCAGCTGCACAGCGAGCTGTTTAAGCCCAGAGCCCGGAGTTTCACATCAAGCTTGGAGGGCACTATGGTGTTAAATGCTGAGCTGTAGTCTACAAACAGCATTCTCACATATGTGTTCCTTTTTTCCAGGTGGGAGAGAGCAGTGTGTATTGTAGATGCAATAGCATCATCAGTGGAGCGGTTGTTACGGTAGGCAAACTGCAATGGGTCCAAAGAGGTGGGCAGAACAGAGCAGATGTGATCTCTGATCAACCTCTCAAAGCATTTGCTGATGATGGGGGTGAGGGCAACAGGACGCCAGTCATTTAAACAAGTGATTTTGGCTTGCTTCGGTACAGGCACAATGGTTGATGTTTTGAAGCATGTGGGGACTACAGACAGGGAGAGGGACAGGTTGAAAATGTCCGTAAAAACACCAGCCAGTTGGTTCGCGCATGCTCTGATGACGCGGCCCGGAATGCCGTCTGGACCCGCGGCTTTACGGATGTTCACCCGTCGAAAGGATCGGGTTACATCCTTAACAGAGACGGAGAGTGAACCATCATCTGTAGTATCGGCCGCGAGTGCTCTCTCCGCGAGGGCGGTGTTGTTGTCCTCGAAACGAGCATAAAATGTATTAAGCTCGTCCGGGAGAGAGGCAACGGTGTTCATGGCGGAGTTTTTATTCTGTTTATAGTCCGTGATGATGTTAATTCCCTTCCACATACTTCTGGAGTCAGTGGTGTTGAACTGACCTTCAATTTTGTGCCTGTACTGGCGTTTGGCTGTGCTGATGGATTTACGGAGGGCATAACTGGCTTGTTTACGCTCCTCTGCGTTCCCGGAATTAAAAGCGGTGGTCCGCGCAGTAAGTGCCGCGCGAACATCGCCGTTAACCCAGGGTTTCTGGTTGGGGTAGATCCATATGTTTTTCGTCGGAACAACGTCCTCTACGCACTTCCTGATGAAACACGTTACGCTATCAGCGTAAACCTCGATGTCGTCATCGGAGGCAGACCGGAACATCTCCCAGTCCGCGTGATCAAAACAGTCCTGTAGCGCAGAGTCTGATTGGTCCGACCAGCACTGGATCATTCTGAGGGCGGGTGATTCCCGTTTCAGTTTATGCCTGTAAGCGGGCAGAAGCAGAACGGAAGAGTGGTCAGATTTGCCAAATGGTGGGCGGGGGAGGGATTTGTAGCCATCCCGGAAAGGAGAATAGCAATGATCCAAAACCCGGTCCCCTCGTGTGTTAAAGCTGATGTGTTGGTGGTATTTTGGTGCTATTGTTTTGAAGTTGGCTTTGTTGAAGTCCCCGGTAACAATGAACGCGGCCTCAGGGTGCGCGGTTTCCTGCTGACTTATACTCCCATACAGTTCCCTAAGTGCCCGGTCTGTGTCGGCTTGTGGGGGGATGTACACAGCAGTGATAATGACCGCTGTGAATTCCCTCGGTAGCCAGAATGGTCGACACAGAAGCATGAGAAATTCCAGATCAGGAGAGCAGAAAGACCTGATAAAATGTACATTCCTCTGATCACACCATGATTTGTTGATCATAAAACATACACCTCCACCTCTGCTTTTACCTGAGAGGTCTTTCGCTCTGTCCGCTCGGTGCACGGAGAAACCCGTGGGTTCGATGGCCGAGTCTGGAATCTCCGCGGACAACCAGGTTTCCGTAAGACAGATAACACAGCAATCTCTCGTCTCTCGTTGGAAAGAGATCCGCGCTCTCAGCTCTCAGCTGCTAATGCTAAATGTAGATTTTCTAAAATGTATATTCATGTCGGCACTAGTCAGAAATCACTAGAGATAATGTTAGAGGAGGGTGAATTTGCAAATATGATGTGAGACACTTTAATATGCTCTGCCCCCCTGCCTGCTCGTCATCGTGACAGGGTTTATAATAGATTAGTTTCACTGAATGGCTGGATGTATGAGTAGTGTCTGGAGGATAGAATTGGATTTATAGACATTTGGAAGAGTTTTTGGGGTAGGCCTGACCTGCTAAAAAGAGAAGGACTCCATCCCTAAAGGGAAGGTGCCACTCTCCTCTCTAGTAATTTGACTCATAGACTTGATAATGATTGTATTTGACTAACTGGGGCCAAGGTCAGGAAGTAGACAAACTGGTTAATCCAAACATCTGTTAGCTACCTTGAGACATCACACAGGTCACATCAATAACAACACATAGAGACTGTATCACCTAGATACCTCATAGAGACTGTGTCTGTTCCCCAAACTACCAAACACAAAACCCTCACTAAATCATGTAGAAACATTTTTATTAGGGCTGTCGATTTAATGCGTTAATAACATGCGATTAATTTTACAAACAATAACGCATTAAAAAAATTAACACTTTTAATCGCAATGCTTTCCTGAGAAATTCCTGAGAAATGCAAGCTTGTAGTACCACCTGTTTACTCCAGAGGGCAGTAAGTGAAATTTCAGCTGTATGAGCAACACACAGTTTATTACAGTAAACAAAACATTAACAACACTTCAGTGGACAGACTTGAAGGAGCGCAAATGCGAACTAAGGGATCTCAAGATGTGTTTAAAGATTGAGTATTAAACTATATTTAACTTGACACTGACCTAAACATTTTATTTTTATGATGCAACACACCCGAGACGTGACATAAGCATGTCTGACACAGGTCGTATTGTCTTTACCGCACAAATATTTAATTACCAACAAGGTAAAGGAGGTGTCCTTTAAACTGGTACACCGTTTTTACCCAGTCAATCTTTATTTAAGAAACATGCTCCCTGAAATAGATCCACTTTGCTCCTTCTATAATGCTGTAGATGAATCTGCCCCTCGCCTTTTTGGGGAATGTGTCCACGCTGTAGTATTTTGGAGAAGATTTAGTTTGTTTGTACATACCTCTATTTTAACTAGTTTTTCTTTGCTTTATAAAGACGTTTATTTGGTTTTCACAGTTTTGATAACTTAAGTTAATATTTTCTGATTAATCTGTTTATTTTTCGTACCAATGTTTTTATACGTAAGTGTTATGTCTATAAAGCCCCTATTTTCACTTTTTTGTAAAGACTTGAAATATTATTTAAATACTCTTTGTACCTCCAACAACTCCAGAGCATTGAAAAACATTGCACTATGTAATGAATATAATGTCTTGGCATTATTGTAAAATATATCTGTAGTTTTGTGTACTATGTATACCCCTGGCTTGTTTCTAAAAAAAAAATTAAAAAAATGTCTGACGCATGTGTACATTGACAGGTCCTTAAACAAGCCCTCATAATAAATCTCCAACTGATTGACAAATTCACTTGTGAAATGGATTGCTGTGAACTGTGTGCCAATGATTGTCTTATTGTCATGATTCCCTGTTGTCTTCCCTGTGTTTCTCACTTGCCATCTGTCCCGGACTACAATTTCCACAATTTCCTGTCCTCATCACTGCCAGCTTCATTGTTATCACCTGTGTTTAATTTAATCATTTTCCCTGTGTATTTAAGCCCTGTTGTTCCACCATTCGTGGTCAGTAGTTAAATGTAGCGATGACATCTTGGATCATTACCTCGTCTCTTGTATGCTGCGATCAGCTAATGTCACTCAATCTTCACAATGCTATTGTTCAGGTAGAACTATTCTTTCAACCACTAACGATAGCTTCACTAATAATTCCAGAATCGAGTGCAATTGGAAGAATACAAAATAAAAGGTATTTCGTGATGCATGGAAGAATTGTGTCTATAGCTACAGACAGGCACTAAAATCCACCAGGTCAGCATATTTTATTAAACTCATAGAAAATTATCACAACGATCCTAGGTGTTTATTCAGTACTGTGGCTAAATTGGAACCATATATTATGTCACAGCACAAGCGTAATGACTTGATGAATTTCTATACTGATAAAATTAAAATAAACAGAAATAAAATTTGGAATTAGGCAATCATCTGTCATAGCACCTTAGAAAACTGTCTCATAATTTTCCTCACGTGCAACTTCAATCCTTCGCTGACATAGGTCATGAAGAGCTAACAAAACATATTGAAACATCAAAAGCCACAACATGTTTGTTTCTTAAAAGAGGTATTCCCTGTAATCTCAGACCTCTTCTTTAATATTATTAACTCCTAGCTATTCATAGGACATGTCCCAAGAAACCTTAAAATGGCGGTTATCAAACTGTTTATTAAGAAGCCACAACTTGATCCTGGAGAACTGGCTAATTATAGACCAATTTCAAATCTCATGTTTGTGTCAAAAACACTAGAAAAGGTAGTATCCTACCAAATATGTTCATTTCTATAGAGAAATAGTATATATGAACAATTTCAGTCAGTGTTTAGGCCTCAGCACAGAGACTGCACTTATCAGAGTTACAAATTACTTACTCTTATCATCTGATCACGGCATTCTAATGCTATTAGATCTTAGTGCTGCATTTGACATGATAGATCATGACACCCTCTTGAATAGGCTAGAAAATTATGTTGGTTTAGGTCCAATTTAGCAGACCGCTACCACTTTGTCTATGTAAATGAGGAATTATCAAACTAAACAAAAGTAAAGTATGGAGTGCCACATGGATCAGTTTTAGGGCCTGTGCTTTTCTCCTTGTATATGCTTCCACTGGGAGATATTATCAGGAATTGTGGAAAAAGTTTCCACTGTTATACCGACGATCAATGAAATATAAGATTGGATGGCCAGAAATTTCATTCTACTTAATTCCAACAAAACAGAGGTACTAATTATTGGACCAAAAATCTCTAAATATAAGTTGCTTAATACCAATCTGGCCTTTGAAAATCAAATTACCATTATTTGTAGAACAGCATTCTTCCACCTAGGAAATATTGCTAAATTACGACACATGCTCCCTGTTGCTGATGCTGAAAAACAATTAAAACTTCAATTAAAAGATGCTGCAGCCAGAGTGCTGACAAGAACCAAGAAATATGATCATATTAGCCCCATTTTATCATAGTTACATTAGCTACCTGTTAAATTTCGTATTAATTTTAAAATTCTGTTACGTACAAAGTTTTGAATGGTCTAGATCCGCTGTACTTAAGTGACCTTCTACCACACTATATTCCATAACATTCATTATCAATCAAAATTCTGGCCTGTTAATAGTTCCTACCATATCAAAATCCACAAAATGAGGTAGATCTTTTTCATATTTGGCTCCTAAACTGTGGAATAGTCTCCCTAACACTGTTTGAGATGCAGACACACTCCCTCAGTTTAAGTCTAGACTAAAGACTCGTCTATTTAGCCAGGCATACACCTAATTTATATTTCAACTGACAATTAGGCTGCTTTAGTTAAATCTGCTGGAACCAGAAACAGTGATCATGATTTATATCTCTTCAATACATTGAATGGCATCTATGCTAATATTAATTATTTGTTTCCTTGTCTCAATTCATTCGGCACTTGCTGTGAAAGCACGGTCGGTGCGTTTGTTTGTTTGTTTGTTTATTTGTCTACAGCTGAAAAATCATGGGAAATTGGACACATTGGATTTGGATTATTTTTATAATTACATGGATTGTTAGTGAATGTGCTGTTTGGAGTATTCAATTAAATGATATCGGAGCAGGGCATGGACTTACCTATTCCAGAGATGAACTTCTACTCTTCCGTAACTCTATCCATTGCCAACTGAATCAATCTATCCTCATTCCACCTGATATAATATTAACATCTGGTTTAAAGTGGTAAATAGGAAGGCGAGGTGTGCGTTGCAGACTTAGATGCCGTTCTTTTAAACCTCCATTACCTTTCAAATGTTTGTTCATTGAAAAACAAAATGGACTTGTTGCATGCGAAATGTCTCATGGATGTATCGTTCAGATAGGCATGTGTTTTTGCTTTGACAGGGTCCTGGCTGGATGAGTCTGTCCCGGATACCAAGGTTAGCCTGGATGGTTTTGAGATCTTTCGGGCAGACAGAACCAGTAACTCGGGGAAAGTGTGGGGAGGTGGGGTTTGTATTTACATCAACTCGCGTTGGTGTACTAACATCAAAGTACATGGGAGGATTTGTAATCCGGACCTGGAGCTGTTCACCCTGTCCGACCCTGCCTTTTATCTCCCGAGGGAGTTCTCGACTGTTGTGCTGAGTTGTGTGTATCTTCCACCAAGCGCCAATGTCAAGGGAGCGGCTGAGCAGATAGCATATAATACACAGGCTATGCTCAGAAAGTATCCGGATGCTCCAGTACTACTACTTGGTGACTTTAACAGCTGTCGGCTTGATTACTCATTGTCAGCCTTCAACCAATATGTAGATGTACCAACAAGATTTAATAAAAATATAGATTTGTGTTACAGTAATATCTCGGAAGCCTATAAAGCTAGAGCTCACCCACTACTAGGATTAGCGGATCATAATGTTATCCTTTTACTTCCTGTTTACAAACAACGGCTGAAACAACCCAGGCAGGTAATACACAGCATCCCTCAATGGTCAGAGGATACTATTGCATGCCTTCAAGGCTGCTTTGCCTGTACAGACTGGGAAGTCTTCGAGGGAGAGCTAGATGAGCAGACTTCAGATCCCCATCTGTCACTCACTCGACGTTGTGTCGATGAGTTGACGCTAGGGATCGCTCCTGCGGAGCCCAGACATTTCTGATCTTGAGAAAAGGCCAATGAGAATTGGCGTGTGGAATTTGCATGCCACACCGTCGGACATATGGGTATAAAAGGAGTGACGCTGCAAATACACATCAGATATCTTCTTCGGAGCCGAGATATATATATATATATATATATATATATATATATAAAAACACAAATAAAACAGTATATTTCTCTGAAAGAGTGGCGCAAATGGAGAGCGTCTTTTTCAAGACACCTTTTTCGTTTGTGTATGTTTCCTGGTTGCGATCGTTACCTCTCCGCTTCCCACGGCCACTATTGCTGCTTCTCGTGTTGCGCACTGCCCACGCAGGGACAGTGTTTGAGGATGGATCATGCTCGCACTGCGAGGGCATGATTCTGGCAACGTTGCGGTCGCGGCTTTCTCCCCGACCCAGTCCTTCTACCCACGGGTATGAGGCGGGGTCTGTTAGCACTGGGGGCGATTTGGGGATTTCAATGGGAGCTCCTCTGCCGGGAAACCCCCCATGGACCTCCTATTCCCCAGCACGGTCGTTTGCTCAGTGAGTTCACGATGTGACCGCCGGATCGTCTCAGGGCGAGTTTGCGGTCGTGTTCACAGCTCGCAAAGTGGATGAGCTTTCGATTACAGCATCGGAGAGTGGGTTGGTTCAGTCTGTCACCATGCGCAGCTGACGAACATGCTTGCTCGGGTGGCCGCGAGCATCGGGGTGGAGTAGAATCCTCCACCCCCCCTGAACCCTCACGCCTCCGTGATCGGACCCGGGGATCTGAGCACCGCTGACGGCTGCGCTCTGCCTCCGTGCCTTTCTTTCCCGCAAGTGCACAATGAGCTCCCAGACCCGGTTCGCAGGCTCATCCTCTCTCACTACCCTCGACGGTGGGGCTGCCATGGGGCGCACGGAGACTCCCCAGGTTGGAAAGGTAATCGCGGTGCACCGCAGAACGCCACCACCTGGCGGGGTCATCCGAGTCTCCCATACAGGGCCCGTGGGTTTACCTCGTGAGGGCACTCACGACTGAGCCTACGGTGCCACTGGACAGACCACCTCCGCCCTGCATGCCATGGCCCTCCTGAAAATGCACCCAGCCGTGGCACTCAAAGAACTGCACAAGGGTAGTTCTGACATGAGATTTATGCAGGAGATGCGATCAGTGACTGGTCTCGCCCTACGAGTGATGATGGTCACGGCGTGGTCTCTCGGGCAGGCGATGTCCACCTAGACGGGGAGCAGAGACGGGCACCCCAGGAAGTAGGAGACCCACTGCACAGGGGCTGGTAAAAGCACCATTCCTTCCCTACCATTGCTACCTTTGGATTATGAATCCCTTCTAACTAAGCAGGATGTCTATTTCAAGCTTATTAGGCGTAAACTGAATAAGGCTCCTGGGCCAGACAGAATTCAAGGTCGGGTCTTGGAAAAACTGTGCCCAGGAATTAGCCCCTATTATTCATTCTCTTTTCCTTCGATCTCTTTGTACTTCAACAATACCAGTCATATGGAAAACATCAGTTGTTATTTCTGTTCCAAAAAAAACATATCCAACAGTGCTGAATCACTACAGGCCAGTCTTGTTAACCTCTATCATAATGAAATGCTTTGAGAAAATAGCTCAAAACATGAATATGCTTCCTTATGTTTCACCATTTATGGATAGTCTCCAATTTGCATATTGTGGAAGAGAGGTACAGAGGATGCAGTGGCTTGTCTCTTGAACTGTCTACTTCAACACCTTGATACCCCTGGAAATGATGCCAAACTCATTTTTATTAGATTCCTAATACAATTTGGGGCGTGGCCTGTAGTGCCAACTATGGGCACATGTGGGCCATTCTTGGCATGGAGTATCAATGTGCCAAATTAGAAAGTTTTTGACCAGTGACTTTTTGAGATATTGGGGCTCAAGGAGAATAATAAATGACCACATTGCCTCAATATATATGTGATATGAGAAAGCCAACATATTGTTATGTTACATACATTTATTATTATTATTATTATTATTATTATTATTAATACTATTTTTATATTTTTCTGAGACTAAAATTTCAACAACCTTACCTCCAAGAGCTTTAATGCTACAAGCACCAAACTCGCCACAGACCTGGGGACTGTTCTGAAGTTTGCTGGTCGATCGATTTACAATGGCTGAGCAAAAATGCCCCCTCTACTGGATTAATACAGTCTACAAGTAAATCCCATTCACTTACATTGGCTGAGCAAAGAGGCTCCCTCTACTAGAGTAACTCTGTCTACCAAATGCACCTCTACTTGAGCAATCTCTCAAATGGAGCAATTCTGTCTACTAGTGGGTGGAGCTCCAGACTTAGAAGCCAGATGAATTTTGCTTGCGTCTGCAAGAAGGTCTGTCAATTGTGTTTTAATGCTTCCAGTTTGAACAATCAAGCAATTTTACACTATTCAACTCAGCAAATGGCAAAACAACTCAAATAAATGTTTGCGAGCAGTTTGTGTGACACAGCGAGCCGCGTCACGTCTAACGCACGCACCCCGATGAGAGTTACTGCACGAACATCTGTCTATTGTATGCCCATAAGTCTTATTTTCTGTTAAAAAAATGTTTAGGGGGCACTACAGGCTATGCCCAAATGTCCCATTTTCGGGTCAAACATTTTCTAATTTTGTACATAGATACTACAGGCCAATGGTAACCCCTAAACCAATAATGGCCAACATTTGCCCTTACGGGGCGCTATAGGCCACACCGAAAAGAAACATTTTCTGGTCAAAAATGTTCTAATTGTGCACATTTATTACATGCCAACAGGCAACCCCACACCAAGAATGGCCCACATTCGCCCTTAGGGGCCGCTACACGCCATGCCCAAATGTCCTATTTTCAAAGTGATGGCATTTCCACCCCATTTATTAACTTCTTCTGAAACTTAATGTACGTACCTCATTTCTAATTGGGAACAAATATGCCTAAAGGATCCATAAGGTCCGGCATGATGGATTTTCAAGTACACTGAAAATGTTTCGTTTAGGATTCAGACAAAAATACATGTTTTTTGGATTCATCCATTGGGAGAGTTTAACCCCAACCCTCTACTGATCAATTTAAATGATTTGCCATTTTAAGGAGGAATTGCATTGCTGCTTGCAGCTATATTTATTATTATTATTATTATTATTCTCCTTGAGCCCCAATATCTCAAAGTTACTGGTTAAATTTTTTTTAAATTGGCACATTGATACTCCATGCCAACGGGTACCCACACACCAAGAATGTCCCACATATGCCCATAGGTGGCGCTACAGGCCACGCCCACATTTTTTTTTTTCAAAGTGATGGCATTTCCATCCCATTTGTCCAATTCTTCTGAAATTTGGTGTAAATGCCTCATTTCTCATGGGGAACAAAAAAGACTCAGGACCCATAACTTATGCCATGATGGATTTTCCTGTGCAGTGAAAATTTGGGAAAACCTACAAAACTCTTCTTCTCCTGAACCGTAGCTCCAGTTGACTGGAAATTTTTTACACATGTGTAGAATTGATATCTTTGAAACCATACGTAGCAAAAATTAATACGATACAAAATGGCTGAAAAGGGCGTGTTTATGTAAATGTCCACATTTAATCAATATATATATATATATATATATATATATATATATATATATGTCGATAAATCAAATGCAATTTTGACTGATGGTTTTTCAAACCTAACATGCTTCAAGATAACATCCCTTTGAAGTACAGTGCAAAGAATTGCCCACATTCGCCTTTAGTGGTTCGCTACAGGCCATGCCCAAATGTCCCATTTTCAAAATGATGGCATTTTCACCCCATTTGTCCAATTATTCTAAAACTTGGTATACTTGTCTCATTTCTCATTGGGAACAAAAGAGCCTCAAGGACCCATAAGGTTCTGCATGGTGGATTGTCCTGTACAGTGAAAATTTGGGGAAACTCTTCATACAAAATTCTTCTTCTCTTGAACCGTAGATCCAATTGACATGACCAGTTTAAACATTCAAGGGATTTTACACTATTCAAATCAACAAATGGCAAAACAACTCAAATAAATGTTTGCGAGCAATTTGTGTGACACAACAAGCCGTGTCGAGTCTAATGCACGCACCCCGATGAGAGATCGATTTCATACAACAAAATGACAAAATTCATGATATATTGGAGAGTCTGTTGTGTCTCAAGTGAACATAAACAGTTGAGAAAGAAATCGGGAATCATTATATTGAATTCTGGCATTATTCCAGGAGTCGTCACAGGTGCTGGTGTGACGTCCTGCTAGATTTTTCTCTCGAAACAGCGGAAAAATGTAAATAAAATACTGTGTCATTTTTGCCCATACAGATACATGTAAGACATCGTTACAAACTATAAGAGGTCTACATTTATTTGTGTACACTTACAATAACAACAAAACCTTCTGCTTTTGTAAAATAAAGAAAATATACAGGGTGCGCCGTCTCTGTCATCACAAACATCTTTCTGTAACACGTCACAAAAATCAAGTGAAACTCCGCAAATACTTATCACACAAACATGAAACATATGTCTAAAGAAAGTAGGGATGGGTGGATCGATCCTAAAGTATCAATGCTTCCGAAAATGATGTTGTATCAGGGTTGTCTCTGACAACACGTGATCCGCGAGGCAAGATCGTTTTTGCTTGCGTCTTCACGAAGGTTTGTCGATTGTATGTGTTTTAATGCTTGCCAGTTTGAACATTCAAGCGATTTTACACCATTCACGCAGTCTGTATTTTATCATCTCACACCCAAACAAATGAGGGTGTGAGAGACGAAACTGATGTTGCTCAGCTTCACTTGACAGTGCGGGAAGGATCACGGAAGATCCATCGAGAACAGATAAACCACTAATAGCAGAATTAGTGCTTCACGTTCAACATCATCACAAGTTTAATACTGACTGCAGTCTCACAATCTCAATCAATTCTTCTCTGAAATGAATACAGATGCAACAGTACAAAAATAATGAGACTTCACAGTTCTCAAAAGATTAAACTCAATTAAACAAACTGCACAGACTGTGCCTTGAATGTCATATCATGCGATAAAACCCTCTTAAAGAGACAGTAACAGTTTATCCTTCATCCCGAACATTGACATTTCAAGTAAATGAAAAAACAAATGGTATATTTGGTACTCATGTGTAGAATTGATGTCTTTGAAAACGTTACTTAGCAAAAGTGAATATGTTACAAAATGGCTGAAAGGGGCATGTTTATGTAAATGTCCACATTTTATCAATATATATGTGTCAATAAAGAACCAATAAGAACAAACTCTTAAAGATAAATAATCTAGCGAGAAAATGTATTGGTATTCCTACCCCGAATTTATCGGACTGTGTTACTTTATATAAGCTTTGGAAGGCACATACAATTTTAAATGATCCGGACCATCCACTTTTTCAGTATTTCATCCTCCTTCTGGCCGCAGGTTTAGACAACCCATGTGCAGAAAGGCCAGTAATGGTAGGAGTTTTTTCCTATGGAAATACAAGCTTTAAACACATAGGTAATCAGCCATTATGATGCCATCATTTGCTCTGGTATTTGTTGTATGATCTCTTTTTTTTTGTCCCTCTATGTTTGTGATTGTTTTGACGGTTAATATGTATAGTGTTGTTCTGTTTATGTTTTTCTATGCACCGACAGTGGAAACAAATTTCCTCTTTGAGGACAATAAACTGTCTGTCTGTCTGTCTGTCTGTCTGTCTGTCTGTCTGTCTGTCTGTCTGTCTATCTATCTATCTATCTATCTATCTATCTATCTATCTATCTATCTATCTATCTATCTATCTATCTATCTATCTATCTATCTATCTATCTATCTTCGCAACTCCTATGCTGGATCCAGCACCATTACTAATAGCAGCTGGTGCCAGCCAAACTTCACTTCAGTCTATTACGATGGACTGCAGAGGATGAACTGATGCCAACTCCAACAATAAGACATGGGATACTTAATTTGCCATTTGCCTGAACCTTGGACTTAGGATAGACCTCACCGAAATTACCGGCCAAGTTGAACTGCAATGCACCTCACTGATCTCTGCCTGCATCACCTTGGTCTAATGATGGATTACACTCTTGAAATGGAATAAATAGACTATCAATTAATTGCCAACAAAACCCTTCATCAGCCAACTAACAAGGACAATTGCATCTATGTGAAATTCTGCAGTTAATCCAGGATAGACTTCAAAGACATTAGTCATGAATCGATTAATTGATGTTAGACAGAGGGGAACTGGCCCCTTTCTCCCAAGGTTATTTTTCTCCTTTAACCAACATCTTATGGAGTTTTTTTTTCCTTGCCTCTGTCACCTTCGGCTTGCTCACTGGGGTTATAAATACAATTATTATTGAATTACTTATTTTTAAACACAATTCACAATCGTATTTTATCAAACTACACAATAATGACATTATATTACAGATATTACAGTTTTATCTTCTGTTAATGCTTGATCTTCTGTAAAGCTGCTTTGAAACGATGTGTGTTGTGAAAGGAGCAATACAAATAAAAAGTAATTGACTTTTAATGTCTCCAGAATCTGAGGATTTTTACATAGCCATGTTTACTTCAAAGAGCAAATATATAATTAGGCGTATCGAATCTCACTGGATTATAACATGAAAACAATAAAAAACTAGCAAAATGTGCAGGGCTCATGGATCATACGTCATGTGCATGGCGACAACCAGTTGTCATTTTTTTAACCATCCAAAGTTTTCAAAACAACCCCACATGCGCATAATGGCAAGGGCATTTACACTTATACACATGCAAAGATGTTATCCTATCACAGTAGTGGGCGTTTACACTGAAGTCTTCAAGGACACACCACCCCAAAAAATTGTACAAAAACTGGATAGAAAATGAAAAATTATTCCTAAATGATGACTACTTTTAATGAAACAAATCATACATATATTGTAAGTGGGACTCAGGGAACATTATAAAATGTAAAAAAATCTAATTCATGACACCTTTAATCCTAAACCTAAGCGATAGTGTCATAAAAAGCAAATGTGAGATGAACAATGCAACTGCTGATGCAACAATGTCAGTTTGTGGTGCTTTTATTAGACTTTCAACTCATGTGTCAACATGTGTGCTGTTATTAATAATAATTTTAGTGCTGTTATTCGTAATTCTCGACAGCTTAACATGTATTTACATGGAAATAAGCTAATATAAAAGCTTTCTTTTCCACGCATGTGTTTACACGTGCTATTGAATCAGTAATTTGAACTGTGAATGTTGAGATGTAACCCCACCATATACATTTCCAACATCCCATCCCCCTCTCCGACACTCTCACAATCTCCCATTCAGATTCCTGGGCACTACCATCTCACAGGACACTCTTTGACTCCATTGTGAAAACGGCACATGGTGTATAAGTGTCGATGTTTTGAGTGTGTAATTTACAATAAAGACATGAGAGAGGCTGTGTTTTTACCATCTTTCAGACGCACCTGTGTACATGGGGGCATCTCTCATCCGATTTTATTCATTGTGCCAACAATGGTGGTTTTGTTCGCCAAAAGATTGTTTACCAGTTGCAACAAGGTTAAGAAATTGCCCGTCGTTACATTTCTTCCCTTTCCCAGGAAAGGCTCAACCAGACGCATGACAACATTGTCCGATAACCGCTTACCAGCCAACCTACTGTCATCTTTCCCTAGATAGGTATGTGTTCAGCATGTATTTTGTTTCAACATCAGCAGCCACCCAGAATTTTATGCCAAATTTGTCCGGTTTATTGGCCATGTACTGTGTGAAACGACAGCACACCTTGGTAGGGAACGTATCGGGTAACCCCTGTTCCCTGATAAAAGAGGAACGAGATGCTGCGCTGATTTAGCACTTTGGGAACGTCTTTAGGATTGGATACACTCTGTGAATTCTTTCCTGCTCCGGCGTTGTAAACGGCGGGGAGCAGAAGGCTTTGAGAGTGACCGGATGTATGGTCGAGAAGGGACCTTAGGCAGGCAGTCAGGATGAGGGTGGAATATTGCTTTAGCCATTCCTGGGGCAAGATCTAAGCAGGGTGGCAAGACAGACAGAGCCTGCAGATCCCCATTTCTTTTTAGAGAAGTAATTGCCATAAGAAAAACCATCTTGAGAGTCAGAAGTTTATCAGACGCTGACTCAAGAGTTTCAAAGGGGGCCTCAACCAGACAGTCAAGGACTATTACTAAGTCCCATGAAGGGATCCTGGGACAGCAGGAGGTCTCAAACGCATGGCTCCAAGAACGAATTCCCCAACGGTATCCTGTCAATCAAGGTGTGGCAATCCAATAGAGTGGCCACATAAACCCTGAGAGTGGCGGGGCATGTGCCTGCTGAAAATGTTTTCCCGCAGAAAGTCCAGAACTGAAGCAATCTGGCATTTAACTGGATCTACATTATGTGCACTGCACCGTCTTTTAAAGACACCCCATTTATTAGCATAAATTTTTCTAGTAGAGGGAGCCCTAGCACTTATAATGGTCTCGATAAATTCAGGTGAAAGCCCAGTGTCCCTCATTTGGTACCCTTCAGGGGCCAAACATGAATGTTCCATAGTTCGGGCAGGGGATGAAATATTGTCCCCTGTGCCTGAGACAGAAGGTCCCTCCTCTCCGGAATCGCCCAAGGCGAGCCGTCGAGGAGAGACATTATCTCCGAAAACCATACCCCGTTCGGCCAACACGGTGCTATCAGTAAGAGGCGGGACCCTTGCAGGTGAACTCTGGCCAAGACTCCTGGGAGCAGAGAAGCCAGAGGAAATGCATACAGGTACATTCTGGGCCGTGTATGTGCCATTGCATCCAGACCAGTGGGGCTGGGTGACGCAGAGAGAAGTAGAGGGGACATTGCGCTGTCTGTTGAGAGGCGAAGAGGTCCACTTCTGCTCTGTAAAATCTCAACCAGATTTGTTCCACTACCTCAGGGTGGAGTTTCCACTCCTCCGTCGGTATTTTCTGTCTGGACAGTAAATCAGCTCCCACATTCAGGCATCTAGGGATATAAGCTGCATTGATTAACAGGAGCTTGCTCTGGGCCTAAAGGAGAATCTTCCATGCCAGTCTGTTCAGCTGGCATGAACGTAGACCGCCTTGATGGTTTATGTAAGAGGCTCCCGCCGCGTTGTCCACGCGCACCAAGTCATGGCAGCCTCTGGAGGAAGTATTTCAGGTGCCAGAAATACAACCATCAACTCGAGACAGTTGATGTAACAATCGAGCTGACGACCCTCCCATTCCCCTTGAGCTGGACGACCCCTTAAGACCGCTCCCCAGCCCGTCAGGGAGACGTCTGTCATTAGCAACCTGCGACGGCAAGACACACTTAGATTGGGACCCAAAGTGAGGAACCAGGGACTGAACCACATAGAAAGGGTACGTAGCACGTGGCACATAACCCTTATCAGCCTTAGGGGACTGGCCCTTGGATGAAATCCCCAGGCTTTGAGCCACAACTGAAATGGTCTCATGTGCAAAAGGCCCAAAGGAATCATCGAGGATGCAGATGCCATGAGACCTAGTATTCATTGATACTGATGAACAGTGCAACCTTGGCCTAGCCTGACTTGTGCCCGCTTCATGATTGAATTCCATACGATACCCAGATAGGTAGTTTCCTGAGTTGGAGAAAAATGCCTTTCCTGAAAATTGAGTCTCAATCCCAGAGAAACCAGATGTGCTAAGATGATATTCCTGTGCTGTAATGCCAGTTCCTGTGCTAGTATCAGCCAGTCATCTATATGATTAAAAATGTGGATGCCCCGGAGTCCAAAGGAGCCAGTGCTGCATCCGTGTACTTCGTGAGTGTGCGGGGTGATAAGGCTAGGCCGTACGGAAGAACCCGATATTGGAACGCTTCTCCCCCGAAAGCGAACCTCAGGAACTTCCTGTGTTTTGGCAGACTTTCTATATGAAAGTGCACGTCCATGATATCGATCGTGACCAACCAATTGTGATGTTGGATTTGAGACACGACCATCTTGACGGTTAGCATCTTGAACTTGAACGCTCTCTGAGCGATTCAAGCCTCGAAGGTCTAAAATCGAACGAAACCCTCCATCTTTCTTGGGGAACAGGAAGTATCACTGTAGTAACCTGACTCTCTCTCTGGAAGGGGAACATGTTATATGGCCCCTTTGACCAAGAGATTTGCAGTTCTTCCCACAGTAGACATGCTTGTTCCTGTTTCATGGTAGCGGGAACCACGCTGTTGAAATGCAGAGGACGGCGAACAAATTGAATTCTGTAGCCTTTTTCTACTGTACTTAGGGCCCTCATAGAAACACCTGGCAGTAGTGTCCACACTGCCAGGTTCTCTGAGATGGGTTTTGCCCTTATTCTTTTTATTCTGACACTTCCTGTTGAGGGGATGTCAAGTATTCCGTGTCCTGGACTATGGCAGGAAACAACGGAACACCCAACACTTTGCTGGAAACCGCTAACTCCCGGGAAGGTACAGGTGGATGTTTCATGTGCCCTGAACCGAGGGGAGCTACCCCCCACAAGGCTGGGCGCAAAACCGTCAAGGTTTTCTCTTCATTGAGATGACTGCCCTTAGGTCTTGCTTTGCGGGCTGCTGAGGGTGACGAATTGGCCTCCAGTCTCTACGAGGGGGAGCACGATTCGCCACGCTTTGTTTTTGAGCCTCCCTTCTAGAAGGACCGGGGCGGGGCTCAGTGGCCGACGGCCCCTCCCCCTCAGTGCGGCGAGGAAGGAATTGCCCTAAGGCCTCTTCATGACTCTTCACCTCCTGGAACCTGGTGATAATTGTGTTCATAGTGTCACCAAATAAGTCAGAAGGCAAAACCAGGGCATCGAGAAGGAAAACTTTGTCCTTGTCTCTAATGCCTGAAAGGTTGAGTCAAAAGTGTCTCTCCGTGCTGACCAAAGCAGACATAGACCGGTCAATGGTGCGAACCGTCTGTTTGGTCGCACATAGAGACAGACCGTGGTGCCCGCACTCAGGTCCTTTAACAGGTCAGCCTGGTATGCCTGTATAGTGTGCAGGACAGCACCAGCCTGAGTTGCTGCCTGATAAGCCTTCCCCACAAGCGTAGAGGTGGTCCTGCATGGCTTTGTGGGGAGAGTGGGTCTCCTAAGATATGATGCCAAGCCAGGCGAGAGATAACCCACAAGTGTCTCTTCTACCGGCGGCATCGTGAAATACCCCCTTGTCTCAGCACCCACGATAGTCGAATATGTTGACGTCGATGGCACGAAGACATGGGAAGTATAAGGATACCTTCATGAACGAGAACGCTCGTTATGTAGGTCATAGAAGAAAGGAAGGTACTGATATAGCGTTTCCTTCCTTTTTTGGCCACCAGACAGAAATCTGTGTTCTAGTTTGGAGCGTTTGGGGGTCTCTTGTTCGCGTGGCCAGTCTAACTGTAGTATGGCCACAGCCCAAGTAACCACTTAGAGTAATTCCTCAGCCACTTTATTATTGTGCATGGAACGTTCAGAGGTTCAGTGTCCCCCTCGTGAACCGAAGAGGGGCTGAAGCACGCTTAAGGCTTACGAGACCCGTCTCTCCCTCCTCAGCCAGATCTATGAGAAAGCCCCACGATGAAAGTATTGGTGATGGCTCTTGGAAGTAAGCAAGACGAGTGCGAAGCATTCTGACTGTAAACAGATCGCAATGCTTGCACCCGCCCCGCCCCAATTCAGGAGCAGCATGGTCTTCCCCCCATACACACAAAACAAAACTGGTGTGTGTCCTTTCAGCCATAGAGTGTACTTTGCTTCACACTCATTCTTGGAAAGGAGGAAAGGTTTTCTGCACACTGCCTAACATATTCTAACACCTAACAGAGGAAAAGAAAGTTCCTGACAGCTTGAGAAGCACAACACACACAGAGTTGTCTGAAGACAAAAGACCTGACGATGCATCTATTTATAGCCCTGCTACAGGTGCATCCTTTCACAAGCAGAGGCTATAAATTCTAGTTAATTTCATTAACGTGTTGCACTCATATTCACAGCTGGTCACACCTAAAGACATTCCCAAAGCGGTAAATCAGCGCAGCATCAAAGTGTAGCTTTTTGATAGGGAACAGTTGTTCATCAACTGTTATGATCTCACCGGGTGTGTATGAAGCAATGCTGTTTTTCACAAATTTGTCAAATATCTCAGAGGCAAATATATCTGTCACAAGGCGGGCAGCTCTCATGTTCTTGTCATCAAAGTGCAGATCTGTCGCGACATTGTCTCTTTGAAAAAAGAGTGTCCAAATTCATTAGACCAAAAGTCATCCAATCTCATGCTTTTGCCTCCTGTAACACCTCTCAAATAAATGAGAACTACATTGAGAGCTCCATGCAATCTGTGGCTACTTTATAGCTCTCGATACATAATAGATCATAATAGTGCAACCCACTTATCAGCATACTTGTCAATTGCCCATAATTTTCGATGCTTCATTATATATTGAATAGGTGAAATTAGCATGCATATTTATCACCTTAGTATGTTTGCAAATGAATCTCATGTTTCGATTCGTGGTTCATTAGTATGCATTATATATACATATACATACATGCATATATATATACACTCACCTAAAGGATTATTAGGAACACCTGTTCAATTTCTCATTAATGCAATTATCTAATCAACCAATCACATGGCAGTTGTTTCAATGCATTTAGGGGTGTGGTCCTGGTCAAGACAATCTCCTGAACTCCAAACTGAATGTGAGAATGGGAAAGAAAGGTGATTTAAGCAATTTTGAGTGTGGCATGGTTGTTGGTGCCAGACGGGCCGGTCTGAGTATTTCACAATCTGCTCAGTTACTGGGATTTTCACGCACAACCATTTCTAGGGTTTACAAAGAATGGTGTGAAAAGGGAAAAACATCCAGTATGCGGCAGTCCAGTGGGCGAAAATGCCTTGTTGATGCTAGAGGTCAGAGGAGAATGGGCCGACTGATTCAAGCTGATAGAAGAGCAACTTTGACTGAAATAACCACTCGTTACAACCGAGGTATGCAGCAAAGCATTTGTGAAGCCACAACACGCACAACCTTGAGGCGGATGGGCTACAACAGTAGAAGACCCCACCGGGTACCACTCATCTCCACTACAAATAGGAAAAAGAGGCTACAATTTGCAAGAGCTCACCAAAATTGGACAGTTGAAGACTGGAAAAATGTTGCCTGGTCTGATGAGTCTCGATTTCTGTTGAGACATTCAGATGGTAGAGTCAGAATTTGGCATAAACAGAATGAGAACATGGATCCATCATGCCTTGTTACCACTGTGCAGGCTGGTGGTGGTGGTGTAATGGTGTGGGGGATGTTTTCTTGGCACACTTTAAGCCCCTTAGTGTCAATCGTTTAAATGCCACGGCCTACCTGAGCATTGTTTCTGGCCATGTCCATCCCTTTATGGCCACCATGTACCCATCCTCTGATGGCTACTTCCAGCAGGATAATGCACCATGTCACAAAGCTCGAATCATTTCAAATTGGTTTCTTGAACATGACAATGAGTTCACTGTACTAAAATGGCCCCCACAGTCACCAGATCTCAACCCAATAGAGCATCTTTGGGATGTGGTGGAACGGGAGCTTCGTGCCCTGGATGTGCATCCTACAAATCTCCATCAACTGCAAGATGCTATCCTATCAATATGGGCCAACATTTCTAAAGAATGCTTTCAGCACCTTGTTGAATCAATGCCACGTAGAATTAAGGCAGTTCTGAAGGCGAAAGGGGGTCAAACACAGTATTAGTATGGTGTTCCTAATAATCCTTTAGGTGAGTGTGTATATATATATATGCCTTTTAATAAACACGAAATCTGTTCATGAACAAACTGGCAATTATTGCGCGCACACAAAAAAAATAATATCATTGTTTTTATATCATCATAATAATAATTATAATATTAAGATAATAATAATAATAATAATAATAATAATAATAATGGATTCTTAAATATTCTGAAATGGTATTGCAGACAGAATAAATCTTCACGTAAAAAATTAAAAAAATATTTTCATCGAATAAATGTAAAGACTGAAAATACATGAATGTTATTTTATTTGCAATTTATATCGAATTAATTGATAACAAAAATGTATGAATATATACAAAATATAGTCACATAGATACTTGTGTTATTTTAAATTTATAAATTATAGGCCTACTATATTTTCAATGTGTATATATATTGTATTTAGTAATAAAATAATACACTGTACAGGTGTGTGTATATATATATATATATATATATATATATATATATATATATATATATATATATATATATATATATATGCTACACACATGCATACACAATTATTGTAGGACTGCTGGGAGAAAAGAGAATCGCAGCCTTGAATGGCACAAATAAATATGATGTGAACGCGAGGCGGCCGTCAGTTCATAGAATTAGAAGCAAAATACCTTCAAACTAGCTTTTCCTGGTGCAATTTTGAAAATTAAAGTGCACTGGGCAATAAAACTCAAATATCTAGGAAAAGTCAAAAAAGTAGGGCCCTGGAATTTGATCGAGTTATATTTCTTAAAGCACAACGGTCATCGTGCTTGGCCGTTCTAGTGTTAATGGACACTCACTCAGAAGAGCGTGTAATGCGTATTGACCTTTTAATTTAACATACAAATCACAATGACAGTGAAAACTAAAAACAAACTTTTAATTATAAAATGAGCTCTAAGTAATCACGAAAATACAAATAACTTAAAGTTACAACAAATAAAATAACAGCAGTACATCTAAAATTGGCAAGAAGTAAAGTTAAGCAGTACACACAAATCTGCATAATTTATTCATAATGCAAAGCACTGATGGGAACTTTAGCATGGCTTGTTTTCACAGTATTATTATTATTAGACACAGATCACACATCTTGCTGAATAATACACACACCTGACAGAAACACAAGAAATATGTTCTGAAGAATATAGCTTTGAGGCTGTTTGAGTCTTTGAGGCTCATTTTGTGTAAAGGATAGCAGAAACAGAGCTTGTGGCTTTTTACTAAAGAATTATCAGCTGGAGAAGGAAGTAAACACTGCTGATATAAAGGCGCAAAAAACTTGCATAGAGTGAAAATATGAACAAGTCTTCTGGAAAATAACCAAACCATCATATCTGCAAAGATCTCTGCTCTCTAAGTGGTTTGGTTTATTCTTTACTTTTATTTACAAATATATATTTGAGGTGTTGCGTTTATAGCTCCTATTTAAAATATGTAATTTTATTTACTTTGATTTTGTCTATTAAAACTATCTAAAATTATTTTAAACAGCATTTGTGTTACTTTAATGGGTAAAATTATAGTTGTATTTGTTCACATAAGTTAACTACATTAGTTAACATTTACTAACAATGAAAAATACCTAATCTTGGTTCCCTGTCTGTCACTCACTTCAACGTTGTGTCGCAGAAGCAACACTACGGGTCTCTCTTGAGAACCTTTTGCATCTCTGATCTATGAGAAAAGACCAATGAGAAATTGAAAGACAGAATTTGCATGTCCCGCCCCCAGACATACGGATATAAATGGAGGGAAATGCGTCTGTTTCATTCAGAAATGTTCTTTGGAAATTTTCTTCGGAGCTGACTGGTTGTGTTCCTCCCATCTCTGAGTGCGATTGCTGTTGGATCTACGGCGCATATCAGTGGCTTTCTCCCTTCTCTCCACGGTAGTGTAGCTTTGCTCCTGGGCGCTTTGACAGCGCAGTAAAAGAGTTCATTTCTGTAAAAAAGTTATTTTCTCTAAAAGAGCATATACACAGCTGGCATTGAACATCCTTTTCAGGACACGTCTTTATAAAGATGCCCTTCCGCCCCTGTGTAGTTCTTGGATGCGGTAGATTGCTCTCCGCTCCTGACGGTCACAGGCGCTCTCTTGTGTGTCTGGGCAGCGTTCACACCGAGGCTGCATTTGTTGATAGCTCATGTTGTCACTGCGAGAACATAACCATGGCAACTTTGCGGTCGTGACTTTCCTTCATCAAAAGGAATGTCACTCCAGCCGCCCCCCACGTGGCTCCTTCTTCCCAAGGGATTGAGGACGACCCAGCTGGTGATGGAGGCAATCTCGGGATGGCAGCAGGCTTTGTTTCGCCGGGTACACCCCCGCGAACTACCCGCCTCCCGGCACGCTCGTTGACTTCCGTCCGGGCCCACGGATACACGGCGGTCCCCCAGGTGGACAGAGCAGTTGCGATCCACCTGTGCCCCGAGAACGCCGCCACCTGGCGGGGTCGCCCTGTGCTCCCCTCCAAGGCCTGTAGGATGACATCTTCACTGACCTCCAAAGCCTACAGCACCACAGGACAGGCCGCTTCCTCCCTGCATGCCATGGCCCTCCTGCAAGTCCACCAGGCCAAGGCAATTAAAGATCTGCACTTGGGTAGTCCTGATCCCGACGTGCTGCAGGAACTGCGCTCAGCGACCGACCTCGCCCTCAGGGCCACGAAAGTCAAAGCACAGGGTTCAAGTTCAGGCGATGGCCACTCTTGTGGTTCAGGAACGACATCTATGGCTGAACCTGGTCGAGATAGTGGAAAGGGAATGCTGTCTCCAAACAGAGGCTTTCTCACAACTGGGTTGTGGACACCATTACATTGGCCTATCACACCCAGGCCATGCCCCCCCCCCCCCTGCCACCTCACACAACTCTTTGAGATTCAAAATCAGGTCATTGATCACTTTCTCTGGATAGCCATAATGACAGATAAACTGCTCCCAGAGACACTTTGCTACAGTTTTTGCTTTTTGGTTGGGAGTAGGAATGGCAAGTGCATATTTCGTGAAGTGATTGGTTATCACTAACACATCCTTGATGTCCTTGACACATCCTTGTTGTCTGGTTCTAATGTCAGAAAATCCATGCACACTAGTTGCAAGAGACGAGTAGTTGTCATGTTCACGAGTGGAGTTGCTTTCTTAGGAGGAGCTTTTCTCTGGATACAGCAACCACAAGTTCTGATTTTGTACTCAACATCTGAAGTTAAATTGGGCTAATAGAACCTTTGTCTTGTCTTGTCAAGTCAAGGATTTGTTCAACATCCATGTGCCCAAGATCATCACGCAGGTGCTTTAGGACTTCTGCATGAAACTTTTCCGGTAGAACTAGTTGGTAAGTATATATGCTTCTCTTTCTGTTGAGAATCCCGTCATGGAACTCTAGACAGTCCTTCTCTCGAAGAAGGTATGGTAACCTAGGAAGCTCATTTCTAACTGTACTTGACATAAATTCTCCAGTTTGGAGAAAAACAATAACTTTGCGGATACAAGGGTAGGCTCATTGCGCATTTCAGCTTTCAGAAGGAGAAAGGTGAGAAATTATAGGTAAATCTCCACATTGCTCTTCCATGTCATAGACATCAGGCACAGCAGTTGCTTGCATTGCCAAGGAACCAATAAAGGAAACGGGTAAATCACTGAAACCTTCAACCCACTGAAGGAGACGACTGTCAAAAATAGCTTGTACCACATTGTAAAGGGATATATAGGAAAGGAGGAGGCAAGAACAGGCTTGACAATATAAATAATAGTTTTAATATAAAACTGAATGTGTATGTGTGTAGACACAAACACACACATAATGGTCAGCTGACCATAAACGATCTCTATCTCATTGCACCACCTTCTGCAGTTGACTTTTATCCCTCTCAGAGGCTTAATTAGCCTGATAAGGGACTGGGTGTGTATAATCACGACCCGGCCCTGCATTTCGTCCTGTCAGATTTCTCCCTCGTTCTCTCAGGCTGGGGAGCCCCCAGTATGACGTACATCCCTCACCCTCTTTCCCTGGGGAGGGGCGTGTCTTCTGCCCCATCTGCTGGCAGGTCATCCTCGTCTACCTGGATGAGGGAGGGGACAAGGGGAGGGAAACAGAAATAATTAAAATAAGGGGGGTACTTCCTGTAACAGTGTAGTACCCCCCCCCCCCAAAAAAAATAAATAATTGGGGTGGATGGTAGTTGCGAGAACTCTACTACAGCATATTCCTCCTCCTTCCTGGGTTTCGGCACCAGTGTAAAGGGATATATGGGAAAGGGGGAGGCGAGAAACAGCTTGACAATATAAATAATAGTTTTAATATAAAACTGAACAAAAAGATACAATGATGGTCAGCTGACCGTAAACAATCTCTCTCTCGTTGCACAACCTTCCGTAATCAGCCTTTATCCCTCTCTGAGGCTTAATTAGCCTGATAAGGGACCAGGTGTGTGTAAACACGACCCAGCTCTGCCCTCTGCCCTGTCATACACATAATCCTGAATTTCCTGACCAGCAGGATGTGTCATGAGCTTTTCTGCAAATTGTCAGAAACTTCAGAGACATTGTCAACTGGAACTTCTGCATGGTATCTATGGGGTAACCCAACAGCATCAACGTTACTTTTTCCTGATAGTACTGCAACTTAAAATTAGAATTTGACATAGCAGCTAACCACCTATACCCCATGGGATCCAGTTTGGCTGCGGTAAGCAGGGAGGTAAGGGGATTACTGTCTGTTACCACAGTGAAAGTGCTACTGTACCGGTAATTGTGGAATTTTTCTACCACTGCCCATTTCAATGCCAAAAAATCTAGTTTATGAGCTGGGTATTTGGACTCACTGTATGACAATCCTCAGGTAGCATAGGCTATAACCCTGACTTGCCCATCCTGTTCCTGATACAAAATGGTGCCTAAGCCTGACATGCTTGCATCCATGTGTAAGATGTGCAGCAGTCTTTGATCGGCAAAAGCCAACATCGGTGCATTTTTGAGTTCTTTGATTAATTGTAATGCTTCTTGACAAGTGGCTGACTACCTGCCATCAAAGGGATCCTTAGGAGCATTATTTGCTTTACTATTATTTGCATTATTTGCATTTCTTTCTTGAGAGCCTCGCGTACCTCTGAACTTGAGAAAAGGCCAATGAGAAATTGGCAGACAGAACTTGCATGTCCTGCCCCTGGTCATATGGGTATAAAGGGAAGCGGGCGTGTGTCTGTCAGTTAGATTTTTTTCTTCGGATCCGAGCGGTTGTGCAGCAGTAAGCTGAAGTTCACTACTGTTCCACTCACCTCTGTTGGCAAAGCACTGCTGTTGGATCTACGGCGCATTACCAGCGGCTTTCTACCTCTCTGCACGCTGTGTAGTCCACGCCCCTGGGCGCTTTGACAGCGCTTCTGTCTGAAAGAGTGTTCTTTCCTAAAAGAGTATATTTCTCTAAAAGAGTTTCATTTTTACTCACAAATCAGCAATACACAGCAGGCGTTGAATGTCCTTTTCAGAACGCGTCTTTTTAAAGATGCCTTTCTGCCTCTGTGTAGTTCCTGGATGCGGTCGATATTTTTCCAAACTGACGGTCATAGACGCTGGATAACGATCACACTCAGGCAGCATTTGTGGATGCCTCATGTACTCACTATGAGAACATGACCATGGCAGCGTTGCGGTCGTGGCTTTCATTTCTTAAAGTGAATGCCACTTCAGCCGTCCCCTGAATCGCTCGTTCCCACGTGATTGAGGATGACCCAGCTGGCAATGGAGGTAATTTGGGGATGGCAGTGGGCTCAGTTTCACCGGGTAAATCCCAACGAACCACCCGGCGCACTCGCTTGCTTCCGTCCGGGCTCGAGGTGGGTGCAGCTTGCCTCACGGCCAGGCTGCATTCTCCCTCAAGCCCCAGGAATTGGATGATGACATCGCCATTGCATCGGAGAGCATTCAGGTATCAGATGCAGAGGACTCCACTGGGCTGCCACCATCGGGTCAGTCTGAGGTCGACACGCAGATGGCCGACATGCTTGCCCAGGCCGCCGCTAGTGTAGGCTTGGACTGGAACCCTCTGTCCTCCCCAAAGCCTTCATGGCTTTGTACCTCAAGTCAGGGCAATGCTTACAGTGACCCCACCCCCCCCGGTGATGAGTTGACAAGGTCGTGGAGGGCACCTTTTACTGCCTGGAACCGGTGTCCTCACTCGTCTGCTCTCACTACCCTTCACGGTGGGGTGGCCCATGGGTACATGGAGGTCCTCCAGGTGGACAGAGCGGTTGCAATCCACCTATGCCCCGAGAATACCACCACCTGGCATGATGGCATCGCTGACCTCGAAAGCCTACAGCGCCACCGTAAATGGGACCCCTTGTGTCACTACATTCGACACAATGTCGAGTGAGTGACAAAAGGGGAATGTAATGGTTACTGTTGTAACCTCCGTTCCCTGATGGAGGGAATGAGACGTTGTGTCCCCCTTGCCACGACACTAGACCTATCACTGTAAATGGCTGTACCTTATTCTCGGCTCCTCAGTGCAAAAACCTGACTGACAGAGGCATGCCCGCTTCCCTTTATACCTGTATGCAAATTCTGTCTGCCAATTTCTCATTGGCCTTTTCTCAAGTTCAGAGGTATGCAAGGCTCTCAAGAAAGACCCCTTGTGTCACTACATTTGACACAGCATCTCGTTCTCTCCATCAGGGAATGGAGGTTACAACAATAACCATGTAGTTTTCTGGAGCAAAATTGATACCACATTCCTTGAGCCAGTTTAAAACTCGGAGCAATCGGTCCTCATGCTCTTCCAAAGTTTTGGAAAAAATTATGTCATCAATAAATAACAAGATTTCAAAAAGGTTTATGTCAGCCATACATTTTTCCATTAGCCTCTGAAAAGTGCTTGGAACATTTGTGACTGCTTGTGGCATACAATTAAATTTGTAGTAGCCTGAAGGACATCCAAAGGCCACTTTTTCTTTATCAGTCTCCTCAACTTTCAGCCAAATTTCAGATTGAGTACAGAAAACCACTTGGATCCAGTTAAGGCCATGAATGTGTCTTCAAGCTTAGAAAGTGCATAAGCGTCTTTAATTGTCTGCTGGTTTCGCTTTTGGTAGTCGATACACAACCGCATGTCACCGCTCTTATTCCTTACCACAACTATGTGAGAGGAAAAAGGGAATTCAGATTCACGAATGACCTTAGCATCAAGTAACCCTTGGAGGTGTTTCTTTACAGCCTCTAGATACTCAGGATGGATGGGTCGGGGTCTGTGCTTGAAAGGGGTTTTATCCGCAAGATTGATTCAGTGTTTGACTTTTTTATGTATGTCTGCCCTTCCACTCAGATGGAATGGGTGAATTCCCAAAGTCGAATTCAAGAGCTGGGCTCTCAATAACATTTGCTGCTTTGTTATATCTTTTATTTTTACATCATGAGCTGTAGGATTTACAACTAAGGTAAGTGTAGGTAAGTGACAGTTCCGAGTTTCTCCCAGAGTGACGATGCACGCCTCAACCATTAAGCTGCTAGGTAAAGGAGAAAGAGACAGATGCTCAACAACCATCCACTTATCAGAATGTGATCCGCAGACATGAGCTGTACCGAAGAGAACTACGTATTGACCAACTGGAATTACTTGAGAGGTTCGTTCAGGCATTCACACCTATCCAAAATGTTTCCTTCTACGCTTTGCTTCTGGCGCAATTCCAGGGTTTTAAGAACTTTTTTGTACCTGTAAGTAGGAGAGAAATAATGAGTTTCTTGCTGTGAGAAATCTTTGTACAACTCATTCAATATGTTCATGCTCAAAGTGAGCATGGATGGCTGAAGAACAGAAGAAAAATCAAGAACAATCAGAGCTTACATGGGTATCTGCATGTCAATTCCCACAAAGTCCCTTGGGAAAGTGATGGTTACTTCCATATAGCCAAGGGAAGGAATGTTTTGGCCATTTGCTCCCTCGATTTCCAAGAAGTTATCTAAAGAGTAAATTTGCTGGTCATACAAGTTCTTATTGTAGAAGGACTGTGAGCCTTATTTCAAGCAAAAACTTACATGTCACTCATGCAGTGTCAACTTGCACAGTACATTTTGTTCCAACAAGTCCTTTTGGGAAAGAGGAAAGTTTCAGATTTCCTTGTGCCTGAGCTGATAACACTTTGCTGTGTTTGGGATGTTTGCGTGTAGTCTAAGTTCCTGTTTGTCCCTCAGCAGGAACTGCTTTCAGTTTAAGTGCGGTTCAGGGTTGCTATTTCGCAATTCCCACTCGCTCTGGCATTTCAAAAGTTGTTTCTGCTTTTCCTGATTGGAAAGCTGAACCTACTGGGCCTGGACACCTCCCTCTGCAACTGGATCCTGGACTTCCTGACTGGGAGACCTTAGTCAGTCCTGATTGGGATTGTTCAGTCTTGATTGTTCACTCTGCTGACTCACGACTGTGCAGCAATGCACAGCTCGAACCACATCATCAAATTCGCCGATGACACGACCATGGTGGGTCTCATCAGCAAGAACGAGAGAGGAGGTGCAGTGGCTAATGGACTGGTGTAGAGCCAACAATCTTTCTCTGATTGTGGACAAAACAAAAGAGATGGTTGTTGACTTTAGGAGAGTACAGAGTGACCGCTCTATGCTGAACATCGATGGCTCCTCTTTGGAGATCATCAAGAGCACCAAATTCCTTGGTGTTCACCTGGCAGAGAACGTTACCTGGTCCCTCAACACCAGTTCTATTACCAATAAATCCCAGCAGTGTCTCTACTTTCTTCGAAGTCTGAGGAAAGCACATCTCCCACTCCCCAACCTCACTACATTCTATAGAGGGACTATTGAGAGCCTGGTTTGGGACTGTAGAGGATAGTGAGGACAGCTGAGAAGATCATCGGGGTCTCTCTTCCCTCCTTCAAAGACATTTACACAAAACACTGCATCCGCAAAGCAACCAGCATTGTGGATGACCCCACACACCCCTCACACAAACTCTTCACCCTACTGCCATCTGGCAAGAGGTACCGAATCAGGCCCTCATGACCAGACTGTGTAACAGCTGACACAAACACACAAGTGTCCTGAGTTGCACTTTAATTATTGTCACTTTATACTTGGCTGCTACCTCAATAACTGCTATGTCCATAGAACACTAACTGCTATGTCCATAGAACACTATCTCATGTTTACATTTGGCATTTTTAGAAACTTTTAGAGTCATCTTTTTGCACTACTGTGTACTGGTCGGCACTGAACTGTCTCTCACTGTGCCTTTTGTCCTGTTAATTTTTAGTCATTTATTGTAATGTCCCATAATTTTTGCACACGTTTGCACATGCACTTTATATAGGTATGTTATTTAGTTTTATTTTTGGTTGATATATGGTTGAACGACAATAAAAACCACTTGACTCGACTCATGCAAGCACTTTTGGAAGCTTGCATACAATCAGTTCTGCAAAGGATGGAGGGTAGTGTTTTCTCTGTTCTAGTTGTAACTCTGAAATCAAAGAGCTCTCCCAACACCCTCTACAGAACTGCCTGAGCAAGTGCTTATCTACTTCCGAACTATCCACTCCACCTCGTCGCAGGGCGGATTGCAACATTACATGTAGCCATTTCAGGTAAGTGGACGGCGCTTCACTTGAGTTTTGCAATATATCAGAAACTTCATGAACAATTCATCACCATCCTCTTTCAGTGCCTTTCAGAGGGAACGAGACATTGTGTCCCTCCTGCCACAACACTGAACCAACTGCTGAAATGGCCGGGTCTTTGGCTCGGCTCCTCATTGCGATTCCTGATGTGTGTTTGCAGCGTCACTCCTTTTACACCCATATGTCCGGGGGAGTGGCATGCAAAATCCACACGCCAATTTCCATTGGCCTTTTCTCATGATCAGAGATGTCTGGGCTCCGCAGGAGCGACCCCTAGTGTCAACTCAACGACACAAAGTATCGTTCCCTCCATCAGGGAACGGAGGTTACATCAGTAACTGAGACAACTTCACAGATAAAACAATAGACAATACAACAAATAAATCTTAAATAAAATACAGTAAACACAATTAGATAATTAAATTCACCAATCGATATTTTTCTGACTCTTTGGTTTTCATTCTGTTTCTAGTTACTTGTCTTTAGTTTCTTCACATATTTTAGTTAAATATGCACTTTTTAGTTAGTTTTAAGTTTATAACTTAGAATTAAAATTACTCTGATTTTGCATCTGGGTCACATATTCATGCCCTAAAATAAGTGGACATGCTTTAATTAAAAGTTTGGCAAAAAATAATTTTTCCAATGGACTATTAATTATAGGATCACATGGGTAGATTCAATTCATATCAATCTTTATAGGCAAGATAATCATAAGTTTACATTGCCAATGCATCATTATACCTGTTTTACATTGCACGCCGAAGCAGTGCATCACAACATTTTCGCTGCATAAAATGCTTTTACACCAGCAGCGTTTCTGCAGCAGAAACTGCTGCACTCGATACAGAAAATCTTAAAATTTCAAAAAGTTCTAAAATGGTTATAAGGAGTGAGTAATTGATAAGTGTTACAAGTTTGATTGTAATGAAATCTTATTTACATGATGCTGGTGTTATCTTATGCAGTCTTGTAGAATTATTTAATATTGTGACAGTCAACACAATAAGCTCTGGTCATTTTTAAACATCATTATTTAGTGGAAGGGGAGGACGATGAACCTAAATGTTGTTTTGCACAAAAGAGGATGGATTGATAACTAGGTTTTGGTTCGATCACACTTAATAATATAGCTTAATAATATAGTCAGAAAAAGTACTTATGTGCAACCATTGAATAATGATATCTTTTTGTTCACCAGCCAACACTTTGAAGTGTTGAGTACTTTCCTCACAAAAAGGACACACTTCCATGTAACTCACCATTTTCACCAACAGCCAGGTAGAGAATCCCACGATTTTTCATTTGTTAATTAATACTTACAAAATGTTGAGGGCAACAGAGCACTTTAATACAAGTGTCTTTCAACACTAGATAAGTTCTGAGATAAGTTCTTAATTTACTGACCACACGTGCTGGTGCATGCATTTATTCACATTTGGCAGTAGACTATACTGCATTACTGTTAACCCTTTAGACCTGCTCTCAATGTAATAGTAAACAAAAGGGTAGTTTTAGTTTGTTATTTAGGCTATGACTTGTAGTAAACTGTAGTTTTATATTATTAAACTGGATGTCTGCTTAAACTAAACAATTAAAATTATAACATTTTGTTTTCATGACATTTATTTTTCCTAGAAGCTGTAATTAAAACAAAAACACACTAGACTACAAATATATGCTTAATCTGAGCAATTTCTACTTTTTTTTGTGTCAGTTCATCTTCATGATATCCATCAACAATGCACTTGCACATCAATTCAGCATTGTTTCTGCTACGCTCTGATGCGCTGCTTCTGCTTCCAATGTAAATACACTAATTTGTTAACATGGATGCTGAAAAAATAAATCAGCATGCAGTGTAAAATAAGTGTTAGAAACTATTCACATAGAGACAAACCAAATTGAATGCTGAAGTTTAATTTGGCGAAGTTAAAAGCTCACAAATATTATTTTCTCTGGCTGCCATTCAGTCTCTTTTGTGCACATGCTGGGTCTCTTTTGCGGTTTATCATATTTCCAAATACCAGTTAATATGTCTAGTCGTGACAAAGGGCACACCTTTTCCTCCCACATACTCTGTGAGCTGCTGTGTCGTCATCAATGTCAGCCTCTTGTTTACCATTTTAATTCTGCCCCCAATCTGCAGCCTCCTGAGCCAGTCTGGACTTGATCAGCTTTTTACATTTACATTTACATTTATGCATTTGGCATACGCTTTTTATCCAAAGTGACTTACAGTGCACTTATTACAGGGACAATCCCCCCCGGAGAAACCTGGAGTTAAGTGTCTTGAGTGTCAATGGTGGTGGCTGTGGGGATCGAACCGACAACCTTCTGCTTAACAGTTTAGTGCTTTAGCCCACTACACCACCGACACTGCCCAGAGTCGGCTTAATCTTGTCAGTCTTGACAATAAAGCCTAGTCTCCTCTGTTCTCTTCAACAGCAAAATCGGCCTAAATCTTGGCCTATTCATACAGCCTCAATTCCTGCTGAATTCATAATAATTTCTATAAAGAATATGAATGTGTCCGACTTTGAGAAGTGAAGGCAGAGATCTGCATTCATCCAAACATAAGCTAGCCAGAGTGAATACAAAATGGCTTCACTAAATTCTGGCAGCTTCACTACTTAACGGGCTGAGATACGAATAAAGGACTGAGGGAAAGAGAAAGAAATCATTTCTCCTCTGAAAATGAGAGTAGAGACAAATGTCTTTGGGAGCATTCACAGAATGGGTGGGTGAGAGAGATGGAGGTCTAGGATCTGTATTAGCACAAGGCCACTTACGCTGCTCTGCAGAGGGCACTTAATCAACCCATTTGTAATGGAGTATTCCTTCACCCTCACTGACTGTTCAAAAGCACTCTCACCCACATCAACATCCAAAACAGAGTTTTTTGAGAATATACGCTTAGAGCTGACTGCCTCTATAAAAACCAAGTTCATATTCTTTTTTTCTTTTTTTTTTAAAATGTAGCACAATTCTGATTTATTTCCATGGCTTGACACTAACTAATGTAGGAAGTTGTATTTTTCTCAAGATGATCAAAGAGATTTACGATTTATTTACTGTGATGATTAGTTAAAAAATATTTAAAGGGATGGTTCTCCTATTAAGGAAATTCTCTCATGTCTCTCATGTTGTTCCAAACCATATGGCTTTCTTTCTTCTGTTGAACACAAAATTAGATGTTAAGCAGAATTTTAGGGACATTTTCCATACAATGTTAGTGAATGGTGACTAAAGACTAAATGTCAGTTCTTAACATTCTGCCTATAGTATCTCTTTTAATTAATTAAAAAAAAATGTTTGCATTGAAAGAAAGCTATACAGGTTTGAAATGAAATAAGGATAAGTAAATAAAACCAGCTTGATCTTATTAAAATTACACGACTGAAGCAATATTTTTGGCAAAATATTATGGGATTCCTTAGGCAGGACATACACGGTGTGAGTTCGGGAGGATGTGAGCCCCTGCACACATTATGAGTCAGCTTATCTGTTAAGCGTACAGACACAGAGGTACACGTCAAGACTTGATCACATACATTTCAGCATTAATCATTATGACAGTTTACTTTATATGACATTATCCACTGTGATACCAATTACCAGATAACAAACAGCAACATTGAGTTTTACCATCGTACCATTAATCAACATGATCTAACTAGCTAGGTTGTGTCTGAATTAATTAAAAACTCTGTACAAATTGCAAAAAGCATTACTAGCTTTAATTCGCTCTTCTGTGGTTTTTGATGCCTTCTGATTGGTCATTTTCTGGTAGATTTTCAAATCTGCTCGTCACACACCTCACAAATTCAAGCTGATGGTACCCGAATTTTTTCGACAAGTTTATAAATGATCTGGAGGTCGTAAGCCACACGGCTCCACTTGTAATACCGCTCAAATAATGCAAGCCATGACCACACAAGCACCAATGATTTCCAATTGATCGGGAGCTTGCATGACAGGCACAAATTCCACCATGTACGCTAGGCCTTACATATATTATGGCAGTTCCAAAGAGAAATGTCCACTGTGTGGCGCTAAAAGCGAGTTAAATATTCTCCTATAAAGATACGTTTTTAAGGCTAAATGCTCTATCTAGTTTTAAATCAACAAACCCACCTCCCTACTCTAAACCTTAAACCTAACATTTAGTGCCCTAAAATGCATGAAAAACAAGATTGCTGGAGTAACCATGTTATTTTGTGGGGCTTATATGACACTTTCAACTTGAGTGCTGATCCGCAATGGTCTATCATATGCTTAATTTGATTGTGCCAGGACAAGCTTCTGAATGTTTTTGGTTAAGCAAGACATGCGTTACAGTAAATGTTGTAAGATAGTAGTATATGAGGAACAGGGCAAAAAGTACGTGTTTATGAATGGATAATCTGCCCTTTTACATGTGACTTTTGTGAATGGGAATAAAAGTTTTGTTCTTTATTTATTTTAGTCAGTGTTGTTGCTTAGGAACAAAATCATAATTAAGCATCATCACCTTTCTTCTCTTAAACATTGACAGGTTGCACCATCTCTGCAATATCCTCAGTGACATTTTAAATATGATATTGGGTATTGTCTGACTACAAGCAGTCTCTCAACCACAGAGTCACTTAAAGATATCCAATCATTGCCTGCCTCTGAGAACTCACTTAGTACTGCTGTATCACTACATCCTTCCCCTCCAGAGTCATGAACCAGAGATTGAGAGAGATAGACAGACTCTGCTCTGCCAGTAAGTGCTGTGATGTCTCTGATAATGTATTATCTGCAGGTAATGCCTGTTGCTTCTTAACCAGTTACTTTCCAGCCTTGCTGTCATATGGAGACTTCCTCCTCCACTGAATCATGCACAGTCATCAGTCAAACTCAGCCTTGTCTATGGGGGTGCATTCTGATCCCCCGAAAGTCCTACAAAAATGCTAAATATTTACCCAATTTCCTAACAAACAAGTCCCCAAACCTCAGCCTTCTATTTGCCACCTCATCGAAAGCTTTCACCCTTCCCATCTCTGCACACCACTCTGGAAATGATGGTGCTCCGTCTGACTTCCATCCCCTTAAAATAATTTTTCGGCCAATCATGATACTGGTCTGAACCCAATTTTTTATATGTTTATCCCCCAAATTTATGACCACAGCATAACCAAAATACAGAGTCTGGGGAAAAGTTAAATTCAAGTGCCAAAAACATCACACATACAACTCTGAACCTTCAACCAAATTTCTTGGATCTTAACATACCCCCCAAAAATATGGGTTGTGTCTCCATCTTCTGATTGGATACAATAGAATCTACGTCAAATCTTGAATTGCATAAGGCAAACCCTTGCATTTCTAGATGCAGACTTGACATTTTTAAGAATCCTAGCCCACACTCCCTCCTCCAATTCCAAATTTAAATCTTTCTCCAATAATCTCTTGAGAGAAGTTAAAGCTCCATCCCCCAGGCTGTGAACTAGCAGGGAGTAATACACTGATGCCTCATGACCTTTTCCAAAAGCAGCAATCACCTTTAGGGGACTGTGTGCTACTCCCAGAAACAATACAGAGCAGGTGGCACAGCTGTAAATACCAATAGAACTGAGATCTTGGAACCCCAAAATGTTGAACCAAATGTTCAAAAGATCTCAACACTCAACTCTCATATAGGTCACAGAGTGTAGTAACACCCCTCACAATCCAGTCTGACCAGCAGAAAGGGGACTTATTAATACATAATTTATGCCATTTGCTAGAGGCAACATTTAAATAAATGTCCGAATTAAACACTCTGGACACTTTTGTCCACACCAAGCACAAATGCGAGAAAACGATTTGTAACTTAACTTCTCTGATTAGTTTGATAGAAAGGCTTTGCAATGGCAAAATAGAGGCAATAACTTCCTGTTCGATACAAAACCAGGAAGGGGCTCTTTCAGGTTGAACCGACCAATGAGCCAAATGTCTGAGACTGAATGCATAATAATAAAACAAATTCTTGGGTAGGCCTAGCCCACCTTTGTCAAACGGCCTATGTAACTTATTAAAATGTAATCTAGGATGCTTAACATTCCAAATGAAGGACTTTGCCATGCTATCAAATTGATTGAAATAAGAGAAGGGGACATCTATAGGGAGAGATTGTAAGGTAGTTATATTTTTTAACATAATTAATTTAATAACATTAAAGTACCCAATCATAGATAAATGTAATGAAGCCGACCTGCCCACATCGTTTGAAAGCCTTTTTATTAAGGGGTAAAAATTAACTCTAACTAAATCAGACAAATTTGTTGGGAATAAAATGCCCAAATACTAAATGCCCTGTTTGGGCCACTGGAAGGCGCCTGGCTGGAAAGTCGTTTAATGGGCAGTACGAGGTCAGAGCAAAAGGTTCGGATTTGGACCAATTGACTCTGTATCCTGAGTAGTTAGAAAAGGAAATAATAATTATATGGAGGCAAGGCATATATCTAATGGGCAAAAAGCTTATGTGCCACACCTCCCACCACCACCCCTGGAAAATTATAATTCTTATTGCAGCTGCTAATGGTTCCAGGACAAGACAGAACAATAATGGGGAAAGAGGGAAACCCTGCTGGGCACCCATATGCAGAGTAAAATTATCTGAAATTAATCAATTTGTTTGTACTGCCGGTTTCGGGTGTCTATAAAGTAACTTAATCCATCCAATATTCCCAAGTATTCCCAAACCCGTATATTTCCAAAATCTTAAAAAATATAATCCAATTCTACCATATCAAATGCCTTTTCAGCGTCAAGTGAGATGGTCGCGACAGGAGTCTGATAATTCACCACTGACCACATAATATTGATGAAATGCATAATTTGATCAAACGGCTGCAGCCCTGAATAAACCCCACCTGATTAAGAACTGCCTTAATTGCCTCCAAAGCCACACCCACAGAGGATACTGAGGTGCAGTTGGTCTCCATATAGTCATTCAGCCTTCAGCATTTGTTGGAATTCAGGATTATGCAAAAGGTATACATTAAAGTGCCAAATATATGATTTATTTTCTGTATGATTGGAGTGATCTGAGACTAAAATGTTTCCAATTGAGCAAGCAAAAACAGATGAGTTTTCAAAAGATATTTGCACATCCTGTTAAGTGTCAATGTTTCTCTAGGGAGTTTACACACTTTTGCTTCGCTATAATCAAGGACTGAGTCCATCAAAAGATTAAAAAAAGTTAAAGATCAAAAGTCTCCTCCCAACTTTATATCATGAGGGGTGCCAGCAGCTTGCAACATCCCTTCTAGATCTATTAAAAATCCCTGATCATCAGTGTTAGGTGCGTAAATATTAGGCAAAATCAACCTTTGCCCCTGAATTTCAGCTAAGACAATAATGACTCTTCCTAATTTATCTTTAATCTGTTTGAGACATTTAAATTGTAGATGTTTATGTATCAATGAAATGATTTCCCTGCTCTTAATTGAGCCAGCATTAAAGAAAATATGTAAACCCCTTATCTTCCCAAATGTTTCAGCTTCCTGCAGGGAAAGGTGCATTTCTTGAAGAAACACTATATCATATTTCTTACATTTAAGAAAAGAAATAACATTCCTTTGTTTTATGGGGTGCCCCAACCCATTCACATTACACGTGGAGAGGGACAATCCAATCATATTAACATTTGGCATTTTGACATATTAGAAAAATAGATAGTGTGTCAAAAACTAAATTATAAAAGATCACATTCCAACATTAGAGCAACAAACAAACCCGGAACTTAAAAAAAGTGTGCATTAACTCCACGTACAACAGCAAAAACTGGTGTCCATCCCTCTAAACTCAAACCTGCACTATGTGTACTATGTACCTACGAGAGCCCCCACAACACTTTTGCCATCGGATTGCTAGACTCTGGTGTTTCCATACAAATTCTGTGAGACAAAAATTGCACAACAGAAAATAATCTAAAAAACAAACGCCACAAGGACAAAGAACATGTAGATTCATCCACAAAACTGTCCTGAAGGTGTGTTTCTCCACAAACAAGCTCCAGCCGATAGCTGAACCAGCACAAAAAAAAGCTGTTAAATTTCATTGGGTGGTCAAATGAATGTTCAGTGAGCTGGCCCATTCAGCCGTTACATGGAACAGTGGAACAGATTCCCTAATAGCACTAATGACTTGCAAGAAATATTCCAGAAAACAAACTCATCCAAGATGAAGCATAAACACAAAGAACGTGCAGATTCATCCACAAACTGTCCCGAAGGAGTGTTAATCCACAAAACAAACTCCAGCCGCTAGGCAGAACCAACACAAAAAGAAACAAAGGTGGCGCACAGTTTCCTTAGATGATCAAGTGAATGTACAGTGAGTCAGGTCCACTCGGCTGCATCAAGAGAATCACACAATGACTTACTCCATTAACTTTATGAAGGACATCGCTTGCTGTGGGCATGTTAATATTTTGCGGTCATCCTTAATATCTATTCTCAATTTATCCGGGAAAATCAGTGCAAAAGCGAACTTCCATTGATGTAAGAGTTTCTTGCATTCCTTGAATCTATCATGTTTCTCTGTTGTCGAATTCACAAAGTCTTGGAACAAGAGAATGCTGTGGTTCTTCCAAGAAAGCCTTCCTTTACTCCTTGCCTCACGTAACACAAGATCTTTATCGGATGATCTCAGAAATTTGGCCAGAATTGATCAGGGTTTCTCTGAATCTCTCCCACTGCACCATCCAAGCTGAGTCTGTTGCCCTGTCAGGGGTATCAGCTTGAGCACATACATGTCTTTTAATGTCTCCAGAGCTTGAGGATTTTGAATTCTTTGACATTTTGTCTGCATAGTTATGAAACAGAGTGTATCGAATCTCACCAGTTTATGACACAAAAAGTATTCAAAACTAGCAAAGAGCGCAGAGCTAGCCATTCACACGTACAGCCCTCGCATGGAACCATGCAACTCTCACAAGAGCATGCATTGAATTAGGGATGATGTGATTATACAGTTTTACTATTAACCATGATTAAAAATATCATCATTAATTTAACCACAAGAATTTAGAATCCACGGTTAAAAACCGTGAAATGCTTTATTTACACGTGGCAAAAATATTATACATAATGTAGAATTATATCATATAAAAGAGTTTTTCTTGAGATTTTGTAAGCCTAAATGGGAAAACCCTTTGACTGTGTGGGTACTGGAGCTGTTGCTATGCATAAGGTCGGTGGCCACAAGGTGCTTTAATGGCCAGGTGTCACAAACTGAATGTGAACTTTTAACTTATGTTAAACTGAAGCTTAAACACAAAAATTCCAAAATATAACAGAGGAATTCAATCTAACAGACTCATATCCATCAAAAAAGCGACTTAAATCAGATGTTTGGGTACACTTAAATAATGACTGAAGATGACAGATTTAAAAAAAGCAGTCATAATTCCTAGAAAGACACACATTCTACAAATGGGACAGGATGCTCCACTAGTCATCCAAAAACAAACTAGTAAGTTTAATATTTTTAGCTGTGGTGATTTTAAAGTGATGAAGTCGTTTTATTGGTTGATGTCTAGCCAATGAATGCCACCAGTGTGGATCGTGTTAACTGGGGATGTGTGTGCACGTGCATGTGAATAATTTAAATAGCCTTTTCAGTGGAATTGTTCAATGTGAATTGCCAAGGAGCAAAGAATGAGGTGAGAATCGCTTGACAATAAACAATAGTTTAACGAAGAAATAAACCAAAAGACACAAACACACACATAGGATGGTCAGCTACCCATAAGCGCTCTCTCTCTCTGTCGCACCACTGCCTGCAGTTGGCCTTTATCCCTCTGGGAGGAATGATTAGCCTGAAAAGTGGCCGGGTGTCACACCCGCTTTGTTTCATTGATGTCTGTTTTAATGAATTTGACAGTGTAAGAGTGATATAATGGCTTCACAGGGTAACATGGTTAACTATAACATCTATTTATTTATGAAAAATAATTCCTTAATAAAATGATTGATTTATTTTCCTTGGTTCTGTTGGTCTAGTGGTAGTCTGTCCGCTAACCATGCATATCAGCCTTTGTTCAAATTCCCTGTGAACATCTGTATTTTTATTTACATTGTTATAACAGCATCCTTCACTTTTCAAAGTTTATGTGCATGACAATTTTGAATGTTTACAACTACCCATGACACTGCCAAAAGATTTTTTCTTCTTTTTTTTTCTTTTTTTCCAAATGCCAAATTGACCAATGGGTGAGAATAAACTCTGAGAAAGCATGAGACTTTTCTTCAGAACCGTAATCATTCTGTTTGTTTGGCAAAATTTTAAGATTTGTAAGAGTTTTAAAAGGCCTCTTAACTATGTATGGAAACCGTAATAATTTTTTTCATTGATTTTTCTCAGTAATTCAAGCATTCTCAGAACAGATTGTACTGTACTTGCTGGCTATCGGATTCAGTTACAATTTTTATTGTATCTGTCATATTCCCTGTTGTCTTTTGTTTTTGTACTTTTATGTTGAAATTCTTGTTAAGTTCCTGTTTCCTGTTAGTTTTGTAGTCCTTTGTAGTTTTATTCCTTGATTTGTTCTCCCTGATTATTTCTCATTTTCTGATTGTTTCCCCAGGTGTTCCTCGTTCCCTTGTGTGTTCCCTTGTGTAATTAAGCCCTTGGTTTCCTTGTTTCCTGTGTCAGTTCTTGCATGTATGAATGTTTTTGTCTATGCACTGTGCCAGGTTCCCTGTGTTTTGCGTTTCCATTTGCTCCATGTTAACTTGTTTGCTTTTCAGTTTAATAAAGCTGCATTTAAATTCTTATTCCTTGCCTTCCTCGTCACAGTATCTTTGGATCAAACTTTGCTCCTTGGAAATTCACCTTGAACGAATCTGCTGAAAAGGCAACTGAAATTATTCACATGCATGTGCACATCCCCAGTTAACATGATCCCCAGTTGATCCATAACACCGGCTCTACTTTACCCTAACAAAAATGCGCAGGTTGGCGCTGTGGCATGACATCAACCAATAAAATGACTTAATTGACCCCTCCCCCAATGAACACTGGTCTTGCTCTCTTGCATCAGGTTTTTCACAAAAGTAGTTGTAAAAGATTTGTGATTGTACTGCGAAAATGAATTAAAATACAAAAGTTAATGTGTATTACACGATTGTGCCTGTAGTTGTATTTATGTGAATGCCATTTTATAAATATTTGACTACTTGTCTGAAATTGTGAATTCAAAACACAAATTGTGAATTATTGTCTTTGGGGGCAGATTGCAACATTACATTTTTTCTTTTAAAAGTTTTCACATCGGTGCTGTGTGTAAAATTCAACATACAACTACAAATATTTATTGTACAAGTTCTCAAATCCAAATTTGCAAGCTCTTGACTTTTGATTCTGATTTATCTTCATACATTTGAAGCACTCTGGTTACTCTGAAGCACATCACTGTGCTTGGGATGCGCATTAGCAGCATTGTGCCCTAGATTGGAGTGTTTATTATTACCTCCTATTTTGTTTTTAATGATGTGTGTGTGTGTATGTATTAATCGGTTATATAAGTATAGGGCTTCCCTTAGCCCAGAAATACATCCACTTAGACATTTAGACAATTGTTATATGTTTTTGCATCAGTGCTGTTGCATAATAAGAACATTTGCAAATACTTGTAAAACCGGTTAACCACAATTTAACCGGTTAACCACGCTAACCATCAAAAACTCAAACTACGGCTTCCCTACATCGAATATACTTTTTATTTATCTGTGCGTTAATTTGAAATATTATTATGCATTGTGTAATATGTTGTAATGAAATATTACAACCCTCCCACCACCTGCCGCCAGACCCACATTTGGTCCCCCTCAATGTTCAAACCAAATCTATGCCACTGTAGACAGTCATATTTTAACCTTAAACTTTATTTTTCTTTATCAACAGTTAATTTATGGTTTCCAAGATGTATCCCAAAGCATGTATCAAATCTACAGTTTTACACACTGTCTTGACAATGTTCACATTTTACCTGGTATGTTTTCAGCATTAATCAATTTTTAAGGGCCCAACCGGGGCCCTTTTAAAAGGATGCTAAATCAATACCTAATCAGAGCTTTAAGTAAAAGTGAAGGTAGACAGTTTCAAGTATTAAGTTTGAACTAGACTGGATATTTCATTTGAGGTGACAGATGCAACCCAAAAGAGAGTATAAATACTGCTGTAACTTAGTACATGGGGCTTGAACATCTCTGTCACAGTTTCACATCAGATTACCATTCAAAATGAGGACACAGACCTTTTTAAAACTGCTTTTTTGGAAAGTGCATCATTAAAATTTGAGGTAGTGCTGGACATTTTTTTAGATGAAAGAATTTAGATTTTTAGAATTTGAATTTACATATTGACACGTTTTTATTTATTTTTTAATCAAGGTTTTGCATGAAAATATTACCAAACACTACATTTGTGGCCAAAAATATTGGCACTCTTGGTAAATATGCAAAGAAGGCTGTGATAAATATCGTTATATGCTTTTAATCTTTAATTTTTTAAAAAAAAGACAAATATAATTGATCACTAATACACAACATTAAAGGACGCATATCGCTCTGTCTCTAGATCAGCTTTGGGAATCTCTGATCACTGTATGGTTCACCTTCTTACAACCTACAGGCAGAAAGTCAGAAAGAAAAGAAACATCCCTTTTTCAGAACACTGTATTTTTAAAGATAATTTTGTAAAAATCCAAATAACTTTACAGATCTTTATTGTAAAGGGTTTATACAATGATACATAAACAATTAATGAACATGCACCTTTGGAATAGTCATTAAGACACTAACAGCTTACAGACGGCAGGCAATTAAGGTCACAGATATAAAAACTTAGGACACTAAAGAGACCTTTCTACTGACTCTGGAAAAACACCCAAAGAAAGATGCCCAGGGTCCCTGCTCATATGCGTGAACGAGCCTTAGGCATGCTGCAAGGAGGCATGAGGACTGCAGATGTGGCCATGGCAATAAATTGCAATGTCCATACTGTGAGAAGCTTAAGACAGCACTACAGGGAGACAGGAAGGACAGCTGATCATCCTTGCAGTGGCAGACCACGTGTGACAACACATGCACAGGATCAGTACATCCAAATATCACACCTGTGGGACAGGTACAGGATGGCAACAACAACTGCCCTAGTTACTCAAGGAATGCACAATCCCTCCATCAGTGCACAGACTGTCTGCAATAGGTTGAGAGAGGTTGGACTGAGGGCTTAGACATCACTGGCAACAACGTTGACTATGGGCACAATCCCACCTTCGGTGGACCAGACCAGACTTGCAAAAGTGCTCTTCACTGAAGTCGTGGTTTTGTCTCACCAGGGGTGATGGTCAGACTCAAGCATTTATTGTCGAATGAAATAGCGTTACACTGAGGCCTATACTCTGAAGCGGGATCGATTTGAAGCTCCGTCATGGTCTGGGGTGGTCAGACTGAGCTTTTTGTCATTGCTGGCAGTGTTAATGCTGTGCGTTACAGAGAAGACATCCTCCTCCCTCATGTGGTCCCTTCCTGCAGGCTCATCCTGACATGACCCTCCAGCATGACAATGCCACCAGCCATACTGCTCATTATGTGTGTGATTTCCTGCAAGACAGAAATGTAAGAGTTCTGCCATGGCCACATCTCCATACCATTGAGCATGTCTGGGGCCTGTTGGATTGGAGGGTAAGGGCTAGGGCCATTCCCCCATAAATGCCCAGGCAAGTGCCTTGAAGGAAGAGTGGTGTAACAACTCACAGCAAGGACTGGCAAATCTGGTACAGTTCATGAGGAGGAGATATACTGCAGTACTTAATGCAGCTGGTGGCCACACCAGATACTGACTGTTACTTTTGATTTTGAACCCCCTTTTGTTCAGGGACACATTATTCCATTTTTGTTAGACACATGTCAGTGAAACTTGTTCCGTGTATGTCTTTGTTGTTGAATCTTTTATGTTCATACAAATATTTACACGTTACATTTGCTGAAAATAAAAGCAGTTGAAAGTGAGAGGATGTTTCTATTTTTCTGAGATTGTGTGTGTGTGTGTGTGTGTGTGTGTGTGTGTACATATAAATATATATACACACTGGCAGCCAAAAGTTTGGAATAATGTACAGATTTTGCTCTTATGGAAAGAAATTGGTACTTTTATTCACCAAAGTGGCATTCAACTGCTCATAATGATTAGTCAGGACATTATTAACGTGAAAAATGACAATTACAATTTGAAAAAAATAACTACTTAAAAGAGTTCTCATCAAAAAAGGATAAGATACACTCCAGTATCTTATCCTTTTTTGGATGGCTGCTGGAAATTGGGCCTGTTTAGATTTGATCAAAAATTACTATTTTCAAATAGTGATGGTGCTGTTTTTTTACATAATCCTGACTATACTTTGTGATTGTCTCGGGTTACTTAACTGTAACCCCTGTTCCCTGATAAAAGCGGAACAAGATGCTGCGCTGATTTAGTGCTTTGGGAACAATTTTAGGTGTGACCAGCTCTGAATATGTGTGCAAAACATCAATGAAATTGACTAGAATTTATAGCCTCTGCTGATGACATCATTGGATGCACCTGTAGCAGGGCAATAAATAGATGCGTCACAGGTGCATTGTCAGGCGTTTTGTCTGAAGAGCAGTACTGGGGCATCCCAGTGTGGCAATGAAGCGCAGCATCTCATTCCGCTTTTATCAGGGAACAGGGGTTACAGTTAAGTAACCCGAGACGTTCCCTGTCAAAAAGCTACACTATGATGCTGCACTGATTTAACGCTTTGGGAACGAGAATACCCACGCCGCTGCACTGTGGATATCTGGACCTCTTACGGTTGTGTAGTTGTGCTCACAAGAGCGCAAGAGGTCTCAGACATGAGCTTGTGATGTTGACTCAAGGACATAAGAGCCCGGAGTGGCATGGACATCCAAACTATAAAATCTTATAAATGTGTGCAGAGAGGACCAGCCTGCCACATCACAAACATGCTGCAGAGGGACACCTCTGGTAGAGTGAGCCCAGATACCTACTGGCGAAGCTTGACCGTGCGCCTCATAGGTCAGGGCAATAGCATCCCTCACCCAATGCGACATAGTCTGCTTGGTGGCGGCCGGCCCCCATGGCAAACGAATAGTCGCATGGCTCCATGAACAAAGCGAGCGAGCAGAGGATGTCTCCCCAACAGCACTCCGTCAATCAAGGCATGGCAAGCCGATATAGCGGCCACGTAAACTCTGAGAGTGGTGGGGCATGTGCCTGCTGACAATTTGTCCTGCAGAAAGTCCAGAACTGAAGCAATCTGGCAGTTAACTGGATCTGCATTATGTGCACTGCACCATCTTTTCAAGACATCCCATTTATTGGCATAACTTCTTCTAGTAGAGGGAGCCCTAGCACTTAGAATGGTCTCGATAACTTCAGGTGAAAGCCCAGTGTCCCTCAGTTGGTACCCTTCAGGAGCCAAACATGAGGGTTCCACAGCTCGGACCGGGGTTGAAATATTGTCCCCTGCACCTGAGACAGAAGGTCCCTCCTGTCCGAATCGCCCAATGAGAGCCGTCGAGGAGAGACATTATCTCCAAGAACCATGCCCTGTTTGGCCAGCGCGGCGCAATCAGTAAGAGGCAGGACCCTTCCTGGCGAAGTCTGGCCGAGACTCCCAGGAGCAGAGAATCCGGGGGAAACTCATACAGGTGCATTCTGGGCCATATATGCGCCATTGCATCCAGACCCAGGGGGGATGGGTGACTCAGAAAGAAGTAGAGGGGACATTGCGCTGTCAAGTCAATTTTATTTGTATAGCACCTTTCACAACACACATCGCTTCAAAGCAGCTTTACAGAAGATCAGGCATTAACAGACGATAAAACTACAATGTCTATAATGTCGATGAATCATTGTGCACTTAGATAAAATACGATTGTTAATCGTGTTTGAAATTAAGTAATTAAATGATAATTGTATTAATAATCCCAGTGAGCAAGCTGAAAGCGACTGTGGCAAGGAACAAAAAACTCCATAAAATGTTGACAAATGGAGAAAAATAACCTCACTGTGGGAGCCAGTTCCCCTCTGGCAAACATCATCAATATAATGTAAATATTACTTATGTATAGTTAAAGTCATGTTCTGTTGCTGTCTGTTGAGAGCCAAAGAGGTCAACTTCTGCCCTGTAAAATCTCACCCAGATTTGTTCCACTACCTCGTGGTCGAGTTTCCACTCCCCCATCGGTATTTTCTGTCTGGACAGTAAATCTGCACCCACATTCAGGCATCCAGGGATGTAAACTGCCCTGACTGACAGAAGCTTGCCCTGGGCCCAAAGGAGAATCTGACATGCCAGAGTGTTCAGCTGGCATGAACATAGACCTCCTTGATGATTTATGTAAGAGATTGATGCTGTGTTGTCCACCCGCACCAGGACATGGCAGCCTCTCAAATGCTGGAGGAAGTATTTCAGGGCCAGAAATACAGCCATCAACACGAGGCAGTTGATGTACCAATTGAGCTGATGACCCTTCCATTCCCCTTGAGCTGGATGACCACTTAATACCGCTCACCAACCCTTCAGGGAGGCGTCTGTCGTTAGCATTTTGCGACGGAAAGACACACCTAGAGTGGGACCCAAAGTAAGGAACCAGTCTGAACCACATAGAAATGGTACGAGGCGTGTGGCGTGTAACCTTTATTAGCCTTAGGGGACTGGCCTTTGGATGAAATCCCCTGGCTTTGAGCCACAACTGAAACAGGCTCATGTGCAGAAGTCCCAAAGGGATCACCGAGGATGCAGATGCCATGAGATGTAGTATTCGTTGAACAGTGCAACACTGGCCTAGCCTGAATTTGCTCAGGGTGTTCTGAATGGACACGATTCGAGCGGGAGACAATTGTGCCCGCATTGTGATCAAATTCCATACAATGCCCAGATAGGTAATTCCCTGAGTGGGAGAGAGAATGCTCTTTTTGACGTTGAGTCTCAGACCCAGAGAAACCAGATGAGCTAAGACGATATCCCTGTGCTGAACTGCCAGTTCTTGAGACTGTGCTAGTATCAGCCAGTCATCTATGTAATTCATAATGCGGATGCCCCATAGTCGCAAAGGAGCCAGTGCTGCCTCCATGCATTTTGTGAATGTGCGGGGTGATATGGAATGGAAGAACACGATATTGGAAGGTTTTGCCCCCTAAAGCGAACCTCAGGAACTTCCTGTGTTGTGGCAGAGAGAGAGGGTCTTTTTAACGATGATGCCGAACCAGGCGAGAGATAACCCGCAAGTGTCTCTTCAACCAGCAGCATCACCTAATACCCCCGTGCCTCAGCACCCACGATAGTCGAATATTTCGACGTTGAGGGCACGAAGACATGGTAAGTATAAGGTTTGGAGCATTTGTGGGTCTTTTGTTTGCGTGGCCAATCTAACTGTAGTCTGGCCACAGCCCGAGTAACCATCTTGAGTAATTCCTCAGCCTTTTTATTATTGTGTATGGAAGTTCAGAGGTTCATTGTCCCCCTCGTGAACCAAAGAGGCACCGAAGTACGCTTCAGGCTTACGAGAAGGATTAGCTGGATCTGGGGAGAGAGAGCGAGCGATAGGGATGGACCCGTCTCTCGCTCCTCAGCCAGATCAATATGAGAGCCCCGCGATGAACGAGTGGGTGCTGGCTCTTGGAAGTAAGCGAGATGAGTGCAAAGCATTTTGACTGTAAACAGAACCCGCCCCAACGCAAGAGCAGCATGATCTCCCCCAAACACACAAAACAAATCCGGTGTGTGTCCATTTCAGCCATAGAGCGTAAACATGGGAGCACACACCACTTGCTTTGTTTATCAGTCATTCTTTTTCTTCTTTTTTTTTTTAAAGAAAAGAGAAAGGTTTCTGTGCACTGCCTAACAATTCTAACTCCTAACAGAGTATAGTAGAACGTTCTGACAGTCAATAAGCACAACACACACAGAATGATCTGAAGACAAAAGATCTGACGATGCACCTGTGACGCATCTATTTACAGCCCTGCCACAGTTGCATCCAATGATGTTGTAGGGCCTTGCCCCACTAAAAATGGCAGCAGATACAGCATGGCCTTTTGTTCTATGATCAAAGGGGAGACATTGAACTCGGTTTCCCAGAATGCTTCACAGCCGGATGGGGAAGTCCCGCCCATGGACTCAATCTCAAACATCATTGGTCAAAAGTGGCCTATGACCGATGACGTCATCATCTTAACAAAACCAGCAGTTTGATTTGATTTCGCTCTCTCTGCTTACAGCTTCGCTGCCTACAACTACACGAGCTGCGCTTTAAAGAGACGTATCTACACAAAGGAGGAGACCACAATTTTTCTAACCTCAACATTTGGCCACGGTAGAGTAAGATTAACTTAGCTTTGTTCCAGTCGTGTAGTATTACAACCGGTTCATTTCATTTTCACTGCGAGACAACAGTGAATTTGTTTAGAAAACGGAAAAGGCCACCAGCTTCCCTTCTCAATCGTTTTCTATCAACGTTGACTACCTCACTGCATTTCTCTCCATCACCAGACCCGAGAAATAATGCAGAGACGCATCTTTGTTGCGATTTGATATCTGGGCAGATTTAGTTTAGAAACTGTGACTTTTCTTATAAAACTAAATCATATATATTTGATTGCTGAATGTTTGCTGTTTTGTTACATTTGTCTGTTTAACTACGATTGCTGATTGCTGTGTTGATTTATGAGATCATAATTTTTTGGTGAAATGTTATTTTATTGAGTGATCTGAACTAACGATTCAATCGCGCTGTTACCAACGTGTATCCTCTGTTAAATTGCATGAACCCCTGTTCGTTCGCTCTCTCTCTCACTCACTGAAATTCACAGAGCGAGCAGCACCACGGTTTATGTTTGAATCAGGCCGGTGTTTTTCAAATTCTCCCGCCTGTTTCGTTCAGTTCCTTTGTGTGTCTGCTCATTATCACCCACATGTGGTATTAGCTCCATTGCTCTGGATCTGATCCAGCCATCTTTCTTTCCCCAACACATTCAAAGAATTGTTGGCTCCGCCCCTTTACGATCTAATCCTCCATTTTGAAACTAGTTTCCATTTTGAATTCAGTTCGCCATTTTAAACCAAGTTCTCAATGTTGGAACCGATCCTCCATTTTGAAACTGGTTCCACACATGGAGTTTAGTCCGCCATTTTTGTGTCTTTGTTACCGAATCTAGACACAAACTCACACACACATACACTAGCATATAGCTCCACAATTTAGTTAGGATTTCCATTTATTTTTTTGTGTTATATTCATATAGTATTGGCGGTGTTCAGTGCTGTTTGATTATAATAAATAAATATAATCTTGTTATATTATAATAAGTACTCCTAGTTGTTTATTTGAATATTTGTGTTGAAGCCAGCCTCTGCCACATCAAGAACTCCAGTATTACTTCAGTATTGTTAAATTGCTGTTGTTAGAAGCCAACTGTAACCAGATTACTATTGGGTTCGTAAGGCAATAATTTGACCAGCTTCTTCCCTTTTTGATTATTTTGATTATTAATCAAAATACTCAATCTTCAGGGTAGAATTTTATGAGACTTGGTCAGTCACTTACTATAATTTTTCTCTTGTCAAAGAGTTGTGCACCGAGGATTGAATTTAACAAGTTAAATTCTATTATTTAATTTAATGATTAATTCATAATTCATAAACATTACCGTAATTATTAGTTATATCTGATAGTTAAACTGATCTAAACATCAGAAAAAGGCTATAAATTCTAGTCAATTTCATTGACGTGTTGCACACATATTCACAGCTGGTCACACCTAAAGTTGTTACCAAAGCACAAAATCAGTGCATCATCAAAGTGTAGTTTTTTGACAGGGAACAGTAAAATCCACTTTGCATGCTTCCTCGTCGATGGTGTTCAAGTTGCAATACATTTCTTCCGTGTTGAATGAAGAAATTAGGATGAACTCTATGGTCCAGGTAGTTGCACATGGCTTGAGGTTGGTTCATTGTTTGGAAGCTGACTCATTTGCATGATTGGGGGTAAGATGTTAATGTGTACCCATTATGCTCTGATTAATATAGCAAGCATAAAATGTATGCTGTTATAATTATATATATATATATATATATATATATATATATATATATATATATATATATACATGCATACAATGTCCTGGGGATATACATGTTCATTTATGGACAACTTGTCTATAATTTAGTGAAGAAAAGTCTGTTGTTCTGGGCTTTGAGTCCATTTCTTATGGGGGACAGGAGTGAACCACGCTTTCTGCATTCCTTTGCTGATAACGATCAGTGGGGGAGCAGAAATAATGGAGTCAGCTTGGGCCTACATGGACCTTTGCTTGTTACAGACATCTGTTGGCATATTCATTAAATAATGAATAATTGTGTGTCTGATTGGTCCAGATGCTACACCCAACACAAGTTTTATAAAAAAAAATAATATTTTGTCACACACATATTTGTGGCACAATTTTTGGCACCCTGTTATTCAGTACTTTTCTCCTATAATGTCTGATGAGGTTGTGGAACACATGGCAAGGGTGTGATGGGTGTGTAGAACACATGGCAACGTTCCCCCATACAGAATCTCTCCAGATCCTTCAATGTTCTCTATGGGGTTAAGGTCAGGGACTGGGTTTGGAATGGCAGAACCTTGATTTTGTGGTCAGTGAACCATTTTTGTGTTGATTTTGATGTTTGTTTTGGATCATTGTCCTGCTGGAAGATCCATCCATGGCCCATTTTGGCCACTTGAACCATCCTCTTCACAATGCGTGGAGACAATATATACACAAATGTCCTCTTCCAGGCAAATTTGCAACATCTCCAGTTGATTGGAACTTTTTAATCATTGCCCTGATGGTGAAAATGGGCATTTTCTATGCTTTAGCTATATTCTTATAGCCACTTCCCATTTTGAGAAGCTCAACAACATTTTGCCTCACATCATATCTATATTCTTTAGTCTAACCAATTGTGATTGATGACTGAAGTGAATTTGGCATGTGTGTTACCTCACACAAGTCATGGCTGAACAATTTCATGTACCTAGTCACCCAGCTGTACAATTTTTTTTTTTAAAAATGAATGTGAATATACATCAGATATATAGTCAAGTCAACCTTTATTTATAGAGCACATTTAAAAACAGCAGAAGTTGACCCAACATACTTTACAGATCAAACTAACAAAATGACAGAGTGATATATAAACAGATTGATTTAAAGTTAAATTTATAACATAATAAAATCAATAAAAACATTTAAATACATGTACTTATACATTTCAAACTATTCTATGATCTATTCAAAAGCAACAGAATAAAAATATGGCTAATGATGAAGCTGACCCCACATGGAAATGGAGACTATTCCATAGATTACGATCTATCACAGAAAATGCACGGTCATCTTTAGATTTATAGCAGCAACAAGAAACCCTAAATAGAAGATGATCAGAAGACCCAAGTGCTCTGGTGAAGGAGTAAGAGTGTAGAAGGTCACTAATATATTGAGGCGTGAGATCAAATAGTGCCTTGTAGGCAAAAATCTGAATTTTAAAATTGACCCTAAATTTCACAGGAAGCCAGTGTAGAAATGTAATCCTCTTTCTTGATCCTGTTTAAAGCCTCAGCCCAAAATTCAGAAAATTCCATTCCGTGCCAGAATATGATATTCATATCCACATTCATATTCATATAACATCACACACCTAAACTGTAGATACCCTATTGAAGAGAAGAACTAGGGCTTTCAAATTATATAAATATATGTATGATTATTTAAGGCTAATCATACTTTATCAATAAGATTACACACAGCATTTTTTACAAAAATCTTCTTCGCCACCATACTTCATCAGACAACTACATTTTAAACCATTTTAATTACAAACTAGTGGGAAACTTAGAGTGTATAAAATATACACAATGTTGTGGACAATGTAGAATAGCAGACAGATTAGAAATATAATCTATTGTTTAAAAGATATGATGACCATTCTAGTGATTAGTGGGAAAACTGACTAAAACAAACATTTAGAAAGTTAAGATACATTTCACATGACCACTCCTCAAATACTCATTTTGAGCACCTGTGATAATACATTGAGATTCCATCGGAAATTGTAGGACACAAACTCTGAAATATACATTTCATGTGATCAATAAAACACACACTTTATTTTATTTGAACATTACAATTACACACAAATTATACAGCAAAACATACAAAATCAAACTATCCACAGTAATTTATATTACAGTTTAATAAAGAGTGCAGGAACATAATACATACAATATATAAATTCATATATACTCAACAACTGCAATACCTGTGGAGAAAAGAGAGGGAGAAAAGAGGAGAGGGAGAGGATGACAACACCAGTAAACACAGCCCAACCTATGCCTCTTCGTGAAACTGGTCACACTCAGCTGAGTGCCAAGACTGAAAACAGTTCCTATCGTGAACCAAGCAAAGTCTTTTGGCATTACATTCTGGCATGCAACAAGCTACTTTAGATTTATTTTCAGTCCTAATTTTCCAATAGCATAGAGGACTCTTCAAATTTAGGGACATGGGCTGTGTAGAGTGATGACGAAGGAGGGACTACAGGCTTTACTGTATGCAAAGGGAAACGCGTGAATATCAAGACCTCCCAGCTGACAAAGCTGGTTTTCTCTGAAATCTATCTGGGCTAAATTCACCGGTCTACGCTCATCCCCTGGTGTCGCATGAATGTGTTGCCATTCCTTAAACAATATTAAACTATTGACAACGGCAATGTCTATGAAGTGGAAAAAAAAACAAAACGTTTTTTGTAGGACGTTGTAAGATATTATCATTTGGTCTGACCTATAAAAACTACCATGCTTTTGTTATAATCGCTGATGACAGTGGGCTGGAGGGCTACTACTTTTATCCAGTCGCCATCATTTTTTACAACCCTAGTAATTTCGGTTGAGCCATTCACATTGTGGAAATTGGAGAGGCATGTAACTGCACGCATTTCCTTCCACTGAATTACAAGTATATTCCTCTCAATCCTAGACCACCTCATATCCCCACAAGCTGTCTTGTGTTTCCATCTTGTGGTTGTCTTGATGTCTTTAAATTGTGCAGGAAACAGTTTAAGATTCACCGTACATGTCCCAAAGGCATTAGTTTGCATTTCTAACAACTTAACCATTAGACCTGGGGATGTGTAAAAGTTGTCAAACCAAACATTGTGGCCCTGGTTGTGAATGGCTGCAGTAACGATTCAACTACATTGGCGGCCAAGTCAGTGACACACCCATCATGACTACATGTGTAAACATTCAAGTCAGGGGTCTGATGTTGCGTTTACCCATAATTTAAAACCCCACCGAGTAAGCTTGCCCTTCATGTATTGTTTAAATCCTGACCGAGCTTTAGACTTGACCATACGTTCATCTATTGCGAGATTTTGGTTAGGCTGAAAGAGCTGATGGCATTTTTGTTTGAGGTGGTCCATAAGATAACGCAACTTCCAAAGGCGATCCTGATTATCCTCCATGGTAGTGTCTACAACATAAATCCCCTCACCCACGAGCCCTGAAGTGACTTAGTTCCCCAATGACGATGGGAATCAGGGTGAATTGAAAACCCCATGTAAATGAGCAACCCAAGAAATTTGTAAAATTCATTGGGGGTCACCTCCATCCAAGCTCCTTGGTAGCTGGAATATGAAGGTCAGTTTAGGACGGGCTCCCACCCCTGATGGTTTGTAAAGCAGCATATCTCAGCAACTACAGCCTGAGTATAAACAGCATGAAATATATTTCTCACAACATCCTTTTGGAGGTTGACCGCACAGCCTGACACACACTACCTAAGTCAATACCGAATTGATGGCTAGGTTTAAATGGGAGAGGTTTTGGTCCCTGTTAATTGATATCAGAGTACATGGGATAAGAAACAGAGTCAGGGAAGCGTTTACGCTTTCCAGCTAACTTGGGACCTGTGTGAGAATGGCTAGCCATACCCAAAATAATAAGAGTATCAGTGTTAGTGTTACTGTGCATATCAGTCAAATAAGAAATAGAAACAAACAATTCATACACATTCATATATACCCAGTTGATGGTCTTGACTGGGAATCAGGTTCCATCTCATCCTCCATCTCCTCGTGGTCCAGGTCTTCCTGCAGATCTTCCTCCAGTGTGCTCATGCCCTCATGCCACATCCTCCTCTGCTATGAACCTAAGCCAGCTGCTGCCTCCTCTTGAGGGTGCTGAGCAGGGAGCCATAGTCTCTACCCATCTCTATAACATAAAAAAATGGTTGCCAGCAGTGTGTTCTTCACAAATCCGTACACTGAATAGTCACCAAAGTCTTGGAGACTAACCAGAATGTCCAACAACAGACAGCCCCCTCACACTTTCCTTGTGAACATGAAGCTACACACAATTTAAAATCATGTCTTTGTGATGGATGTGTAAGGCTATCTGCTAAATTATAGAAATATATTTACCATTTTTATTATTACATGGGAAAATCAACAAGCTAGATAACTTATCTAATTAGCAGATATGTTTCCAGGCAGGTCTGAACAGCGTAAAAAAAAAAGAAGAAAAAAAGGTATGAACCGTGTCTGCTCTCTGCCTCACATTACTTCAGGTAGATTGTTCACAAGCAACAAAATTGGCAAAAAAGTTATTGATATTTAGTTAAAATGTACATAATATTGCTAGCTAATGTTTATTTAGCAGGTTTCACAGAAACTGCCAAAAATTGTTTATATAAAAAAAGAGGCTCAGCGATGACTGTCACGCCAATCCTTCCAGAAAAAACTAGCTAGCACAAATAAATGCTTCGTAAATAAAAAGCTTTGACTATCTTCCACAAGCGACAAAATTGGCCAACCAAGTTACTGATATTTAGCTAAAAATGTGCATAGTATTGCTAGCTAATGTTTATTTAGCAAGTTTCACAGAAATTTGCTTAAAAATTGAGGCTAGCTGCCTGTCGACTGTGAATAACGACAGTCATGTAATTTTTTCCAAGAATAACTAGCGTTACTCCAAGAAATAAATGCTTCATAACTAAAACTTTTTGACTTTCAATAGACAATATTGACAACACATGTTAAATAACTATCACCTCTGTTTTCAATTTGAAGCAGTAAGTCCAACACTGGAGGTAATCTCCCAGGGCATCCTCTCTGGCTCCGCCGAGGCAAATAGAGGATGACGATGATGACGATACATTTATTATTCATGCCCAGTAACCCCTTAACCAATCATATGTGATTTTAGCTTATATTTTAATGAATCTCTGGTAGTTTTCAGAAATAAAATCAGTGATTGGACTCTTCGCAGTGAATAGTCAGCAAAGGCTTGCAGACTAACCAGGATGTCCAACTACAGACAGCCCTCTCTCACTTAATTGGAATAATTGTTCCCAAATTTGAATGCTACGGCTGGTAAGGGTTAAAAGTCTAGATGCCATGTTTTGAATTAGCTGCAGTTTGAGGCAGATCAATGCACAATGAGTTACAATAGTCTAACCTTGATGCAATAAGAAACTGGATCACAATTTCCAAGTCTTTCTGGGAAAGAAAATGTTTTATTTTAGCAATATATATCAGGTGGAAAAAGCTACCCTCAACAACAGCACTGATCTGCTTATTGAAAAGTAACGAGGAGTCTAAAATCACTCCAAGACTCCTCACATGATCGTGTACATTTGATGACAGAGGACCTAACTGGGCAACCAGGACATGTATGGAGGACATGGAGTAACCTAATATCAGATCTTCGGTTTTGTTTTCGTTTAATTGTAAGACATTTTTGTCAGCCAATGTTTAATATCTTTGAAGCAGTTTAGGGCATTCTCAGATGAGCAATTCTTGTCTACACTGGGAAATATAATTGGAATCATCAGCATAACAGTGATTCGATATGCTGTACTTCTGAAAAATAGAGCTCAGAGGAAGCATATACATGGAAAATAACAAGGGTCCTAAAATCATACCAAAGTTACAGAGAACGTCCTTTCTTTTAGATAGGAGGAAAACCACTGGAGGGCAATACCCTGGTTGCCAACCATACATTCTAGATGATTGAGAACAATATTATGGTCGATAGTGTTGAACACATCACTGAGATCTAATAAAACTAAGATGACTTTGTCAATCTACGAAAGGCTGAATATGGAAGAAAAAAAAAAATCATAGCGCTTGGGTTGATGCAACGCCCAATCTGATCAGCTGCACATGTGTGCACTTCAAAAGAATTTAACAGGTAAACAACATGGAGACTGATGTAAAAGACACTGGTAATATTTCCAGTGTGATTGTACAATGTGATTGTTGCTCAACTTCCTCCATCATGCATGTATACACAGGTTTAAGACCAAAAGTGGCCTCAGCATTGTGCGCATGTTGATGAAAAGGTCTCCTTTCTTTTCTTTAAATATCTTTAATAAAGTGTTAGTTATGTGACAGTTATGGGCAATACATATCAAAACACATACAGTATAACATTTTATTTGAATCATGTTGGAGTTAAAAATTTTAGATTGAATTGTTTTGCCATGTCACCCAATCCTAATTTGAGGTAGAGTAATTAACAAATTCCACTGGCTCTTCCACAACTGATACATATCTACTTCATAACAAATTTTAGCTATTTGTATAGTAGTTAGTAGTTGATAGTAGTTTTGCCTTATCTTTGTTTTGTTTGTTTGTTTGTTTGTTTTTTATCATACAATTATATGCATTTGACAGAATTTGCTTACTTGTGCAATGCTAAATTACATTATGATTGCTTCGTGCAATGTCACAGACAACAAAAGACAACATAAATGTTGTAGAAAGCAATAGTGGCATGTGTATAGATGAACATGTATATGTTTTCAAGCATCATAATATTGCATTTTAGCTCATGAGTTTGCTCAGCACAAAAATTACAGTCATTGAAATGATGTGATTTTGATGTCCTCTCAAGAAGAAAGAACTGTTATGGATGTCTCATGTTTAGCTACAGCCATCTGAATGTGAATACATTTTGTCTGAATATGTCTGGGTAATTCTATTGCTCTCATAACAAGCTAATTTGCACCTATTAAATAATAAATATGGTGTTTTTTTGTTTTTTATATTGTGACAGAAGGTAAACACAAAAGTAGATACTGTGACAGCTGGGGTAGCCTGTCACTGGAAATTATGAAAATATTGTGCACATTGAATATTTGGGGGGTTTATGAAATACCAAATCTGGGTTAGGTTGCAATATTTTTATCTGGGATTAAGGTGCGGTTAAGACACAATCAAACATAAGGGAACAAGGAAAAGTCTGTTTGCTAAGCACTTTCTAATGTCTTCTGTGAGCACATCAATCCATAAATATATTCTTTAATAGACCTGTGGCATGATAGACAATACTTACTAAACTAATTAACATCTCATCAGCATTGTCAGAAGGGCATATTAAAGCAGACGTATGCAGAAATTCAAGAGTTTGGTCCTCCTAATTGATGTCCATGTTTGGACATCTTGGATCACCGATTCTAATTGCAATCACAATGTCTACTTAAGCGTAACTAAGTGATTAGAAGGAGAAAGCAACCCATCTTGTCCCTTTACCAAAGATATGAAGGACAGTGACATTTGTTTGTTCAGGGGAGTGACATCTGCATTTTACAAACAAATGCACTCCTGAAAGTTTGGTCAAACATAGCTAACACCAAACGGGTTAAATTGTAGGCAAACTTGTTTCTTGCTTAAAGCTGTGAGATGTCAAAATATTGTTATGGTTGTCACTATGTTCAACATGGCAAGTTTGTGGTATAGGAGTGACTCCTGTATTTTGTTTAAGTAACAAATTATAAACATGGTTGTTACACTCAAACTCTGCAGTGTGAACGTGGCCTTAGATGCTGCTATTAAGAGGGTCAGAGTCTGCGGTGCACCCAGGCATCATAACCAAAGTTAACTTTCGGAGTTACACCTTGGGTAGAGCTATAAAGAAGCAAGAGACCCATATGGTTCATATATGATCCACAAGCATAGAGACTTAATTGGTGAAGTCAATTCTGCATGTCAATTAAAATATGAACAATAGTACTAAAGATCTCTAGAGCTCAATAAATCAGAGCCCAAGTACTAACCACTATACTGCAGCTCCGACTCCACATGTACTTTTAACAGAATCTCAGAATGTTCTGAATATAAACAGATAAAGCAATAATAGTTTTGATCTATATTCTTGAGTCCATTATAACACCAAAAATGCAGCCGAAAATCACTTATTTGACAGCTTAGACACAGTACGTAGATACAGTACGTGGTCGTGTCTACATGGACAATCTACGCGATATTCACATTTACTGCTACCAGATTTTTGGGACTCTACGTGCAATATTCAAAACACATATTAAAGATCATTCGATTTTTTTGCAGAAAAAGTAACATGATCACATGGAAAAACAACAAACACACACTGAGCACTTTATTATGAATACTATGGTCTTAATAAAGTGCCTGACATGGTCCTCTGCTGTTGTAGCCCATCCGCCTCAAGGTTTGATGTGTTGTGCATTCTGAGATGCTATTCTGCTCTTTACAATTGTACAGTGTAGTTATCCGAGTTACCATTCACTGTTGACCTCTCTCAACAACAAGGCATTTCCTTCTGCAGAACTGCCGCTCACTGGATGTTTTTTGTTTTGGCACCATTCTGAGTAAACTATACAGACTGTGTGCTTGGAAATCCCAGGAGATCACCAGTTACAGAAATACTTAAATCAGCTCGTCTGGCACCAAAAATCATGCCACGGTTGAAATCACTAAGATCATGTTTTTTTCCCCATTGTGATCTTGACCTGTATCTGCGTGATTTTATCCATTGCACTTTTGTCACTTGATTTGCTGATTCATTAAATCGCATGAATGTAAGTGTACAGGAGTTCTTAAAGTGCTCTATGAGAGTAGCTTCAGAAACTTGTACCTTAAAATCAACCAAATACAGCTGAATTAACAGCAGTTTGAATTTTGGTAAGCAAAGATTGATTTCAGCAGCAGAACTTTCCACATACTGATGTCGAATTTTTAGTGAGATCAGTCTGAAAGGAGCTGCGAACTGAAAAACCTAGATGTGTAATAAAAACTAAGTTTGTCTATACCACAGAGTTGAAATAGAAGAAAGGCTTATTTTGAATTGCTCCAGTTAAATAAAAAAATATATCCTATAATATAAGTATCGAAGAAATACAGGAACAGCACACTGAGTATAGAAGAGAGCCCCCGGCATGTTGATTTGGCACAATGGAGCAGGCTGTAGGATGCTACAATGTCAAATGTTCAAGTTGTCAATTTCTGTTTGTGTAAGTTTAATAACACAAGATGATAGATTTGATGTATGTGTCGTTGAGAACAGCTACAACATTCCAGTTATTATAATGTCTCCTTTGATGCTTGTGTGCATAAATAAATCTATTTTTGGTTACTTTGAGATTAGTGCTGAACTACAAATTGCAGCACATTCACTGAGACTTCATTAGATGTAGTGATGGTCAGAAAAGGCATTTAAAAGTCAGATTTGTCTAACAGGTCAGTATATACTAGCCAGAGGGGAACTGGCCCCCACAGTGAGTCTGGTTTCTCCCAAGGTTATTTTTCTCCATTAATCAACATATTATGGACTTTTGTGTTCCTTCCCAAAGTTGACTTCAGTTTGCTCACTGGGGTTATTAATACAATTATTGTTTAATTACTTATTTTTAAATAGCGTTTTTAGCGGATGACACTACAGACGCTATTTAAAAATAAGTAATTAAATAATTACTTATAATCTCTCCCACCTGGAAGAAAAGAACACATATGTGAGAATGATGTTTGTAGACTACAGCTCAGCATTCAACACTATGGTGCCCTCCAAGCTTGATGTGAAACTCCGGGCTCTGGGCCTAAACAGCTCGCTGTGCAGCTGGATCCTGTACTTCCTGGCAGGCAGACATCAGGTTGTTAGAATGGGCAGCAACATCTCCTCATCACTGACCCTCAACACTGGAGCCCCACAGGGCTGTGTTCTCAGCCCACTCCTGTGTTCCCTATACACACATGACTGTGTGGCAATAACATAGCTCCAATGCCATCATTAAGTTTGCTGACGATACGACGGTGACCTACGATCACTGGCAATGATGAAGCTGACACACTGGTGTCAGGAGCACAACCTCTCCCTCAACGTCAGTAAGACCAAGGAGCATGTAGTGGACTTCAGGAGGAAAGACAGAGAACACAGCCCCATCACCATTAATGGAGCACCGGTGGAGAGAGTCAGCAGCTTCAAGTTCCTCGGTGTCCACATCACTGAGGAACTCACATGGTCCATCCACACTGAGGCCGTTGTGAAGAAGGCTCACCAGCGCCTCTTCCTCCTGAGACGGCTGAGAAAGTTTGGAATGAACCACCACATCCTAACACGGTTCTACACCAGCACTGTAGAGAGCATCCTGACTGGCTGCATCACTGCCTGATACGGCAATAGCACTGCCCTCAACCACAAAGCCCTGCAAAGGGTGATGCGAACTGCCAGACACATCATTGGAGGTGAGCTTCCCTCCCTCCAGGACATATCAGTCGGTGTGTGAAAAAAGATCGGAGGATCATCAGAGACTCCAGCCACCCGAGCCATGTGCTGCTCTCACTGCTACCTTCAGGCAGGAGATATCGCAGAATCAGGACCTGCACCAGCTGACTACATGACAGCTTCTTCCCACAAGCAATCAGACTTTTGAACACTTGAACTCTCACGATCAATATACATCAGCACTGCACTTTATTAATCTTATTATCTCACACTGGACTGTCATAAATTATATTCTCTACAATACAACCTACTGTATATTTTTTCATACACTTTATATACTTTTTTTATTGTACGTGTTTTCTATATTATGTGTATGTGTATTCTATATTGTGTGTATTGTTTACTGTACATTATTGTGTTGTGTAATTATGTGTACATTATATATGTAAATTGTGTTGTGTAAATCTGATGTTTATTATAAATTGTTATATGTCTCGTTACTGTCATGACTGCTATATTGCTCGGAACTGCACACAAGACTTTCACCCACTGTTGCGCGTGTGCATATGGTCGCGTGACAATAAAGTGATTTGATTTGAAACACGATTAACAATCGTATTTTATCTAATTACTAGAGCTGTTGATTTAACGTGTTAAATTCAGTGTGATTAATTTTACAAAAAATTAACGCATTTAATTGCATGCCCACGGACCATAATAAGGAAGATTCCTGAGAAATGCAAGCTTGTAGTACCACCTGTTTACACCAGAGGGCAGTAAGTGAAATTTCAGCTGTATACGCAGTTTATACAGTGAAGAAAACACTTCAGTAGGCAGTGTTACTACTCGATCCAAAAACATGTGTTACGTTCTTGCGTTCAAAACACTCGAAGGAGCACAATTGTGATCTAAGGGATCTCAAGATGTGTGTAAAGATTGAGTATTAATCTATATTTAACTTGACACAGTGACCTAAACATTTTATGTTTATGATGCAACACACCCGAGACGTCTGATGTAGGTGTAAATTGACGGGCCCTTAAACAAGCCCTCATAATAAATCTCGAACTGATTGACAAATTCACTTGTGAAATGGATTGCTGTGAACTGTATGCGAATGATTGACTTTTGATCAATAATATGGTAGTAAACAATACATTGTATTCTAAAGCCGCTTTTTGTATGGCCTTATCAATGATTAACTCTTCTGCTACAAGAATGTAAAGCATTTTAATGATATATATATATATTCAGATATATAATATAATTTTTAAATATTTAAAGATAACTATGTATAATTATATATTGATATAAATATGTATAATCATTATATTTTGAGTTATTATTATATGAGGGGCTTTCTCAGCAAATATTTGTATATGTGATTAATCGCGATTAATTAATTGGGACACCATGTAATTAATTTGATTACAAATTTTAATTGATTGACAGCCCTACTAATTACACAATGTTTATTCATCAACATTATAGACATTGCAGTTGTATCTTCTGTTAATGCCTGATCTTCTGTAAAGCTGCTTTGAAACGATGTGTGTTGTGAAAGGCGCTATACAAATAAAATTGACTTGACTACTTTTTTACCCACTCAACCTATACACCATCTACATCTGTCCTGAATGAGAGTGTGCAATGTGTCCAGTGTGGCCATATTTGGCATCGGGACATTCTGAGACACTGCTATAATGTACTCTCAGTTTCCCCCCTCTGAAAATGCTTCAGGTTGCATTTGCAGAACTTTATTGTTCCGAGTGTGAGAATGAAATAAATCCAAATAGCACTGCCCACAGATGTGAATTGAAAAGCAGGGGTGTCATGTCTTTTTAAATCTGGCTTATTGAAATGTGCTGTAAATGAGACAGGGCTACACATCTATGAAGAAGCACAGGGAGGCCTGTCAGAGTCAGTCACGGCTCAGATGTTGCTATTGCTGTACTATTAGGACTCTGCTTATTAATTCTGCTGCGAATCACCACAGCCCCTGTTTTCGTCCGGCTAATCTTGACTTCATAACTGGTACATATGGCACACGTACAGTTCATTACTGTTCGGCTACGGCTCCTTGGCCAAGTTAGTATTTAATTCCGGTGAGGCATGAGGTGAACTGAGAGTCCCTGAAGTTATCTCTCTCTCTCTCTCTCTCTCTCTCCCTTTCTCTCTCTGTTGATGCGCACAACGAGACACTCAGGTGTGCAGTGCAGATCTGATGAGAAGAAGCATGTGGCTCGTCTCGTTGGAATGTGAATGTGGCTTCTCTGTAGCTGGTGGAAGATGACAAAATATGATTCTAAACAGAGATATGTAGCCTATTCTCTATGTAAATAAACACATTTTATGAGCGAGAGTCAGAGAGATTTCAATATTATACCGTTTATAGATTGATAAATAGAAGAGTAGAGTGAAGGAGATAAATATAAAGAGAAATTGTAGTTTTTGTTGTCAACTACTTGATGCCTCCTTGTCATGATGCCTTGACACCCGTGGATGTCTCATTGGAGAGTGCCAATTGCTGTGACTAGCATACCACAACTGTAACAAGTGTGACATTACTGTGACTTCAAGAAATTTTGGCATTTTTTCCCTCCATGTAATATTTCTGTTTATATACTTCATATATATATATATATATATATATATAATATACAGCGCTTCACTTTTTCCACATTTTGTTATGTTACAGCCTTATTCCAAAATGGATTAAGTTAATTAATTTCCTCAAAATTCTAAAAACAATACCCCATAATGACAACATGAAAGGAGTTTGTTTGAAATCTTTGCAAATTTATTAAAAATACGAATGAAAAAAATCACTTAAGTATTCACAGCCTTTGCCATGACACTCAAAATTGAGCTCGGGTGTATCCTATTTCCACTGATCATCCTTGAGATGTTTCTACAACTTGATTGGAGTCCACCTGTGGTAAATTCAATTGATTGGACATGATTTAGAAAGGCACACACCTGTCTATATAAGGTCCCACAGTTCACAGTGCATGTCAGAGAACAAACCAAGCCATGAAGTCCAAGGAATTGTCTGTAGGCCTCCGAGACAGGATTGTATTATGGCACAGATCTGGGGAAGGGTACAGAAACATTTCTGCAGCATTAAAGGTCCCAATGAGCACAGTGGCCTCCATCATCCATACATGGAAAAAGTTTGGAACCACCAGGACTCTTCCTAGAGCTGGCCGTCTGGCAAAACTGAGCAATCAGGAGAGAAGGGCCTTAGTCAGGGAGGTGACCAAGAACCCGATGGTCACTCTGACAGAGCTCCAGCATTTCTCTGTGGAGAGAGGGGAACCTTCCAGTAGAACAACCATCTCTGCAACACTCCACCAATCAGACCTGTATGGTAGAGTGGCCAGACGGAAGCCACTCCTCAGTAAAAGGCACATGACAGCCCACCTGGAGTTTGCCAAAAGGTACCTGAAGGACTCTCAGACCATGAGAAACAAAATCCTCTGGTCTGATGAAACAAAGATTGAACTCTTTGGCCTGAATGGCAAGCGTCATGTCTGGAGGAAACCAGGCACTGCTCATCACCTGGCCAATACCAGCCCTACAGTGAAGAATGGTGGTGGCAACATCATGCTGTGGGGATTATTCAGAGGCAGGAACTGGAAGACTGGTCAGGATCGAGGGAAAGATGAATGCAGCAAATGTACAGAGACATCCTTGATGAAAACCTGCTCCAGAGCACTCTGGACCTCAGACTGGGGCAAAGGTTCATCATCCAACAGGACAACAACCCTTAGAACACACCGACGCTAACCATCCAACATGCCTAAGAGGTACTGCAAAGAAGAATGGGAGAAACTGCCCAAAAATAGGTGTGCAAAGCTTGTAGCATCATACACAAAAAAACTTGAGGCTGTAATTGGTGCCAAAGGTGCTTCAACAAAGTATTGAGCAAAGGCTGTGAATACTTATGTACATGTGATTATAAAAAAATAAATATAAATATATATATAAATATAAATATATATAAATATATATATATATATATATATATATATATATATATATATATACATTTGCATAGATTTCAAACAAACTTCTTTCATGTTATCATTATGGGCTATTGTTTGTAGAATTTTGAGGAAAATAATTAATTTAATCCATTTTGGAATAAGGCTGTAACATAACAAAATGTGGAAAAAGTGCTATTAATACTTTCCGGATGCACTGTATATATACAGTATATATATATATATATATATATAACTAACTTATACTCATGAATAATCATATGCATTGCACGGCATCTACAATACATTGCTTAATCATTTATTAAATCCATTTAACACACTGATGCACAGTATTATGGTATCTTAGCTGGAGCTTTTAGGACATTTTTTCTGTGTGCATGTTGTCTTTAATGCTGTGTCTAGAGATCACTCCTTGATAAATAATTCAGTTTTCAGGTAAAGACGTAAAGTCAAACCTCACTATGCTCTTCATACATATTCATGATTCTTCCTCTTTTTTTTATTTTCCTGGTTAGTTGTAGAGTGAGCTGTTTGCAATAATTCTAAAGCCCTCTCACAAGCATTTATTACACATTCACAGCTGCAGTACTGTCAGCTAATATTTGTTTCCCATGAGTAACAACATGGGTTGAGATCGAAAGGGAATACTAATCTTATTATTTTTGCCATATATTGCAAACATCACAAAGGAACTCAACATGTTGCTATCAAATGTTCCGGTACCCTGACATTGACCCCATTCTGTCGTGTTACTGATAAGCGTCATTTCCCATCATATATTTTTGCATAAATTTAAATGTGTTCTTCCTGTGGCGCTGTTGATAATGCATTGCATGAGGTTCTGGTTCACTGGTTCTGGCCCTGATTGGTTCTGTTGAAATCAGGAAGTAATCGTGAGCAAATAATCAATGAATAGTCCGATGTGGAGTTTGCATTTTCCCTCTAAGATTACATTTTTACTCCACTTATGTTTAATTTTAGGGTTGAGGTTTGGGTTATGGCGTATGATTAACCCTTTCCTGCCTTAGCCCAAAATTCCAAAAATTCCATTATGTGCCAGAATATGACATTCATATTATATTCATATTCATATAACATCACACACCTGAACTGTATATACCATATTAAAGAGCAGAACTAGAGCTTTCAAATGATATAAATATATGTATGAATATTTAAGCCTAATCATCCTTATCAATAAGATTCCACACAGCAATTTTTACAAAAATCTTCTCCGGCCACTATACTTCATCAGACAACTGCTTATTCAACCATTTTAATTACAAGAAAAGGAAAACTTAGAGCGTATGAAACATACATAATTTTGAGGACAATGTGGAATAGAAATATAATCTATTGTTTAAAAGTTATGACCATTCTAGTGATTAGTGGGAAAACGGAATAAAACAAACATTTAGAATGTTAAGATGCATTTCACTTGACTACTCCTTAAATACTCCTTTTGAGCACCTGTAATAATAAATTGAGATTGCATCTGAAATTGAAGGACACCAACACTGAAATGTACATTTTATGTGTTCAATAAAACACACACTCTAATTTAAACATACAAATTACACAGCAAAACATACAAAATAAAACTTTTGAACTTTCTACAGTAAATGCATTTTTAATAAAGAGTGCAGGAACAGAATATTTATAAATTCATAAATACTCAACAACTGCAATAACTGTAGGGATAAAAGAGAGGGAGAAAAGAGAGGAGAATAACACCAGTAAACACAGCCTAACCTAGGCCTCTTCGCGAAATTGGTCACACTCAGCTGAGTGCCAAGACTGAAAACAGTTCCTATCATGAACCAAGCATTTATTTTGCCATTACATTGCGTGCAACAATCTACTTTTGTTATTTTCAGTTCTACATTTCCAATAGCATAGCCAATATCTTTTAGAGGACTCTTCAAATGTAGGGACATGGGCTGTGTGAAGTGATCCAAAGGAGGGACTACAAGCTTTAGTATATGCAAAGGGAAACTTGCGTGAATATCGATACCTCCCAGGTTTTCTCTGAAATATATCTGGTTTAAGTTCACTGGTCTATGCTCAACCCCTGGTGCCGCATGAATGTGTTGCCATTCCTTAAACTATATGAAACTATTGACAACTGTAATGTCTATGAAGTGGGAAAAAAAAGAGTCTTCCACCACTTCTGAGTTTTTGGAAGGACTTCATAAGATTTTATCATTTGGTCTGACCTGTCAACACTGCCCATGTTTTTGTTAAAATCGCTGATGACAGTAGGCTGGAGGGCTACTTCTTTTGTCCAGTCAGCATAATTTTTTACAAACCTAGTAATTTCGGTCGAGCCATTCACATTGCGGAAATTGGAGAGGCATGTAACTGCATGCATTTCCTTCCACTGAATTACAAGTATATTCCCCTCAATCCTACATATCCCTCATATCCCCCTACCTCATATCCCCACGAGCTGTCTTGCATTCCCATCTTTTGATGTCTTTAAATTCTGCAAGAAACAGTTAACGAATCACCCTGCATGTCCAACAGGCACACAACAACTTAACCATGAGAGCTGGGGATGTGTAAATGTTGTCAAACCAAACATTGTGGCCCTGGTCTTTAAATAGCTTCAGTAACAATTCAAGTACTTTGGTGGCCAAGTCAGTGACATGCCCATCATGACTACCTGTGTAAACATTAAAGTGGAGAGTATATCCCGAGTCTGATATTGCAATTGCCCATAATTTAAAACCCCACAAGAAGGCTTGCCCTTCATGTATTGTTTAAATTTTGACGAGATATAGACTTGACCATACATTCATCTATTGCGAGATTTTGGTTAGGCTGAAAATGCTGCTTGCATTTTTGTTTAAGGTGGTCCATAATATATAAACTTTCTAAGGCGATCCTGATTATCCTCTGTGGTAGGGCCTACAACATATAGAGCTGCTAAAAGAACCTTGTAGTGGTCACTTGACATAAATCCCTTTTCCAGCGAGCTTGGTTCCCCATTAACAATGGGAATCAGGGAGAATTGAAATCCCCTCAATGTAATGAGCAACCCAAGAAATTTGTAAAATTAATTGGGGGTCACCTCCATCCAAGCTCCTTGGTAGCTGGAATATGATGGACAGTTTAGGACGAGCTCCCACCCCTGACAGTTTTAAACCTTCATATCTCAGACATTACAGCCTGAGTAAAAAACAGCATGAAAAAGTAAATTTCTTGCAACATTATATTGGAGGTTGACTGCACAGCCTGACGCACGCTACCTAAGTCAATACTGAATGGACGGCTAGGCTTAAATGGGAGAGGTTTTGGTGCCTGTGAATCGATGTCAGAGTATGAGGGATAAGAAATCGTGAAGTGAACTGTGAGTATCAGTCATATGAGAAATAGAAACAAACAATACATGCACATTCATATATATATATATATATATATATATATATATATATATATATATATATATATATATATATACTCAGTTGATGGTCTTGGATGGGGATCAGGTTCCATCTCATCCTCCATCTCCTCCTCCTGTTGAGGGTGCTGAGCAGGGAGCCATAGTCTCTATCCATCTCTACAAAAGAATAAAAAGTACCCAATTGGTAGCCACCAGCAGTGTTTTCTTCATAAATCCATATACTGAATATTCTTTCCAGAATGTCCAAATGCAGACAGCCCTCTCAGCCTTTCCTTGTGAAAAGAAAGCCACAAAATCATGTCTGTGTGATAGATGGGTAAGGCTATCTGCTAAATTATCGAAAGATATCTAAAAAAATGTATAACATGGGAAAATCAACAAGCTAGATAACGTATCTAACTAGCAGGCCAGTTTTCATGCAGGTCTGAACAGCTTCCAAAAAAAATCTGCTCTCTGCCTCATTAGTTTAGGCGTATTTTAAGCGACAAAATTGGCAAAAAAGTTATTGATATTTAGTTAAAAATAACATAGTATTGCTAGCAAATGTTTATTTATCAAGTTTCACAGAAAAAAAAAAAAAACGTTATATAAAAAGCATAGGCTCACCAATGACGGTCACATTTTTTTTCAGGAAAAAAATAGTTAACTATTTGTAGTTAATAGTTAACTATATATAAATATATCATAACTAAAAAGGTTTGACTATCTTCCACAAGCAACAAAATTGGCCAAAAATGTTATTGATTTTTAGCTAAAAACGTACATAATATTACTAGCTAATGTTTATTTAGCAAGTTTCACAGAAATTTGCTTAAAAATAGAGGCTAGCTGCCTGCCGATGAACACAGACTGTCATGTCATTTTTTTCTAGCGTTACTAATACAAATAAATGCTTCGTAACTAAAACATTTTGACTTTCAATAGACAGTATTGACAACACATGTTAAATAACTTGTCTTACCTCGAAAGATCGCTTCAGTAAATCTCCCGGGATATCCTCTCTGGCTCCGCCCAGGCAAATGCATTTTTTTATTCACGCCCAGTAACCCCTTAACCAATCATATGTGCCTTTAGCTTATGTTGTCATGAGTATCTGGCAGTTTTCAGAGATAAAATCTGTGATTGGACTGCAAAGATATTGAGACTAATAATTGTTCCCAAATTTGAACGCTCAGGCTGGTAAGGGTTAATAAAATATGCATTTCTACCAGAAAGACTCAGAATAATGAGAATAATCATAATATGGGGATAGAAAAGTTTCCTTTGGTGTAAGCCCCGTCCTACTGTTCAGTGCTCATATTCTCGCTCGAACCATCAGCTCCTGCCAGAAGACAAATGGCAGGGGAGAGGAACTTACCCCTCATCAGGATGTGACCTAAACTGGCGGTGAAGGGGTGGATGGGGTGCAAACAACATACATGATGCAATAACATACAGCTGCAGATTTATAAAGAAGATGCTGGATTATGATTGGATGAGACACCTGTGGTAAATGAAATGGTGTATGCTAATACGAGTCTTCCTGAGAGAACTACCTGCTGCATTACATCATTATCAACTTTAAGTAAGCACAAACCAATTTTAGCAGCAGAACATTTGACCTACTATTGCCAAATTCACTGTCTGTATATAAAATATGGGAGATATAGTATGTATGGTAGTATGCTATTCCGAACAAAGCCGGAGTGTTCCTTAAGTGGATGTTTACTGGCTTGATTAGGCAAATCATCAATTGGACCGCATTTAAATCTTGGAAATTTGTGTCTTACTAAAAATATCAATGTTTAACCCTCTGTGGTCGCCCTGCTGGATTTTTTCATCATTGCAGCGGAAACAACATAAAATTCTCCATCATTTTGGAGCATACAGATAAGTGTAAGACATCATTAGAGACTATAAAGGGTCTACTTTTATTTGTGTACACTCACAATAACAACAAAACCTAGTGCTTTTGTAAAATAAAGAAAATAAGAAGGGTGAACTGTAAGCAGTCCCTGGGTTTGCGAGCATATATCTGAAACACATCACAAAAATGAACTGAAACTCCATGAATACTTATCACACAAACATAAAACATATGTCTAAAGAAAGCTTAAAATGTCTACTTTTAAATAAAACTATTCAAATTTAAAACAAATATTCTCCTGCAATGTAATCTGTATGAAACAAAGCAATGTACAGTTTTTACTGGCCAGCTAATTATCTCTAATGTGATCACACCCACTAGCAGAGCATGCCATTCATACGGTAATGTGCTGAGACGATCAAATCAAATGGTAAACGCCCCCTACTGTGCCTTAAAAACAACAAGTTTGTTCACTTTTCTGCGTGTTTGAAAGACAGCACGATACACAAGAGACAAAACTCCTGGATAGTGATGAAGAGTTACAATTTTCCTCAGAAGAAGAGCGGGACTGATGAATGTTTGTATTTTGAAGAGGGACTTGATCCAACCGAGGATACAATTTTAGATGAGTAAGTCATTCAGTTTTCATTAGTTGACATGCTATTTTATATAAACATGTACATATGTTACTAGTGGGACTGTTTCCTGACTTGCCAGCCAGGATTCAGAGCATTGAAATATGTCCTAATAGAAAAGTTTTAGTTCCATTTAAATGCTGTTTTGGCTAAAGCAGGTATTTAAATTGTATGCTGTATGATATAAATATGATATGTAATATGATATAAAAATAATATGAATGTTTAGATTATATTTTAACTAGTGTTAATGCTGTTATCATCAACAAACCTTGTGCTTATAAATGTGTTCAGGTTAAATGAGTAAAATGCACTTTAAATATGCCCATATCAGAAAATCACCATCTTATCATGAGGATCATAAGGATCATGTGACACTGAAGACTGCAGTAATGATGCTGAAAATTCAGCTTTGATCACAAATTGCATTTTACAATATATTCAAATATAAAACTGTTCTTTTAAATTGTAAAAATAGTTCGAAATATCACTGTTTTTACTGTATTTTTGGATCAAATAAATGCAGCCTTGGTGAGCAGAAGAGACTTCTTTCAAATGGTAGTGTAGGTCTAAAATTAAGTAAAGTCTTTATGTAAAGAAAATGTATAGTCAGATTACTTTTTTTAACTTAAAACTTGATTTTGATAATTAAGCCTCACATTCATTCTCTTTCTGTCACATTCCTCATTGATAGGCCCAGGGGAGGGGTCTTTTGTCTCCTCAGGTTTGAATTACAATCAATATTCATTATAGTTCACGCCTCCTCGCATATGATATTTCTAACACTAAAAGTGTCATACAAAAGTTAAATTACTATATTGGTTTGTATGAATGAGTGATCAGGATGGCTTTTCACATCATTTTGTAGCAAAAACTCTTGAGCTACAAGATCCAGTTCTCAAAACGCTTGTGGACAAATGTTTAGTATGTGTTATATGACCTTATTTCAATGACTTAAAAATGTTGTTTTTTCAAAAACCATGCATAAACGTTATTTTCTCAAAAATACAAACATGTACACACATGTTGCTCACATATTATTTTAGCCCAGTTTGTGCTGAATACAGTGTTATCAGATTTTAGCCATTAATGTGTTTTTAAGCAACTGAAAAAAGCACAAATGTCAAGGCATGTCAAAACTTCTCCAGGGCCCAAAGCACCCTCAGACCCCATAGGGTTAAATCAATTAATTTTGAAGATTGGCTCCTGAGATTTGGACATCCTGCAATCTCTTGAAAATTATTTTTAGAAATTACCTATACTGCAATGAGTAGCAATAAGAAAAGTATCATATACTTTGTTTCCGTGCATTCTTACATGTTTTCTTTTGCAATGTTCTGGATGAAAATGACTTGTGCTGAGGAAGTTTAATATTTAAAGGTCCACTCAGTAATTTCTTCCTCAATAAAAAAGTTTAACTCAAAGACATGAATTGTAATTTTGCAATATATGAAGGAAATCATGGCCACTCACATTAAAATGAAGACTCCAGACACATCAGTTGATTAAAGTAATCATGGCTGACTGTGAATACTTCATTTCTACAATGGCATCTGAAACTGAAAACTATTGATTTTAAATAATGCTGCATCCAAGCCGCTAGGTATCAGTCTAAGACCAAGATGACACAAAGACAAAAGTGCAGCAGAGTGCAGCTTTAATAAAAAAAAAATAAAAAATCATAATATAATAATTATAATTTTTAAATACAACTTTGTTTTTCTATGGCTCTTCCAAACCTGTGTGCAGTAAAGCCTGAGGTAGGGGCTGCTGGGTACAGAGGGTGGCCAAACAGACATTCTATAGTTCCCCCTCCCAACTTTTGATCACTTTCTGCCTGGAATTATCAGACTGTAGGGAATGAGAGGCTCAGGACCCAAAATAAGTTATTTATTTATAACACAAAAAGGACCAAAACAAACCAAAATGCCCATAAGGGGGAAAAAACTAACATAAACTACCCCGTAGGCAAAAAAGTTAATCCTGGGCTGGGGCAGAGGGTAACGGGGAACCAGGACTGACCGGACCCAGCAGGAACAGGGGAATAGCATAAACACAAACCAACCAACAGACAAGATTGGCTCGAACATAAGACCGACTGGAAACACAAGAAAAACTGGCACTGGACAGCAAACACAAGGAGACTAAAATAGGGAGATAAATCAACAGATTAACAAGACAGGGCAGATGTGACTAATAAGCTAATAATGGACAAACAAGGAGGCAGAGTATGACATAAGATAGAGAGACAGACGTAATGCAGAAACAACACAATGATACGTGCTCTCATAAGACACAAAACAACCCAATGGCATGAGTGCACATCACCAAGACAATAAGGCAATATGTGATCATGCCAACCAACAAACTAGACGAGGGAATATATAGCAACACTAAACAAAGCGAAGCCATACATTGTCACACTAAACAAAACCTGAGCGTACATCGTGTGGCAAACACCACGCGATGCACGCAACAGGTGGCAAAAACAAGACAGGACACCTGTGTGAGAATTCATCCACACACAAACCCGAAACCTCAGTGTGGCATGGTGGAGGGCGGGACCGGGGCGTGATTACGCACGCCCGGTCCCGTATTAGGCTAATTAAGCCGTCAAGAGTGATAAAGGCCACTCGCGAGAGAGAGAGATCGTTCACGGACATGTCCATCGTCTTATGTGTTTGTCTTTTGAGTTTTACATTAAACCTTTACATTATATGTCAAGCCGGTTTCTCGCCTCTTCCTTGCCTGTGACCTTGATCTGTTTTACATTGGTGCCGAAAGCCCAGGAAGGAAGAGGGATGCGCCGTAGTGGATTTCTCGCCACTGCCCAGCGGAGCAGCCGCGGCCTTCTGCCGGGGGACGAGGAGCCCAGCCGCCTGGACGTGGAGGAACGGCCGCCGACCGCGAGGGGAGAAGGGACTCCTATAGCCGACCGCCTGGAGCGGTCAGGGTCGCTACCAGGGGCGGAGGATGCCCCTACCAGCCGCTGAAATGCGGAGGTGTCGAGGGAAGACCGCCGTCCACGAGCAGGGAGGGGATCGCGACCGACCGCCTGGAGCGGGAGAACCGCTGCCAGGGGCGGGGGGAGGCCCCTTCGACTCCCTGGGAACGCAGCGTGGCTGGAGGACTGCCTCCGATCTGCCCGGAGAGGCGCGGCTGCCGTTCGGTAGAGGGTGGAGAAGTGGCTGAGGAACGAGCTACGGCGTATCAGAGAACCGGCGAGTACGTAATTTTATTTTTTTTTTTAAATCTCTCTCTCTCCTCTCTCTCTCGCTGCCGCTCTGCGTTGGCCTTTTCCCTCTTTTTTAAATTATGGTGTTTGTGGGAGGTGCAGGAAGGACCTCCCCCCCCATTTTTAATTGTTGTTGTTTCCCTCCCCTTGCCCCCTCCCTCGTCCAGGTTGATGGGGATGACCTGCCGGCAGACCGCGCGGGAGGCCCCCCCCCAAGGGGATGTACATCAGGCCGGGGGTCCCCAGCCTGAAAGAACGGGGGAGGAATGTGGCATGGTGGAGGGCGGGACCGGGGTGTGAAGCCGTCAAGAGTGATAAAGGCCACTCGCGGACGGCGACGCGCGAGAGAGAGAGAGAGAGAGAGAGATCGTTCACGGACATGTCCGTCGTCTTATGTGTTTGTCTTTTGAGTTTTACATTAAACCTTTACGTTATATGTCAAGCCGGTTTCTCGCCTCTTCCTTGCCCGTGACCTTGATCTGTTTTACACTCAGATTGAAGTGACCAAACCTCAGCAAGACAGCTCACGACCCGGGTGCGCAGCGCAAAGCAAGTGCAATGTGCGCCCGCAGTCGCGAGAAACTGACAAAAATTATTGATGCAAGTGCATGCCGCCAATATGACAAGCGTAAAGTACTCACGCCAATACAAGACATGGAACACCCCGACACCAAAACCGAACAAACAGAAGGGTCAGGATCCAGACACCATACTTTGTGCATGAAAAAAGATTGACAGAAGAGCACACGTCAGGGAAATCAAGTGAAACCGTGCGCTCACACCAAGACAGACAACGAAACACAAGACAGACATGGGATGATGAAGTCACGGTCCTGTCAGACAGAAACCCAGACTGACAGAGTGACAGGACCGTGAAAATAAAGTTATAATTATTTACCAAAGCAGCTGCCATTCACCCATGTGTGAAGGAGCATGAATGGGGAATAGAAGAAGATTTACCTTCTTGGATTAAAGCATGCTTGCTGTCAACAGAATTTGAGCGCAGGACACAGCTAGAAATATCCTGCTGTGTACAATAAAACAAATCTGAAACAAATATGCCCTATATATATATATATATAATTTTTTTTTTGTCTTTATCACAATAAAGCTTTAATCATTTTGGCTCATCTTGAAAAGCTATTACTGTCACCAGCCACATAGTGAGCAGTAATCACATAAAGGGCATGATAAAATCAATGGCTTGAGATAACTGTAGAATCTTTCATTTAAAACATTTACACATTGTTAGATCATTTTTCTTTTACAATTCATGTTCGGAAATCAATTAACAAGTACTTCTTTGAAGTCACTGATTTATGTTCCTCTCACATGAATCGGTTTTGTTGCAAAACATCAACAAACAATCAAACCAAATTCAGCAGAATAAAATGTTTAGGCTGTGCTCATGGATTTTGAAGTCATCCACCAGGGAGCAGTTTACATGTAACACTTCCCTAGGGTAATCAACGAAAGCAAATTCCCCTCTACATGTTACCATACAACTTAAGCAAGTACTGTAATTAGCGATCACTGCTTCAGATTCTTACTAACACAACTGCAGGCTCCAAAGACAGGTCAGAACAGATTGGAGGAAAACAAATGCTGATGAATAACTAGCCTCATATTAACATTCTGTACATACATTCATATCCACGCCCAGCTGTATATACCTACATGTACACAATTTTTTTGTTCAAAACTGAGCATCTCCTTCTGACATCACTTGTTCCTTTATTAAATAATATTTAGATCTCTGTGAGCTCTTGTTGTGAATTGTGCAAAGAATTACTGATAGATGCAGTGTAGGCGAGGTGATTGAGTGCCTTCACTCTCACTGACATATCTTCCTGCTCTTGAAAGCAACACCATGGGACCTGAGTGACTTCATTCAGACAGCAGGTGTTTAGCCAGAGAGATGGATCACTTTGATGACACTCAGGGATTGTTTTAAGCTTTGCTATTGCTGTTCACATAAATTAGGCCAGCTAGTCCTTGCACCCCACATTCGGTAATGGATGCTGTTTAGTGTGTAGACACAAACACTTGGAGACGGGGATTTGGCTTGTCAGATGCGGGCTGGCCCTCGACCTTCACCACTAGGTTGGCTAGCTGGTGAGGGAGAATACGAAAGCTGCAGTTCTGGGTGCTGTGGATGCACCAGTACAGTAAACTCTCAATTTACTGTACAGCATTGCATATCTCCATTTATAGAAATGATGGTGAGGCAGACTCTGCCTTCCCTACCAAGGTAGAAGAGGGAACCGGAGTGGGCAATCAACAGAACATTAAATTCAAACTCAAATTTAAAAGAATATTTCACCCAAAAAATAAAATTAGCTGATTATGTACTCATCCTCAGACCGTCCAGAGTTTCTTTCTTCATCAAAACAGAATTTAATGTTTTTAGGATTTCATTGCAGGCCTCCTCCTTTAAACAATGCAAGTGAATGCACTAAATTTTTTGACAGTCAAAAATGCATATTTAGGGTGCATCCAAAATAATCCACATGACTCGTCTTCTTTTATTTGTTGAACCCAAACGATTGATTCTAACAAAATAATACATATATATTTTTCAACTACAAATGTTTGCTTCCGTGCATCTCTGTTATGCACACTCATGAGAGGGATGATGTAAGCTTGTTGGCAAGGTCACACGTGGAGGAGGAGGTAGGAAGAGTATCATTGTTTACAAGAGAAGGAGCGCTGTATAAAGGTATAAATTGTATTTGCTGTAGATTTGTAATTGTATACGTGTATTGTTTGGTGTGTGTATCCTGGATACTTCAACCTTTAGAAACTACAAAGAAAATGCATGCTGGGAAAAAATATAACTTATCATCGATTGCTCATACATGATCATGAGCAATTGAAGCTCTGGCTTATCGCGCTGAACCTGGATATCAGTACACCACTACATTCTCTCAAATATTGGAGGGTGTGGAGTTAACATTTTACCCCTAAGGATTTCAGAACATCGAAAGAAACAAAGGGTCGATATCTGAATTCATCGTCTGCACCCGTGCTGTTTTTCCAGCAAACTTAGGTATGTGTGAAAACTTTGCCATTGTCATGCCTCCCTTGGGCTCTGCATCTCCCTCAACACTCCATTCCTCATCACTCAATTTCTAATTCACTGCACCTGCACTCAATTCACTCACTCATCAGTGCCAGCATAAATAAGTTTGTGAAGCGTGTGATATCACCTGTACCATTGATCTCACTTTGTAAACCCTGTAAATCTGAAGTAAATGCTCTCAAAGTTGGTTTCACTAACTGCAACTTGAGTGGCTTGAATTCATGACAGTCATATAGCCTATATATTTCTGCTAAAGAAAATCACAAGTAAATAATGCAACGGCATAGCTCCAAAATAAAAGATGGCTATTTACTGCAGTAATTTTTTTTATTATTACTATTTGGAAATATTTGTTTTTATATTGTTTTGGACTGTATTGGTTTGTGAACAGCACTTGGTCTGTGCAAGTTTCTCTTGTAAACAATGACGTGCTTCCTGCCTCCTCCACGTGACACGCAACCTTACCAACGAGCTTGCGTCATCCCTCTCATGAGCGCACGTCACAGAGACATATGGAAGTGAACATTTGTAGATAAAAAGTAGATAAGTCATGTGGATTATTTTTATGCACCCTAAATATGCATTTTGGACCGTCAAAAAATGAGTACATCACTTGCATTGTTTGAAGGAGGAGGCATGAAATGAAATCCTAAAAATCTTAAATTCTGTTTTGAAGAAGAAAGAAAATCAGATGCATCTTTGAGGGTGAGTAAATTGTAAGCAAATTGTAATTTTTGGGTGAACTATTCCTTTAAACAGTAGAACGAAAAATAGACCCACACACACCGATACGTGCGTCTCTCTAACTGGTGTCTCCATCTCGTCCTTAACCCCCTCCTGGTTAATTATGACGATTCAGTGGCAGGCATGCATCCTGATGGCCCAACCACACCCTTATCCTCGTCACAGACAGCTATGTTCAGAATAGCATTCTACTGTAACATTACTATTCCATACCTTACTATAGTTGTAGTTTTTACAACAGTTTGTTCCAGACCTCAAATTTGACAAGCGTTTTTCAGAGAGTGCTGATCCAACAGGGACACTATCACTCTGCTTCTCAATGTTTGTGGCTTCTCAAATTTGGTAGGATTGTATTTCATTGTTCATTTTGATTGAATTCACTGATTTGTTCAGTAACAATTATAAACTCCAATAGGTGGTGACAAATAAGTGTCTTTTGTGTTTCAAAAGACTTTTTAGTGAATCAGTTATTTATTGACTCAACTGATTCATTTAAAAACACTCACCAGTAATGGAAGTGAATGAGAATAATTCTGTCAATTTAATGATTTGTTCAACACTGATTCATTAGTTCAAAACCTGGGCAGAGAGCAGATTTGTGCTTCATGCTTTGGCTTCTTTTGAAATAAATTTCCCTGACGAAGAAGAAATGCACAACTTTCCAATATTTTTCTGAAATGTAAGTTATTTAATATTATAGAATACTCACATGACTGAGAAAGCTGCATAGGCGATAAGTAATATCTTGGGTGGCTGTGGCTAAGGTGGTAGAATGGGTTGTCCACTAATCGCAGTGTTGGTGGTTCGATTCCTGGCCCACATGACTCCACATGCCACTAAAGACACTGAATCCCAAGTTGCTCCCAATGGCAGGCTAGCACCTTGCATGGCAGCTCTGCCGTCACTGGTGTGTGAATGAGACGCAGTGTAAAGCACCCTGAAGACCACTAAGGTTAAAAAGGTGCTATATAAGGGCAGACCATTTAACTTTTTTAAATTTGAATTCGTTTTAAATTGATGATTTTATTTTGGGATGTGTGGCAGAGCTCATTTCATGTACACAAGTGGGAAAAGCAATGGTAAAGAACATGACAAATAATTTTGAGGTGTAATGATTGTAAATGTTACATTATGATTTATGATGTAAAAGTGTAATATAAAAATATAAAAACTAGTTCCAAGTACTTTGTAAATATTTTCTAGAGGATAATTTTTCTTCTGTCCCACTTTACTGCTTCAAAAATCTTGGATTTGGTAAAAAAAGAGGGTCTTCAAAGGTTCAACTTCCCCCAGTATTAAGCATTTCTTAATTTTTGCTTTTGACTAAAGTAGAAAATATCCTAAGCTTTCTTCAAAGATATAATGTTAGGTTAAGCATGTTGTAAAAAATTCCAAATGTGTCCCACTTTTCCCATATTCACCCTAGTACATCAATGTAACAGAGTTTGTATTTTATGGGCAAATGGAGGAGTAAGCGGAAACAGTAAACGTGAGTATTTTATTTCTCTTCAGCATCAAATTCAAACAAAAGGGCACTCAGTGGACGCATGCACACACACACACACACCAATAAGTCTTGTTGTGCATGCACACCAATAAGTGTTGTTGCGCGCACACACACCAATAAGTCTTGTTGCACGTGCGCACACACCAATAAGTCTCTGGTCCCACTATTTCTGCCAACTGATGCTGTTTGTCTGCATTTTCAGGTCTCCCTCTGAAATCACTATAATGAGAGAAAGGTGTTAATGATAATGACAACCCAGATGATGAGCCTTACCACTCCCCCTCTCCCACAGACAGACAGACAGACAGCCATGCCCCCATCCCCACAATCTAAGACTAAAATGAATTTGAGACCATTTTAATTTTTATTTTAGTTAGATTTGGATTTATGAAAAAGTATTTCAGTTTCAGTTTTTTCCATTAATTTCAGCTTTTATTTTTATTTTAGTTAACGAAAATGTTTGTATTAAGTTTTTGTTTCAGATTTTGTTAACTATAATAACACTGCATAGTAGTCAGTGCACACTAGTATACTGTGCAGTAGGCTTATTCAGTTAACAGTAAGTTAGTATTCCAATCTGAACATATTCTACTGTGTATAAAGAAATATAGCCTACACAGGGAAAGCTAAAGCTACAGTATACTTAATATGTAGCTTGTGGCACTAAAAAGAGAGAGAGAGTGTGTGTGTGTGTGAGGGGGGGGGGGGGGGGGATACATGACTTCAAATCCATGACATGGTGTTATTTTCAACACTTGTAGGTGGGATGTGCAAAATTAGAACGTTAATTCCACCTTCTCACCCCATAATGATTAGTAATCAACATAGCACTCCATGCATGACTGTATTAATGTTCAATACATCAATATGCATACATTTATGTGATATTAATGAAGATACAGTTAGTTCCTCTTCTTACACAAGTTAAATCAAGACTGTTTACATCAATCAATGTAGCATCTTCTTGATGTGTTGAACTAAGCAGATTCTTTGATTGAAGGAATTTAAAGTGCAACAAATACATTACTAAGTGATTGTGTGGTAAAGCTGCCTGCATAAATAAAATAAATTCACATCTATTTGAGAAAAAAATCCTAATGTTCCTCATGTGTGAATTCTGGAGGAGTAAGTGACTGATAGTCTCTGAAAAATTCCTGTTTAAGACCATTATCTCTTACTGAATATGAGCTGGGATAGATTTTTGTCTGTGTTGTGTTATTTCTTTTTTTATTGTTATTTTCTCTTTTCTAAGTCTTTAAGCACTTGAATGTCTGCACCTTTCATTGTAAGCTCTGACATACACCCTGCACAAAGCATTTCAGCGTCTTCAAAACTTCCAAATGTTTTGTTAACTTGACAAGATTTGTTTTTGGCAGTAGATCTCCCTAGGTGCTTTGTTTGCTCTCATTAATGTCTTGCATTTGTATCAAAATCTGTTTTCTAATATGTTATTTTAAGCAACGTGGCATTTCTGAAAGCTGAAGTTGTTTTCTTTTCTTGAGCCAGGCAATAAGGAAAAAAGCAGAAGCACTTTTATCGCAAACACTTTACCTGATCTAAGTGAAATCCCAGACTGTGCAATAGACAACATAAAAGCTTAAAGACTGCATATGTAGGGTGTTCATCTCCCTTCAAGTCATAGGCTAAAGAGATTGGTGACTAGCTAGTAATTTACACTTGATGAAAAAGGGCCATACTTGCCAGCAGTTTATACTTGGCAGTAGTTTTATTTCCTCCAGTAGCTGTGTGAAGTACACAGAATGAATGTGGAGCTCACAGCATGTCGCTTACTCTGCACTCATTACTGCTGGACCATAACTGTCAGTGTTTATAAGGCTGCTGAAGAAAAGGAGAACGGGAGAGACAGGTGAGGGAGTTTGAGAATTTTTGAGATGGGATAGAGGCAGACTGCCTCTCCAGAGTGTTGTGTCATGGCTGATCTCTTTTCAGTATGTTTGCTCCTATTCACTGCGACAGCTGTGGGCATCACATTGCCGCCGCTCACCTGTGCTTCCCGCCAAGCCCACTGGACTGGGAAATTCATCATACCAAACAGCCCACATTTAATTGGTCCACATCCCCACATGCTGTCACTCACATTTGCAGCACATGGGCAAGAGATACATATGTAAAGCCTTGAACGCAAACTCTCTGCTCCCACAAACCAGGCAGCAACAGGGTCATCTGAATTGCTGATGGGAAAGGCGGCTTAAACTCTGCTTTTCTCATCCCTCTCTGACATTTCTACAGGGGTGTGTGTGGGAACTGTAATGATGTGCCCTATCAGTTTACCTCCAGTCACCCTCGGCATCCCGGTATGCCCTGGGGGTAAAGGTATGAGAGCGCATTGAGTCTCCTTCTCCAACTACCTAGATTTATTCAGTATTTGACTTTTCTACTACTTAAGAAAAAAAGTGTTGTTGAACCAGCTTAATATTCTTGGTCTTATTTAAAGTGCACATGGCTCTTCACATATTAATTGGATTTGCCCAATAACAGCAGAGTGGCACCAAGTAGCACCTAATTAGCCCTTTACTTTTTACTCTTACACCTTCCATAAAACATCCAGTGTGTAAAAGGGCTTCAAGGAAATTCCATGGTTTGAACTTTTTGCTCAATAGACAAATCATAAAGTGCTGTTTATTCAGTCTGATTTTAAATAAATAAATGGTCAAGCTCATTTGGACAAGTCAAAGGTCTTTGGACTGGAGATTTAAGACTGCAGAGGTGGTTTAATTGTGTCAGATCATTTTTTTTCTATTTGTTCACCTACTTTGTTCGAGTCTCACTGTCAAACTATGCAAATATGGCAGTCCATATCTATTACTGTTTGTAACGGACCTGCATAGTTTTATTTTTGAAAACAATGAGGAGGCAGTAACTGGCTGGAAGGGCTGAACAATTAATTGAAAGAAAATCGAAATCGCAATATGACCTAGTGCGATTATTAAACTGTAAAAGGATGTGACTGAATTAAATAAATGCAAAAATAGTCTTCTCATTCTGCTCCCTTCAGTGCTGTGATGCACTGTCCTGTCTATATTGAGTTAGTGCATTTTACCCTTGTTTTCAGAGGTTCAGAGGTGCTGATCACACCTGAAACAGGTGTGATCTGAGTTTAGTTATGTTCTCTTACTTTCGCTGAGCGTTATTTTTGAAGCACTCCATATTCACTTTAATTTCACTTCTGTTTAATTCCAAATATTATTGGCTGACAGAAGTGGAACCCAACATGGCATTCTGCTGTTGTAGCCCATCTGCCTCATGGTTCGACTTGTGCATCCTGAGATGCTATTCTGCTCACTACAATTGTACAGAGTGGTTATCTGAGTTACAGTAGCCTTTCTGTCAGCTCAAAGCAGACTGGCCATTCTCCATTGACCTCTCTCATCAACAAGGCATTTTCGTCCATAGAACTGCCACTCGCTGGAAGTTTTTTGCACCATTCTCTATACATTCTAGAGAAGTGGGAAAATGTGATCTCAGTTATTTCAACCGTGGAATTATTGTTGGTGCCAGACGGGCTGGTTTAAGTATTTCTCTAACTGCTGATCTCCTAGGATTTTCACGCACAACAGTCTCTAGAGCAGTGGTTCCCAACCCTGTTCCTGGAGGCCCTCAAACAATGCACTTTTTGTATATCTCCCTTTTCTGGCACACCCAGTCCAAATCTTGGAGTCTCCACTAATGTGCTGATGAGTTGAATCAGGTGTGTTTGATTAGGGAAATATCCAAAATGTGTAGTGTTGGGGGGCCTCCAGGAACAGGGTTGGGAAACACGGCTCTAGAGACTGGTGCATGAAAATCCCAGGAGGTCAGCAGTTACAGAAATAGTCAAACCAGCCCATCTGGCACCAATAATAATGCCACGGTTTAAATCACTGAGATGACATTTTACCCATTCTGATGGTTGATGTGAACATTAGCAAAAGCTCCTGACCCATATTTGCATGATTTTTAACATTACAATGCTGCCACATGATTGGCCATTTAGAAAATCACATGGATAATTAGATGTTCTGGTGTACCTAATAAAGTGAGTGTAATAGTTTATATATATATATATATATATATATATATATATATATATATATATATATATATAGAGAGAGAGAGAGAGAGAGAGAGAGAGAGAGAGAGAGAGAGAGAGCACCTTCTGAGATGGTATTAGCTCATTTGCAGCATTCTCATTATATAAAAATATAATAAAGTGGGTTTCTTCAAGTGCGTGTCGTTGTGTCTAATGACATTTCTTGCCAGGTGTCACTCCAAGATGTCTTGCAGGTCGCCCACCACTGTGGCGGGTAGGTGAGCAAAATTACCCACCACTGCACATGAAATACCCTGCATTTTGTGGGATGTGGGTGCTAATTTCAAACCCTGGGCTACTATTTATTATATTTCATCACTTTCCAGCTCTATGGTTTTGTCATTCCTCATTATTGTCTTACATTGTCTTTTTAACGAGCATCAATATTGGCATCGGGATATCTGTCAGATATTGTCGATATCCAATTATATTGTCCTATCGCCAAGCCCTAGTGGGCTGAGACCCTATCAAACAAAGTGGACAAAACAGGTACGCAGTGGACAGGTACAATGTGAATATGAAGACAGTTTTTTTTTATCAATGTTTTATTTATTTGTTTGTTGCTGAAGTGAAAAAGGTCCAAGTTTGGTTCTTTTTACAGGACTCAAATGCGAACCCATAAAGAGTGCCCTAAGGGTGTGTTCACACTTGTAGTTCAATTCTCTTTGTTCTCATGGTCCAGACCATAAAAGAAAATGGCTCGCTTAGTGTTCACACTGGCATTTTTAACACCAAACCTAATGATACAAAACAAAAGGCATCAGGAAAAAGTCACAGCCTGATTGGACAGCTTTTATGACGTATATTTTTTGACGGAACTTGCCGATCATCCAGAACAATGCTGGCTGCTGGGTGAAATGCTCTCATTATATTTAACTATGTATATATGGTGTAATTTTTACCAGCTGAGTACAAACCAATAGCTAATAAAATGTTTAAGTCAAAACAGTGGCAGGAATTCGTAATTTTTTTGATTTTTTAAATAATCGCAATATGACTTTTTGTCCAAATCATGCAGCCCTTCTGAACAGTTAGGCCACTTTGAGTATCAGTTTCAACATTTATTGCCTTATACAAAGTTATTGACCTCATGAATTGATTTTCATAAGTTTTCAGGAGAACGGCTTTAAATGACTTACCAAGACTGAACTTGAATATGGAGTTGTTGTTTTTTTTGTATTGAACTGGAAAAAAGTATCTGCAATTCAACCTAGGCATTGTACAGCAATCTTTTTTCCTAAACAACTACAGCCTGTTTGTATCTGGGTTGTTGCGACCCCGGTAAGGGGCAAGGTATAACATGAATAAAGATTGTCTGACAACCAGATTTCCATTTCTTTTAAACTCTTTTTGTTGTTTTGAAAACTCTTCTTCTTCTTCTTCTTTATATTCTGGACAAAACTATACCCAAAAATAACTAAATTGTCCCTCAAAAGAAAAATTAAAGAAAAGTACAAAGGCATTACCTTAATACCTTACTAAACCAATAACCAACAGAAAATAAACAGTACCCAACCCCTACGGCTTCAGTGGTGAAGAAACGTTTATATACAATATGTACGCTATTTACAATTATGTGCATTCACTTGTCACATAAACAAGGTTCAAAATTAAGGAGCAGGTAAAGAAATGTAATCAGTCACTCTCACAAATTATAAAACAGCTCACACTGACACTCTTTACTCCTCAACTGCAACACATTGAGGCCAGTGGGCTACAACAGCAGAAGACCACATGGGGCACTTTATTAACACCATAGTGTTCCTAATAAAGTTCTCAGTGAGTGTATAATGCTTGTAAATAGACTACATTTATACATTCTTGTTGATGACAAACATTAGAAAGATGCCCACCTCTCTACTCACTTATAACTGATGTAACAAGACAAACCTATGGGAGGACTGTTTCAAAGAAACCTTTAGCTAAATCTTGAATCCATCAAAGTTCAGAGCAGCAATAAATATAAAAATTATGCCATGAGTTGGAGTGAACCCACTGGTCTCAATCACAGGGATTTTGCCATAAACTTACTGAAGCAATCTAAGATCCCTAAGGAGATGATGATAAAGGCTTACATCCTAATAATATAGAGGATGCATCCATGAAAACAACAGGTCCTTTAACGCTGATGACACTTTCTGCATAATGGTTGATGCTAGGGCTCCGTCACCACAGCTGTCATGGGGGCCACCCTTGTGCAAGACCCACACTGACAGAGTTGTACCACCCTGCATTCGGCAGCCTCATTAAAAGACCGTCCAATTACAAATCGGTAATTGATCGCCTGTTTGCTAAATGCCTGCTCTGCTCTCAGAGAGGTGGGCTGGAGGTCAATTTCAAATGCTCTAAAGCCGAGAAATGGTTTGTGACCCCATGGCCAGGCACTGGCCTTCCTCCACCACCCTTATAAAGATCCTTAACATCTCCTCATAAAGAGATGAGTCAGTCCACTTAACAACTGCTGCTTCCCTCCTTCATCTGATATCACAGACTAATTCACTGAAGGACCTGGTTCACAAGCTGTGCTGAGGGAGCTTTAGTTGAATGCAAATCAACCTTTCATGGAACCACTTGTGCCTTTTGATTAATAGCAGAAATGTATTAGATATTTGGATGCAGGTGTTTGTCAAGTATAATGCAAATCTAAGCCTCTTGGTGACAGAAAATGAATTCAGTGACTTAAGTAGAGCCAGTAGAGCCTAAATAGTAGATAAAATCCAGTGTTGGGCATGTGTGATGAGGAGGAGGGCGTGGCCGGGCTGTGAGTATACGCACCTGGTGCTGAGTGGCCTAATCAGTGGGAGAGAGATAAGAGGAGTCATCGGGAGTGCTGGAGAGAGAGAGAGAGAGACGGAGCTGTGTGTGTGTGTGTGTGTGTGTGTGTGTGTGTGTGTCCTCATGTTATTATGTTCTAGTTCAGTGTTTTAAGTTGTAATTAAATTCTTGTTGAGTGTCGATCCGGTACCTGCATCTTCCTTTACCGATGAACGAGAGGCTTGTCTGCCACACTGGTGCCGAAACCCGGGATTGGAGGAAGACGCGCCGTCAGAGAGCACTTGCTGCTGACAGAGGTTTGGTACACTGAGGATGTTGTATGCGGTGGTACTGGAGCGGTTCGCCTGAAGGCGGAGGAGCTCGCTGCCATTCGCCAGGAAGTGGAGGAGCTGCTGCCGGTCACTAAAGTGCAAAGGAGCTGCTACCGTCCACCAGGGGAGCGGGGTAGATCGCTGCCTTCCGCCGGGAGTTGGAGCAGCTGCTGACATTTGGTGGGAGGTAGAGGAGCTAGCTGCCATCTTCCAGGAGGCGAAGTCCAGTGCCATCATCCGGCGTAGTGGAGGATTGTTACCCAGCTGGCCGAGGACCAAATGGCAACGTGGTCGAGAACCTGAGTTTTTTTTCTCTCTCTTTCTGTCTCTCCCACCCCCTTTTCCTCTCCCCAACCCTCCATTCGTCCTACCCAGGTACTCTGGAGGCAGGGAGAACCAACCAGAGATGTGGCCGAAGGGGTAACTCCTACCCTCTAGCAAGGAAGGAAGAAGGAAATAAGTCCGTTCAGAGCTGTTCGCGGCCTGAATCAGGTGGTGGGGGTATTTGAAGAGGAGGAGGGTATGGCCGGGCTGTGAGTGTGCACGCCTGGTTTTGAGATAAGAGGAGGAGTAGGGAGTGCTGGAGAGAGAGAGAGAGAGAGAGAGAGAGAGAGAGAGAGAGAGAGAGAGAGAGAGACACAGACGGAGCTGTGTATGTCGTCATGTTATTATATTCCAGTTCAATGTTTTAAGTTGTAATTAAAGTGTTGTTGAGTGTCAATCCGGTTCCTGCTTACTCCTTTAAAAACGAGTGAGAGGCTTGTCTGCCACAGAAAGCAACTAAAAAAATGTAGTAAGATAAGCTACCAACTACTCAACTAAAATTTATAAAGCCAAGCTAAAAGCTACACTTCAGAGAAAGTAGCAATTAACACTACAAGCTACACACCAAAAGTAGCTTGCTAGGTTTTACACTTTTTTTTTCAAACAGATGCACAGAGCATAATATCATAGACAAAGTATCTAAAAGACTAATTCACATAATGTTTATTAAAGCCATTGTACAATAGAGTGAAATACAGTATACAAGTATGCAGTTATAATGTTTGGTGTCCAAGGAGTGGAGGAGGAAGAGAGGAGACGCAGGAGTAGAATCTTTCAAACTTTTAATAACAATAGAAGGAGTGGAACAGATGCTGTGGTATAACAAACACTGGAGTAGAAAATAACAATAAACTAATCAAAATGCTAACGTGACACTTCAAACATGACAATTCAAGGACTCACAAATACTGAACAAACTAGAGGGTATATATACACATGAAAACTAATGAGGAAATGGAATACAGGTGGGGATGACAAGAACAGATGAGGTGATTAGGGCAGTGGAATCTGGGAAATGTAGTGCTCAGCGCAGCATCATAAGTGAAGCTTTTTGTAAAGGGAACATCTCGGGTAACTTAAGTGTAACCCTAGTTCCCTGAAAAAAGCGGAACGAGATGCTGTGCTGAGAAAAGCGCTTTGGGAACATCTTATAGTTGTGACCAGCTGTGAATATGTGTGCAACACGTCAATGAACATAGACCGGAATTTATAACCTCTGCCAGTGTAATCATTGGATGCACCTGGGGCAGAGTTATAAATAGATGTGTCACCGGAGCATCGTCAGGTATTTTGTCTGAAGAGCAGTCCTGGGGCATCCCAGTGCGGCAGTGAAGCGCTGCATCTCATTCCGCTTTTTTCAAGGAACAAGGGTTACACTTAAGTAACCCGAGACGTTCCCTTTACAAAGAGCTTCACTTATGATGCTGCGCTGAGAAAAGCATTTTGTGAATGAGAATACCCATGGCGCCGCACTGTGACTGTCCGGACCCCCTACGGTTGTGTAGTGTGCTCACAAGAACGTGAGAGGGCTCAGACATGAGCTTGAGATGTCGACTCAATGACATAAGAGCCCGGATTGGCATGAACATCCAAACTATATAATCTAATGAATGTGTGCGGAGAAGACCAGCCTGCCGCATCACAAACATGCTGCAGAAGGACCCCTCTGGCAAACGCTTCAGAGGAGGCGACCCCTCTGGTAGAGTGAGCCCTGGTGCCTACTGGCAAAGCTTGACCGTTTGCCTCGTAGGCCAGGGCAATTGCGTCCCTCACCCAATGCGACTTAGTCTGCTTGGTGGCGGCCGCTCCCCTGTTGCGGCCCCCATGGCAAATGAATTGTTGCCCTGACTTATGCCACTGGATAGTGCGGTGGACATAAGTCTGAAGGGCACGGACTGAACAAAGTACGTGAAGTCTTTCCTGCTCTGGCGTTGTAAACGGCGGGGAGCAGAATGCTTCGAGTGTGACAGGTAGTCAGGACGAGGGTGCAAAATTGCTTTGGTCCTTCCTGGGGAAAAATCTAATTTTTCCCCAGGAAAAATTTTAAACAATTGCTAAGTCCCATGAAGGGGTCCTGGTCCTAGCAGGAGGCCTAGGTCGCCTAGCTCCACAAATAAAGCGAGTGAGTAGAGGATGTCTCCCCAATGGCACCCCGTCCATCAAGGCGTGGCGAGCCAAAATGGCGGCCACATAGACCCTGAGAGTGGCGGGGAATGTGCCTGCTGACAGTTCTTCCTGAAGAAAGTCCAGAACTGAAGCAATCAAGCAGTTAACTGGATTTGCATTATGTGTACTGCACCATCCTTCAAAGACACCCCATTTATTGGCGTAACTTCTAGTAGAGGGAAACGCATACAGGCGCATTTTGGGCCATGTATGCACCACCGCGTCCAGCCCGGGTTGGGGGGGGGGACTGGGTGACTCAGGGAGAAGTAGAGGAGACATTGCGCTGTTCATAGAGGCGAAGAGGTCTTCTTCTGGGAGGATGAATCGGCCAAAGTGAGCCGTCGAGGAGAGACATTATCTCCGAGAACCATACCCTGTTTGACCAACGCGGCGCTATCAGTAAGAGGCAAGACCCTTGCTGGTGAACTCTGGCCAAGACTCCCGGGAGCAGAGGAACCGGGGGAAGCACATACAGATGCATTCTGGGCCATGTATGTGCCATTGCGTCCAGACCCAGAGAGAAGTAGAGGGGACATTGCGCTGTCTGAGAAGAGGCGAAGAGGTCCACTTCTGTCCTGTAAAATCTCACCCAGATTTTTTCCACTACCTCGGGGTGGAGTTTCCACTCCCCATCAGTATTTTCTGTCTGGACAGTAAATCTGCTCCCACATAAGGGCATCCAGGGATATAAACTGCCCTGAGTGACAGGAGCTTGCCCTGGGCCCCATCCGACGTGCCAGAAATTCAGCTGACATGAACATGGATCTCCTTGATGGTTTATTTATGAGACTACCGCTGTATTGCCCACGTAACCCTTATTTGCCTTAGGGGACTGGCCCTAGGATGAAACCCCCTGGCTTTTAGGCACAGCTGGAACGGTCTCATGTGCAGAAGGCCCAAAGGGATAACCATGGACGCAGACGCCATGAGACATAGTATTTGTTGATACTGACGAGCAGTGTAACCTTGACCTAGCCTGACTTTGCTCAGGGTGTTCTGAATGGAAATGATTCGAGCGGGAGACAATTGTGCCCGCATCATGATCGAATTCCATATAACTCCCAGATAGGTAATTCCTTGGGTGGGAGAGAGAACACACTTTTGACGTTGAGTCTCAGACCCAGAGAAACCAGATGAGCTAAGACGACATCCCTGTGCTGAACTGCCAATTCTTGGAACTGCACTAGTATCAGCCAGTCGTCTATGTAATTCAGAATGCGGATACCCCGGAGTCGCAAAGGACCTAGTGCTGTATCCATCCATTTCGTGAATGTGCGGGGTAATAGGGCTAGGCCGAATGGAAGAGCCCGATACTGGAAGGCTAGAAAGAAATACCGGGCAGAAAGTGGAATTTTCCCCCATTCATCTATTATGCAGGTCTTTAGCTGCATAATTGTAAGTGGTCTTCATTTCCATATTGTACACTTCATAATGAACCACGAATTCTCAGGTCAGGACTGCAGGCAGACCAGTCTAGCACCTGCACTCTCTGCTCACACAGCCATGCACTTGCAATCCAATTAAAATTGCCCCTGTCTCAACTTATTTGGAGCAGGTTGCAATCACCTGATTTGAAATTACTGTATATATAAAAAAAACTATGAAATTCACAAGGTAAAACATACAATGTGTAGTTGTAGTGTTTTCAATATAGCAAAGAGCGAATATAATTTACAAATCACTCCTTTTTGTTTTTATTCAAATTTTTAATTCTGTCCCAACTTTTATGGAATTGGAGTTGTACTATTCATCTTACACTGTAATTCTGTGTCCTGCTCTTGTATATCTGTATGTACTGGAGGCTTCTGATCAGAGGCTAAATTATTGTGTGTTTGTGTGAGCACATCTGGCCAATAAAATGTGGTGTCAGATGACAATACCATGGTACTTTGAGATACAATTACATAGTTATGTACAATTCTGTATTTACTTGGTGCTTCAAGGTAATTAAAATATTACCATGGTACTACTATGGTACTTCACCATATGACTATTAGTATACCACTGTATATTAACATGGTGCTCCCAGGTACTGGTGTACATGTTCAAAAAACATGGTAATGCCATGGTACTTTTTAATGATGTTTTTTGATACTGTTTTGGTAGTAAAATATCTCTACCTGCAGCAACATTTCAAGCTGTAAACTTGTTGAACTTAATAAAGACCTTCTTCATCACTGGCAAATGAATGGACACATTTGCAGGTTTGGTTTATCAATAAAACTAGAGTGGTTATAGCCATGTCTTCTGAAGTTATATGATCATTTCTGAGTGATAAAAAGACTATCACTATAAATCTTTACATCTGCTGTCTCTTTGGCACAATGAGAGAAGCTCCATTACACTTCCTAACGCTTGACGAGTTTGAAATGGCCTAAGAGTTCGTAAATGATGAGAGAATTATAATTTCTGGGTGAACTAGGAATCAGAACTGTTACATTTAAACTGTTAAATAAAGAATTGTTAAATGTCTAATAATTCCATCCTTAATAATCACTCACAATCCAGTTTAACCAGGACTCAAATATTTAGCAATGCACCATATGCATATGCACAAGCCATTGTCAGTCTTTGCAGTGTCATAATTGTTTTATTTTTCAGTATTAACTGATACTCCTGAGAGTCCCAGCATTTTGGGAAAAAAAACTATCATTGTTTCTATTCCCAAAACAATGTCAAATGCCAGGCAAATGAAAGATTTTAGATCAATTTCTCTTACATCGTTATTAATAAGTTTTTATTTATTTATTTATTTTGTGAACATTCAGGTTGGCATATTATTACATATGCTGACAATGCTATGATTCTCAGTCTTTTGAAATGGATCATGGACCCATTTTAAATTATTTTCTGGACTGGTGTGAGAGATCCTTATTACAAATGAATGTTGATAAAACTAAAGACATGTTGATAGATCTTCACAGAAATGTTAGTGCTACAACATAATTAATTATTGATTGTAAAGAGGTTGAGATGGTCAGTTCATATAAGTATATTGGTACAATAATAGATGATAAGTTACAATGGGTGGAAAACACAAACCTTATTGTCTGAAAAGCACAGAAGAGGTTATATTTACTTAGGAAGCTTAAGTCCTTTGATGTGGATAGATCTGTACTTATAATGTTTTACAAATGTTTTATATAATCTGTTTTAACCTTTGCTATGATTTATTGGCTTTATGGATTAAATGTTAAAAGCTGATAACAGCTGCAAAGAATTGTTAATCTGGGTCAAGTATTACAGGCAAAGTACAGTTGGGGGTTTTCTTAAGAAGGCTTTGAGTATTTTGGATGATTCTTCACATATGTTAAATTTTAACTCCTCCCTTCAGGAAGGTGATATAGAGCACCTAGATGTAGGAATGTTAAGAACCTCTAGATTTTTAATTTCTAAGGCAGTTATGGTTGTAAGCACATACATGAAAAGCATGAAGAGGCAGATGTGTAAAATAGAGATTGTGGACAGTGTATTGTAAATATGTAAATGTGTGATGGCTATGTGTTTAATGTCATTTGTTAGTTTTATGTTACTTACTGTATATTATTTATTGTGATACTGCACAAATTGCCCTACAAAGGGACAATAAAGATTACTACTACAAACACAATATGCCCGGGTCTAAGTGGGGCTGGGGCATTTCCCAGCTAGATCTTGTTTTGCCCCCCTTTGAAACATCTGACATCCCCCTTCCATTCAAATGAAGAGAGACAACACACCTTCATTTTTGTGTATATTAGGTTTATTATAGATTACGCTTTATTCACTCACTATTATATTGTATTAAACAATATGTTTGTGTAAATATTTTAATCATCAATTAAATCATCAAATGAATATAACCAAACATATATCCAATTAAGAGTGAAGTAGTGCACACATTCTGCAACTTCCCCCTGCGTAAAGTGTGTGCTGTGCATATCTGAGTTTCAAACCATGCAGATTTTTGCATGGTAAGCATCTTGTTTATCATGCTCTTTGAACTCTATGTGTGTGGTAAATTATATACCAGGAACGGGTCAATTATCACATTAGCTCAATTATCCTATCAGACTCAGTGAGACATCATGGAGGCTCAAAGTGCAATAATTACTTGCATGAAAAACAGTCCAAGTTGATGTATCTGTTCCTGAAATAAGAGGCATTCTCAAATAAGCATCAAATGTCTTCAGCCAAATGACTTTCTGTGATTTACTCTGAAAGATAATGGCAGGATGGAGACAACTACTATCAGAGACAAAGCACTCATAAAAGAAGGGATGAAGACCAAATCTATCTACTGCCCTAAAGCCGGTGCTTTAAATAACCATATCTGGGTGTGTACTTGCTGTATGCATAACTTCTCTGGAGCCCTTTATGTCCTTGTAGACTTCTTAACTGCTGTGTTATTGGGAGAGACAGAGCTCCATGGCTTCTCAAGTGTGTCAGCTGCAAAGCCCTAATCATCTCTCAATTAGATCTATCCCTGAATATTACTACTGTCTCCCATGATGTTTACACAGCATAAGACATTTCCGCTGACTCCATTATGAATAGAGACACCACCTTATGTGGTCTCATTATTGGATAAGTAAGAGGATACAGGAGGCAGACAGAAGTTTTAAGCCCGGCTGGAATAGACGCCATCCCCATTAGCGGCAATGCATTAACTATGTCAACGACACAAATGAGAGGAGGAGAACAAGAGGGGCAGATGAAGAAAGGGAAGAGGAGGCAGAGGGTTGTGTTGCTGGACTTGGTCCTAAAACATCATCTGTAATTATGGTGATGTTGCCATCTTGTTTCAAGTTGAACGTATTGCATGACAATGGTGGATAGAATTGAACAGTCAATATTTTATTTTATTGCATATTTTACAAACTGCTCTTAAAAAACTGCAGGAAAAGCTATAGTCCCATAACATATGTATTGTTTGTTCTTACTTCCCATAAAACCTCAACAGATTCTCCCTCTAAAGTACAATGAAAGGAACACTTATATAAATGTACTATAGCGTTATCATGTATTTTTTGGACATGTACAACAGTACTGTTTTTGTTTTTGGACATGTATGATGGTAAAACTGTTTTTCAGGACATGCACCATGGTAATACTGTTTTTTTTGGACATGTACCATGGTAATACTCTGTTTCCCCATCTGTCACTCATTTCGACATTGTGTCGAAGAAGCAACACTAGGGGTCTCTCTGGAACGCTGAATATGCCTCTGATCTATGAAAAAAGGCCAATGAGAAGTTGACAGACAGTATTTGCATACCCTGCTCCCGGAAATATGGGTATAAAGGTGGGGAAATATGTCTAGTTCATTCAGAAATTTTCTTCGGAGCCGATGGTCGTATATGCAGTGAGCTGCGAGTCACACACTCTTCCTTCCACCTCTGAGTGCAATTGCTGTTGGATCTACGGTGCATATCAGCGGCTTTCTCCTTCTCTGCACAGCAGTGCAGTTTGCCCCTGGGCGCTTCGACAGTGCAGTTAAAAGAGTTATTTTCTCTAAAAGAGCAAATAGACAGCTGGCATTGAACATCCTTTTCAGGACGCGTCTTTTTAAAGACATCTTTCCGCCTCTATGTAGTTTCTGGATGTGGTTGATTTCTCCCCAACTCTGACGGTCATAAAAGCTGCCTCGCATGCCTGGGCTGCGATCACACCCAGGCAGAGTTTTATGAATAGTTCATGTTCTCAGTGTGAGAACATAGCCATGGCAGCATTGCGGTCGTGGCTTTCTTTCTTTTTGTCATACACCCCCCCCCCCCCCGTGCCTCACCTCCTTCCTAAGGGACTGGGGCAGGCGCCGCGGGCGATGAAGGCGATTTGGGGATAATGACGGGCTCCATTTCGCCGGGTAAATCCCCTCGAACCACCCGCCTCCCCAGCATACTTGCTTGCTTCCGTCTGAGCTCTGGATGAGTGCAGCCCACTTCATGACCAGCCAGCCGGTCCTTTGAGCTCCCATCGGAGAGCGTTACAGCAGTGTCTGATGCTGATGACTCACCTGGGCTGCCACCTTTCCCAGGCTAGCGCGAGGCTGGACCGGAAAACCCCGTGCCCCCTCACAACTTCTTGATTGGTTCCGCGGGCATGTGCACCACTCACAGCCAGCCTTTCTTTCTTCGTGGACGGTGCATGACAAGTTGAGTAAGCCGTAAAGGGCACCTTTTACTGCCCGAAACCGGCTTCCTCGCTCCTCCACTCACAGACTCCTTCTGCCCTGCATGCCATGGCCCCTCCTGCAACCAACACCAGGCCAAGGCACTTCAAAACTTGCACTTGGGTAGTCCTGTTCTTGATGTGCTGCAGGAACTGCACTCAATGGCCGATTGCGCCCCCCCAGGCCACGAAGTTCAGAAGCCCTGGTACTCGAACGGGCGAAGGCTTGTGGTCCAGAAACGAGATGTGTGCTGTGCATATCTGAGTTTCAAACCATGCAGATTTTTGCATGTTAAGCATCTTGTTTATCATGCTCTTTGAACTCTATGTGTGTGGTAAATTATATACCAGGAATGGGTCAATTATCACATTTGCTCAATTATCCTATCAGACTCAGTGAGATATCATGGAGGCTCAAAGTGCAATAATTACTTGCATGGAAATCAGTCCAAGTTGATGTATCTGTTCCTGAAATAAGAGGCATTCTCAAATAAGCATCAAATGACTTCAGCCAAATGACTTTCTGTTATTTACTCTGAAAGATAATGGCAGGATGGAGACAACTACTATCAGAGACAAAGCACTCATAAAAGAAGGGATGAAGACCAAATCTATCTACTGCCCTAAAGCCGGTGCTTTAAATAACCATATCTGGGTGTGTACTCAATGGCCAATTGCGCCCCCCCCCCAGGCGACGAAGTTCAGTAGCCCTGGCACTCGAATGGGCGATGGCCACCCTTGTGGTCCAGAAACGTAATCTATGGACTGGACCTGGTCGAAATGCGGGAGGTAGACAAAGCACGCTTTCTCAAATGCCCCCGTCTCCCAGCTCCGTCCATTCGGTGGCGCCATTGACGACTCTGCCCAGCAGTCCTCAGCAGTGAAGAAGCAGATGGAGGCCATTTCACACATCCTGCCCTGCCGCAAACCTGCCGCCATGGGCCATACCCCATCTGCTCACCGAGGGCGTCCTCCTGTGGCTTCCAAAAAAGAAGAAAAAAACATGCTGCTCCGCCGCAACCAAAAGTGGGCCCAGCTCTCTCAGCCCCAGCATCGAGCTCCCTGCAGGAAGAGCACGCCCCCCGTCTCACGGACCCCTTCGAGGACCCAGAAGGCTCCCAAGCGCTCTTGAGACGGACGACCCAGAGATCAAGACATTTGCTCCAGAGTTGGTTAACAGACCGCTCCGTCCCCCGGTGGAGGGCCGGGAAGAGAACCTTCAGTTAAAGGTATTTTTTTGCATGTTTTTCAATAATAGAGCAATTTCCTCTTTCTGGGTCACCTGGCTCGCAAATGCCGTTCTGGACACGGACCTCTCGTCTTCAGCCCCACGATTGTTCCCCGGCTGGCCGGTTCTGACGAGTCCAGAGAACGCCTCCACCAGACCTCCTCCTCGGTCACTAACCCGCCCCCAGCCAGGTCAGCAGAGCAAGGTAAGTGCTTCAACTCTTTTCTCAGCACCAGAGCCTCAGGATGCGTCCTCGCCTCCCGATGCCGCATTACCTGCTCCGCCCCACCGGATATGTCAAAAATAGTCGTCCCCTTAGTGCCCCTAGCACGGAGCTTGGATGCGTGTCTTTCACTTCTCAATCTGTCACGCTGACTGGCCAGGACCATCCGACTTGGTTACGCAATTCAGTTTGCCAGGCCTCCGCCCCCCTTCATGGGCATCCGCTTTACCGCAGTGCACGGCGAATATGGCAAATTCCTGCGTGTGGAAATCGTCTCTTACTCAAAGACTCGATAGAGCCAGTCCCTCCAACCGAGAGGAAGAAGGGTCCCTACAGCACTTACTTCATCGTACCCAAGAAAGGCGGCGGCTTACGTCCGATCTTGGACTTGCGAGTTTTCAACCAGGCCTTGCTCAAACTCCCGTTCAAAATGCTCACGCAAGACACATCCTAACTTGCGTTTGGCATCTAGATTGGTTTTCAGTGGCAGACCTGAAGGATGCGTACTTCCATGTCTCAATCTTGCCTCGATGTTGACCCTCTCTATGGTTCGCGTTCGATGGCCAGGCATGTCAGTACAAGGTCCCCCCCATCGGCATTTCCCGGTCCCCTCGCGTCTCTACGAAGTTCGCGGGGACAGCCCTTGCCCTGCTTCGGGAAGCAGGTGTTCGCATACTCAACTACCTCGACGACTGGTTCATCCTGGCCCACTCCTGAGAGTTACTGTGTATCCACAGGGACCAGGCGTTCAGGCACCTCAGCCGTTTAGGGCCTCAGGTCAACCGGGAAAAGAGCAAGCTTGCCCTGGTTCAGAGCGTCTCTTTTCTCGGCGTTTAGTTAGACTCAGTCACAATGTCAGTGCTAAAATGTCTTGCCGCCTTCAGGCTGGGCACGGCGGTCCCTTTAAAATCTTTCCAGAAGCTCCTGGGGCATATGATATCCTCCACGGCTCCGACATTTGGCCCGCCTGCCGCCAAATGTCAAAACCCTGGACAGACCTCTGCTTTCTGCGGACAGGAGTCCCCTTGCAGCAGGTGTCCCGACATGTCCTGGTCACAACCGATGCCTCCAAATTGGGTTTGGGCACCGTGTGCAACGAGCATGCAGCCGCGGGCCATTGGAAAGGGGCCCCACTGCACTGGCACATCGATTGCCTAGAGTTGCTGACTGTATTCTTTGCCCTGCAGAGGTTTCTCCCGTTAGTTTGGGACAAACACGTCTTGGTCAGGTCAGACAGCACCACCGTAGTAGTGTACATAAATCACCAAGGCAGCGTACGCTCCCACCACATGTCACAACTCGCCCGTCGTCAACTCAAGTCGCTGCGCACCACTCACATCCCCGGCAACCTCGATGTGGTAGCGGACGCGATGTCACAACAATGCTTGCCCAGTGGAGAGTGGAGGCTTCACCCCCAGTCGGTCCAGCTGATTTGGGAACGATTCGGCAGGGCTTAGGTAGACCTGTTTGCCTCCCAAGAGACCTCCCACTGTCTGCTCTGATATGCCCGAACAGAGGCTGCCTTCGGTGCAGATGCACTGGCACACAGCTGGCCCTCGGGGCTGCGCAAGTATGCATTTCCCCCAGTGAGCCTTCTTGCATAGGTGCTGTGCAAGGTCAGGGAGGACGAGGAACAAGTCACCCTAGTGGCTCCCTACTGGCCCACTCGGGCCTGGTTCTCGGACCTTGTACTCCTCGCAACAGCCCCTCCCTGGCGAAATCCCCTGAGGAAAAACTTCTTTCTCAGGGACGGGGCATGCTCTGGCATCTGCACCCAGACCTCTGGAACCTCCACATCTGGCCCCTGGACGGGATGTGGAATATCTAGCTGGTCTACCACCTGCCATCGTAGACACGATCAACCAAGCCAGAGCCCCCTCTACCAGGCAGCTTTACGTCCTGAAGTGGTGCTTGTTCGCAGATTGGTGTTCTTCCCGGGCTGAAGACCCACAGTGGTGCGCAGTTAGGTCAGAGCTCTTATTTCTGCAGGAGGGGAGGCTGTCCCCTTCCACCTGGAAGGTGTATGTAGCTGCTATTGTGGCCCACCACAACGCAGTAGATGGCAAGTCTTTGAGTAAGCACGACTTAATCATCAGGTTCCTAAGAGGCGCCCGGAGGTTAAATCCTTCCCGGCCAAGCCTGTTCCCCTCCTGGGGTCTCTCAGTGGTCTTCTTGGGCCTTCAGAGACCCCCCCCCTTTCAAGCCGCTAGAATCAGTCGAACAATGCCCTCTCCCTTAAGATGGCCCTCCTGATAGCACTCACCTCCATCAAGAGGGTCGGGGACTTGCAAGCGTCCTCTGTCAGCGACATCTGCCTGGAGTTCGGTCCAGCAGACTCTCATGTGATCCTAAGACCGCGACCGGGCTACGTGCCCAGGGTTCCTACGATTCCCCTCAGGGTCCAGGTTGTGAACCTGCAAGCGAAGCTGCCCCGGAAGGAGGCAGGCCAGCCCTTCGTTGCTGTGTCCAGTGTGTGCTTTACGTACCTACTTGGACCACATACAGAGCTCTAGATGTTCTGAGCAGCTCTTTGTCTGCCTTGGTGGACAGCAGAAAGGGAACGCTGTCTCCAAAAAGAGGCCTTCCCACTGGGTAGTTGACACCATTACATTGGCTTATCACACCCAGGCCATGCCCCTCCCCTTGTGGGTCTGAGAACAATCAAGGAGTGTTGCGTCCTCACGGGCACTGGCCAGAGGCATCTCCCTTGCAGACATATGCAGAGCAGCGGGTTGGGCAACACCTAATACCCTTGTGAGATTTTACAATCTCAGGGTAGAGTCAGTTTCGTCCCGTGTTTTCTCAGGTCTGAGCCGGTAGAACTCGGTAACACGCTGACAGATTGACGGGGTGGGCCACTTGCGCCTAGCGCCCTTTCCCTCGGCCGAGGTAAAATCGTGCGCTTTTTCTCCCAGGAGATTCCACTAACTCGGCTCCCTTGATGACTCCTCCCTAGCCCTGTGGGTCCGCAATTCAGCAGAGGAATTTGCCGACCCAATCCACTGCGGGATCTCAAATGTACCCTGCACTGGAATAGGTGCTCCACAGGTTAGTACTCCTGTGTGGACTTCCTCCTGTGTGTATTTTCCACGGTATGGTCCCCGTACGAGTGGACCCACATCTCCCTTAGGCAGTTCCAGCTGCCCTCCGGTGCCATGTTGTAGCAACCCCCCCCCTCCTTGAGGCTGGATCTACCACCGTACCATTTTCCCACATGTGACCTAAGAGGCCCGTGTGATGTATTTCGCACTTTTACCTCCCCCTTCCTGGGCAGGTGTGGTCTCCACAGGGTCTTTTCCCCCTGAAAGAATAGGAAACTGGGTATGACCCCCTTCCCCACGATGTGTGTAAGGGCCCCAGCCGTTTGGCTCTATGAGAGAAACATTTAGAGAAAAGAGGCCCAGCTAGGCTCGGCCCATTCCCTTGTTGGCAAGCGTCGACTTGTTCCCCTGTTTAGGGTAACCAGAAGGATTCCGACGACTTTTATGTGGCATTGGGGAATGGTACGTGCAGTCTGAAACAGCTGGTCACCTTTGCACGTAAAATACTTGCCGGCTCCCATGCCAGCAGTACACGTACACGTCACAGTGCATGGCGTGATTTAAATTGGACCTCTAGTGTCGCTTCTTCGTCACAACGTCGAAGTGTGCGACAGACGGGGAACGTCTTGGTTTTTTGGAATGTCTTTCTTTTTTACCATTACCATGGTAATACTGTGGGGGTTCAGACATGTATCATTGTAGAATGGTAATACCTGTTTATTGGTACATGTATTATTGTAATACCTTTTTTGGTGCATGTATTATGGTAATACCTGTTTTATTTTATTTTTTCTTATTTTAATTTTTTTTTTAAGACATTTACCATGGTAATACTGTTTTTTTTTGGATATGTACTAAGGTAATACTGTGTATTCTAGGACATGTATCATTGTAATACAGTTTTTTTTTTTTGTATCATTGTAGAATGGTAAATCCTGTTTTTTGGTACATGTATTATGGTAATACCTTCTTTGGTACATGTATATGGTAATACATATTTTTTGGGACATGTACCATGGCAATACTGTGTTTTTTGGGACATGTAGAATGGCAATACCTGTTTTTTGGGACATATAGTGTTAATACATGTTTTTCTACCCAGACATTAACCATGGTAATATGATTTCGTATTTATTTATTTATTTTTTGGGCATGTATAAAGGTTATACAGTTTTTTTTTTGTTTTTTGTTTTTTGGACATGTACCATGAAAATACTACAGTATGTTTGTTTTTGTATTTTTGTATCATGTACGTTTTGTATTTTGTACATTTATTTGTGTTAATGTTAATGCCTGTTTTTTGGGACATGCTACGTGTTAATAGCTATTTTTTGGGACATATATCATGGTGATACTGTGTTGTTGTTGTTATTGTTGTTGTTTTTTTTTGGAAGCGTACCATGGTAATGATTTGTTGTTTTAGACACATACCACGGTACTACAATAGTTTTTGGACATATAATACAGTGTTTGTTTGTTTGTTTTTTTTGGACATATACAATGGTAATAGCATAATATTCTATGAGGTACCTTAAGAGTACATTGTCAATGCCTTGGTATCTCAATATGATAATCATTGATTCAGTACCATGGTATACGTGAGAGTACCATGATCTTAATATCACTCTAACATGAAATCTCCTCAGTGTTGTTTTGTAAGGGAAATGAAACAGCACTTAACTTAACAGCAAATTTTTATAGTCTCTGATGAGAGTGAACATGCAAAATACAGTATAAATGGCCTTTCATTGATACTATTCATTACATTGATAAAAGCTCTTAGTAATTATCAATTTTGTTTAAGCACATGACAGAGCTGAGTAAGCGAGTTGATGGGAAGACAAGTCATTCTGATGTGTGTCACCAAGTCATTAAGCTGCCTTTGAGGGAAGTCTGCAATTTGATTCATCACAGCAATAATGAGCCTGAGATTAACTCATCAATTTTATTTTTCCTCGTATTATCCCTACATGAGTCCCCATCTCTCTTTATACATCCTTTTCTTTTTATTGTCTGCAGTCTCTCTCACCTCTCATTCCCTCTCACTGTCTCTCTCTCTCTCTCTCTCTCTCTCTCTTAGTGCATTCTGTGGAAAGGAAGTGATAAAGCATACACATGTGCAGCCAGTGAGGAACGAGGTTTTAGCATATTTTTAAGGGGCTCAGACTGGAGACTCTCTGCTCCAGTGCCTCGCTGTCTATCTACCTCCTGCTCACCTCGTCTTCCTTGTCAAGTACACTCTTCACGACATTGACATGCCTCCTGTCACTGCTCTCTTACTTCCAGGAAGCTCACTGCATGCCTATTGTTATTCACCCTAAAAAAACAGCATATAATTGCAGAGCTGAACTGACTGTGGTAAATTAAACCACTGATTTGAGCACTGAAAAGAACTGATTTCGACATCTATTGCTACTCTCTACTGTATTTGCAACAATTATTTGGGCTGAAGTGATGTGCTTGGAAATAGTAGACTGGTTCTTGGTAACAGAGGTCATGAATATAGACATTATCGATGTAGTCCAGTGGAAAAAGTCCACTGCCTGTTTCCTATTGCTGCAGGTTCCAAGAAAGTGAAAGGAATTTTGGGTCATTCAGACCTGAATTTCAGAATAACTTTTTATTTGGTATGTTGCCCTTTTGCGTTAATGACAGCATGCACTCGAACTGGCATGGACTCCACAAGTTTGTGCAAAACCAAATGATCCACGTTTTCCCAGCATGATTTCAGGATGTTTCAAAGAGATCTTGTGTGCTTCAAATGAAGGAAGGACCTTTTGTACAAAGGAGTTCATATGGTGAAAGTTACAAATTGGCTTATTTAATTAGTAGGGATGTCATAAAATATTGATATATATATTGATTATTATTTTGGCACATTATTTTATCAATATATTTTTGAGGCATCGATATATTAAAATTAGCCAACATTTAAATTAGAAGTTCAATTTGCATGCTGGCCTCTGTTTAACAAACTGGCGTAAAAGCATTGAGAGACCACAAGAGGGTGATATAACATTTACTGAAGCTGTTTCAGGTACAAACACACACACACACACACACACACACACACACACACACACACACACACACAGTTTATTGATGAGTTTGCAGGTTAGTGTATGAAACTGGTGTAACTGAGCAAATCGAACAATATGTATGTAGCATTAAATAGGTTGCAATCAAGCTGCCAAACCACTTACTTGTAACTGAAAATACATTGTGTAGGTTCTGTGAAAGATTCCTAGACACAATATATCATCCAATGATGGCTAGAGTAAATAATCTTTGTCCTTTGATAATGATATGGGTGGAATTAAGTTGAAAACTATGCGAGTTGCACTCCATGGCACAGCAGAATTTGTACGCTTAGTGTTGGTTTTGTAAGTGTACCTTCGTAGAAATTTCAAAAATACGTTTTTAAATGTAATTGCACTATGTCGTCTGCCAGACACATCTGTTGCGTGACACTCTTTAATTTACCCTGCCGCTAATAAAGTTGTCTTGATAAAAATTATTGAAAAGACAGACTTTTGTGCAATGAGCAGCCCTATTTATATCTGAAAAAATAATATCCAGATATATATCGATAATCATCTGGAAAAAAAAAGGCATTGATCCCAAGCCTATTAATTAGTGACCAATAAATAGTGCAGAATCTAAAATATACTGTATATTATTCATTATACAGGTACATTACAACATTTACTGTCATTTTTTTATTAATCCTCAACTTTCTGTTTATTTTCAGGTTTTGAATCTCAAATTTGCAATGTGAACTTAGACTTTCCATCCCCATTGTATCTTTCTGTATTTTTCTCTTTAATTTTTAGCTTCATTTATTGTCCAGATTTGGGATTCTAAGATTCCCTTCTGAAGCAATTGAACGCATTTCTCCTCTGGCACTTTATGAAAACCCATATTGACCATAACTGCAGATTAATGATTCATAAATAGGGGATGTAATGGAGTAGCTGCTTCTCTAGTTGTAATTGAGTGGAGCCATTCTGGCGAGCCTGGGCAGTAAATGTGGCCCACTGATCAAAGCCATGCTCAGGTCTGATTGACATGTGATGCATCTGAGGAAGTGATGGTGAGGCACAACATCAAGGTGCTTCCTGGGCACAATTAGCATATCTGTGAAAGAAAGAAAAGATCTGTCCCATTTCAGGAGCATCACTCTTGCTTGTCATGTCTCCTGAAACACACTCTGTCCCATAACAGGTGAAAAACTCCCATAGACTTTCTTTTTTTATAACAATGCTGATTAAAAAGAACAATACAAAAAGCAGAAATAGTCTAGTTTTAGTCCTTTAGACACACCACTTCCCATACTGAACTGAGGGAGCGTGTCTTTAATTAACAGGCTTGCTTTGGATCATCCCTGTCATCCTGTCTAAAGCAAAGAAGGTTCACAAGCACAGTGGAGTAAAGCTTAATTAAACCACAGAGTACAGGAAAGTCAGGCTAACACACCACTGCGGTGCTGTAAGTAGACATTGTAAAAGTCACATCAATTCTGCATGGAGACACAGCAGGCCAAGACAGGAAGAGAATCTCACCAGCCAACAAAAGTTTTGTATCTACCATGTAACAACACACCTCAGAGAGACACTGCTGCTTTTTTCAACCTGGTGCCGAGCCAATGAATTCCAGGTTAAGACTGCATTCTCTCTTATCACAGTTGGGTTGCTACCATTCCTACTAATGTGCTTGCAAGTATATTGTCAAAGGAACACGTTAACACATAGGGAAAAAAAAGCAAATTTAAAAAGTAAACTAAATATAAACATTGTATAAAATCCTGCTGTCTGGCCTACTTAGATGCACAGACAACACAAGATTAGTATAAAGAGATGGGGGGGGGGGGTCTTTTCTCTCTATGCGGACACACTCATGAGACTGCTGTGCATGCAGGGAAAGAGGTAATGTTGACAATTCCCCCCTCATGCCTTGTCAGCCAACAACCCCATGTCACACTTCAGCAGCACCACCATTCTCTGACTCTGCTGTCAAGAAATTACATTTAATTTTCACACCTCTACTTCTACCATTTCCTTTCTACATTAATTTTTTTCATCACTACAGCAGCAACCCAGGACCCATGGGCTGTTACGCAGATATCAATACCTCTGACAGTCTGGAAAGTCTTTACCCATTGTATTCTTCCCACTCTCACCCTTTATTCCATTTTGCTTCCAGAATGGCTAGCTGAACAAGCTGAAGAGGTCATTCAAAAGTGGCAAGGTAACATGTACCTCCAAGCTCGTGTGTGTTTGGTCAGGGACTCTCAACGATTGGCATATATGAAAAAACACTTTGGCCCCAAGAGTTTTCACAAATGAAGACTTAGAATGCACACTGGAGGACTAACAGCATTAAACAGAGCAGGGTTTCTGGATTGCAATGAGTCTGAAAGATGGACAGCTTGAGACATAATCTTTGATGGGGCGCCACTGTTTTTTTTTTGTTTTGTTTTTTTTTGGCTGATCTGATTTAATATGCCCACTTTGTCCCTCACTCCATTACAAGAAACGGCAGTTCTCCAGTTTCCTCTGGTTTCCATTATATCCACACCCCTAACAGCTGTGCTGATCAATAACTATACCTTTATTGGCTAAATTGAAGGTTGCTATTAGGCATTTCTCCAACTCAAACTGTCACGTGGCTGGTAGTTGGCCCTTGGTCCCCGTTCTTGCTCCTGAACTTCGGGGTGGTTTCTTCCTAGCTGCAGAATCACTCCTACCTCATAAATTAGAGACTGAAGGGATGGCCATCCCAGCCAACAAGCATCCCAATTTCATCATCATGAGGCCCAGAATGTGAGATTATAAGTGATTATGTTGAGCCGTTTTCATTTGGAAAATCTCTTTAATGCTAGTCTCCATGGCTGCTTCTGACAGGGCACAGACATGGGTGGCTGGTCAGAAGCCATCAAAAGGCTAAAAAGAGAGAGCATACGGAAGCAGGAGGAGCCTTGGCCTTGGATTGCAGGGAAAGTGGCCAATTGGCCCTCCAACAAGAGGTGCGCCGTCTGATCAGGCAGAGGGAGCCGCCACTTGGCCAGAGATCACAGTGGTCAGTGGGGACATGGCTGGATCCACTTTATGTTCTGGGAGCTCTCGAGGACAGAGCACATCAAGCTGCTGTTGACCTTAGCTGTGTCTCTACCGTCTGTCAGGGTCTCATAATTCACCAGTCTTGCATTTTTTTAGCCCTGACCAATACTTCAGGTCCCTCTCAGTACTGGACTCAAGACACTGAGCTTATTTGGTGTGGTTGTCCATTGAAGCCTATAGATATCAGTAAGACATGCTGGATTAATGACAATTGGACATTATAAACACTTGCACTATGTTTAATTTGTGTGTGTTTTGTGTGAGTTTATAACAACAGTTCTTTGCACTGTTTTAAGTGTTTCCTTTATCTTTTACCACTGCTCCTGGCAACTCAGTGGTATTACTTTCTGAGTCCATTTAGCAGACATATTGAATTATATTTAAATGCAAAGAAACTTGTTTGCAGAACCAGATGTTCTTGAAACATGTTTTGAAGAAATGTTCCATGTTCAGAACAAGTTAAGGTCAATCTATAGCATTTGTGGCATAATAATAAAGTTTTACAGATAATTTTAACACTTCAATTGTTTATTAAATACAAAAAAGTCACAGATACATTTAGACACTTACTTTAGTGAATGGGGCCAGCCCATAAACATTAATACACACACTGTATCAAAGGTAAAGTCACAAGACATACACATTATACAATTAAGCATAATTTTGGAGTGATTAAATCAGGGATTTACTGTTGTTACAGTAAAGTGTTTACTAGATTACAGCATTTTGTAGTGCCACATCATCGTGACAACAAAGTTTTACTATTGGATTTGGCATTACACAGATTAGATTAATATGCTATTGTATCCCACTAAAATCATGTGAACATGTAAAATGTTTGTGTCTTTTGGATATACTTTTGATTACTACTTTTTTTGTCCTTCTTCAAATATGTAATGTCCACTGAATAAATGCATCCATTAATTAAAATATGCTATACTATAAGCCCCATCTTTTAGAGTTGTTCAAGAAATACACATTTATATATTTTTGGTTTACATTGAATAGTAATTAACAGAACTGTCTACAAAAAGTATAACAATATATCTATCACAAGTTTGATGCCACCATCACCACTTATTATCTCGGCAATATTAGATTTAAAACACTATATTGATTGTTGCACAGCCCTCTTGCCATGAATGCAGTCTTAAAGGCCCCATGAAATTAGAATGAAAGTTTTGCTGGTTTTAGTCCATATCTACAGGTTTTAAGGTCATCTTTATGATAGTGTACTACTAAATGTTTACAAAATATATTTTCAGAAGTTATAAGCATTTAAAATCTGCAGTTAATTTTCCAGCTTAAAAGTCATGTCAACACCCATGATGTCATAAAGAAGTTAAGAAACCTTGTCCAATCAAATGCTTTCTAGAGCTAAAATGTCCAATCCCTCTTCATCTGTTCAGCGCACCCGGCTGTGTTCTAACTGGCGCTGATATTGCCTTTGCACGGCACTTTGAAGAGAACACAATCCAAGCTTTAGGGTTGTTCAAAACAGATTTTCCAATAAGAACTGCTTAGAAAGTGAGTTCTGAATTAACGTTATCACTTTTCAGCCATCTGAAGCTCTCACAATGGAGGGTAATAGACTTAGAAGGGAATAGGGCATAGGGGCGATCACTTCTTAATGGGACGCACCAATGCGGGATCTAGACACGAGAGAAATAGCAGCTTAAGGGATGTACAGAACCAGTTGGTGTTCTTTATTACTTATGCTTAGTGTATTGTGATTCAAATCTTTGATATATTATGTTTTACTTGCTTGTTTGTCATTCATCTTGCAAAACGGCTCCAGCCACGTCAAAAGCGAAGAACGCGTTGTGCTGAGTATTGAGATCGCTTCTCAAGTTTCCCCCCATTCTGACATTAGCAGCATGGTAGAAAGGTGTGTGTGGGTGACTGTATGTAAACTAAAGCCTATTGGCTATTGAAAAAAAGTTAAGTCATTCAACATGTCCTGCCCCGCAGGGCAGAGCAAGGTAAGTGCTTTGAGTCTTTTCTCAGCACCCCAGCCTCGGGTCGCCCTGTCGCCGCCCGATGCTGCCCTACCTGCTCCGCCCTGCTGCGAATCTCCGCCGGGTACGTCAAAATTAATCATCCCTTTGGTGCCCCTAGCGCAGAGGTTGGATGCGTGGCTTTCACTTCCCAACCCATCTCGCTGGCTGGCCCTGACCATTCGACTAAGTTACGCAATTCAGTTTGCCAGGCCCTGTCCCTCCAACCGAGATGAAGAAGGGTTTCTACAGCCCTTACTTCATCGTACCCAAGAAAGGCGGCGGCTTACGACCAATCTTGGACCTGCGAGTTCTCAACCAAGCGCTGCACAAACTCCTGTTCAAAATGCTCACGCAGAGACACATCCTAACCTGCGTCTGGCATCTCGATTGGTTCACAGAGGTAGACCTGAAGGACGCGTACTTCCATGTCTCCATTCTTCCTCGACACCGGCCCTTTCCTGCTTTTGCGTTCGATGGCTAGGCATATCAGTACAAAGTCCTCCCCTTCGGCCTGTCTCTGTCCCCTCGTGTCTTCACGAAAGTCGCAGAGGCAGCTCTTGCCCCGCTCCGAGAAGCCGGCATCCGCATACTCAATTACCTAGACAACTGGCTTATTCTGGCACACTTGCAAGAGTTACTATGCGCTCACAGAGACCAGGTGCTCAGGCACCTCAGCCGTTTGGGGCTTCAGGTCAACTGGGAAAAGAGCAAGCTTACTCCAGTCCAGAGCATCTCTTTTCTCGGTATGGAGTTAGACTCGGTCTCAATGTCAGCATGTCTCACCAACGAGCGTGCCCAGTCAGTGGCCTTGCCGCCTTCAGGCCAGGCACAACGGTCTCTTTAAAAGTTTTCCAGAGGTTCCTGGGGCATATGGTGTCCTCACGCACCGTGTGACTATCACCTCCGCCTGCCCCCAAACATTCAAACCCTGGACAGACCTCTGTTTCTTACGGGCAGGAGAACCCTTACAGCAGGTGTCCTGACGCGTCCTAGACACGAGTGTCCCAGACAGCACCACTGCGGTGGCGTACATAAATCGCCAAGGCGGAGTACTCGCCCGTCGTCTCCTCCTTTGGAGCAGCATCGCAAGTCGCTGCTCGCCACTCACATCCCCGGCAACGTCGATGTGGTAGCGGACGCGCTGTCACAACAATGCTTGCCCAGTGAAGAGTGGAGGCTTCACCCTCACTCGGTTCAGCTGATCTGGGGACGGTTCGGCAAGGCCCAGGTAGACCTGTTTGCCTCCCGAGAGACCTCCCACTGCCCGCTCTGGTACACCTGCTCAGATGCTCCCCTCGGGGCAGATGCACTGGCACACAGCACACTGGCACACAGGTTATGTGCAAGGTAAGGCAGGACGAGGAACAAGTCACTCTTGTGGCTCCTTACTGGCCCACCTGGGCCTGGTTCTCGGACCTTGTACTCCTCGAGACAGCCCCACCCTGGTGAATTCCCCTGAGGAAAGACCTTCTTTCTCAGGAACGGGGCATGCTCTGGCATCCACATCCAGACCTTTGGAACCTCCACGTCTGGTCCCTGGATGGGACGCGGAAGATCTAGCTGGTCTACCACCCACGGTCGTAGCCACAATCAACCAAGTCAGAGCCCCTTCTACTAGGCAACTCTACACCCTGAAATGGCATCTGTTCGTGAATTGGTGTTCTTCCCGGCAGAAGACCCACAGAGGTGCACAGTTAGGTCAGTGCTCATGTTCCTACAGGAGAGGTTGGAGGGGAGGCTGTCCCCTTCCACCTTGAAGGTGTATGTTGCCGCTATCACAGCTCACCATGACCCAGTAGACGGCAAGTCGCTGGGTAAGCACGACTTAATCGTCAGGTTCCTAAGAGGTGCCCGGAGGCTAAATCCCTCCCGGCCAAACCTGTTCCCATCCTGGGATCTCTCGGTGGTCCTCGCCTGTCTTCAGAGATCCCCCTTCGAGCCGCTAGAATCAGCCAGACTCAGGGCCCTCTCCCTAAAGACAGCCCTGCTGATCGCGCTCACCTCCATCAAGAGGGTCGGGGACATGCAAGTGTTCTCTACTAATGACACTTGCCTGACACTTGGCCCCTCCTCCACTACGCCATTCTTCCCACATGTGACCGAAGAGGCCATGTGATGTATTTTGCCACCTTTACCTCCCCTTTCAGGCAGGCGTGGCCTCCGCAGGGTCTTTTCCCCCTGAAAGAATAAGAATTCGGGTAAGACCCCCTTCCCACGATGCGGTAAGGGCCCCGGCTGCTCTTGCTCTATGCCGAGAAAACATAGAGAGAAAAGAGGCCCAGCCAGGCTTGGCCCGTTCCCTAGTTGGAAGTGTCGCCTTGTTCCCCTCTAGGGTAACCACGTGAAATACCTGCCCGCTCCTGTGTCAGCAGCACATGTACACGGCTCAGCGCATGGCGTGATTTGAAGTGGACCCCTAGTGTCGCTTCTTCGACACGACGTTGAAGTGAGCGACAGACAGGGAACATCTCGGTTACGTATGTAACCTCCGTTCCCTGATGGAGGGAACGAGACGTCGTGTCTTCCCGGCCACGTCGCTGAGCCGAGCTGCTGAGGTGGCCGGAACACTCCCGGCTCCTCAGAAAAATCCTGAATGAACGAGCGTATTTCCCTCGCCTTTATATCCGTATCCGGGGGCGGGGTATGCAAATACTCTTCGCCAACTCTCAATGGCCTTTTTTCATAGATCAGAGGCATATTCTGCGCTCAAGAGAGACCCCTAGTGTCGCTTCTTTGACACGACGTCTCGTTCCCTCCATCAGGGAACGGAGGTTACATATGTAACCGAGACGTTTTCCAATATTTATATCCTGTACAATATGTATCCCAACATGGGTAGCTATGTTCTCTTTCACATTCAACAAGCCAAAGAACATTTATTGAATATAAAAAAAAATTCTTAACAGGCTTTCAGGACCTAAATGAATGCCCTTGGTGGTGTACATTCACCATGATGCATAGTGTATATTTAATTCATTTTAATAAATTAATTTAATTATTTAATTTGCCTGTTGATTAAGGACATTAATAAATCCAGGGAACAAGACATGGTTTCATGCAATTACTCCCCATCTTTTGACTGTGCATGTGTTTTTGATCATATTCAGTGTTACGTCCTGTTTTCTCTAGCCTCGTTCAGAGATAATGAGAGCTTAATGATCTCTTGCATTTAAGACACTGATTACACTCCTAAATCCCACTGTAATTGTTCTGGATAACAGGGCCATGCCATTCTTGATCTATCACATTGTGAGAGAACACTGATATATCTGTTACTGTATATAAGAGAAAAGCAGATACATTAAAATGATCGTTCCACTGGATTAATGGCAACCATGATGAGGGAGTTCTGGGCTGCACTGGCTGAGGGAGTGAAAGCTCTCACAAACCGCAGCACACACTCATGATTCATTCATTAAGGAGTTAACTGTTTCCAGTGTGTCAACATCTTGTCTTTGAATTGATAATTTTAACATTGAGAGGGCCCTTGCATTTTTGCTTTTAATTACATTGGTAAATGGAAAATAATCTCTATAATTTAATGAGGAGGAATCGCTCGAGCCTTCTGTTAGAGAAGCGGTGTCTAATGAATTCTTAAAGGAGCCACTCTGTAGGGGAAGAGAACTGAATCTGGAAGCATCTTCACTCTGGTGTGAATAATTAGGACCAAGAGTTTGGTTATCTAAGCTTATTTCTTTATTTTATTTTTAGACATTTGAGTATTTGTTATTAGGTATTTTGAGGTTTTAAGAAATGCAAAGTGAAGACAGGATGTCTAACTTTGAAATTAATGACGAATATGAAAAAAAGTTCACTGTGCAGTATTCGCTGTTTCTGTTGTGGCCTTGAAAGTGCACAGAAACTGATTCAGCAAAGTATTCATAAAAAGCCAACAATTGTGGTGCTGCATATTTCAAAGGTCCTGTATGAAAAACTAGGATGATTTCTGAATCTGTAATGGCAAGCTTTTCAGCAGATTAGAGAATACACCAAACCTCTTGATTAGGTAAATGCATAGTTTCTAAATGTTTTGAAAATGAAAATACTCCATGAATGCATTAAGTGTAATGTCCTCAGTTACTTTAAATGCGGTGGCAGCAAAATATATCACTATCCTGATAGAACAGAATTCTCCACTCTGCCTGTAATAATAGGTTCGGTTTAGATATTACCTGCCATGATTGCTGCTTCTGTATTCTGTGTGCAGATATAATAATGGCATTTTCTTTTTGTGTGGAGATAGCAGTCATGGGACCACCATATTTAGTTAATATGATCAGAGTCTACCAAATGGTCTCAGCCATTTAATCATATTCTTGGTTTAGCTTGTAAAGACTTTACATTCCAGTGCTTTGTGAAATTCAGACATCTGACACCAGATTAAAATGTTCATAAATTTGTGCAAAAGTGGGGAGTATGATCAAATATTAGTGACTTTTTGATGTGTTAAACTAGAATCTGTGACTGCACCAGTGGAAAGTATCTGTTAGAGGCTGTAGATGTAGAGGGATATGGCTTAAATATTAATATGAGGACAGCACTGTCACAATGCATTTAGATTAAACCTATATTAAATGGTGTGTGCGAGAGTGTCTTCGATACACTCAGGGTGTTTGCCGAGATTGTGTTGGGTTACTGTAATTTCCGAGATGTGTCGCTCCTCATAACTTGGACCCTTCCTCCCCTGTGCTCTAGCCCTCTCTACTCCAAACATATTATTTGATGTGACACCCTCCAGTTCAAACAAACAAACTGTAATCTCCACTAATGAAAGTGCTAATTCCTACTCTCGAAATAGAGTGTGCGATTCTCTGTCTGCCTTCTTGGGATATTTTCTTGTTTGAAAAAGCCAGTTCCCCGTATGTCGCTCACTTCGACGTTGTGTCGAAGAAGCGACACTAGGGGTCTCTCTTGAGCGCCGAATATGCCTCTGATCTATGAAAAAAAGGCCAATGAGAAGTTGGCAGACAGTATACGTCGAGTTCATTCAGAAATTTTGGTTGGAGCCGATGGTCGTGCATGCAGTCAGCTGCGAGTCACATACCAATTCCCGCTTCTGTTGGCGTTCTGCCTGCTGTTGGGTCTATGGCGCACTTCAGTGGCTTTTCTCCTTCTCTGCACGGCAGTGCAGAAAGCTTAAAATAGTTTATTTAAAAGAGTGATTTTCTCTATAAAAGAGTACTTTCCTCTAAAAGAGCATTTGCACAGAGGCGTTGAACGTCGTTTTCAGGACGCGTCTTTATAAAGATGCCATTCTGCCCCTGTGTAGTTCCTTGATGCGGTAGAGTGCTCTCCACTTCTGATGGCCACAGGCGTTGTCTTGTGTGTCTGTGCAGTGATCACACTGAGGCAGCATTTGTGGATGTTCTCACTGCGAGAGCATGACCATGGCAACGTTGCGGTCGTGGCTCGCTTTCAATAGGAATCACGCCACTCCAGCTGCCCCCCGCATTGCTCCTTCTTCCCACAGGATTGAAGACGATGTGGTTGGTGATGGAGGAGATCTGGGGATGGCAGTGGGTGCAGCTCCGCCGGGTATGCCCCCTCGGACCACCTGCCCCTCAGCACGCTCGTTGACTCCCGTCCGTGCTCGAGGCAACAGCGGCTCGCCTCACAGCCAGCCTGCCTATCCTCTAGAGCTCGAGGTGGATGAGCTCGCCGCTGCATCGGAGAGTGCGGTGTCTGACACGGATGACTCCCCTGGGCTGTCACCTTCGGGCCAGCACGCCCAGGCTGAGGCTGACGGGCAGATGACAGAGATGCTTTCTCGGGCCGCTGCCAGTGTGGGGCAGGACTGGAACCCTCCGGCCTCCCCACAGCCTTAGCGGTTGGATGACTGGTTCCTGGGGTCTGGGCGCCATTCACAGCCTCGCACCCCCTGAAGGACGCGTAATTCCACGTCTCAATTCTGCCTCGACGCCAACCCTTCCTACGATTCGCGTTTGACGGCCAGGCGTATCAGTACAAAAAAGATGGCCTTGCTGATTGCGCTCGCCTCCATCAAGAGGGTCGGGGACCTGCAAGCGATCTCTGTCAGCGACACTTGCCTGGAGAACGGTCCGGCAGACACGTATGTGATACTAAGACAGCAATTGGTCTACGTGCCAAAGGTTCCTACTACGCCATTTAGAGACCAGGTTGTGAACCTGCAAGAGCTGCCCTGGGAGGAGGCAGACCCAGCCCCATTGTTGCTGTGTCTGGTACATGCTTTGCGTACCTACTTGGACCGCACACAGAGCTTTAGACATTCTGAGCAGCTCTTTGTCTGCTTTGGTGTACAGCGGAAAGGGAACACTGTCTCCGAACAGAGGCTTTCCCACTCTGGTGGGGGATGCCATTTCATTGGTCTATCACACTCAGGCCGTGCCCCACCCCCTCCCTTGCGGATCCGTGCACACTCAACAAGGAGTGTTGCGTCCTCGTGGGCACTGGCCAGAGGCACCTCCCTGGCAGACATATGTAGAGCAGCGGGTTGGGCAACACCTAATACCTTTGTGAGATTCTACATTCTCAGGGTTGAGTCAGTATCGTTCCGTTTTTCTCAGGTCCGAGCCGATAGAACTCGGTACAGTCGGATTGATCGGGTGGATCGCTTGAACCTAGCGCTCTTTCCCTCAGCCGAGGTAAAACTGCGCTTTCTCTCCCATGAGATCCCACTCATTCGGAGCCCTGGAGGACTCTTCCCTAGACCTTTGGGTCTGCAGTTCAGCGGAGGAACTCGCAGACCCGATCCACTGCGGGTACTTAATCTACCCTGTACTGGAATAGGTACTCCAGTCAAGTCAAGTCAAGTCAATTTTATTTGTATAGCGCCTTTCACAACACACATCGTTTCAAAGCAGCTTTACAGAAGTTCAGCATTAACAGACGATAAAAATGTAATGTCTATAAAGTCGATAAATCAACATCATTGTGCAGGGCTCCAAACTGCGACTAAAAAATGGTCGCATTTGCGACCAAATAAATTTATTTGCGAGTGTAATTTCTGTCAAGGTCGCCATTGGCGACAGTAAAAATTTACTCCCTTTGATTTTAAAATTTGCATTACATTTCCCGAAATACATTACAAAAGTTTATCAAAGAAATAGCGGGGAAAACGGAGTTCATTGCAGGAACTAACCATTTCAAAAAAGAGACTGTGAGAAAACACGGTGACCGTAACAAGCATAAAAAAATGCACGTGATCACATAATTGCGAAGAATGCTCCACAGACTACACTGTTAGCACGTGTAGTTTTTCTTGCATGCGAGCTGCGGGACGAAAAGGAATGGAAGGAGTTAAAAATGAAAATATTTGGCGCCTGTTTTTCCCCCTATAGGAGCCAGTGGCTCCTTAATTGATTTTTTGTTTGGAGCCCTGTTGTGGAATTAGATAAGATATGATTCTTTATCGTGTTTAAAAATAATTAAATAATAATTGTATTAATAACCCCAGTGAGCAAGCCGAAGGCGACTGTGGCAAGGAACACAAAACTCCAAAAGATGATGGTTAATGGAGAAAAATAACCTTGGGAGAAACCAGACTCACTGTGGGGGGCCAGTTCCCCTCTGGCTAACATCATGAATAATGTAAATAAGAATTATTTATAGTTAAAAAACATGATTTAAAAAATTATTAAACTTATTAAGTGTTAAGGGTCAGTATTTAGACAGTGATTGTGTTTGAACTGCAAGATTAGTGACCAGTGTCTTTGAAGTCCATCCTTGATTAAATTCCAGAAGTTCACTTAGATGCAATTGTCCTTGTTTGGCTGATGAAGGCTTTTGTTGGCAATAGTTAGTCTATGTATCCCATTTCAAGATCGTAGTCCATGGTGATGGGGCATCTGAAGTCTCCGTGAGAGGCTGGATACAAACTGGAGCTGACGAACGCTATTTACCTCGGGACTGGCGTCCCGAGATAACAGCAGAACAGCAGATGGGAAATAATTAGCATAGCTGATGTTCATAATATTAATGCATTATAACTGATTCAGCAGTAGTATAAAAAGGAAGCATTATGTGAATGCTTGGTTAAAGAGATGCGTCTTTAATCTAGTTTTAAACTGGGACAGCGAGTCTGAGCCTCGAACAATATCAGGAAGGCTATTCCAGAGTTTAGGAGCTAAATGTGAGAACGCCCTCCCTCCATTAGTGGACTTAGATATCCTAGGTATGACCAGAAGCCTCGAATTTAGTGATCTTAAAGAGCGCGATGGATTGTATGGCGATAGAAGATCCGTTAAATACACAGGAGCTAAACCATTTAGGGCTTTATAGGTCAGTAGTAATACTTTGTAATTGATACGGAACTTAATAGGTAGCCAGTGTAGAGATGATAAAATTGGTGTTATATGATCATATTTTCTTGACCTAGTAAGAACTCTAGCGGCTGCATTTTGGACTAACTGTAGCTTGTTTATTGAGGATGCAGGGCAACCAGCTAATAAAGCATTACAGTAATCTAGTCTCGAGGTCATGAATGCATGAACTAACTTTTCTGCATCAGAAACAGATAGCATGTTGCTCCACAGGTCAGGACTCCTGCTTGGTCTCGCCCTGTGTGTATTTTCCACAGTACGGTCCCCTTGCGAGTGGACCCGCATCTCCCTTAGGCAGTCCTAGTTGCTCTCTGGTCACCTTGTTGTAGCAACTCCCCCCTCCTTGAGGCTGGATCTACCACTGTGCCATTGCCCCACATGTGACCCAAGAGGCCCATGTGAAGTATTTCGCCACTTTACCTCCCCCTTCCTGGGTAGGTGTGGTCTCCACAGGGTCTTTTCCCCCTGAAAGAATAGGAAAATGGGTAATACCCCCTGCCCTCGATGCGTGTAAGGGCCCCAGCCATTTCTTGCTCTATGCGGAGAAACATAGAGAGAAAAGAGGCCCAGCTAGGCTTGGCCCGTTCCCGGGTTGGCAAGCGTCACCTTGTTCCCCTGTTTAGGCTAACCAGAAGGATTCCGACGACTTTTATGGGGCATTGGTGAAGGGTATGTGCAGTCCGACCCAGCTGGTCACCTTTGCACGTAAAATACCAGCCCGCTCCTGTGTCAGCAGAACACGTACATGGCTCAGCACATGGCGTGATTTAAATTGGACCCCTAGTGTCGCTTCTTCGACACAACGTCGAAGTGAGCTACAGACGGGGAACATCTAGGTTACGTATGTAACCTCCGTTCCACGTCGCTGAGCCGAGCCACTGTTGTGGCCGGATAATTTCCGGCTCCTCAGAAAAATCCTGAATGAACTCGATGTATTTTCCTGCTTTTATACCAGAATGTCCGGGGGCGGGGTATGCAAATTCTGTCTTCCAACTTCTCATTGGCCTTTTTTCATAGATCAGAGGCATATTCAGCGCTCAAGATAGACCCCTAGTGTCGCTTCTTCGACATAACGTCTCATTCCCTCCATCAGGGAACAGAGGTTACATACGTAACCTAGACGTTATCTTTATTTAATTATTTCCTTTAGTGTTAGGTCCTGTGTGCACTTCCAGTGTGCACAAGTTAGGGGTTGTACTGACTAGTCAATTTGCTCTATGGATGGTTGATGCTTTGGGCATGTATCTACTATTTGCAAATTACACATCTTCAGTTGTACTCACTCTGTACGACAGCAGGAGGAAAATCCTCTGTCCACAAACCGTTTTTTGGTGTATTTGCGAGTCATTTGTTTTGTGTAATAACCTGTAAGTACATTTGGAATTATGACAATGTAAAAATTAAGTGAAACTGGATACTTTTTTCGCATAACATACTATTAAGATGATCTAAATTGGTTTGCAGCATTCACAACATACAAGCCAAAATTCTTGCAAATCAGTCTGACTCCCCTTAAACTTGACTGAAACTGAGAAAATCTTTTAGCAAACATGTTTTTTTTTCCATCATTTTTGCACCAGATTTTTGCATCATTCATGATAACAAAAGATGCATTAAAGGTGTAATACACTCACCTAAAGGATTATTAGGAACACCATACTTATACTGTGTTTGACTCCTTTTCGCCTTCAGAACTGCCTTAATTCTACATGGCATTGATTCAACAAGGTGCTGAAAGCATTCTTTAGAAATGTTGGCCCATATTGATAGGATAGCATCTTGCAGTTGATGGAGATTTGTGGGATGCACATCCAGGGCACGAAGCTCCCGTTCCACCACATCCCAAAGATGCTCTATTGGGTTGAGATCTGGTGACTGTAGGGGCCATTTTAGTACAGTGAACTCATTGTCATGTTCAAGAAACCAATTTGAAATGATTTGAGCTTTGTGACATGGTGCATTATCCTGCTGGAAGTAGCCATCAGAGGATGGGTACATGGTGGCTATAAAGGGATGGACATGGTCAGAAACAATGCTCAGGTAGGTCGTGGCATTTAAACGATGCCCAATTGGCACTTAGGGGCCTAAAGTGTGCCAAGAAAACATCCCCCACACCATTACACCACCACCACCAGCCTGCACAGTGGTAACAAGGCATGATGGACCCATGTTCTCATTCTGTTTACGCCAAATTCTGACTCTACCATCTGAATGTCTCAACAGAAATCGAGACTCATCAGACCAGGCAACATTTTTCCAGTCTTCAACTGTCCAATTTTGGTGAGCTCTTGCAAATTGTAGCCTCTTTTTCCTATTTGTAGTGGAGATGAGTGGTACCCGGTGGGGTCTTCTGCTGTTGTAGCCCATCCGCCTCAAGGTTGTGCGTGTTGTGGCTTCACAAATGCTTTGCTGCATACTTCGGTTGTAACGAGTGGTTATTTCAGTCAAAGTTGCTCTTCTATCAGCTTGAATCAGTCGGCCCATTCTCCTCTGACCTCTAGCATCAACAAGGCATTTTTGCCCACAGGACTGCCGCATACTGGATGTTTTTCCCTTTTCACACCATTCTTTGTAAACCCTAGAAATGGTTGTGCGTGAAAATCCCAGTAACTGAGCAGATTGTGAAATACTCAGACCGGCCCGTCTGGCACCAACAACCATGCCACGCTCAAAATGGCTTAAATCACATTTCTTTCCCATTCTGACATTCAGTTTGGAGTTCAGGAGATTGTCTTGACCAGGACCACACCCCTAAATGTATTGAAGCAACTGCCATGTGATTGGTTGATTAGATAATAGCATTAATGAGAAATTGAACAGGTGTTCCTAATAATCCTTTAGGTGAGTGTATGGTTCTTGGTACAGTTGATTGTATTCTTGGTTAATGTACATTTATAAATGTAGAAATATACTATTGTTCATTGTTGGTTCATGTTTTAAAATGCATAAAACATAAATAACTCTTTTTCATATAAACTTTTTTTTTATATTGTAGTTAAACATCTCAAGACATTAACCAAGATGAGAAAAGGCAATAAACGTATTGTTCATTGTTACATTATTAACAATGTATTGCATTAACTGTTGCGTTTACTAATGTAAATATTTATATAGGTACTAGTAGTCACAGTTACCATGTTTTCTAGGACACTTACTCTCTTAGTTTTGGTCCTCTGTCCTCTGTTTCCCTCATCAACACATTGTGTATATATACCCTCTAGTTCAGTTCCATCCTGGTCAGTTCTTGTTCATTGTTAATTGTAGCATAGTTTATGTTAACCCCAATGACAAAGTCATCGTCTTCTGTGTATCCTCGCCTTCTTGTCATTGTTAATTAAAGTATAGCTGCACTTTGATCCCACTCTTTTGCTTCATCCGTACAACACGTGACAGAAGAACTGACCCAAAACTAAATGGATCTACCGCCAGCATTTAGCATCCTCCTCCTCCTCGAGCAAAGGGACCATCCAATTGAGGATCATGTCCATGAGTTTCTCCACCTGGCGAATTTAGTGCACTTACTTCATAGTGATTTACTATAGCGCTTGTCTGAATAGTGCACTAAAGGAACTGATGCCTCCAGCGGATCCTCACTGGATTCTGGCCGACTACGTGGAGGTGGCTCTGCAACTCTGTGGCTCACCCTTCACTGTGGGAATGACGTTGAGACTGATGGCTCCAATCCTCCCACGTCTCCTTGCTTCAAGCCTTCCATGGCTCCTTGCTCCAAGCCTTTCACCACCCCTGTCTCCAAGGTAATTCCTCTCCATACATTCTCCATAAGTAAATCTTCTTGCTGGGATGATGAGGCCAATTGCTCTAAGCCTCCCATGGCTCCTTGCTCCAAGCTCCAGTGGTCGATTCCCTGACTCAGTCTGTGGTAGCGACCATGGAGGTGACATTTCTCCCGTATGCTGGTTTTTATGGTGGGAACCTTGGTCCACAATCAATGCCCAAGCCTGCCATGGTTAATGAGCCAGGGCCTGTGCCTGCCATGGTAAATGAGCCAGAGCCAATGCCTGTAGCCTCGACTGTCCCAGAGCCAATGCCTGTAGCCTTGACCATTCTGTAACTATGCTCCCATCTGTCTGGAAAAATATGAGAAGGAAAAGGACACCTTTTCCCCAGTCTTTGCCTGTACTCATGACCACGGAGGTCATTCCCCAGTCTCTGTCCATGCTCATGACCACAGAGGTCATTCCACAATCTCTTCCCATGCTCATGACCATGGAGGTCATTCCCCAGTCTCTGCCAGTGCTCACAACCATGGATGTCGTTTCCCAGTCAATGCCCATGCTCACGATTATGGAGGTCTTTCCACTGTTGCTGCCTGTACTCACGACCACAGAGGTTGATCCCCAGTCTCTACCTGTGCCCTCAACCACAAGTGTTAGTTCCCAGTCATCCATGCTCTTAGTACCGAGCCTCCCACGGCTCTGCCTTCCATGACTCCATCCCTCGAACCGTCCCTCAAGCCTCTCACTACTCTGCCTTCCATGGCTTCGCCCCTCGAACCTCCCACGGCACTGCCTTCCAAGGCTTCGCCCCTTGAGCCTCCCATGGCTCCACCTTCCAAGGCTTCGCCCCTCAAGCCTCCCACGGCGTATCCTCGCCTTTTTGTCATTGTCAGTGAAATTAGAGCTGCACTTTGATACCACTCTCTCGCCTCATCCATACAACAGTTGCATGGTACATGTTCTAATGTATAAGTAATTTACATGAGGTGTAAACATAGATTTATCGACCAGTCAACTACTTATTAGGAGTGTGTTTCACAAAAGCATGGTTAGCCAAATATATTCGCAAATTCCATTGTTAACAACATAGTTTGTAAAACTTTTTTTTAAATAGCATAAATTGCAAACTGCATCACAAAATTGTGTGATTTGAACTACAGCTCTCCACCTGTGGTTTGAAATATAGTTCTTTGTTAGTTTGCTGTGTGGATATCATTTGATTTCACTGAGGCTTCTATGTCTTTTATTCCATATACAGTATATCTTTCATTCTATCAATATTTTGACCACTTGACAATGTTTACACACACTTAAGAAAACTGCTTATTCCAGGGTTTTGCAGAAAGTGGCATTCTGAAACATCTCAAGGATGCAGATGTAGCTGTTTAAGGGATTAAAGGCTGTTAAGAGAAAGCGCTTTAACAGACATGTTTTTTTTGTCTGAGAACACGACTTATGTGTCCATGTTAATGATAAGTGAAGTTCTTATTTGTTTTTGAAAAGTATGTGTGGTGAAGCTAGTGGATCAAGGGAGTAAAAAAAAAAACCCAAAGAGAGTTCTCAGAGGATACACCTCTCAAGAGGTTTACCTCTACAGCATAATAATAGTGACTATGCCACCCTGGTCTAATTACCCAGGGAAATATCCAATAAGGGAACACAGGTTTGGTTTCTCTCACATAGAGACAATGAGACGTGTGTATGTTTATACCAAAAATATATTTATTTAGTTACAATAAAATAGATTAAAAACACAGAAGAAATGGGCATTCAATATGATGTAACCAGAGTAAAGTACTAATATAAAAAGGTAAACAGCACAAAGCTGCTGTAATATAATGTCACGACAAAGATTTACAAAATATCTCTTGAGCTGGGGCTTACCAGTAGCAAGGCATGCTAGATACAGGGCTTTAATAATGCCCGCAATGTTAAATACTCATACATGCAACAGATCACACACACACACTCCACTGAGATTCACTGCAAAGATATGGACACAGCACTCAATGAAAGGAGAAACACTACCACATGGGGTAGCCTGCCCACTCCAGACCCCCAGCTCCTAGAAAGACAAAAAAAAGAAATCAAAAGCAAATTCATCAAATCCAATGATCACAGAAAACAAATCAAATAATAACAAAAGAAAAACACTCAAACCTGAGGATATCCACTCCAATAGTTAGTGGCACCACAGAAAATAGTTTAATCCCCTGGTGTACCAGAAACCCAGTCTAACCAATAGGCAAGTAGTAGCCAACAAAATAAAAAAAAATAAACAATTAAGCTCGAAAGCCAGTGAAACAAAACAAAAACTATGAAACAAAACAGTAAAACAAATCAATGAAACAAAACAGCAAAACAAAACAGTAAAACAAAACAGCAGCGTCGAATCTTCAAGCCATGCAGCGACAGAGCAGGAAGAGATGCACTAATGGGCTGATTTATTCACCATCTATCCAGCAGCAGATGCTTCATAGTTCATGAACAGGAGAGCAGCAGTCACCAAACGACACACAGCATGAAAGCAGTTCGTTAGTGCGGCACAATCCAACTCCAATGAACCGCGTTCAGCCGCACTATACGGCACAGCGAGCACACCCAAGCAGATACCAGCTCTGAAGCAGAGCAGAAAAAACAGCAATCAGCCGCACTATGCGGCACAGCAAACACCCGATCAGACACCAGCGCCACAGAGCTGCAAACACAGAGCAGCAGGAACCTGAAAACAGCGATCAGCTGAACAAGTGACGCACCGCCTAGCTGACATAGTGACGCCTGTTTTAAACCAATACTAAATGCAGCTCAATAATAGGTGAATGCCAAAGGGCGTGGGCATCAAACAGCCTTAAAAATAGAAGCAATTAACTACATTTCACCACATATGTATGTGCGTATTTGCTCAAGTGTGTCAAGGGAACCACGAAGTCTGATATAAATGGAAACCCCACTATTTAAGCACAATTAATCTGTTGCACTTACATGGCATCGCATTTTGAAATTATTACTCCACCCCCAGCCTAACGTAATTAACTACATCTCTATATTGTTGAACCAACGTGGTTTGAACGATGGATGTGCAACATAGTCACTAGCTAGTTAATTTCTGCAACAATGTACCATACTATGGTGATTAAGCAGTGAGTTACGTAGTTGTATGAGAAACACACCCCTGGACAATTAGTCGACTTGTGCAAGCCCTAGCACAAGGCTCCTTAGAAGCAGAACCTGTATTGCTTGTAGCTCTAGTGTAGCTGTATCTTAATGTAGATTGTCCCTCTGGTTAGTTAGTGTTTAACATTTACCATAAATCAAATTTGCTTTTACTGTAGTAGAAACACCCTCAAATAACAAATTTGTCATTAAATTTACTTACTGTATATTTATTTACTTCAAATGTATCTGTTGTAGGCTCATTCATTTACACTATCCTGAAATGAATTCCAGGTCCAAATGAAAACTTTAATTGTAAATTTGATGTAGCGCTTTAATATCCCACATCCAATGTCAAGGTTGCGTGACAACATCCAGATAGAATAGGCAAAAAATTACTCTATTGTAGAAGAAATATTCATATTTTATGTGGAACAAATTCTGTAATTTGAACTGGAAAACCCTATCCCAGCAATCTGTCCTTAAAAAAAATAAAAAAAATAAATTCAGTGTCCCAAAGGAGGTTTGCTTGTGTAATTATACTCTATATTTTTAGGCAAGCATTGTTGTGAACGGCAGATGTACTGATGTTGCAGCTCAGTGTTGGGGTGACTGGAGCAGCTGTTTATTCGAGCTTGGGGATCTGATGTCGAGTCAAATGCATTTTTCTGGCAAGAGGTTCTCACCTCCCAAGGCATCTATAAAAACATCACACCAGCCATACATCCACGCCATCGCATTTTCACAGAGCTTGGTGGTAGTCCCTTACCAAAGTTATGCCACCACAGTCATGATTTTGCTCCTGAAATCTACAGAAGGTGAGACAGGATAAATTACTAAAAAAAAAAAAAAAAAAAAATATTCTGTTCAAACATGCAAATAGTAAAGTCTTTTTGCTCCGATAGAGTGAGCCACATTCAAAGCCATTGTAAAATTACTATAAATGCACACTTATGAATGCATTCTGTATTAATGCGCAAAGTTGCTTCATTGCTTTGCAACCACAAACTCCAACAGTATGGATAATGACCTATGTTACCTAGTGGACAGACTGATCACATTTTTAATTTGTCAAGATTTTGTCAAAAGTTTTGCTGCTGAAATCAGTCTGTGCTTACCGAAATTAAAATCACTGACCCTCGGTTTCCCCAAGCTCTGTTGAAGGTATGGGCATGTGTGAGCTCCAGTTTCTGGGTGAAATATCCACAGATATAATCCTTTTCCACCGACATGGTTCGGGGGCTGGTTCCCTTGACGGTGCAAATAATTGAACTGTTCTGCATATTTCCAGTGCATAAAAGGAAGCCCCAAAAGCTTGCTGATCTTAAAGCAACAACCGATTATATCAGAGGGTGCAGGGCGGAAAGATTGTTGTCACCAGGTAAAGTTTTCCAAACAACAACAGTTTTACAACTACTGTTTGCAGCAAGGAGTACCTTTTCACTCTTTAACAACAACAAAAAAACACAAAAACTAAATAAAAAAAAGCATTCGTCAGATTCCCGTGGAGGAAACCAACACTATACTTGCGACAGGGTCTTCTATGATGATCCAAGATAAATTGGAGAGCTTGCAAAGGGGGAAAAATGTCTACGAGGTGATACGGCAAGAAATTATGAATGCCGGGTACAATCAGACTATTAACCAAATCAGAAAAAAAAATACAAAAACTAAAAAGGAGTACATAGACCAGAAGAAGGGCCTAGGCAAAAGCGATGTCTTTGGCGCAACCAGCCAGTTAACTAACACAGGCATCAAATTCAGCGACAAACACTGAATGATCAGTGTTCTCTGCAGCTAATCTTGGTAAGTTATACATTTGCCAACTATTCTAACTATCTTAACACTCATTATGTCCTATTTTGTGCATTTTTTTCCTTCAGTTAGGGGGTTTTAGGTCAGCTACTCACTTAGTTGGGAAGATCGCAGCTTTCTAGTAAGTAAATGGATGGAATTCTCAATCAAGACATAAACATAATACAGTAAAAAATGCTATGGCATAAATCCAATTATAACCATCAACTACAATGTTAATAATGATTCAACTGTTACATTGTATAGTATTTAGCTAGTTAAACCACATTACCTGTCATCTTTGATGTTGTCACTGGAAATCTTGTTGAGCAATGTAAAAATGTTGGATTTCATTAATATGTATGTTTAAATATATTCAAAAACAGGAGTAAAAGATGTACACAAAACGTGTGATGTGCCATATTTGTTTGTGGGCACAAACATTTCAGAAAAAACACGTCAATTTCCAATGTGGTCATGTTGTGGTGCTAGAATGATTTATTCGGATTATTATTCATTATAATTGTATCTGTTTATTGAGCATTGGTGTCTTTTTATCATATTGCTGTGGGCACCATTTATAAAATCAATAAGTCTAAGATTTTACCAAAATAATGTGTAACACACTGCCTCTCATAATTTATTGCTTTAATAATTTAGTCTTGAAATTAAGCTAGTTAAAATGTTGATCATGTATGTAACACAGATCAAGTTCGTGGGCAAGGAAGAGGTGAGAAACCGGCTTGACATACAACTTAAAGGTTTAATGGAAAACTCAAAAGACAAACACATAAAACGACGGACATGTCCGTGAACGATTTCTCTCTCATAGCCAACACTGGACTGGCATTCTCTGCTTGACTGGTGGTGCTGTGGCTCTTTTATGCCGATCTCCCCGTGCTCACTGAAATTAGAGACAGGTGTTAGACATAATTTAGCTCAGGTGCAAGCGCCCTTACCGCTTTCCCTCTCCAGACGGGCGCTTGACCACGCCCCCGCTGCCACAGTGTACCATTATCAAGGTATCTAAATGTTTTCTGTGTTTGTAATTTTAGGTACATAGGTTACTACATTCATACTGAAGTACTCCTAAGGAGAAAATAAGCTATTCTATTCCACTCAAACTTTGTCAGTTGTATTGTATTATTTTGTCTTGTATCTCTCTCTAGTGAAAGCTGTCTATTCATTGTAAAGTTCTGTATTAAATATGGCAGCAGTCTGAAGAGAGGGACAGTGAAAAATGCTGTAGGCGCATAACAGCAGAGCTTACTATGGCTGTATAGCAGGGGGAATTGGTTCTCAGCTGGGTGTGTTTGTGTGTGTGGTCTGACAGAGCCTCCTTAAGACTATGTAGCTTTAACTTGTCATCATTGAAAATCTCTTCACATCCACAAGATGTTTGAATCTGGCCTTTGCCTCCACACCAGCCGCCCATGTTTACAAATCAAACTTTGCATGACAGAACCTCAGAAGAATTGCTCTGAAACATTAGCTATTAGTCTATCACATTCAGCACAAAAATGCCAGATCCACCATATTGTAATTTCTGATTTAGGGTTGCAGTTACATCTAGGTTTCACTGTTTTTTAGTGCAAATATTACACGTCTCATATGAGGGGTTGTTAGGTTTTATAACTTGATGTTAATTCTGATGTGGGTGAATACAGGGAAATGGTCAGGAGGGGGAGAAAATCATGTTTTGATGGGTTTTAAATGAGCTGATGTTGTTTTATTATATGTGTGTCTCACCTTGTCTCGCCTCTACAGGATGTTTTTTATACATTTGTTCTTTATTTCTTTCTTTAAACACTATTCTGAAGTGCTACACAAAACCTGTTTCAACCAACTTCTTGCCAAAAAAACAAATTACACCAGACATCAGGTCTATAATGAAGAATGAACACAAAGGCTTTCCTGTAAATGAGAACAGACATGCAAACAAAAAATGTTTTTGATAGAACACATATCAAAATCCTTGTCGTAGTACAAAATCAGTAATGATTTTAGACCATATAAACACTGTACTCTCCGTGGGCCAAACGGCAAATGAACATGGAACAAAATTAGTTTGTGTGAAGATCTGGGTGAAGGATTGGGTAAAGTGCCATAGATTGGGGGCTAGTAACATAAAGAAGGGATATACTGTATATGTATATACAGTCAGTGCCATTTATTGTACATGTTAGGATTTTGTTAGTGTTAAGAATAACAATTCAGCATATTTTGAAAGTACTATAATAAAATAATTTGAATCTCTGGTTAGCTGTGCATTTATTGTATATTTGTTAAATGAATGAGTGTGGAAAGATATTGAGTGTGTCAAATATGCAGGTTAAATCAATCAATAAATACATTTAACACACAAACATTATCAATATATTTGAACTCAATAATTTTGAGCATTCAGTGTGATGGTGAATAATATATTGAGAAGTATATGTAATGTATATAAATATTGTGTCCATAGTAACTGTCACAGTTGGGGAGTGGGGAGTATAAAGGACTCAAAAGCAGAGAGAGAGAGAGAGAGAGAGAGAGAGATCAACAGTATTTATTCACAAGTTCTCCAAAATCAAGTCAAGGTGCACCCTGCGCAGGCTGAAGAAGTCGGAGAACCAGTGAGCAGACAAAGGCTAGCTAAGAGTGTGTTTATATGGGGAATGTGTGCGTTGTGGAAGTCTGGAGCACTCAGATGAGAGTCCGTAGAAGCTGGTGAGGTGCAAGAGAAGCCCAGACGAACCTCCCGAGACGCGGGCAGAAATTAAGGAATCCTCCTCGACAGTCCTGGGCACCAAGTGGTGAGAGTGAATGCAAGCAGACAGGTAACAGCACCTCACTTGACAGGCAGCCAACAGATAATCAAGCTTGTTCCAACTACTCAAGAGCAAGAGTTAGACTTCACCATAAACAGTGCACATGTGAACAGTAACAGAGAACAATAAACTGGTGAAAAGAGGAGAAACACGAGGAATAAGAAGGGTGTGCAATTAGAGGAAAGCAGGTAGCAGCAGGCATGTAACTCATCACTGTGATCAGTGTCTCCACGAGATCAATCATCATTCCCAAGGAAACACTGATCACGCGTGCCCGCTCCATCAGTGAGATAAGAGGGAGAGAAAAACAAACAACAGTTAGAGCCAGCACACATGCTGGAACCATGGCAGTAACCTGTTTAAATGAATATGCTATATTTCTCAGTGTTTACCAATAGACAATGGTCAAGTGTTAATTTGTGTGTAGTGACAAGTCTGTGAAGAATGGCACTTTAATGAGCAGGTCTGCCCACTCAGAAAACAACATCTTATCCACCTTAATGGGGTTTTTAGTGTTAATTTCACACCTGTTGGTGGAAAACTGCTGCAAGGAGATTATAGCATAATTAAAGCATAGTTATAGATATGTTAAAATAATACATAAAAAAAAAAACATAAATATCATAGGTATAGAATCATTAAAATTCAGAAATAATGTCCAGTGAATTTCAAGATGTTTTTTTTTTAATTATTAAGAATATATAGTACATTTTTATCCCCTTTTCTCCCCAATTCAGAATGCCCAATGCCCAATACTTAGTAGGTTTTCGTGCTGTTACTCACCTCAATCCGGGTGGTGGAAGACAAGTCTCAGTTGCCTCCGCTTCTGAGACACTCAATCCACTCACCTTATCATGTGGCTCATTGTGCATGACACCGCGGAGACTCCCAGCATGTGGATGCTCATGTTACTCTCTGTGATCCACACACAAGTTACCACGTGCCCCATTGAGAGCGAGAGACACTAATCGCGACCATGAGGAGGTAACCCCGTGTGGTTGCTTAGGAGACCTGGCTGGAGTCACTCAGCACACCCTGGATTCGAACTTGTGACTCCAGGTGGTAGTCAGCTTCAATACTTACTGAGCTACTCAGGCCTCCATTTCAATAAACTATTTAATACAATTCCCTCCCCCTCCAAGTAAGGGATGAGATTTTTTTTCCCACCAAAGTAAGAATATTTCCTGATTGAGTTCAATTGGATTTAAGTCAAAAAGAGGACAAGTCTCTGATCAAAATTTATCCTATTACTTGTAAATGTCCTAAATGTTCATATGAATGATTTGCAAAACATCAGTATGCACAATTTTTTTTTCCTAAATGCATGCCACTTCTAAATCGCAATTCATCTTACAAACATAAAAACGTGAACGAGCGCATGGACTTCAACTGTAGAATGCCCTCAAATAACCTAATATGGCGAGACAGAATACAATAAAAGTGCATGTGCATGTCAGTAGTGGATTTAGGCATGGGCGACATGGGCAGTCGCCCAGGGCGGCATCTTTGAATGGCGGCACGTATGCTTCCACACAGACAAGTGTGCGCCCTGAACTCCACCAGCCATCTCATTAACAGTCAAGGCCATGGTCAAAAATCACTGAATTACATTTTTCCCTATTCTGTTGTTTGATATGAACATTAACTGAAGCTCCTGACCCATATCTGCTTGATTGTATGCATTGTAGTGCTACCACACAACTGGATTATTAGTTAATTGCATGAATAAGTGGGTGTATAGAGTGCATTGTCCTCTAATGACAACTCATAATAATTTGTATTAGATGGTGAAAGTATGACTTGGCTTGTACAAATGTGTTCGACTTTTATTCCGAATGTACTCAATCCAATACATGTTAGGAATGTGTATGAGGAGTAGGACTCAAATGCAGAGGGGTAAGTTAACAGTTTTTTATTATTGATAAACTGATAAACAAATGAGAGTCTCCAGTCAGGCTTCCTAAGCAAACATTTGGCCCGGTTGCTAGGGTGGGTAGAGTCATGTTGGGCTAACCTCCTCATGGTCACTGTAATGTGGTTCTCACTCTCGTGTGTGGTGAGTTGTGCCTAGATGCCGCAAAGAATAGCGTGAGCATCCATACTGTTACAATCCTCTGTTGTCTGCCTTGTGTTTTTTCCCTTGCCATCCCCTTAAACTACACTTCCCATAATTCCCTCCTTGTCTATGTGTCTGTGTTTCATTGGTTCATTGTTTAATTACCCTGTTATCAGTTCTAGTCTGTCGTTGGTTTCAGTTTATTGTCTTGTTATCTTGTTTTGACTTTTGGTTTCCCATTGGCTTTCGTTTCCCCTTGGTTTTGTATTTAAGTCCTCATGTTTACCTTGTCCCTTGTTGGTTACTGTTTGGTAAATGTTCATGTTTTGTATCCTTCACCATGTTCCTGCTTGTGCCCTCCGTGGATGTTTCTGTTGTTTACACCTTTGTTTTCCCATCGTGGATGTTTTATTTGTTCCTGTGTTAATCGTTTGCTTCACTTCGTGCACTTACAATAAAGCTGCAATTAGATCCAACTCCTCGTCTGCCCTCTTCGTTACACATATGTGCTAGGTCTCCACGGTAACGTGCTTAGCAAGCCACGTGATAAGATTGACGGATTGACTCAGACGCGGAGGCAAACTGATATTCATTCTCTGCCACCTGAACTGAGGTGAGTCACTACACCACCACAAGAACCTAGAGCGCACTGGGAACTGGGCATACCAAATTGGGGAGAAAAGGGGAGAAAATCCACAAAAAACAAAACAAAAAAACAGATGAGAGTCGGTGATGGAATGTAACGGCACAGGCTACAAAGTGGAATGTCCAAGGGAAGGCTGATGATGACTGATGGACACCTGGGTAAAGGAGAGGATGAGAGCGAACCACATTATAGCAATCACGAGGAGGTTACCCCATGTGACTCTAACCTCCCTAGCAACCAGGCCATTTGGTTGCTTAGGAGACCTGGTTGGAGTCACTCAGCATACCCTAGCAAAATCCAGGGGTGATAGCCAGCATCTTTACCACTGAGCTACCCAGGCCCCCTCAGTAAAGCCTTTTTAAATGTATACCCTACTTTAAGTGCCTTGGACTATTGGTTTAGTATGTTAATAGAAGATCCCTTATCCAAAGAGCCTCAGTGGGAATTGCTTCACACCCTAGCAGCACTCCTTGCATGCTTTGTTTGACTGTCAGAAAGAAAGATTAATTTATCCGTATAGTGTTTCACCTGCATGCATGCTCGAGAAAAATTTAGCTTTTCATTAGTTTGATGCTATATTTTCTTTTGTCTACATGATTGAGCACCATGAGAGACACATGACAAAAATAAATGATGTGTCAGACTACTGCATCAACTCCCTTTTGCAATAAATTATTCATTTTGCAACATCCTGCATAAATTAAAACAGCCTTCTTCCATTCTTGTCTGTCAAATGCTTTTTGAGCAGAATTGCAGTTACTAGCTCTGTAATTACTGCATGTAGTTTGTTATCGGTACAGGTGAAGTTTGTCTCTCAGGCAGAATGATGAGCACGTGGTCCACAGCCTCACTGGGCTAAAATAATTTCAACGTTTTGTGTCGAAGTGTTGAGTGCTTGGAAAGTACAAGATTGATGAGGAAAGCGGGGACTTTGGAAGTGGGTTTCGGAAACACTAGCTTTGAGGTGATTCCTCCGTCCCTCGGCAGATGGCCACGGCTGCTCTTTTGTGTGGACGGCAGTGGAGAGGATTCCACACCAGCGCATCCCTCCTCCTTCCTGGGCTTCGGCACCAATGTAGCATGGTTCAAATGGGCAAGGGGGAGGTGGGAACTGGCTGAACACTCAAAGTTATATTTAATGAAACAAAAAGATACAAAACACAAATACACACACACGGCAGCTGCGCATGGCTCTCTTTCTCCCAACCTTATCCCTCTCCTCGGCTGATTATCTTGATTCAAGGCTGACCGCACGGACTCACGTCTCGGCCCCACCCTCCTCCTTGTCATATTTATTATCTTGCTTTATTGGGCTTACATAACCGATCTTTTGCCATCCATTTTCCCAAATTACAGTCAAAATCGAGTTAAGTACAGTACAATTAAGGCATGTTTTCTAAGATAACATGTTAGTAAATGAAAAATGAAATTTAATTATTTTCATTTATATGCATCAATAGAACATTACATAGTAATAAACAGACATATTTGCCTACATATTGAAAATGCAATTCATGTTTCTCCAGCTTCTTCTATACTGACTACTGCAGAGTTACTGTGCGATGGAGAATGGTGTTTTATTGCAAAGAGCATATTGTGAAGATTTTACAAAGCCATCATAGTAAACAGCTAATTTTGCTCAATCCAGGCAGTACAGGTGTCTCTAGCTAGTGCTCCAATAGCAGGTTCTCTACTGCCATCAACAGCTGCAACTCAGCCTGTAAATCACTCTGCATCGCAGACAAACTTAGATGTGGCTGGAGGCATTCAAATATTTCCTGATTGAGTTCAATTGGATTTAAGTCAAAAAGAGGACAAGTCTCTGGAAAAGTCTGTAACCTGTACATTTCTCATTTCACACAGTGTGAATATGAGACGAGGATCAATTATTTCAGAATGTATAACAACAACAAAAAAAATCAAAGAAGGACTGTCAAAAACAGTTCAATATTGCTTTACTGAAATAATGCAGGTTCTGAATGTTAACCTCAGTAGGTGCCTATTGCATGTGATGCTGTGTAATACGGTAGTATGGCCTTAGCCACCACTCTATAGTAGGGGTGTAAATATTAATCGATTTGTATCGATGCATCGATTATACAGCCGACGATTCAATGCATCGATACGTCCACAAGTGTATCGATTAATGTGTTTATTTTTGCCATTTGTGGAAGTATTTTGGCTTCAGGAAAACAGATGGAGCAGTGGTAAAAGATGTTGCCGTTTGTAAAGAGAAAGACTGTCAGTGTGAGATAAGATACTGCGGCAATACGTCGAATCTATCCGCACACCTGAAAAGGCGCCATGGTATTGATGGCGACTCCGAGTGTAAAGAAAGAACACAGGCTTCCACGCCCGCCAAATCACTGACAACATTTTTTCCTTCCAAGTTGTCGAGCACTTCAAAACGAGCAAAAAACATCACCAAAGGCATTGCGTTTTTTTATGTGCAAAGACATGAGGCCCTATTGCGTCGTAGAGAACGAAGGCTTTAGATACCTGCTCGAAGTTCTTGAGCCGAGGTACAACATCCCCTCACGTCAACATTTCAGCGAGTCCTATATTCCGAACTTCTACACCAAAGTACGTGATGAAGTTATTCAGGGTCTTATGAGTGCAGAGCGAGTACTTTTGATTCTTACTGCATTTAAACTGTTTTGTTGAGTAACTGTTCTATTTGCAAGGCCCCTGCTATAGCTCAAGCCACGAGCCATGCTTCTAAATACCTCATTCTTCTAAAATGCAAATGCATTTTTGTTATTTTGTAGTGAATGGGCTGTAGGCTTATGTCCTAGACTTTTGTTACTTTTTGTTATTATTGCACTTTAACTGATTTTGTGTAGTAACTTCTATTTGCAGTTCATCTACTGCAGAGGATGTGTGACCATTACCTCTTAATAAGATGCAAATTATATTTTCAAAATGTAACCAATTTTGTATAAATGAAACGTGCAGGATTGCACTTTATTGTAACTGTAGATGCAGTAACTTATATTTGCTGTTCTATTTGTAGTGCATTGAGCACAGCTGCTATAGTGTAAAATAACATACACATTGTGAATACAATACTGTTTCTGTATTCTCAATAAAAGGCAAATAATTAATTTTTTTGTTGATTTATTTGAAAACTTAATAGATATCATGTAAAAATATCTAGTATTGAATCGTATCGAATCGAATTGAATCGTATCGCGGGGAATTCTGAAGTATCGAAAATAATTGAATCGTTGGCTTAAAAATCGGTATCGTATCGAATCGTCATGAAGGCTCCGATTTACACCCCTACTCTATAGCATGTTTAATCATTTTTTATTGTCAAGTCAGTTTATTTGTCATTTGCATAGCTTGCACAGTGGCATTTAAATAGTTATGATGAGGTTCAGAATGTAGACCAGCAACATTAGACCAGAGCTGGGTAGTAACTAACTACAAGTCACTGTAAAAAAAAAAAAAATCCTGTTAAATGTATGGTAAAAAACTGTCTGGCTTTTCGGGATCCTGTAATTTTGATTCCTGTATATTTTACGGTACATTACCATCATTACATATTTATTAAATAATAAACTTGATATATTAACCTTCTGAAAATGTAAAAGTCTGCTTTTCATGTTATAATGTATTTTTAATGACCATAGTAATTACAAAGGGGAACATGATGACATAACGTTCATCAATAGAGGCCCCTCCTGGTGCAATGACCAATAAACATGTAAAGACAGTGCACGGTGTCACTCACACAAACACTAAACACCATCAGTGTAACACATGTGAAATTTAAATTATGCAATAAACATGAACTAAACTACATTAAATATAACACAGAACACCCCAATGAACATAACTGATATTAAAAATAAGAAGAAACATAACTAATCCCATAAAATATAATGAAATGAACTGGGTCATGCAGGGAATTCTGGGAACGCCCGTATATTATAGTTGTTTTTTTTTAACAGTAATTTTAAAAATAATTTACAGTAAAAAGTGTGTTCTCTTATTAAAAATAATATACATTTTTACTGTTAATTATACAGAAAATCTAACTTTTTACATTTAAAAAAAAAAAAAAAAAAGTAAATAATTTTACTGTATATGTTAAGGTAACTACCCATTAACCAATTAAAGCTTTTTTTACTGTAGCATTTTTTAAATCTTTTATCATTCAAACTATGCATTTTTTTACAGTGTAGCAGTGCTACTAACTTAACTACATTTACCAAAAGCATGACAAAAATGTTTGCAACAAATGTAGATTTTTCCCACTAACAAAGAACTGTTTCCAATGAGCAGCTACATTTGTCTCTGTGGAGGTGGGGCGTGGCAGAGCATTCGTCCAGAGAGAGAGAAAGCGGAAAGCGTGCACACACCTGAGCGCTATATGTCTAACACCTGTTTCTGATTGCAGTGAGCAATGGGGAGAGCAATATAAGGAGGAACCATGGCAGAGACTGGGAGAGAGACTCGCACAAAGTTGTCTGTGTGTTAAATTCTGGAAAGCTATTTTGAGTTGTTATTAAAGACTGACCTTTTGGAGTTGAAGTGACACTTTCAATTTCCTCCTTTACCCCACAAATGAACCATACAGTCACATTGTATTGTGCATGGAGCAATCAGATACACACACTTGAACCATCCTTTTTCATAGTGTTGGGAATTCCAAATAATTTAAGTGAATCGGTTTGTTTGGACAGTTCATGTAAATGAATGGGATAAAAAAACTATTCACAAAGTCTCTTTTATGTAGCGTTGGGAACTCAAATTAATTTTAGTGAATCACTTTGTTCGGGCGGTTCATGTAAATGAAGTAGTTTTAAATAATTCCTTGATTCACTTGAGCCCATGCACAGAAGTCATAGGAGCTTCAATTTCTGATGCTAAATATTTAATTTAATATTTAGTTGCTGCTCTTAATCCCAGTGTTTTTTATTTAAAATAGGCTGTTTTCTCATTTTACTACTGTATTTAGCATAAATTATTCTCAAATGAATGTTATTTCTCTAATTGAGATATACATTGTTTTTGTGCCTTACAATAATATTCTAAATTGAAACATTATTTATGTGACATTAAAGCAACATAGGTCTGTTTTAAATATATAGTACACCTAAATTTAAGATGATATATGTAAGATGACATATAATTTTTTAATCATAACTTCTGAATGCAGAATGAAATAACATCATCTGGTATATATTTAAAAAGATGTTCTGCCTTAACCCTTTCATAAATACTGTCGCACATACATAATGTGATGCTTAATAACGGGGCCCCGAAGAGTAGCATTACGTAGCGTGTGTTTCTGCAACAGCCAGTTAAATTACAAGCTGCCAGATACAAATCTGCTTTTGGTCTAGTGTCTGTAGTTTATATTTGCTCAAACAGTTACTTAAACAGTCTATTAAATCACAGAATAAGTTTATTTTATATACATACATCCAATTCATCACTAAAGTACCATGATAAAAAGTTTACAGCTCTTATTCGCACAGTCAAAACATCAAACATGATCTCCTCTGATACTTGCTGAAATGTTTGTTTACATTCGTAGTGGTTGTCTTTTGTCAAACAACAGCTATGTTTGTTTTCTGAAACAGAGAGTCAAACTATAACAAAAGCATCATGATAACAGTTTAAAACTTGTATCACATGCAAAAATAACTCACTCCAGGGGGCACAGGAGAAGAATTTAGACCCTACTCATGAAAGGGTTAAATAGTTTAAATATAGTTAGCTACTTTTTTAGTGTAGCTATCTAGTTTTTCAAAAGAGTTTAGCCACTAAATAAGTTATGAGTTCCTTGAGGAGCAACAGTTTCAAAATAGCTTCTCAAACACTGCATTTGACAAATACATACAGACAACACAGAGAAAGAAATGTGTACATATAGCAGTATAAAATAAAGTCTAAACAAGTATATATACAGAAGATACAGATTTAAGAAAAGGTTATTATGAGGTGGGCAATACTGAGGAGATGTATTGTCAGTAGCACACAATGACACTAGTATGAATTGTGGTAAATCCACACTGGATAAGATCTGACAATGTAACAGCTTTTTAGATGTGACAACTGTACAGTATTTTTTTTTTTTTTTTTTTTTTTTTTTTTTTGCATTTGTACAGAGGCAGACACATTGCCCCCTTTAATCTGCTTGAAACAATTTGGTACCAGCAGGTTGCATTTACTGACTGGGGTGCCACGCATGTTGCATCTATTTAAACACTGCATGAGCTCCATCTGGAGCTGTGCCACTGACTGAAAACATTCTCAATTTACAAGCATTTTGTGTGTCACCATTATAGAGGTCCCTTTGAATTGATTTCACGCTGATCCATTGTGAGCGTGCATGGCGTGTGTGTTGAGTGAGAAGATTAACAATATCAACCTAAGTCACTGTTCTAATGTCATTCTCTCTCTCATATATGAGGCGTTATCGCTCAGCCGTGATGGAGGGGAGATATTTCACAAAGCAAATGTTAATGCACAGTGGCACTGGGACGTGGCATATGCGACACTTTGGCTCTGACTGAAAGCTTTGTAATTATCTCACATGATCTGTACATGTTGAGCTGTCACGCAGACATCCCTGTGGACACACAAACAAACACACAGAACAAATGTTGTGCTAAATTTTTTTGTGGCCTAGAGTATGTAGCTATTTTACTGCTGTGTCTATGAGCTACCTGTAAGGGCAGGGAAAGGGAGTAATGGAGGTTTGCTTGGGCACTGTCACTTCATGCTCCCTGACCCCAGGGAATGGTAGTGGGAAAGTAATGGTCACGGCTGCCAGATGTAGCAGTCACATTTAATCAAGTCTAGGTGCTGTCACTCCCGCTGTATTGATCCCTGAGAACTCCCCAGGCAGCCAGCAATCTCACTAGTTTTTGCCAACAACAACTTTTTGCTTGCCTTTCAAACAACTCCTCGCATGGCAGTACCTCTCGACTGACTTAATCATATGCTATTCCAATGAAAAACCGCCAGCCATGGTAAACAAGAACAGACGACATGAGTCAATCGCCTCAAAACAGTGTGCAATTTATATCTATAGGCTTCTGCCTTTGTGAGAGTGAATTTGTAGAATTCAGGGTTGTGGTTCACTCCCTGCCATAAAATGAGAAGACTTCAAAAAGAGTTTAATAATTCAATCCAAACACTGCAAAGAATAATTTAATCAGTATTTATGTCATGGTTTCTTGTACAAATATCTAAACATCCTAAAAACAAGATACACTCAAAGAAATTACTAGTAAGATTTATTTAATATGTATTTTGCAAGTTTTTTTTTTTTTTTTTGCAAGTTTTTGCTTACAGTTTTTATTAAGTACATTTTAATGGTATAAAATTAATTTAAAAATATACTTATGATATAATATTGATTAAGCGATTCATTTGTATTATACAGTTCCGTTAAGACAGAAACTTTTACTTACAAATCTGATGTAGATTTAGTACAATTTTAATGAACATTTTATTGGAACATTTAATGTTTAATCATGTTCCACATGACATATGGAAGCCAGCAACAGGGAATATTAATGCATGCCATGTAGTCTATTGGACAACATCACCTTGCAATACAGGTAATAGAAACAAGATACTCAACACTTGGTGTGCAAAAAAACGATAATGGTAACAATATATATATATATATATATATATATATATATATATATATACATATATATCATATATTTTATCATCAACACGTAATTTTTGTAAAAAAATTAACTTCAGACATTACAAAACAAGCAAAATCAAAACCAACAATACAAATGGGGTAAACAAACTTGCAAACCATGCAAGCTAATTAATGATTGAAGCCAGGTGAGTGCTGGGAACACCAGCATCAAAAAGCTAAGTATATATTTTATACTTATATATTACATTTTTTTATTACCTGTCAAGTTTACTCAAATTAGCAAATAAGACAATGTTTTCTACTTTAAGACTGATATATGATGACACATTGTAAAGATAACAAACAATCATGAATAATATTTACTCATAATATAGAGCATTCATTTTTACATTAAATTAAATTAAATTAATATTTCCAAGTTCACGCTAAAACTAACTTATTCAAAGTGGAAAGTATTTAAGGTTTTCTGTTATAGCTATTTCACCACAATTTATATTTTAAATAATACAAATCATTGTGCATTAACTTGAGACGCAACTTGTTTTCACAGAATATATTTTTAATGTAATTTCTTATCCCACTAGTAAATAGTATTTTTAAAAACATAAACCTCACTTAATTTTGCTAGATTTATGCTTTAAACATTTTTTCAAATAAAGACAAATAAATAAAATTAATTCAAGATATATTCTCTGAAAGGAAGTCCTAACGTATGCAATTTTGCTTTTTTAAAGGAGAACATACTGATTAAGAAAATTATATTTAGCAGTGCACAGACATTTGATGTCATAAGTATTCATATGTATTTTTATGTAAAGTTTGGTTCTAGCACACGTACATTTGCTTTTTTGTGCATAGACACTGAAATGTAAAATACTGACGTATTAACAGCATCTAAAACATAGTCAATTTACATATAAACAACTTTAGAGATGTACACATTTTTACAAATCCTTATAGAATCCATGCATATGGAATGAATTGGTTGATAGTCTTTATTATAAATGAGATTGAATAAATGTTCAAAGTCATTATATTTATTTAATTAAGTGGATTCATCTACCTAATCTGACATTGTAATGGGGTCATTCTGTCTTGTTTGATTTCTGGTGCTGTATTCAACTCCTTTCCAATGACTAAACTTTGATAAAATAAATAAAAATTCTGTAACTGTTTAATCATTACTTAATTATTTAATTGCTAGTTTGTTTGCTGTGGGACACAAAAGAAGGAGTTATCATGTTGCTTCAAAAAACATACAATAAACCACAAAAGCACTATAAAACAATTCTAAAAGTAATCGATTCTATTTGCGCCCTATTATCAGAGTCTTAAGAAGCTATTTGATAGCTCTGTGTGAGGAAAATAGACAAATTTAAATCTTTATTCACTTATCGTCTTCTCCATCCACCGTAGTGGCTGTAACAGTCAAATCCCACTCTCATTTAAATATTTTAAAATGTCTCCCTCAAGAAGAGTTACAACACAGGTTTTACATCAGTGTTGTCAAATGTTTATTAGCTCTTGCGTGTCTCGTGACCGATTGTGACATGTCATATTTCATGTGATGTATTTGTTTGGATGAAAGGTGACTGCCTTGACGGAGTGGATCAGGAGAAGGCTTTTGCTCTTTTTGTAAATAAATTATTGTGATTACATGTATCTGCCTGTTACAAAATTTTAGTGTTAGGGGTAAATGTGGGATTAGCGGCTCTAAAATATAAAATAAATAAAATATTGTCACTGTACATGTATCTGCCTCTGATGTTTTTTTAATATATATTTATATATATATTGTTGTAAAGTGGTTATATTTAGGGGTACAGTTAAGGGATCAAAAATATATGTAAAATGATAAAAATGTTACTACAAATATATTTATTATATAAAGGATTTGTAAATATTTTTGATGTTTAAATTTTATGTACAAATAGCTATGTTAATATAATACAGGATATTTAAATACACAGAAAAAAGCCAAAATTTAAAATCATGGATCATTCCAGAGGTCTAACTCTACTTTCCTTCAGAGTGGGTCACAAAATCTGACTCAGTGAATCCTGGGGAGAAGGATATGGAAAGCTTTTGAACTTTTAGACTGTCATGAATTACATTTTCACTGATCTTAATTGGAATTCACAACTTAAAATTCACTACATGGACTTAAAAAAGGGCTGTTGGGATTGGTGGTAAGACCTCCAAACCATAAGTCAGTGGGCAGGTCCAGCTTCATTTCTTGCCTTGGGCAAATCCTCTGACCACTTATGTTGTGCCCCTGAGCAAAATGCTTAAATTCCTGCTGCTCTGTGGTTGCTTTGGTAAGGTTGGCTCAGAGCTCTAAACTAATCTAAGTGTATGCATATTTTTTATTATGAATTGACAAAATTACTTAATCAAATTTAATAAGGTTGCAGGTAAACTTCGGCAAGCTGATATTCAGTAGAAGAATATGATATTGACTAGCTTACATTTTAGACACCATTTCTTTTGTTAATTTTTGCTCTGCCAGTCAGAATAGTTCCAAAAGAAACCAAAGCACGATCAACCATTGCATGTCACCTAGCAACACACAGACTGACAGCAAACAGGAGCACAGTGAACAAACACAACAAGCTGAGTGATACAGACAGTGAAGTGTTCCAATGTTGTTATACTAAATATCAGAACTCTTGGAACACCGCTTGACAAATCAAAACCAACTGTCCGTAATTAATAGTAGAGCACATATAGTAAATAATGCAAACATGCCCTCTCCACTGGTGAAATAGATATCTGGCATAGGAAATCAGAATTTTGTCATATACCTGTAGATTACTCAGTAATCTTCTTGTTTTCCTGGAGCAATCATCTTCTCCATACAGAGTCTGACAGTATGCTCTCAGTATCTAAGCAGTTTCAAGTGCATGTCAACTGTTGGAGGTATTGCACTGAGATTCCTGCAATTTTCTATTCACAAAAATACATCTATTTTGTTATGTTCACAGATGTGACATTCTGTCTGCAGCAAGATTTGAAAGAGAAAAGAACGTGTTTTGTGAAATCGCAATGCGAGCTTACCAAAGAGGCTGAAAGGAAGACGGAGAGCATTAGGATGGGTGATGAGCTGCTGTGAACATGTTTCTACCTTGCTTTTGCTTTGCTTCCATCCATCTTTGCTGTGCTCTCTGGCTCCTATTAAGTGAATAGAGAGCAGAAAAACTGCTTTTTCTCCTCTTTCTGCTTCTGTTATGAAAACAGAGGGATGGTTTTATTAAATCAGAGCCTCGCATATTCTCAGCAAAAAAGCTGTCAGATTTGTCACTTTCAAATGACATTCTTATTACAAGCTAATAAAAGTTGGTGGCTGAATGGGGCCAGGTCACATCAATACAGTGATTTATCTGCTGAGATGAGACAGCAAGCCAAAGAGAATATTTCTATGTTTCTATAAGCCCCCATTTCCAAAGACTTGCCCATTTTGCTCTTATCACAGCAGACTGCAGCTTCTTGGGATCCTAATCGATAGAGTAAATGCCAAAACTGGGGTTTGCAGGGACTGAGCCCAGCTGTGACTGATGCCTTTATCTGCCCAGCAGATGCTGTCTCTATCTCAGAGGAGGCCAGGGAGTTAACAGCATTACCTTCCTCTGGCCCAATCCACTGCTCGCCCAAAAGAAATCCTGCTTATTCCATTGGACACACACAGGAGGCTTTTGTTTGTGTTCCACTGTTCCCAACAACTTAAAATAGCACAAACACCAGTGAAAGAACACACAACGAAGGTGTTTACCACCGCTTTAAAATGTTTTTAATGTCTTTTATACAGAATACTGCATCACATTTACTAATGTTATTGGTGGGTACCACACATGAGTACCGCACACAGTTTATGAAGCAGGTGCCATTGTTATCCAAGACTTTAAAGTCTATATGTACTGTAATTAGCAGTACAAGGTAAATGTAGTGCTCAAAATAATTGTATGGTACATGTTTTATTGAACTTTCTGTAATTGGCCTACCCTAAATAAACTTGAATTATCCATCCATCGTCAACCGCTTATCCTGTGTACAGGGTCGCGGGGGGCTGGAGCCTATCCCAGCTAACATTGGGCGAAAGGCGGGGTACACCCTGGACAGGTCGCCAGTTCATCGTAGGGCCACACATAGACAGACACACACTCACACTCACATCCACACCTAGGGCAATTTTTGGAGACACCAATTAACCTAGCCTGCATGTCTTTGGATGGTGGGAGGAAGCCGGAGCACCCGGAGAGAACCCACGCAGACACAGGGAGAACATGCAAACTCCACACAGAAAGGCCAGGGCAACCGGGGTTTGAACCCATGACCTTCTTGCTGTGAGGCGACAGTGCTAACCGCTGCACCACCGTGCCACAAATTTGAATTATCTTCCTTAAAGCTCAAGGATGACTATATAGACTTAATATCTATAGAGTGCTAACTGTTGCATGTCGGTCTAGATTAGTCAGGCTTTTGTCACTCACTTGATGTTGTGTCGATGAAGTGAAACTAGGGGTCGCCCTTGGGAGCCCCAGACATTTCTGATCTTTGAGAAAAGGCCAGTGAGAATTACCAAAGCACTTTTCACTGTGTCTCTATCACCCATTCATGCACACACTCATACACCAATGGCGGTAGAGCTGCCATTCAAGGCGCTAGCCTACCATTGGGAGCAACTTGGGGTTCAGTGTCTTGCACAAGGACACTTTGGCATGTGGAGTATGTGGGCAGGGAATTGAACCACCAACCCTGTGAACCTGTCAACCCTGAGCCACAGCCACCCTGTCTATGCCCAGTAGATGCTACAAGTGTCACCTCAGGCTCCGGTCCACGAGGCCCTGCCCACTGTATGTCTTAGACAATTGTTCCTTTGGTCCCCCTCGTGCGGAGCTTGGGGGCGTGGCTCGTGCTCCCCAACCCAGCGCAGTGGCTGATAAGGACTGTCCGACTCGGCTATGTGATTCAGTTTGCCAGGTGCCTGTCCAGGTTCAACGGCATCCGCTTCACTGCGGTGAAAGGCAAGAATGTGAAATTGTGTGCAAAGATCGCTTCCCTCCTATGGAAGGACGTGATAGAGCCTGTTCCTCCAGCCGAGATGAAGAAGGGATTTTATAGCACCTACTTCATCGTACCCTAAAAAGGCTGCGGGTTGCGTCCAATCTTGGACCTGTGAGTTCTGAACTGGGCTTTGCACAGTCTCCCGTTCAAGATGCTGATGCAAAAACGCATTTTAGTGAGTGTCCGGTATCAAGATTTGTTTGTGATGATAGACCTAAGGAATGCGTACTTCCATGTCTCGGTTTTACCTCGATACAGACCCTTCCTGTGGTTTGCTTTCGAGGGCTGGGCATACCAATTGGTACGCCTCTTGCTCTGATAAGGGAAGTGGGCATCGGCATTCTCAAACTCGATGATTGGTGATCCTATCTCACTAATGGGATGTGTTGTATGCACACAGGGACCTGGTGCTCAGGCACCTTAGCCGGCTGGGGCTTGGGGTCAGCTGGGAAAAGAGCAAGCTCTGCCTGGATCAGAGCATCTCTTTTCTCAGTATGGAGTTAGACTCTGTCTCAATGAGGAGTTGGTGCTGAACTGTCTGTGTACATTCAGACTGAAGATGTCAGTCCTACTGAAATCCTTTCAGAGGCTCCTAGGTCATATGGCATCCTCGACAGCGGTCACACCACTTCAGCACTGGCTTCAGACTCCTCCAAGCATGACTGGGGCGCCGTGTACAACGGGCACGCAGTTGCCGGCCTTTGGACTGGTCCGCGGCTGTGTTGGCACATCAACTGCCTTGAGTTGATGGCAGCATTACTTGCCCTGCGGAGGCTTTCGCCATTGATCTGGGGCAAGCACATGTTGGTCCGGACTGACAACACAGTGACAGTTGCGTACATCAACCACCAAGGTGGCCTACGCTCTTGTCGAATGTCGCAACTCGCCCGCCGTCTCAAGTCATTGCGGGCCACTCATATCCCGGGAAACTCAACAGCACAGCGGATGCGATGTCGTGGCAGGTCAGGTTCAGGTGAGAGTGGAGACTCCACCCCCATGTGGTCCAGCTGATTTGGAGTCAATTCGGTCAATTCGCTTCCCGTGAATCCTCCCTCTGCCCAATCTAGTATTCTCTGACCGAGGCTCCCCTCGGCACAGACGCGCTGGAACACAACTGGCCCCTGGGGCTGAGCAAGTATGGGTTTCTGCCAGTGAGCCTACTTGCACAGACATTGGGCAAGGTCAGGGAGGACGAGGAGCAGGTCATCCTAGTGACACCTTATTGGCTCACCCGGACTTGGTTCTCAGACCTCACGCTCCTCAAGACAGCCTATAAATATATATATATTAGGATCGTCAAGGCTGTCCTTCGATCCATCAATGTGAATTTATTTATATAGCACAGTTAAAACAATGACAGTAGACAAAAGTGCTGTACAATCATTGCAATATATATAACAGTATACAACATAAGTGAAATACATTTATACATTACATTTACATTTATGCATTTGGCAGACGCTTTAATCCAAAGCGACTTACAGTGCACTTATTACAGGGACAATCCCCCCGGAGCAACCTGGAGTTAAGTGCCTTGCTCAAGGACACAATGGTGGTGGCCATGGTGGCCATGATCGAACCAGCAACCTTCCGATTAACAGTTATGTGCTTTAGCCCACTACTCCACCACCACCACACTATATCAAATATAAAAACATATAAATACACAATGTAAAAAAGCTTACACCTTATTTTATACACCTTATAAAAGACTGATTAAAAGCTAGTGAAAATAGTTATTTAATAATTTAAATTTGTGTACTATTGAGGCAGTTCTAATTAAAAAAGTATGCTCTTCTGACCACACGATGAGACCATATACTGTATGGACGCATACGACACGTGCACTACGACTGCTTTGTGAATATTTTATGGTTTAGTACGGTCAGCACCATGCCCATATGCAGACAATGCACACAGAGGTGGACTTTTTATCAGTATAACCAAAACATCAATGTGAGGCAACTCAATAAACTTAATCACGCATCATTTTCCCAAAAGGCTTCATCTGTGATGTGTTAAATTGGGAAACACCCTGACCCACCCTGGCACCTGCTGCTTAATGAACAGACCCCCTGTCAGAGGCCGTCTGCCTGCATTCCCTGAGCTGCTCAGCTCCATGTGGCTGATGGCTACCTGTGACATGCACTGGGACCTGTGGGCCATGCATAATGCATAGCCAGGGCCCCAGTCAGAAGGGAAGTGAGGAGAGTGCTCACAGAGAGCAGAGACAGTGGCTGACTGGAGGCCTTGTTACACAGCTTCACTCTAATATGTCCTCATTCAGCCTGAGCTCTGAAGCAGATGTCCAAGGTGAATGCTAGCTGGTAAATTTTAGCTCAATCAGTCTCTCTCTCAATTTCAAATTCAAATTGGCTTTATTGGCATGATTATATACACTGTACAATGTTGCCAAAGCATTGAGTTATAAACATATTACAAATATAAAATGTGTATTTACAATAAATAAATAATAATGATAATAAATAAAATACACATAATTAGTTGTTTCAATAGAGCTGTAATATCATGAGGGGTAAGCCTCTCTCCCTCATATGATGACAGGAGGACACATACTCTCTCTCTCTCTCTCTTTCTCTCTCTCCAGCAGGGACTGTGTGTTTCGAGCATGTAGGACAGCTGCATTTACATTTCCAATGCATAGAACACTTTGATTTATGTGACACAGATTTGTTATGACTGTAAACATTCATTTAAAAGTGCACCCCATTTTCCATTCCTCATTCTATCCTGTTTTTGTTATCAGTGTTTTTGCCTTGTCATTTTTTGGCGTCTTTCTCTCTCTCTGATTTATCGTTCTTTCATAGAAGTATGCATTCAAGAAAATGCATGCCTACTAGGGTCAGAAATTAACCAGAGCTTGGTGCAAAAATGCCCATAGAGAATTAAAACATAAAAATATCAGATATAACTGGCTTACAGGTGAGTGTTGTTGAAGGTGTAGCTAAGATGATGTGGTTTATGATTATATATTTTTTTAAAAACAGCTCTATTGAAAACTTTTCCAATTTGTTCAAAACAGTGATTATATCAAAATCTACGATGATAGCAACTGGCCAAATATGCAAAGTGTAGCAGACTGTTTATTATGCTATTTTATCTTGAGTATTTGATGATGATTTGAGTTTATAAGTAACATTATACTTTAGATTAAGAATGTATTGATGAAGCATGTGTAGTCTCTCTCTCTCTCTCTCTCTCTCTCTCTCTCTCTCTCTCTCTCTTACGTAGATGTATTGCATCTTAGCAAATGTATGCATACACATGTATAAACACTCTTCAGGTGTGGTATGATTTCCTGCTACGTTTCTGAAAATTGAATTAACTGGTAAACAGTGGGAGTATTTTATTCAGTTTGATAGTTAGTTGATGCACCACAGCACATTCATATTTATTAAACATTGACTTGTTGTTGAATAGCTGTGGATGAGTGTTTTATTTACCTGGAATATAATTGTAATGAACTGGATCTTTGTATGATTTTTTGTACTGTAGCTATAGGAATCGTGAAACTGAAAAGTCTAAGCTGATTTCTTCGCTTAATATGCTTTCTCTGTTTATTTAATGTGATCTCTCACAAATATTTAAAGTACATCCCAGTTGAGTGATGTGACTCTGAAGTACCAGCCCTCCTCCTTAGTCAAGAACCCGCCCCCTGCCAGGTGCGCGGAGCAAGGTAAGTGCTTCGAGTCTTTTCTCAGCACCAGAGCCTCAGGAAGCATCGTCGCCTCCCGACGCCGTAACACCTGCTCCGCCGCGCTGCGAAGCCCCGCCGGATAGGTAGAAAAAAATCGTCCCCTTGGTGCACCTAGCACGGAGCTTGGATGCTTTCACTTCCCAATCCTTCACGCTGGCTGGCCCGGACCATCCGACTTGGTTACGCAATTAATTTTGCCAGGTGTCCGCTTTACCGCAGTAAACGGCGAGCATGCCAAATCCCTGCACATGGAGATCGCTACACTTTTACTCAAAGACGCGATAGAGCCTGTCCCTCCAACCAAAATGAAGAAGGGTCTCTACAGCCCTTAGTTCATTGTACCCAAGAAATGAGGCAGCTTATGGCCGATCTTGGACTTGAGAGTTTTCAACCGGGCTTTGCACAAACTCCCGTTCAAAATGCTCATGCAAAAACACATCTTAACTTGTGTCCAGCATCTAGATTGGTTCGCAGCGGTAGACCTGAAGGACGTGTACTTCCACGTTTCAAAATTGCCTTGACACCGACCCTTCCTTCGGTTCGTGTTCGAAGGCCAGGCATATCAGTACAAGGTCCTCCCCTTCGGCATGTCTCTGTCCCCTCGCGTCTTCACCAAAGTCGCAGAGGAAGCCCTTGCCCCGCTCCGAGAAGCCGGCATCCGCATACTCAATTACCTCGTCGACTGGCTCATCCTGGCCCACTCCCGAGAGTTATTATGCGCTCACAGTAACCAGGTGCTCAGGTACCTCAGCCGTTTGGGGCTTCAGGTCAACTGGGAAAAGAGCAAGCTCACCCCGGTTCAGAGCATATCTTTTCTCGGCATAGAGTTAGACTCGGTCTCAATGTCGGCACGACTCACCAACAAGCGTGCTCAGTCAGTGTTGAAATGCCTCTCTGCCTTCAGGCCAGGCGCAGCGGTTCATTAAAACTTTTCCAGAGGCTCCTGGGGCATATGGCATCCTCCACGGCGTTTGCGCCACTGGGGTTGATGCATATGAGACTCGAGTCCCAAGACGAGCATGGCGCCGTGGCACGCACCATGTGATAGTCACCCCGCCTGCTGCCGAACACTCAAACCCTGGACAGACCTCTGCTTTCTTCGGGCAGGAGTACCCTTGCAGCAGGTGTCCCGACGCGTCCTGGTCACGACCGACGCCTCCAAATTGGGTCGGGCACCGTGTGTAATGGGCACGCAGCTGTGGGCTGTTGGAAATGGGCCCCGCTGTGCTGGCATATCAATTGCCTAGAGTTGCTGACTGGTTTCTTTGCCCAAATCCAAACGGAAGTTTCTACCGTTAGTTCATGACAAACATGTCTTAATCAGGTCAGACAGCACCACTGTGGTAGCGTACATAAATTGCCTAGGCGGCGTATGCTCCTGCCAGCACCGACTCAGGTCAGGGAGGATGAGGAACAAGTCACCCTAGTGGCTCCTTACTGGCCCACCCTGGCCTGGTTCTCGGACCTCATTCTCCTCGCGACAGCCCCTCCCTGGCAAATTCCCCTGAGGAAGGACCTTCTTTCTCAGGGACGGGGCATGCTCTGGCATCCGCGCCCAGACCTCTGGAACCTCCACGTCTGGCCCCTGGATGGGACACGGAAGATCTAGCTGGTCTACCACCTACCGTCGTAAACACGATCAACCAAGTCAGGGCCCCTTCTGCCAGGCAACTTTACGCCCTAAATTGGTGCCTGTTTGCAAATTAGTGTTCTTCCCGGACTGAAGACCCACAGAAGTGCGCAGTTAGGTCAGTGCTCTTATTCATACTGGAGAAGTTGGAAGGGAGTCTGTCCCCTTCCACCTTAAAGGTGTATGTTGCCGCTATCGCAGATCGCCACGACCCAGTAGCCGTAGAATCCTAAGAGGCACCCGGAGGTTAAATCCCTCCTGGCCAAGCCTGTTCCCCTCCTGGGATCTCTCGGTGGTCCTCGCCGGTCTTCAGAGATCCCCCTTCGTGCTGTTAGAATCAGCCTGACTCTGGGCCCTCTCCCTAAAGACGGCCCTGCTGATCGTGCTCGCCTCCATCAAGAGGGTCGGGGACCTGCAAGTGTTCTCTGTCTGCGACACTTGCCTGGAGTTTGGTCTGGCAGACACACATGTGATCCTAAGACCGTGACCGGGCTATGTGCCCAAGGTTCCTACCACACCCTTTAGAGACCAGGTAGTGAACCTGCAAGTGCTGCCCCGGGAGGAGACAGGCCCAGCCCCTTCATTGCTATGCCTGGTACGTGCCTTACGCACCTACGTGGACCACACGCATGACTTCAGGCATTCTGAGCAGCTCTTTGTCTGCTTTGGGGGACAGTGGAAAGGGAACACTGTCTCCACACAGAGGCTGCACCTCCCCCACCATTGCGGGTCCGAGCACACTCAACAAGGAGTGTTGCGTCCTCGTGGGCACTGGCTAGGGGTGCCTCTCTCGCAGACATATGCAGAGCTGCGGGTTGGGCAATGCCCAATAAATTTGCGAGGTTTTACAACCTCAGGGTTGAGTCAGTCTCGTCCCGTGTTTTCTCAGGTCCGAGCCAGTAGAACTCAGTAAACGCTGACGGTCTGACCGGGTGAATCGCTTGCGCCCAGCGCCCATTCCCTGGGCCAAGGTAAAACAGTGCACTTTTCCCTCACAGGAGATCCCACTCTCTCGGCTCCCCGGATGACTCCTCCCTAGCCCTGTGGGTCCGCAATTCAGCAGAGGAATTCGCCGACCCAATCCACTGCGGGTATCTCAAATCTACCCTGCACTGGGAAAGGTGCTCCACAGATCAGGCCACCTACGCAGACTCCCCTTGTGTGTATTTTCCGCGGTACGGTCCCCTTACGGGTGGACCCGCATCTCCCTTAGGCAGTTCCCGCTGCTCTCTGGTCGCCGTGTTCTAGCAACTCCCCCCTCCTTGAGGCTGGATCTACAACCGCGCCATTCTTTCCCACATGTGACCGAAGAGGCCCATGTTATGTATTTTGCCATGTTACCTCCCCCTTCCTGGGCAGGTGTGGTCTCCGCAGGGTCTTTTCCCCCTGAAAGAATAGGAAAATGGGTAAGACCCCCTTCCCACGATGCGGTAAGGGCCCCAGCCGTTTGGTTCTATGAGAGAAACATAGAGAGAAAAGAGGCCTGGCTAGGCTCGGCCCATCCCAGGTTGGCAAGCGTCGCCTTGTTCCCCTGCTTGGGTAACTAGAAGGATTCCGATGTCTTTTATGGGGCATTGGGGAAGGGTACATGCATTCTGACACAGCTGGTCATCCTGGCACGTGAAATATCTGCCCGCTCCTGTGTCAGCAGTACACGTACACGGCTCAGTGCATGGCCTGAGTTGAAGTGGACCACTAGTGTCGCTTCTTCGCCACGTCGCTGAGCCGAGCCACTGAGGTGGCCGGACACTCCCGGCTCCTCATAAAAATCCTGAATGAACTCATAGTATTTCCTCTCCTTTATACCCATATGTCCGGGGATGGGGTATGCAAATACTGTCTGCTAACACTGGCCTTTTTTCATGCATCAGAGGCATATTCGGCGCTCAAGAGAGACCCCTAGTGTAGCTTCTTTGACACAATGTCTCGTTCCCTCCATCAGGGAACGGAGGTTACATATGTAATCTAGATGATTTTTAGCTAAATTTAAAGCTGATGATGTCATTTTTGCACCACTAGCACCACCAAATGGAATTACAAAAACACATTTTGTTTTCAAAACAGCTTTCTGAAAACATCCCCCATCTGCCATTGGTCAAACAAAGAGATAGTCCTACCCCCAACTCATAACATTGGTTGGGTAACATTGTTGGGGTGGGTCTAAGTTGGCCTCTTAAAACAAACAGAGTAAAACACAGTGTTTTAAAATTAACCTATTAATATCAGACTAATAGTTGTATCTGCATATTAAGCTTGGATAAGAAAAGTGTTTTAATACAGAAAAGCTTTAAACAGTAAAGAAATTATGAAACCTAAATTGTAATTAATACATTGTATAAAACTGCAACACAAGAAACATGTGACAACCTGCCCCAACATGACATTTAGATAAAATAGCATTGCCCTTACATTGGAACAGCTAATATATTCATTTGAAGAAATTGCTGATTCTTTTCATGTAATAATGCTGACAACAAGTACTTTTGTCTAATTAAGTATACAGTAAACACAGATTAACTTTGCCTTCAAGAGATAAAATACAGTTGGGGGAAGCAAATAAGGTGTGGAAAATTAGCTTCCATTAAATGCTATACCACAGGGAAATTTCTAACTGTACCGGTTTTTTGTCTTGTTAGTGGAGTAAAGTTATAAAATTAGATTTTCAAACTACATTTTTATGCATGGAAAAATCATTGCTACAGCAAATGAGTATACCTTTCAACAGAGAGAATGGTATTTTTGGTCTATAATTAATCTAGAACTCTTCCAAAAATAAAGAAACAAAGTAAAGAAAATGTGTTGTTCTTAAACATCATTCTAGAAATAAAGTTATGTAGCAGTTCTGCCCTAACAGATATTTACTCATTCATCACATTAGGTTGATGTCCATCCATCCATCCATCGTCAACCGCTTATCCTGCGTACAGGGTCGCGGGGGGCTGGAGCCTATCCCAGCTAACATTGGGCGAAAGGCGGGGTACACCCTGGACAGGTCGCCAGATTAGGTTGATGTGTAATGATTAATTAATATTCCATCACTTTCAAATATTCTTATATCTAATTATACTCAAAAAATTTTACAAATTGCAAATGCACACTAACTAGGATGATCTGGTCTCTTCTGATGCACAGAAATCAGGGAAAAAAGTTTAGCCAGTTCATTATATATACAATACATAATCTCTTTTAATCACCTCTACATCTTTCTTTCTTTCTCAGAATGTTCACAAAAGTGCTTGCACTTTCTTTTGTGAAATCAGATCGCAGCTTTAATTGATTTGCTCACTTTAGTCCATATGCTAATGCATGTAGACAGCATAATGCCGCATGTGTAAAATGGCATTTAATATGATATAGGATATTATATCTCACAAAGCCCTACATGTTGAAATAAACTATAATACATTGAATGTGAAGATGAATAAATACCAAGGAAATAGATTTAAAATCTATCAAAGCCTCCAGTCTATTAGTCTCTTATAGTTAATGCATGTATTATGCATGCCAACACAAGAAAAAGCTTAAGTGTTTATTCTAAGAAATCCTTCAGAGTTCACTTTTGGTTTTGACTTTTGACACATGTCTTTAAATACAGTACACATAAACGTTTATAATGTACATGAGTCCACCAGGACAAGATTGAGTTGTATGGAAAAATTTTTGTATAATGATCATTGACATGAAAGGGTAGGACTGGCCTTGCTGTGGAGACAGTTGTGGTAACTGTCCATGAAAATGGCTTATTTTGCTATCTGTACAATTAAAGTGCTTATACAGCAGTTAAGGTACTTCCGGCATGACTGTGTGAAGTACCTATGTGCACAAAATGAAACAAAATATACACCTTAGAGAATAAATATATTTTTTATCTGAGCCATTCATGCATGTCATGTCTCTTGGTTGAGAGTTCCTAATAGAGGAAACAGAAAGGCCTTTTTGTTTCTTTTTTTGTGTGCTGGTTTCGTTAGCGGCTGGAATTTGTTTTGAGGAGGAACACACTTTCAGGACGGTTATATGGATGAATCAACACGTTCTTTGTGCTTATGCCTCATATTGGCTGGAGTTTGTTTTATAGATTATTTTCTGTTGTGTAATTCTCACAAAATTTGTATAGAAGCACCGGACTTGAGCAATCCAATGGCAAAAAAGTCACGGGTGCTCTTGTACATGAACTGTTTGAGTTTAGAGGGATGAACGGCAGTCGGAGCTGTCTTGCGCAGGGATAATTTTTTATTTAATTTTTTTTCTGGGGGAAATCCGGGGTTTGTTTGTTGCTCTAATGTTGGAATGTAGCCTTTATAATTTAATTTTTGACACACAAGCTATTTTTTCTAATATGTAAATATGTCAAATGTTGATATGAGTGGGTTGTCTCTTTCCATGTGGAATGTGAATGGGTTGGGGCACCCCATTAAAAAAGGAAGGTTATTTCTTTTCTTAAATGTAAAATATATGATATAGTGTTTCTTCAAGAAACGCATCTTTCCCCACAAGAAGCTGAAAAATATGGGAAGATATGGGGTGGACATGTTTTTCTTTAATGCTAGCTTAAGTAAAAGCAGGGGAGTCATCACACTGATAAGTTAGCATCTATAATTCAAGTGTCTCAAAATTATTAAATATAAATTAGGAAGAGTCATTATTGTTTTAGCTGAAATTCAGGGGCAAAAGTTGATTTTGGCTAATATTTACGCACCTAATGCTGATGATCAGGGCTTTTTTTATAGATCTTGAAGGGATGTTGCAAGCTGCTGGCACCCCTCATGATATGCTCAAGATGGAGCCGGGTATGGCTGCTGCGTCGCGGGCTCCATCAAAACACTGCAGTTTATTGTTTGTTTTGTTTACAGTTTTGTGTTTTTTTGTCTTGGATGTTGTCTGCCTTATTGTGTGTGACAGACAAACGCTTTTGGACATTGGTTCGGCAATCACACACCGAAAACCGGACTTCAAATTCCTCAATGCCGACCCTCTGTTTACAAACGCCAGCGGAGCCCTTTGTCTGGGCTGCCCGGCCATGGAAACGCAGAAGGAAAAGGGGAAGAAGAGCCGGCATTCTCATCAGAGTAAGAGGTCGCACAAATTGACCCCTGCTACCCAGTATTCTACTTGAAAATGTTCAGTCTCTAGACAACAAGAGCTGAGAGCGCAGATCTCTTTTCAACGAGAGACGAGAGATTGCTGCGTTATCTGTCTTACAGAAACCTGGATGTCTGCGGAGATTCCAGACTCGGCCATCGAACCCACGGGGTTCTCCGTGCACCGAGTGGACAGAGCGAAAGACCTCTCAGGTAAAAGCAGAGGTGGTGGTGTATGTTTTATGATCAACAAATCATGGTGTGATCAGAGGAACGTACATTTTCTAAGTCTTTCTGCTCTCCTGATCTGGAATATCTCATGCTTCTGTGTCGACCATTCTGGCTACCGAGGGAATTCACAGCGGTCATTATCACAGCTGTGTAGATCCCCCCACAAGCCGACACAGACCGGGCACTCAAGGAACTGTATGGGAGCATACGAGAGCAGGAAACCGCGCACCCTGAGGCTGTGTTGATTGTTGCCGGGGACTTCAACAAAGCCAATTTTAAAACAATAGCACCAAAATACCACCAACACATCAGCTTCAACACACGAGGGGACTGGATTTTGGATCTTTGCTAATCTCCTTTCTGGGATAGCTACAAATCCCTCACCCACCCACCATTTGGCAAATCAGACCACTCTTCCGTTCTGCTTCTGTCCGCTTACAGGCAGAAACTGAAACGGGAAGCACCCAACCTCAGAACGATCCAGTGCTGGTCGGACCAATCAGACTATGCTACAAGACTGTTTTGATCACGTGGACTGGGAGATGTTCCGGTCCGCCTCTGATGACGACTTCGAGATTTATGCTGATAGCGTAACGTGTTTCATCAGGAAGTGCGTAGAGGACGCTGTTCCGACCAAAACAATACAGATCTACCCCAACCAGAAACCATGGGTTAACGGCGATGTTCGCGCGGCACTTAATGCGCGGTCCTCCGCTTTTAATTCCGGGAACGCAGAGGAGCGTAAACAACCAGTTATGCACTCCGTAACTCTATCAGTGCAGCCAAACGCCAGTACAGGCACAAAAATGAAGGACAGTTCAACACCACTGACTCTAGAAGTATGTGGCAGGGAATTAACATCATCACAGACTACAAACGGAATAAAAACTTCACGTGAACACCGCTGCCTCTCTCCCGGACGAGCTTAATATATTTTATGCTCGTTTCGAGGACAACAACTCCGCCCTCGTGGAGAGAGTACTCGCGGCCGATACTACAGAGGATGGTTCACTCTCCGTCTCTGTTGCGGATGTAACCCGATCCTTCCGATGGGTGAACATCCGTAAAGCCGCAGGTCCAGATGGCATTCCAGGCTGCGTCATCAGAGCGTGCGCGAACCAACTGGCTGGTGTTTTTACGGACATTTTCGACCTGTTCCTCTCCCTGTCTGTAGTCTCCACATGCTTCAAAACATCAACCATTGTGCCTGTACCAAAGCAAGCCAAAACCACTTGCTTAAATGACTGGCATCCTGTTGCTCTGACCCCATCATCAGAAAATGCTTTGAGAGGCTAATCAGAGATCACATCTGCTCTGTGCTGCCCACCTCTTTGGACCCATTACAGTTTGCTTACCGCAACAACCGCTCCACTGACGATGCCATTGCATCTACAATACACACTGCTCTCTCCCATCTGGAAAAAAGGAACACATATGTGAGAATGCTGTTTGTAGACTACAGTTCAGCATTCAACACCATAGTGCCCTCCAAGCTTGATGAGAAACTCCGGGCTCTGAGCTTAAACAACTCACTTTGCAGCTGGATCCTGGATTTCCTGTCAGGCAGACATCAGGTGGTTAGAATGGGCAGCAACATCTCCTCATCACTGACCCTCAACACTGGAGCCCCGCAGGGCTGTGTTCTCAGCCCACTCCTGTATTCCCTGTACACACATGACTGTGTGGCAACACATAGCTCCAATGCCATCATTAAGTTTGCTGACGATACAACGGTGGTAGGTCTGATCACTGACAATGATGAAATAGCCTACACAGAGGAGGTGCACACTCTGACACGCTGGTGTCAGGAGCACAACCTCTCCCTCAACGTCAGTAAAACCAAGAAGCTTGTGGTGGACTTCAGGAAGAAAGACAGAGAACACAGCCCCATCACCATTAATGGAGCACCGGTGGAGAGAGTCAGCAGCTTCAAGTTCCTCGGTGTCCACATTACTGAGGAACTCACATGGTCCATCCACACTGAGGCCATTGTGAAGAAGGCTCACCAGTGCCTCTTCTTCCTGAGACGGCTGAGGAAGTTTGGAATGAACCACCACATCCTCACACGGTTCTACACCAGCACTGTAGAGAGCATCCTGACTGGCTGCATCACCGCCTGGTACGGCAATAGCACCACCCATAACCGCAAAGAACTGCAAAGGGTGGTGCGAATTGCCAGAAACATTATCAGAAGTGAGCTTCCCTCCCTCCAGGACATCTATAACAGGCGGTGTGTGAAAAAAGCTCAGAGGATCATCAGAGACTCCAGCCACCCGAGTCATGGTCTGCTCTCACTGCTTCTATCAGGCAGGCGGTATCGCAGCATCAGGACCCACAACAGCCAACTACATGACAGCTTCTTCCCCCAAGCAATAAGACTTTTGAACACTTGATCTCTCACGATCAACAATCAGCACTGCACTTTATTAATCATCATCTTATATCACACACTGGACTGTCAAATATATTCTCCCCAATTCAACTAGTGTATGTATATTTGTATATACCCTTATCTAGTGAATGTGTATTCTATATTGTGTGTATTGTTTACTGTACATTGTATATTAGTACTATGTTGTGTAATTACGTGTACATTTGATATGTAAATTGTGTTGTGTAAATATGTTGTGCATTGTTTACTGTACATTGTATATTAGTACTATGTTGTGTAATTATGTGTACATTTGTTATGTTAATTGTGTTGTGTAAATATGTTGCGCATTGTAAATTGGTATATCTCTCGTCACTGTCATGACTGCAATGTTGCTCGGAACTGCACACATGACTTTCACCTACAGTTGCACTTGTGTACATAGTAGTGTGACAATAAAGTGATTTGATTTGATATAATATTGGAAGGGTCTTTAATCAATTGATGGACTCAGTCCTTGATCATAGTGAAGCAAAAGTGTGTAAGCCCCCAAGAGCAACAGTGACACTTCACCGGATATGTACAAATCTTGGTCTTTCAGATATTTGGAGACTTTTGAACCCATCTGGTAGGGAATATCAATTTTTCATCAGTCCATAAGATTTATTCTAGAATATATTTTATTCCTCATTTCGTCTGTTGTTGATTGCTCAATTAGTAATATTTTAGTCTCAGATCACACCCTGTTGAGTTTAGAGGTGTTGCCACATATGGAGAAAAGGAAATCATATAGTTTTAGCTTTAATGTATCCCTTTTGCAAAACTCTGAATTCCACCAAATGCTAATGGCTGCAATCAATGTCTATATGGAGAACAACTGGACCTCAGTATACTCTGTGGTCATGGCTTGGGAGGCAATTAAGGCAGTTTTTAGTATGCCTCATTCATCATAAAATCCACAGCACAATAACTCGCAGAGTTGATAAGGAACATTAAAAGTCCCGAGGCAGAGCTGAAGTGCCAAATGTTGTCTAATAGCCTCAGAGAATTGACACAACTGAAATACAGATATAATACTATTTTGTCACAGAAGGTGGAGTTTTGAATATTCAGGGCAAGACAGTCATCCTTTTAGTCTGGGACAAAGCAGGGAAGCTTTTGGTTAGATATATAAAGGAGAGAGTATTTTTCTACCATTTATTAATTTTACCTTGGCCATTAATATCAATATAAATATCAATAATGCATTTAAAGAATTATATCTTGATTTCTATATTTCCATGTCTTTGTCTACTGATATTAGAAAATTTGTGAAACCATTAGAACTCCATAAATTGACAAATGAGCAAAAAAATTCTCTTGAATCTGAGATAACCTTAGAGGAGCTTGGTGAGGCAATTAAGGCCTTGCCTACAGGCAAGGCTCTGGGGCCAGATGGTTTTGCCACTGAAAATTTTAGATCTTATGCTATAGCTTTGGCTCCTTTTTTGTTAGAAGTTTATATGGAATCATTATGGAGTGGAAAGCTTCCAACCATGACACAAGCCCAGATCAGTCTGATTCTTAAATAGGACAAAGATCCAAGTGAGTGTAAGATTTACCGTCCAATTTCCCTGATCCAGCTAGACGTAAAAATATTGTCAAAAATTCTGGCTAACCGATTAAGTAAAGTTATGACATCTTTTACACATATAGATCAGTGGGGTTTATTATTACTTCTGATAACATTAGGCATTTCATCAATATTATGTGGTCAGTGGCTAATGAACAGGCTCCGGTCATCTCACTTGATTCTGTAAAGGCATTTGATATGGAAGAATAGGATAATCTTTTTAAGATTTTGGGAATATATGGGTTACTTTATAGACACCCGGTAGCAGCTGTACAAACAAATGGATTAATTTCAAATATTTTACTCTGGATAGGGGCAACCGGCAGGTTTGCCCTCTTTCCCCATTATTGTTCTGTCTTTCCCTGGAATCATTAGCAGCCACAATAAGATGGGATGATGATTTTCCAGGGGTGGTGGCGGGAGGTTTGGCGCATAAGCTTTTGATTCATGCAGATGATATTTATCAGATGATATTTATTATTCATCTCAGATCCCATTAGATCACTTGCCTCCATAGAATTATTAATTATTTTCTATTATTATTTTCTGACTCGGGATACTGACTCAATTGGTCTAAATCCAAAGCTTTTGCTCTGACAGCGTACTGCCCATTAACGGCTTTCCAGCCAGACACCCTCCAGTGGCCCAAACAGGGTATTAAGCATTTTATTCCAAGCAAATTCGTCTGACAAAGATAGAGTTAATTAATTTTGAAACCTTAATAAAAAGTTTTTTGAGCAATGTGGGAACATTTATCTATGATTGGGAATGTTAATGTTGTTAAAATGAAGTATATTTCAAAATGTAACTACCTGTTACAATCTCCCCCTGTAGATGTTCTCCTGACTTATTTCAAGCAATTTGATAGCATAGCGAAGTACTTCATTTGGAATGGTTAGCATCCTAGATGACATTTTAATAAGTTACATAGGCCAATTGACAAATGTGGGCAAGGTCTACCCAAGGTTTAGTTTTTTTGCCTCAGACATTTATCTCATTGGTCTCTTCCACCTGAAAGAGCCCCTCCCTGGTTATGTATTGAACAGGAGGTTCATGCCCCTATTTTGCAAATGCAAAGCCTTTCTATTAAACTAATTGGAGAAGTTAAGTTACACCCCATTATATCGCATTTGCACTCGGTATGTAGAAAAGTGTCCTGAGTGTCCATATGGCTGAACCCTAAATTATTTAATAATAAGTCCCCTTTCTGCTGGTCGGAGTGTATTATGAGGGGGGTTACTACACTCAGTGACCTGTTTGAGAGTGGAGTGTTGATATCCTTTGAAAATTTAGTTCAATATTTAGAGATGCCAGATCTCAGTTCTATTTACAGCTGCACCACCTGCTCTGTATTGTTTTTGGGACTAGCACACACCTACTAAACCATCAGATACTCTGGGAGAGGTGATCACTGCTTTTGGAAAAGGTCAAGAGGCATCAGTGTATTACTCTCTGCTAATTCAGTGTCTGGGGGACAGAGCTTCAACTTCACTCAAGAGATTATGGAAGAAAGATTTAAATTTGGTATTGGAGGAGGGAGTGTGGGCTAGGATTCTATAAAATGTAAAGTCTGCATCTAGAGATGCAAGGGTTCTCCTTATGCAATTAAAGATTTTACATAGATTTGGTCTTAAAGACACACCCTCCTGATGGCGATGCCAATCAGAAGATGGAGACATAACCCATGTCTTTTGGGGGGGTGTTAAAATTTTGGTTGAAGGTTCAGAGTTGTATGTGTGACGATTTGGGCACTTCAATTTTACTTTGCCCCAGGCTCTGTATTTTTGTGTGATAAACGTATAAAAAAATGGGTTCTGACCAGTATCATGATTGGCAGACAAATTATTTTAAAGGGTTGGAAGTCAGAGTGGTGTGCAGAGATGGGGAGGGTGGCAAGTAGAAGGCTGGAGTTTGGGAACTTGTTTGTTAGGAAGTGGAGTAATTATTTCACATTTTGGGGGGACTCTCTGTGAGGGGATTGGGAGAGAAAAGTTTAGTTTAATTATGTATGTTTATTATATTTTCTTTTTTTTCTGTGTTTTGTGTGTGTGTGTGTGTGTGTGTGTGTGTGTTATTATATGTGACTACAGGGGTGTTCATTGTGGGTCAGAATGGGGTTGGTAATTGGGGAGGGATATTAGTGGGGGTTAATTGTTAAATGTTGATTCGATGAGTATGTGTTGTGTTTTTCTCTTTTGTGTGTTTTTGATTTGAAGAAAAAAAAAGAATATTATTTCCAAAGTATTTTCTTAATGTGAACTAAGTCCACAGCTATTGTAAGAACATCAGAACCTAATTTCCTTTTTTAAATGATCATGAATCATGATTATTACATCCATATTCAGAGCCATTATAACTGAAGCTACCAGAATTACTTATGCCCCTCTAGCATGCTAAATAAACAGGGTATTGTCCTAAATGCAGCAGAACCATGATGGCTTATAAAACATTGTTTGCAAAGACCTGAGAATCATGATTCAAGTGTCATTCAACAATGCAGCATTATCACAGTGTTGATGAAGCACGTGTACAGTGAGTTGTGCAAAAATGGGACAAGGTTTTGTAGATGGGAGTATTTATTTCCATAATCAAGACGAGGCTATTCAGCTCAACTGCTTGATTCCTCGGTCTGATGTGGATTGGAAAGCAGGATGCAGCTTAATAAATCTGAGAATTAGCTCTGTGCCACTAGGGTGAGAGATGCCATCTAAAACATTCTGGCAAGGAACATTTTCATTTCACTGTGCTCACCCACTGGATATCTCATTTTATTTGACTGTGTTCACAACCACTGGGCTCTAATAAAATTATAAGATGGGTTCTGAGATCCGTAACCTTAGTTGTGGGTGGAGAGATTACAAGGATTAACCCTTTTAATATCTGAAGTTTTGTTTTGTTTTTTCAGGAAAAATGTTTCCTGTTTCAGTGGCATGCCGAAAATTAAATGAAAATTTAATTATAATAGTAAAAAGGTCAATAGTTTGGTATAATTATAAAGAAACTTTTCACATTTTTTAATGATACAGTACATTTTGATCAATTATGGGACTCTCAGCCCAAGAAACTGCTGTTGCCCAGTTAGTCAATTTTAACTCAACTCAAGTCAATTTTATTTGTATAGCGCCTTTCACAACACACATCATTTCAAAACAGTTTTACAGAGGATCAGGCATTAACAGAAGATAAAACTGTATTGTCTATAATATCGATGAGTCAACATTGTGTAATTAGATAAAACACGATTGTGAATCGTGTTTAAAAATAAGTAATTAAATAATAATTGTATTAATAACCCCAGTGAGCAAGCCAAAGGCAACTGTGGCAAGGAACACAAAACTCCATAAGATGTTGGTTAATAGGAGAAAAATAACCTTGGGAGAAACCAGACTCACTGTGGGGGCCAGTTGCCCTCTGGCTAACATCATGAATATAATGTCAGTATTGCTTATGTATAGTGCAAGTCATGGTTTAAAATTATAAAACTAAGTAAGTGTTAAGGGACAGTGTTTAAACATAGATTTTGTATGAACTGTAAGATTAATAACCAATGTCTTGCAGAACTGCAGAAGTTCACATAGATGCAATTGTCCTTGTTAATTGGCTGATGAAGGCTTTTGTTGCAATTGAAAGTCTTTGTATTCCATTTCAAGAGCATAGTCCATCAACAGACCGAGGTGATGCAGGCAGAGACCAGTGAGGTGCATCGCAGTTCAACCTGGCCGGTAATTTCGGTGAGGTTTGGTGAGGTCCATCCTAAATCCAAGGTTCAGACAATGGCATATGAAGTATCCCATGTCTTATGGTTGGAGTTGGCATCAGTTCAACCTCTGAAGTTCATCATAATAGACTGAAGTGATGTTTGGCTGGCACCGGCTGCATTTAGTCATCATCACACAGCGACATGTAGCAGTGGAGTCCAACACAAAGCAGGAATGGAGCTGGTTCCAGCGTTTCTGGTGACCTCAGGATAGGAGTCCCGAGGTTGAGACAGGGAAACAAATAAAATAATATAAGCATAGATGCCATTCACCATGATCAGGTTCATGTTTCTGGTTCCGGCAGACTAAACTAAAGCAGCCTAATTGTGGGTTGAAGGATAAATTAGGTGCATGCCTGGCTAAATAGATGATTATTTAGTCTAGACTTAAACTGAGGGAGTGTGTCTGCATCTCGAACAGTGTTAGGGAGACTATTCCATAGCTTAGGAGTCAAATATGAAAAGGATCTACCTCCTTTTGTGGATTTTGATATTCAAGGAACTATTAACAGACCAAAATGTTGTGGTCGAATGTGATAACGAACGTGATGGAATCACATGATACAAACATTGGTAATTTGATTTTCAAATGACAGATTGGTATCAAATATAACACCTAAATTCTTCACTTTTGAGATGATGTAACAGTACATCCATCAAGAGTCAAATTATTTTTGCGGCTTATTTTTAGAGTTTTTTTGGTCCAATAATTAGTACCTCTGTTTTGTCAGAATTGAGTAGAAGGAATTGGATTTCTGGCCATCCAATCTTTTATTTCATTGATACACTCTGCTAATTTGGAGAATTGTGAAATCTCAAATATAAAAGTGTATTGTCAGCATAGCAGTGGAAACTTATTCCAAAATTCCTGATAATATCTCCCAGAGGAAGCATATACAAGGAGAAAAGCAGAGGCCCTAAAACTGATCCCTGTGGCACTCCAAGCTTTACTTTTGTTAGGTTTGACAATTCCTCATTTACATAGACAAAGTGGTAGCAGTCTGCTAAATAGGACCTCAACTATGCTAATGCAACTCCACAAATGCCAACATAATTCTCTAGCCTATTAAAAATAATGTTGTGATCTATCATGTCGAATGCAGCACTAAGATATAAAAGCACTAGAAATGAAATGCTGCCACGATCAGGTGATAAGAGCAAGTAATTTGTAACTTTGATAAGTGCAGTCTCTGTTCTGGGATGAGGGCTAAATCCTGACTGAAATTCTTCGTATATACTATTTCTCTGTAGAAATTAACATATTTGGGAGGATACTACCTTTTCTAGTGTTTAAAAAAAACAAAAAAACAGGAGATTTGAAATGGGTCTATAATTAGCCAGTTCTCCAGGATCAAGTTGTGGCTTCTTAATGAGCGGTTTGATAACTGCCATTTTAAAGTTTCTTGGAACATCTCCTAAGGATAGCGAGGAGTTAATAATATTAAGAAGAGGTTCTGAAATTACAGGAGATACCTCTTTTAAGAGCTTAGTTGGTATTGGATCTAACAAATATGTTGTGGCTTTTGATTTTTCAATATGTTTTGTTAGCTTTTCATGACCTATGACAGCGAAGGATTGAAGTTGCACGTGAGGAAAATAATAAGACACTGTTTTCTGGGGTGCTATGACAGATGATTGCAAAAGTCCAATTTTATTTCTGCTTATTTCAATTTTTTCTGTAAAGAAATTCATAAAGTCATTACTCATGTGCTGTGACATAATATCTGGTTCTGTTGAGGCTTTATTCCTAACCAATTTAGCCACAGTAGAGAATAAACAACTAGGATTGTTGTGGTTATTTTCTATGAGTTTACTAAAATATTCTGACCTGGCAGCTTTCAGTGCCTGTCTGTAGCTACAGACACTATCCTTCCATGCACCACGAAAAACTTCGTGGTGTTTTTCGTGGAGAATACAAAATACTCATTTTGTATTCTTCCACATGTGCTCTATTTGCCAAGATGATTTCTTGATAGCATGAGTGTGATCATTGTACCATGGTGCAGGGCTTATTTCTTTAATTTTCTTTAGTCGAAGTGGGGCGACACTAACAAGAGTGCTAGAGAAGACTGCATTTATATTTTTTGTTATTTCATCAAGTTCTTCTGGTCTTTGGGGTTTATTGAGTGTATGAGATAGATCTGGATTATTATTAGTGAAGTTATCTTTAGTGGTTGAAAGAATAGTTTTACCTTAATGATAGCTTGGTGTAGATTGAGTAACATCAGCTGATCGTAGCATACAAGAGACGAGGTAATGATCCTAGATGTCATTGCTCTGCTGCAGAATTTCTATATTATCAACATCAACTCCATATGGCAGAATTAAATCTAGCCTATGATTATGGTGATGAGTTGGTCCTGTTACATTTTGTCTGACTCTAAGAGAGTTGAGAATATCAATAAATGCTAATCCCAATGTGTCATTTTCATTATCTATGTGAATATTGAAGTCACCAACAAATAAAGCTCTATCTACAGTAAATGTGAGCGCAGCGTAGTTCTAGCGGGAAGACTAGCAGCTGTACATCATCACACTATTAGCTGGGTAATTCCTAGCCAATCGCAGGTAAGCCATTGCTTTATAAGTCTGCTCACAATCTATCACATTGCTGTTTCAGTGCACTAACACGGCAACCTCCACCGCCCCACCACCACCAGTTGAGCCCCGTCCCGCACGGGGGTAGGCTCCTCGCCCCTGCCTCCTACCTCCGGCAGGATATGATGGTTCCGAGTACAACTCCCTCGGACCGCCAGACGGGGCCTACGCCAAAGAGAGACGTTACATTTCTGTTCTACATTCATCAAATAAATGGCATCTTAAACCTCACTCAAGCCTGCGTGTCTTCCCGATAGAACTACAAGATCTGATAAAAAATTAGCAAATTCGCCAAGGAAATCAGAATAAGGCCTGGGTGATCTGTACATTGTAGCAAGGATAAAAGACGATGTTTTAAATATATATATATATATTACATTTATATCCTGTATACAGGCTCAAGATGGCGCCGAGTATGGCTGCGTCGCGGGCTCCGTCAAAACACTGCAGTTTATTGTTTGTTTTGTTTACAGTTTTGTGTTTTTTTGTCTTGGATGTTGTCTGCCTTATTGTGTACAACAGACAAACACTTTTGGACATTGGTTCGGCAATCACACACCGAAAAGCGGACTTCAAATTCCTCAATGCCGACCCGCGGTTTACAAACACGCCAGCAGAGCCCTTTGTCTGGGCTGCCCGGCCGCGGAAACGCAGAAGGAAAAGAGGAAAAAGAGCCGGCGTTCTCATCAGAGCAAGACGTCGCGCAAATCGCCCCCCGCTACCCAGTATACTACTGGCAAATGTTCAGTCTCTGGACAACAAGCTCTGCGAGCTGAGAGCGTGGATCTCTTTCCAACGAGAGACGAGAGATTGCTGTGTTATCTGTCTTACGAAAACCTAGATGTCCGCGGAGATTCCAGACTCGGCCATCGAACCCACGGGTTTCTCCGTGCACCGAGCGGACAGAGCGAAAGACCTCTCAGGTAAAAGCAGAGGTGGTGGTGTATGTTTTATGATCAACAAATCATGGTGTGATCAGAGGAATGTACATTTTATCAGGTCTTTCTGCTCTCCTGATCTGGAATTTCTCATGCTTCTATGTCGACCATTCTGGCTACCGAGGGAATTCACAGCGGTCATTATCACAGCTGTGTACATCCCCCCACAAGCCGACACAGACCGGGCACTCAGGGAACTGTATGGGAGTATAAGTCAGCAGGAAACCGCGCACCCTGAGGCCGCGTTCATTGTTGCCGGGGACTTCAACAAAGCCAACTTTAAAACAATAGCACCAAAATACCACCAACATATCAGCTTCAACACACGAGGGGACCGGGTTTTGGATCATTGCTATTCTCCTTTCCGGGATGGCTACAAATCCCTCCCCCGCCCACCATTTGGCAAATCCGACCACTCTTCCATTCTGCCCGCTTACAGGCAGAAACTGAAACGAGAAGCACCCGCCCTCAGAACGATCCAGTGCTGGTCGGACCAATCAGACTCTATGCTACAGGACTGTTTTGATCACATGGACTGGGAGATGTTCCGGTCTGCCTCCGATGACGACATCAAGGTTTACGCTGATAGCGTAACGTGTTTCATCAGGAAGTGCGTAGAGGACGTTGTTCCGACAAAAACTATACGGATCTACCCCAACCAGAAACCCTGGGTTAACGGCGATGTTCGCGCGGCACTTACTGCGCGGACCACCGCTTTTAATTCCGGGAATGCGGAGGAGCGTAAACAAGCCAGTTATGCCCTCTGTAACACCAGTACAGTCACAAAATTGAAGGAGAGTTCAACACCACTGACTCCAGAAGTATGTGGCAGGGAATTAACACCATCACGGACTATAAACGGAATAAAAACTCTGCCATGAACACCGTTGCCTCTCTCCCGGACGAGCTTAATACATTTTATGATCGTTTCGAGGACAACAACAACACCGCCCTCGCGGAGAGAGCACTCGTGGCCGATACTACAGAGGTTGGTTCACTCTCCGTCTCTGTTGCGGATGTAACCCGTTCCTTTCGACGGGTGAATATCCGCAAAGCCGCGGGTCCAGACGGCATTCCGGGCCGCGTCATCAGAGCATGCGTGAACCAACTGGCTGGTGATTTTACGGACATTTTCAACCTGTCCCTCTCCCTGTCTGTAGTCCCCACATGCTTCAAAACATCAACCATTGTGCCTGTACCGAAGCAATCAAAAATCACTTGCTTAAATGACTGGCGTCCTGTTGCCCTCACCCCCATCATCAGCAAATGCTTTGAGAGGTTGATCAGAGATTACATCTGCTCTGTTCTGCCCACCTCTTTGGACCCATTGCAGTTTGCCTATCGCAACAACCACTCCACTGATGATGCCATTGCATCTACAATACACACTGCTCTCTCCCATCTGGAAAAAAGGAACACATATGTGAGAATGCAGTTTGTAGACTACAGCTCAGCATTTAACACTATAGTGCCCTCCAAGCTTGATGTGAAACTCCGGGCTCTGGGCTTAAACAGCTCGCTGTGCAGCTGGATCCTGGATTTCCTGTCAGGCAGATGTCAGGTGGTTAGAATGGGCAGCAACATCTCCTCATCACTGACCCTCAACACTGGAGCCCCGCAGGGCTGTGTTCTCAGCCCACTCCTGTATTCCCTTTACACACATGACTGTGTGGCGACACATAGCTCCAATGCCATCATTAAGTTTGCTGATGATACGACGGTGGTAGGTCTGATCACTGACAATGATGAAACGGCCTACAGTGAGGAGGTGCACACTCTGATGCGCTGGTGTCAGGAGCACAACCTCTCCCTCAATGTCAGTAAAACAAAGGAGCTTGTGGTGGACTTCAGGAAGAAAGACAGAGAACACAGCCCCATCACCATTAATGGAGCACCGGTGGAGAGTCAGCAGCTTCAAGTTCCTCGGTGTCCACATTACTGAGGAACTCACATGGTCCGTCCACACTGAGGCCGTTGTGAAGAAGGCTCACCAGCGCCTCTTCTTCCTGAGACGGCTGAGGAAGTTTGGAATGAACCACCACATCCTCACACGGTTCTACACCAGTACTGTAGAGAGCATCCTGACTGGCTGCATCACCGCCTGGTACGGCAATAGCACCGCCCACAACCGCAAAGACCTGCAAAGGGTGGTGCGAACTGCCAGAAACATCATCGGAGGTGAGCTTCCCTCTCTCCAGGATATATACAACAGACGGTGTGAGAAAAAAGCTCGGAGGATTATCAGAGACTCCAGCCACCCGAGTTATGGGCTGCTCTCACTGCTTCCATCAGGCAGGCGGTATCGCAGCATCAGGACCCGCACCATCCGACTACATGACAGCTTCTTCCCCCAAGCAATCAGACTTTTGAACACTTGATCTCTCATGATCAACAATCAGCACTGCACTTTATTAATCTTCATTCTGTCAAATATATTCTCCCCAATTCAATTAGTGTATATATATTTTTAGTTTATGTGTATTCTACATTGTGTGTATTGTGTACATTTGATATGTAAATTGTTGTGTAAGTATGTGTACATTTGTTATGTAAATTGTGTTGTGTAAATATGTTGTTTATTGTAAAGTGGTTTATGTCTCGTCACTGTCATTACTGCAATGTTGCTCGGAACTGCACACAAGACTTTCACCTACTGTTGCACTCGTGTACACAGTAGTGTGACAATAAAGTGATTTGTCCTCTGAGTAACACCAAAAACTTCACTGTAAATTGTAGCAATACCTCCTCCTCGACCCTTCAGATGAGGCTCATGTTTATAACAATAACCTGGAGAAGTAGATTCATTTAAACTAATATATTAATTCAAATTTAAATGATTTAGTGAGGGTTTTGTAGTATGGGGAACAGACACAGTCTCTAAGAGATATCTAGGTAATACTGTCTCTATGTGTTGTAGTTTATGTGACCTGTGTGATGTCTCAAGGCAGCTAGCAGATGTTCAGATTAACCAGTTTGTCTGCTTCCTGACCTGGGCCCCAGTTAGTCAAATACTATCATTATTAAGACCTTCACTGGAGGAGTCTCTCTTTATTGCAAATCTGTGCAAATTTATTTATAAAAAAAAAAAAACTTTAACATTATCTTTAGTGAACTCCGACTGGCAAAGCCAGACATCATTAGTGCCGACATGAATAACAATTTTAGAAAATCTATGTTTAATATTAGCCAGCAATTGTAAATTTTATTTGATGTCAGATGCTCTGGCACCCGAAATGCAATTAACAATAGTGGCTGGAGTCTTTATTTCCACGTTTCTTACAATAGAATCACCAATAACAAGGGCTCTTTCAAAATGATTCTTAGTGGGTGCATCACTGAGTGGGAAGAATCGATTGGAAACCCTAACAGGAATTAGAGAGTGGTGTCTCTTTGCTGAGCGGGTATGCCACCGAGACATCTCCCAAATGCCCTGCTGCAGGGGTTCTACAGCCGGAACCAAAGTGTGTGTGTTGCTCTCTGTACTACTCACATCCGAAACAGTATCTACCGGCTTCTCTTTCTCACTGACCTCCACTAGCGTTTGGATGCGTGTCTCTAACTCTTTAACCTTCTACGTCAGCCTGACTAATTCCTTACATTTATCACATGTGAATCCCTCACTGCTGACGGAGGAGGCTATTATAAACATGTGACATGCAACGCAGGAATAAATAACACGAGCAGATGCCATGACTTACTGTAAATTGTTTGTTGTTGTTGGTTGTTCCTGAGTGGTGAGAGTTTGAGATTGATGTGAATCCCTCACGCAACATGTTAGTTGTTCTTGATAAGCGGTGCTTTGAGATTGATGCAATAATCTGTGTAACACAGAGGGGAAAAAGGGGTACATGCTGAAAAATGCACCCAGTTTAATCGGCATTAAAAAAAGAAAGCGGATACAGGTGGAATAGGCACGCAGTTAAATCGCGATAATAGAATAATGCGAGGGAAAACCAATGCACGCTTGAAAATTGCTGAAGTTAAGGATTAAAGGCTGAAAACAGATATATAAGCGATGCTAAAAATCTAGCAGGCTACAAACACAGACTCGAGCTAGGCACCAGCAGCAACTACGGATGAATCTCTAACAGATTTGAGCTTTGACATGCCATCCATCTGCATGACCGAGAAACTCAAAGACCGAGAAAGTTATCTTATACAATAACACTTTTCAATAAGGTTCCATACGTTAATATTATTTAATGCATTAGGTATCATGAACTAACATTGAACAATTGTTCATTGTTAGATATGTTAGTTCATAGTGCATAAACTAATGTAACATATACAAATTTGATTTAAAAACTGTATTACTACATTTTGAAATTAACATTATCCAAGAGTAATAAATGCTGTAAAAGTATTGTTCATTGTTAGTTCATTTTAACTAATGCAGTTAACTAATGTTTACAAATGGTATTGTATTGTAGAAATTCATGTTTTTTGTGTGTGACTTCAAGAGCAAAGAGGTGTGGGTCCTACAAGCGTGTATTTGACCATTGCCCCTGGCATGCAGTCTTCAACACTTTGCAAGTTTCATGTCTCTAATAGCTTTCACATAATAAAATAAGTTTATCTCAAATCAATATTTCGAGTCCATGTATTTACAAAATAGCCATGTAATAAGCAGAATAGTGTAGTGAGTCAGTCATAATTCATCAGGATGATGCAAGATCCCTCTGGTTTTGGTCAGGGGTTTCTTTTATGATAATGACAGCTGACGGTACATTATTAGAAACTGATAGTTTTTATGTAATGCTATGTTATTTTATAATCATTCAACAATGTACAATGACAATAATCTGATACCAAATGTGCTATTTTTTTCCTATTTTGAGTGCTGTCAAATGATAATGAACATGTTTCTGATTGTAGTTATGATTTGATCTCTTTCTGAACAAGGATTCTGTACAATTTTAAGACTTAGAATTTTGTCTCTTTTTGTAACCTTTCTGAACAGATGGTGAATCTTAGGGAAGGCAGCAGTAAGCATGAAGGTGTTGATTGTGTGTTCCCTGTTATGGGAAAGGGTGACAAGAGAGAAGTGCATTTATCACAAATTCTAAAGTTGAAAAGTATATCTTGGGGTTAATCAAAACAACAGGTAAAGAGAAATGAAATCACTGTTTGTGAATGAAGGGAGCTTTTGCACAAAGAAAGAGCTCAGTTCTACACTAAACTAAAGATATCTGCATTACAAACTGTTTTAATTTATCACTCTGAAGATAAAGAATTCTTAATCTTCTTCTTTCACACCATTTTTAATGCAGCATTGTGTTTCCATTGAGTTTATTTATTTGATTTAATGATACTGCTAATTACTTTATTAATGTGTCAAGTTTCTTAGTTTTCATAACTATACAATTTATACCAGATCCCTGATTCAGTGTCCCAGACTCACCCAGCTAAGTGTCACTCTGTGAATTTTCCAGTGTGAGCTAATACTGCATGTTTCATGACTCATAAATTCAGCAGCAGTATCTTTTAGTGGGATGTTGTGGCAGAGATCATTGATATATTCATTGCACATTTTCTAGGCAATCAAGCTCACCCAGCCTCCCTCCTAGCCCCATGATTCATCTCTCTATTTTCTATCATTTAATCTTTCAGGGAGTTTGAACACTTGGGAGAGAGACATGCACATGCAGAACTCAAGTGAAGCAGTACTGTGTTAATTTTTTGTAATCCATTTGTGTGTGGCAAGTCTTTCAGCATATTCAGACAGGTGAAGGGACGTATTTAAACTCCATAGTTGAATAAAATGACGAGCCAAACATAATGGCATGTCTCCCACAATAAAATTTGGAGGAAATTGAAGCTTAATTAAAGTGTAAAGCTGGAGACCCTCTCTGGTTCTTAATGAGTTCTGACTAGGTTTCTGCTTAAGCTCATTGAAATTTACATTTTTCATGCTCTCTTTAAGAACAAAAGGTTAATCAGTTTAATAAAATTTTAAAAAATGAACACAGAGGATGGCCTTTTGTATTGGCCACTCTTAGCAATGCATGACACCTTTGATGAATAAGGTTTATTATTTAATTTCTTATTATACTTTTTAAAATTGTTGAACAAGTGCTAACGACGTTGGGATACAGAGCTGTACCCACGAGACATTGAGGGGGGCACATCCACCCCAATTTTCCAGCCTGATCTCTTGAAATGTATGTACTTTTTCAAAACTAAATTACATGCTGAATATTTGGCTGCAGCTTCCCAGTAAAATCTCCAGCGGGGGTGCTAGTGAAATTATTTTGTAATCAGACAAAGTTGTTAAGGTTAATTTTAGATGGAGGTTTTAAAGAGTAAAACACACTTCCCTTACCTAAAACTTTAACCTAAACCTAAGCAATTGTGTCCTTAAAGATAAATGAGAGGTGAATAAAAGACAACCTTACCCTAAACCAAACCCTAAACGTAACCGATAGTTTTCTTGTTTCAAATGCAACATAAAAAGCAAATTTTCTGAAGCAACCACGTCATTTCATGACTCTTCTATGAAACTTTAATCTCACATGTCAGCTTGCGAGCTTGGCTTGGCTTGAGCTTTGGTCTTCCAAGTCCAGAGTGAAAGTGAATCACTCTTTAATAAGCGTTTAAATGTAGATGTGTCTGTCATAGAAGTGTTAAAATATACAGTTTTTCAAATGATACGATAGATTAAAAGTGTTTCGATATCAGAACATAGCAGTGTGCTAGTAATAGTGCGAAAAATACATGCTTATAAAGTACATGCTTATAAAGTCATTACCAGCCGCTGTGTGAAAGTGAATAAAACACACGGTTGTAGTGCCACTAGTGTTCATTTCACCTGGAAGCTGCAATTAAGCGAACGTGGCACATACAACTTATTTAGCAAAAAAGTTATAGTAGCGTTTATTCTATGATACTAGGTTGCAATATTCGCATTTGTAGTTGACAGATTTGGGTTTTTCCATGGCTGAGACTTAAATTATTAGATTTGCCTTCATTAAGAACAGCAGATGTCTGTAGAATTTATGTACAACTGACATAGATTACAGTATGACATTACCATATATACCATATTTAATTGATGAATGAGAAGTTGGCAAAATCACTGCTAATTTACTTGCTGTAATATTTAATAAATTATGTTATTTAGAATCTCTTTCCACTTTCATTCCATTTAATTTACAATGTTAAAATTATCATAATTTAAAAATATAAACTGACAGCAGTGTTATGTGCTCAGTGGGGTGTTAAAATCAGCATTAACTGTCTGCTGGCAACATTAACTTATTTTGATCATTTGGTATAAATGCACAGAACAACATTGTTGATTGCATTGGTATGTAAGCCTTAGGATGTAAAAGAGAAGAATGCTGCAATATGATAAAGGTTTGAACCTTGAACTTTGTTTGTCCATGTGTAACATACTGTAGTTTTAAGTTCTGGTTTATTTGGTCATTTTGCTCACTGCCACTTTTAAATCATGCAAAAGAAAACAAAAAGTCAGTTTCTGCAACTTTGGTATATTGCCTTGGACTTAATCCTCCTAGACATTTTTTTAACCTTAGAAAACCATGCATAAGCCATTGCTGTAAGCTTACTTCCAATAGTGCAGGATAATACTTTTGCCAGTCTGGATATTACAGTATGTCAAATATATTGCGAGATTTATCTATATAAAAAAATATAAAAAATATGTAACCCCTTGCCCTTGAATAAAAAAATTTGATGTCTCTCTAGTTGTTGTTTTCAAATCAGGGAGGCCGCACATTACACTCAAAGCATGGAAACATATGCAAAGTCCTTTCAGATTCTTCTCCTTCTGCCTTTCTGTTAGCCAGAGGTCTCAGGCACTAAATCCAATTTCTGAATTCTCCTAACACACAAATCCCATTGCCTGAAACTAGTACCAATGTGTCATAAATGGAAAGTTTTAAACTAAAAATGTGCATGTTTTTGGAATGCTCTTTGATAGCATGTGGCAAAGGTCTTTATGCAGTTGGAGGAAGTGACATACTACTCTGCAAGCTTGTGCGAATTCCTCAAGACATGCTGGAAGCGTTCACCAGATAATAGTGATGTAATATATGCAAAGCTGTGTCCTTATGAAGAGGGAATTAATGGGTGGAGCCACTGTAACTGCCTTAAACAAGGGATTAGCCCATGCTTGATGAGTTTGGGAAGGGTGATGGGATTATTTACATTGCTCCAGTGGCAAGGGCCAGGTGTCATTAAGAATACAAATCCCCTAATAAATTTAAAAAGTGTGGGGAATGAGACGGGCATCACCAAGAACAATGCTGGAGTCTTCTGCTGACCCGTCGGATTCGCCACATTAATCTCTCTATATTACTATATTTAGTGGGAGAAAGTTTTAGCTTTTGTCACTGAAAGGTGTCTTGATTGTGCAGTTCTCACAGAGGGACTGAAATCATAACAATGACTTAATCAAAAGAAATAATAGCCCTGGCATTAAGAGGCTGACATTTTGGATACCACCTAGTCCCAAAGCCTTAATACATCCAAAATCCAGTCAAGACAGTCATTTCCCTAAAAATGACTTCAATGTTTTATGTGGTTTAAGAAACAGAGTAGATTTAACAGAAAGACACATTTTATGTGTATTTTGCTATCCCTTCACAATTGATGAGCCCTGGGATAGTTCACCCAGAAATTAAAATGTTCTCACCCTCATGCCATACCAGATATGTAAAACTTTCTTCCCTCTGCTGAACACAAACAAAGATTTTAAGAAGAATATCTCAGCTCTGTAGGTCCATACTATTCAAGTGAATGGTGAAAATCAAGGCAAGTAATCCGTAAGACTTCAGAGGTTAAATCTATGTAAATTATATCTTCAGATGTGATAAATGTGGAGAGAAACAGATCAATATTTAAGTCATTATTTTCTAGAAATCTTCACTTTCACATTCACATCTGAAAGTCACATGTGCGTCTGTGTAGTTTCGCTTTCACATATGAAAGTGAAAGTGGAGATTTAGGCTAAAAATATTGATCTGTTTCTTACCAAAACATATAATGTCGCTTTTGAAAATATGGATTTAACCACTGGAGTCATATGTATTTCTTTTATGTTGCTCTTTAGACCTTAAGATTTCTGGCCACCATTCACTTGCATTGAAATTACCAACAGAGATGAGATATTCTGGGATGGCATGAGGGTGAGAAAAAAATGAGAGAATTGTCATTTTTGTGTGAACTATCCCTTTAATTTATACTCCCTAAACAAACATTACAGCAGTATGAACCAAATTCAAGACTGAAGATGCAGTTGGTTATTTTGATGTATGGCAGAGATCAAATTATATTAATGTTGGTTAGAAAAGTTTTCTGTTTAACAGACTATTTTTACTCTCTTCTTAAGAATTTGCTCTTTATTTATTAATACTACTTAAAAGAGATAACTTATCCCCATCAGTTTGAGAAAGAGACGAAAATGTTAGAATTATCAAGCCAAAAAGTTTTTTTTTTGGTCTTGTCATTGAAAGTTTGCTCAGATTCAGAAAGAAAACCTCTTTGTTATGTACAAAAGACTTGTGAAACGTATAAAATGAAATGCAAGGAATATTTAATTACTTTTTAAATCCCCATTCTGTGTGCGCGCGCGTGTGTGTGTGTGTGTTGGATAGGGGACAACAATTGAAATGTTACATAAATTTAAATATGTCTTAAAAAAAAATTCAAACCCAATGCTAAATTTGGTCAGTAAAAATACAAGCTGGAAAAAAAATATCTAATGTTTGGTGGATTCTATAGTCAAAAATATATATTATTGAAAGGAAACACAGTCTCATATACATTTCTACCCCATTTGGATAATCATGGCTCCAGTGGGTTTTTCGGTTTGTTCTGTGAGTTTTGTTATTCTCTCTCCCTCATGTTTCACAAGTGCTGCCAGCATGCATGATTAGTGTTTCCATGGGAACATTGATTTTTCCCAGGGGAACGTCTCGGGTTACTTAACTGTAACCCCTGTTCCCTGATAAAAGTGGAATGAGATGCTGCGCTGAGTTAGCGCTTTGGGAACAACTTTAGGTGTCTGAAGGGCACGGACTGGACAAAGTCTGTGAAGTCTTTCCTGCTCCGGCGTTGTAAACGGCAGGGAGCAGAAGGCTTCGAGAGTGATCGGATGTAAAGTCGAGAAAGGAACCTTAAGTAGGTAGTCAGGGTGTAAAATTGCTTTAGCCATTCCTGGGGCAAAATCTAAGCAGGCTGGCAAAACAGACAGAGCCTGTAGATCCCCAATTCTTTTTAGAGAGGTGATTGCCATAAGAAAAACCATCTTGAGAGTCAGAAGTTTATCAGAAGCTGACTCTAGAGGTTCGAAGGGTGTCTCAACCAGACCCTCAAGGACTATTGCTAAGTCCCATGAAGGGGTCTTGGTCCTAGCAGGAGGCCTCAGTCGCATAGCTCCACGAATGAAGCGAGCGTATAGAGGATGTCTCCCCAAAGGCACCTCGTCAATCAAGGCGTGGCAAGCCGAAATGGTGGCCATATAGACCCTGAGAGTGGCGGGGCATGTGCCTGCTGACAATTTTTCCTGCAGAAAGTCCAGAACTGAAGCAATCTGGCAGTTAATTGGATCTGCATTATGTGCACTGCACCATCTTTCACCCCATTTATTGGTGTAACTTCTTTTAGTAGAGGGAAGCACATACAGGCGCATTCTGGGCCATGTATGCTCCATCACATCCAGCCCCAGGCCCCATTGCGCTCTTTGTTGAGAGGCGAAGAGGTTCACTTCTGCCCTGTAAAATCTCACCCAGATTTGTTCCAAGTAGAGGGAGCCCTAGCACTTAGAATGGTCTCGATAACTTCAGGTGAAAGCCCAGTGTCCCTCAGTTGGTATCCTTCAGGGGCCAAACATGAAGGTTCCACAGCTTGGGCTGGGGATGAAATATTGTCCCCTGCACCTGAGACAGAAGGTCCCTCCTGTCCGGAATTGCCCAAGGTGAGACTTCGAGGACATTATCTCCAAGAACCATATCCTGTTACGGCCAGCATGGCGCTATCAGTAAGAGGCAGGACCCTTGCTGTCGAACTCTGGCCAAGACTCCCGGGAGCAGAGAAACCAGGGGGAAAGTATACAGTCGCATTCTGGGCCATGTATGTGTCATCGCGTCCAGACCCAGGGGGGGCTGGATGACTCAGAGAGAAGTAGAGGGGACATTGCGCTGTCTGTTGGGAGGCGAAGAAGTCCATCAGAATGGAATCTCAACCAGATTTGTTCCACTACCTCGGGGTGGAGTTTCCACTTCCCTGTCAGTATTTTCTGTCTGGACAGTAAATCTGCTCCCATTCAGGCATCCAGGGATATAAGCTTCTCTGATCAACAGGAGCTTGCCCTGGGCCCAAAGGAGAATCTGCCATGCCTGTTCAGCTGGCATGAATTTAGACCTCCTTGATGGTTTATGTAAGAGAATACTGCTGTGTTGTCCACCCATACCAAGACATGGCAGCCTCTGGAGGAAGTATTTCAGGTCCAGAAATACAGCCATCAACTCGAGACAGTTAATGTGACAATCAAGCTGACGACCCTCCCATTCCCCTTGAGCTGGACGACCACATAAGACCTCTACCCAGCCCGTCAGGGAGGCGTCTGTTGTTAGCAAACTGCGACGCAAGACGCACCTAGAGTGGGACCCAAAGTGAGGGACCGGGGTCTGAACCACAAAGAAAGGGTAAATAGCACGCGGCATGCAACCCTTATCAGCCTAGAGGATTGGCCCTTGGATGAAATCCCCTGGCTTTGAGCCACAACTGAAATGGTCTCATGTGCAAAAAGTCCCAAAGGGATCACCGAGGACGCAGTTGCCATGAAACCTAGTAGTCGTTGATACTGACGAACAGTGCAACCTTGGCCTAGCCTGACTTTGCTTAAGGTGTTCTGAATGGACTCGATTCGAGCGGGAGACAATTGTGCCTGCATTGTGATCGAATTCCATACGATCCCCAGATAGGTAGCTTTCTGAGTGGGAAAGAGGAAGCTTTTCTTGGCATTGAGCCTCAACCCCAGAGAAACCAGATGAGCTAAGACGATATCCCTGTGCTGTAATGCCAGTCCTTGTGACTGTGCTAGTATCAGCCAGTCATCAATGCAATTCAGAATGCAGATGCCCTGGAGTCGCATAGGAGCCAGTGTTGCATCCATGCATTCCGTGAATGTGCAGGGTGATAAGGCTAGACCGAATGGAAGAACCCAATATTGGAAAGCTTCGCCGCCGAAAACGAACCTCAGGAACATCCTGTGTTGTGGCAGACTTTCTACATGAAAGTACGCATCCACGAGATTGATCGTGATGCAACCCCCCCCCCCCCCCCATCCTTCTTGGGAACCAGGAAGTATCTGCTGTAGTAATCTGACTCTCTTTCTGGAAGGGGAACATGTTCTATGGCCCCTTTGACAAAGAGATTTGCAGTTCTTTCCACAGTAAACACGCTTGCTCTGGTTTCAAGGTAGTTGGAACCACGCCGTTGAAATGCGGAGGATGGCGAATTAATTAAATTCTGTAGCCTTTTTCTACTGTTTTTAGGACCCACATAGAAACACCTGGCAGTAGTGTCCATGCTGCCAGGTTCTCTGAGATGGGTATCGATTCTGAAAATTTGAGGGGATGTCGAGTGACCTGTGTCATGGACTACGGCAGGAAGCAACGGAACACCCAACATTTAGCTGGAAACCGCTAACTCCCGAAACACCAGAGGCGGCGGAGCGGTTTCGTTGGGGTATCGGGAGGGTACAGGTGGATGTTTCATGTGACCCATCCCAAGGGGGCGCTACCTCCACAAGGATGGGCGCAAAACCATCAGGGTTTTTTTCCTTTTTAGAAATAACTGCCCTGAGGTCTTGCTTTGGGGGCTGCTGATGGCGACGAACCGGCCCCCAGTCTTTACGAGGGAGAGCACGATTCGCCACGCTTTGTTTTTGAGCCTCCTGTCTAGAAGGACCGGGGCGGGGCTGGGTGGCTGACGGCCCCTCTCCCTGAGTGCGGCAAGGAAGGATTTGCCCGAAGGCTTCCTCGTTGCTTTTTGCCTGCTGGAACCTGGTGATAACTACATTCATAGCGTCACCAAATAAGCCAGAAGGCGAAACCGAGGCATCGAGAAGGAAAACTTTGTCCTTATCTCTGATGCCCGACAGATTGAGCCATAAGTGTCTCTCCATGCTGACTAAAGCAGACATAGACTTGCCAATGGCACGAGCAGTCTGCTTGGTCGCGCGGAGAGACAGATCCGTAGCTCGACGAAGCTCAGAGAAAGCCTCTTCGTTGACCATGTTGCCCGCACTCAGGTCCTTCAACAAATCAGCCTGGTACGCCTGTAACACTGCCATAGTGTGCAGGGCAGCATCAGCCTGACCTGCTGCCTGATAAGCCTTCCCCACAATCGTGGAGGTGGTCCTACATGGCTTTGTGGGGAGAGTGGGTCTGTTAGTGATGATGTCGAGCCAGGCGAGAGATACCCTGCAAGTGTCTCTTCTACCAGTGGCATCAACGAAGCCCCTGAGCCCCGTGTCTCAGCACCTACGATAGTCGAATATGTCGACGTTGAGGGCACGAAGACACAGGAATTAAAAAGATTCCTCCATGAACGAGACAGCTTGTCATGGAGGTCATCAAAGAAAGGAAGGGACTGATATAGCGTTCCCTTTCTCTTTTTAATTAGTTTTTTATTTTTGGCCACCAGACAGAAATCTGTCTTCTAGTTTTGAGCTTTTGGGAGAGGGGGTCTCTTGTTTGTTCGCATGGCCAGCTGTAGTCTGGACACAGCCCGAGTAACCACCTCGAGTAATTCCTCAGCCACTTTATTATTGTGCGTGGAATGTACAGAGGTTCCATTGAACTGTTAAACAAACACAGTTTTTACACTGATATTAAGTGATCTCAGTTTGGCGTGGAGCAGATTTAGACGTGGCTGTAACATAGCATGTTGCAGACTCAGCCGTGGCTGTGACATGGCGTGGAGCAGACTCATACGTGGCTGTGACATGGCGTGGAGCAGACTCAGACGTGGCTGTGACATGGCGTGGAGCAGACTCAGATGTGGCTGTGACATGGCGTGGAGCAGACTCAGACATGCCTGTGACATGGCGTAGAGCAGACTCAGACGTGGCTGTGACATGGCGTGGAGCAAACTCAGACGTGGCTGTGACATGGCGTGGAGCAGACTCAGATGTGGCTGTGACATGGCGTGGAGCAGACTCAGACGTGGAAGACTTGTAAACTGGAACCGGGATTGTAAGAGGAGGATCCTCTGCAGCGAGTATCTCTAAGATTAGCCTTACATATTCCTCCCACGTGCAAAACCAGTGTGCACGGTAATAGTGGAGAACAAATGGGAGAACTCTCTTACAGATAGGTCTGCCTGGCTCAGCTGTTCAAAGTACACTGCTAGATCCATTTTGTGGTCAATTGTTCTGTAATGTAAGGAAGGAAGTCACAAGAGCTGGATCATGGTGCGACTAAGGAATTTAATGAGAAATAAACAAGTAAAAATTAATGGGTAAACACAGGAACAAATAAAACATCAACGATGGGAAACAAGAACATGAACAGGAGCAAACATATAAGAAGGGCACTGATCATACATGGGAGGTCAAAACACATAACAACAGACAAAGTCTAAGCAAACAACAGGGCATTATATACATAGTTGGTGATGAGTAAATGAAAGACAGGTGAAAACAATCGAGGACAGCTTGCAGTGATGAGGGCAGGGAATTATGGAAAGTGTAGTCCAGGAGGAACAGATGACATGGGAGAAACCCAAGGCACACAACAGTGGAATCATTCAAATACTTGCTCCATCTGAGAGATTGAAGAGAAACATCAATGTGTGACATCTCGTTGCTCATTTTGTTAGCTTAAAATTATTTTTAAACTCTGTGATTATATTTGCCAGACAATATGCTACTATATGCATTTTATGGGGAAATAATTTCTACTTTATTATTCTGGCCATCATAACAACTTTCAACCTATTAACAACTTTTGGAAACTTGAAATGTAGGACAGAAATTTGACGCATCGCGGTTTTAACGTCCTTGTGAAGACATTCCTGAAGGTGATTGGCCTGCTGGTAAGCACCCACTCAGTAGCTCAAATTAATCTCCAAGGATTGTGACTATCAATCAGAGAGGGTTTGCAAGTGCCTACAGCTAATTTTTAGTTTGATTAAGCTTGCCTATGTGAAGTGGGACAGCCTGTTAATTAATGAAAACAAGGGGAGCAATGAGAGAATGGACAATTGATAAAAGGATAATGGTGAATAAGTGTATGGAAGTATACGCTGATTGTTGCATTCATTCTATTTGGATGATGATGATTTTGCAATCACACAAATCCAGGGAGGAATTTATTCTATTGTAAGGGGTGACAAAATTAATCAAAACATGATTGCTATGTGTATTTCCTTACCACATTCACACTGCTGTGAAAAAGTGTAATCAAAATACCCTATAGATTTATGATATGTCATCTAGCTGTGGAAGCCTGCATTAAGTTGCTTTGTATGCCAGGTATATTTAGAAAGCACACAGGTGTGACCCACATTTGAGCTGGGTACTGATTTAGGGTTATTAACCTTCATGTGTATTATCTAATTCATCAACACCACACAATGCACCCCTTTATAAACACTATGCAAAACACCTGGCCGATAATGTCTGCTTTTCTGCAAGTGGGCCTTTTTGAAAAGCAACAAATGTCATTCTCTCAGTAGGTAGGGAAACCACAGGCTGGCATACATACCGATCACATGGAGATTGGTGTAAAAAATTAAAATGAAGACTCAACCAGTCTAAATGTCATAGGAGTATTAGCCTATCAAATTTGATAATGTAGATCACATCTACAGCTTTAGACTTACTATCATAGAATTATAAATAAATAAAAGATGCTTCCCGCTGAGAAAAGTATGCAAATACAGTTTATTTAAATGTAGTTGTTTATCATTATTGCTGTTGTTATTGTTTCAGTGCTTTGTAATAATCGGTCATAGTCTGATTTAAATAGAATAGCAACAGATTTTGCAAAGCAAAAAAGATAGTGACAGAGAAATGAGGGAAAAGAAAGTGCAAGAAACGGCACACTGCAAGTGTGTTGCCATGGCAACGTAACTTTATTAGCTTTCTGACCTTAACTATCTGGTGGTAAATATGAACATACTCCTAATCAGGGATGTGTACAGACATTTTGGGGGACAGGGGCTCTACTGGAAAAAAAAGGAACTTCTCATAATTATTTTTATTTATTTATTTTATTTAAGCAAAACGTTATATATATTAACACAACTCTGACTTCCTTACCAATTTATTTCAATTTTTTTCACACGCAATTGTTTCATACTCAACAGATTTCAACGAAATAATCAGTTCTCACAGAGGCCATGGTCTTCTTTAGCATTCACTAGGTTTATCACAAGAGCAGGCAACAGCAAAGGAAACTATGCCACAATGTGCATGTTTTCTATTCTACTAGTTTCAGGTATATATTTAGAATAAACGACTACACCAAGGAGAGGGACATAGTTTCACTAATAATTTGTTTATTTTAAACAGTGCAATACATCTTTTTAATTATTTTGGTGCTATTGGACTATACCATATGCTTTATGGGTGATATGCTTTAGTTATTTTGTTTATCCTATTCACATTCTGTGCCTTGTCAAATGTATGCAAATTAGCACATTTTAATTAGTTAACACCTAATTTGCATATCAATGTGGCAATTGTGATGACGTTATTGGACACAAATTTTTCTGTATTCACCTGTAGTGTCTCCATTAAGTACAGTGCATTAGCCTGTATGGCCATGATATATTGCTTAAGCTAAACTTTAGCTAACTTATTACATTAGCTAGTAGCTCATGAGTCATGCATGTTAGCAAGACACAAGTTAACTATATTTGTCTTTTGGTTAATTAGCTGTAAAGTTGAGGCACTGGTAGCTTAGTCTTTGTTCATCACCACTCACTTCCACACAAGCCCAGAAAAACACAACTGGGATAGGTGCTGGGAGGGGTTGCTGCCTGCCTGTCTGTGTGTCTGATGTGCCGATGTGTGCTGCACTGCTGCGCGGAGACAGGGATGGGTAGAGAGAGAGAGATAGAGAGAGGGAGAGGGAGGGAGGGCATCGGAACTCAACATAGTCTCATCTCCAGACCTGATATTTAGATTTTTTATTCAATAAATATATTTGTTTGGCAGGGAAGCTATGCGCAAACAGGAATGTATGCACAGAATAGTTCTAGCGGGAAGACTAGCAGCTGTATATCATCATATCATTAGCTAGGTAACTCCTAGCCAATCACATTTAAGCCAATGCTTTATAAGTCTCACAATCTATCACATTGCTGTTTCAGTGTGCTAACACGGCAACCTACACCACCAACAGTTGAGTCCCGTCCTGCATGGGGATAGGCTCCTCGCCTCTGCCACCTATCTCTGGCAGGATATGACGGTTCCGAGTACAACTTCTTCGGACCACCAGATGGGGCTTACACCAAAGAGAGACATTACATTTCTCATATATTCATCAATGTCATCTTAAATTTCACTCAAGTCTGTGAGACTTTCTGATAGAAATATACATATATTCAAATCAAATCAAATCACTTTATTGTCACACTACTGTGTACACGAGTGCAACAGTAGGTGAAAGTGCAGTTCCGAACAACATTACAGTCATGACAGTGACGAGACATATACCAATTACAATAAACAACATATTTACACAGCACAATTTAATAAATATTCATTTATTTATTAAAAGAAAAAAAAAAGGGCACTTTCTCTCGAGGGAGAAGAAGGGCATCTGCTCAAGCCCCCTTTGATGTCTATGTGTGCACTTGCCTGCTCCCAATTGTCTATTTTACATTAAAGACTGTGCCAGATCCGCCTTTTCACTCATAACAGTATGAGAGTGCCCCCTGTCTGCTCACATGAATGTAACATATCATAAGGAAAGAGTTTCACTTTCCCGCTGTATGTGTTAAAATGCTCCTCAGATCGCTTCATTTTAAATCATACATACCAACCGAATAGACTTAATATAAAATTAAACAAATGGCAATAAAATGCAAAGTAATCTCTTCAGTAATTAAAATACTTTTTGATTGTAACTGTATTCTGATTACCAACAATTTAAACTGTAACTGTAGTGGAAAACAGTTACACATATTTTGTATTTTAAATACATTAAGCCGTTGCATGTATTCCGTTACTCCCCAACCCTGCTCGTAAACAGTGTTAGGTGTAATCTGATTACAAAGTAATTAGTTACTGTAATTTATTTGTTTTAATAAAAAAGTAGTGTAACACATTGCAAATTAAATTATTTTAATTAGATTACAGTTACTGACTTTTAATTAAGTTAATTACTTTAAAGTATATTGCTAGGGTTTCACATTTTTTTTAAAAAAAGTTATTTTTGTAGAATAAATTAATTATGTTTATGTGTAGGTCTGTTTGTGTATTTGTAACAGCTGAAGAAACGATAATGAACAAGCAGGAAATAGACATTATTTTAAAATGTTTCTATGAAAATTGTTTTAGAAAGTAACTGAAAATTAAAGTAATTAGAAAGGTGACTTAAATTCCCTTTAAGGGATCAGTAATTTGATTACAATTTTGGAGAAGTAATAAGTAATTTGTAGTGCATTACTATTTTTGAGTAACTTACCCAACTGTTAAAAAGACCACTGTCCTCTGCCACACTAACCCTATTCTCTCAGAATCTTCCTTTGCTGAAATACGCACATACATAGTACTCTGCACTGATCAATCAGCGCCCAGATATCGGCGCGAGCGATCTCCCCCGCCCTCACAGAGAGAGCAGTTGCGCTGAATGAGATACAGAGATAGATGCTAAGTTTGCATTAACTTTATATTTTTTTATATTTTGCCTTATTTGATGAGGAGTTGAGCATGAATGCACAAAAACCACAAATACTACTCATCAAGCTACATAAGGCTCATGTAATCAGTCACTGCCTATTGTACTTTAACCCCAGAGTCTTGTAAGACAGCAAACTGAGCACTGTGTGTGGCAACAATAATTTGAGGGACCGAGGGTCAGAAACAAGGAACACAAGCTCTTAACTGAAAAAATGGGTCTTTATTTGAACCCAAATAAAAAAGGACTTACAAACTCATAAATTTCTTACAACATAACAAAATCCACAAACAAACAAAATAAGATAACACAACATTCAAACAGGAAACAACTAACAACTAAAAGCAACAGCTTATAAAGGAAAGGATGGGCCCATTACAACACAAGAAGGGAAAACAAAGTAACTTTACATTTAATACATAACCCTACTTAAATCATGATCAAAATCAAAAAATACATTTATGATATCAAAATTGAAGAAAAGCACATTTTATAAAGATACCATAAATATAGAACTAAAGAAGTCAATTAAGATATAAAAGTTTTTCCTCCTCCCCCATGCAATCTGAGCAAATGGTATGTCAGGACGGAAACAATAATGCTTAAATTCCTTGTTCCTGCCCGGACTCTAATTTGTCACCCCAGTATGCTGCTTCGGCTATCCGTGTCTGAAGACCATCGCCACTCATCACCGGTAAACTTAAACTCAGATAGAAATAAATATAAATAACAGACACAACGAACTAACTTGTGTGCACTCCAAATTAGTAACGATGTAAATAAAGATATGCAAACCTAAAACAGTAAAGGATACAGATTGATTCCTGTGGTTATTGTAAACTACCATTATACTGTAACCAAAGTAAATGAGGACAGAAAGAAAAAGTGAAAGTTAATTATAGAGATTAACCATAAATGAATAAACACATACCCTCCACGTAAATGTGTGTGAACGTGCGTGTAAGAGATACGTCTACATTACCACTTTTGTGCGGCCAACCCTAGGGCCATCACAAGTAATACATAGGTTATTCCCAGACTTTGAAGACTGTCTTCTGAATTATCTCTAATCAGAGGTGGGTAGTAACGTGTTAGATTTACTTTTGGGGAATATTTTACTTTTAGACTAGGTTAAAAAGTGGGTACTTTTTACTCTTCAAGTAAATTTCGAATGATTTTTTTTAACTTTTACTTTACAATGTGTGGCGTTACTGTCATTATATTACTGGGTTTAATTTGAATTAATGTGCAATTTATTGAGAGATTATTGAATGGGACATTTACGAGAGAGGGAGTTCACAGCTGCGCATGCTGAGACGCTCTCACAGACTCACTCAAGTCACTGCTGCAGCATCAAATCTTTAAAATTTGTTTCATTGTGTGCTCCACACAATGAAACAAATATTGTTTCATCATGCAATGCCTTCTTTTAACACCAAGACAAGTGGATATTTCAAGATTAAAGTCAAAGCTCCAACTTCAGGCTGTATGCTGAGGTAAGTTTTGGCTCTAATTCTAACGCTGGCTTTTCTGTGTAATGAGATTGAGTTATTTTCAGGGTGATTCTGTAACTGGGCTCTTATGACATCAGTTTTAAAGTGCACATTTTTAAATCAGTGCAGCAATATATCATTGTGCTTTGTCCCGGATGTCATATGCAGTATTTATGCATATACTCCATGCCCTTGCGGCAGTACTGGAATCTATCTCAGCTACTTCAGGCGGATTAACTGTATAAATCAATTTAAACATCCAAGTTGAGTGTAAATCACTGCCATTCGCGTGATCGACATCTGGAGCGCAAACAGACAGCATTTCTGCGCTTGCACAGCGAGGTGCACGCGTGATGTGCGGGCACAAGGCGATCGTGGCGATGAAAGTGGCTGTGTACTCTGCAGTTAGAGAGCGGCGGTACTGCTGAACAGAACTAACAATCTAAATACTTACAACAATGAAAACTGTAACTACACTGAAATAAGAATCCACACAGGACTTTAAAAGCTATGAAATAGCAAAAGAAGGCATTAATAAAGTATGATCTTGCTTTGGTTTACATTTCAGCATTATATATAATGTCCTTGTGGGACATTTTCATGTATTCACTGTAATAATTACTAGAAATGTTTCCAAACCTCTCTTCTTATTGACAAATTAATCCATATCTGACAAGAGCCTTTAAAGTGATAGTTCACCCAACAATTCTCATTATTTAGTCACTCTCATACAACACCAGATGTACATGACTTTCTTCTGATGAACTTAAAGATTTTTAGAAGAATTTCTCAGCTCTGTAGGTCCATACAATGCAAGTGAATGGGTGGCAACATTTTACAGCTAAACAAACAAGTCATCATAAAATAATCCATAAAACTCCAGTGGTTAAATCAGTATCTACAGAAGTGATGTAATAGGTGTGGATGAGAAACAGAGAAACAGATCACTTTCACATTCTTCTTGTGTTTTTGGTGATTCACATTCTTCTCTGCATATTACAAATATTGATCTGTTTCTCACCCTCACCTATCATATCACTTCCGAAGACATGGATTTAACCACTGGAGTCTTATGGATTACTTTTATACTGCCTTTATGTGCATCAGAATTTTGGCCTAAATTTAGAGTAAATTATGAGAGAATTTTCATTTTTGGGTAAACTCTCTCTTTAAAGTGATAGCTCAGCCATTATTTAATATTCTGTCATAATTTCTCTACCCTCATGTTGTTCCAAACCAGTGTGAGGCTTTGTATTTTGTGGAACTCAAAGTATGTTAGACAGAATGTTAGGGACTGACAGTCTCGGTCACCATTCACTTACAAAATATATATGTGACTGTGCAAACGTGCTTACTTTTAAAGAGACAGACACAGCAAGACATCTAATAGGGACTCTTTATTTCCAACCATGCTCGAGAAGTCATGGCATTAATGTCTGTGGTTTCCGTTTGTGTGTAGGAGTTTTATACCAAAACTCACAACAGCAGCAAAAGAACAAAAAAGCAAAGTTATAATAGGATTCCAATATCCACAACAATTGTATATCTGAAATACAATGCTCCAAAATAACAAAGATACAGAATAATAGTCAAACTATGTATCTTTTCCCCTTATGGTTATTTACACCTTTTAGATGACTCGGTAGAGTATAGAGTTGAACAAAGTGAAACAAGATACACAAAACCATTTATGAAAGTAATTGAACCCCTAATAAACAATGGTAGTGGCTTTTACTGTTTTCTAGAAAAATAAAACATATAAAGATTAATAAATATACATACAAATAAGCCACTCATACTTACGAATCAGAATGAATCAGTACATTTAACACTTTCCCACATTACATTCATTCTCGTAAGACAAATAATGAATGAGCTCAGATGAACATTAACATTATAAACACTTCACCACTCTTCAGATCGTCCCTTAATTTAATAAAAGCATTTGTCATAGAGAACAGAATAAATTACGCTCACTTTGTGAAGCACTGCACCTCACAGGAACAGTCACGTGACTAATAACTCACGTGTCTCGCTTCTCCCCTCTAACATCATTTATCACAGGAGAAAGAATTGTTTACTCCCCCCCTCAGAAATCACAACATAGCAAAAATAACTTTTAACAAACACAATAAATGAACACTAATGCTCAATCTCCATCACAGAGGCTTCTTCAATCTCGCCCCATGAAGATCTCTTGCACACGGAAAAAAATAAGTTCTGTGCGACAGTTGATTTTTTCGACTGCCCAACGAACACACTCAAACAACTGCAACAATTACGAAACCATCAGTTGGTATCAACATTGAGTTATGCCTTTTAAAGGTTTTATCAACATATATTTCACTCTACTCAAAAATGGTGCTTCTCTCCACTCCATCACAAACACACACCAGCTGACACCTGCACACAGGGATCTCTAACTCCGGACAATACATCACCCTCTCTTTTGGCTACTTCACCACACATATTCACAAGGGTGACCTCTAGGGGTATGTAGTCCAATTGCAGGCTATTTTTGGCCTGATCACAGATTCTGTCTAATATCTCCTTATTGTGTTGCATGGAAGAAAGAAAGCCATAAAGAAAGCCATGTGCACAGATGTTGAATGATGACAGAATTCCCATTAATAATTATGGAATAATATCCATTATGTCATTTGTGAAAGTAACGAGTTACTCACTACTTGAGTACTCTTTTATTTGGATACTTTCTTACTCTAACTCAAGTAAATATTTATGTTAGTATTTTTACTTCTATTTGAGCAATTATGTTTTTTAAGTAATTGTACTTTTACTTGAGTACAGTTTTTGGATACTCTACCCACCTCTGTCTCTAATGGGATACCCTGTAGTGGGCAGAGTTATCAACCAGCAACAACACAATAGTGGATAGCTACCAGTAGCTGTCCAATTCTACATTAACACTGCTTGTAAATACACATTTCTTTTGTAATTTTGGTTATAGAGAATAAACTTTTTGTTTTCACCTTCTCTGCTGGTATTTTTAGAGACATTTTATTTCAGGGGAGCTCCACCTTATTCCTGCACTTCAAATGCCTCCCTATATGCCTGATTTCCCAGCGTTGATTCCACTACACTGACAGATTGACGTCCCTACTTCTTCTTTATGAGGCTTCCTCCCTCCTCTACACACAGCATCCTGTCAGTCAGAATATATTGTTGATATCAAGACATCTCTACTATTCCTGCATGTGTTGTTATTTTTATTTTTCATCTCTTACTCCAAAAATTCACTCTCAGACTGTTAAGAAAAACACTGCACATCTAGCTGTGATTGCACAAAAAACACAGGATCAGTGCAGCAATGCATGCTAGGTTTAACCAAATTATACACACAGATGATGCAAACTGTGTGTGATTGTGCATACAACAGTGATTGCACAGGAAACCTATGGCAGTGCAAGGGACAGGCCAGGCTAGATCAAAGTGCTATAACTGACAGCTCAACATATGCTGAATGAATTATTAAACATACAAGTGACCCCGTGCAAAGGAATAAATGGCAGATTCCCCTGACTCCTCATGCAAATGAGAGTCATCTCAGGTTTATTTTTTAGTAGCCTAAATCATAGCTTAATTCAATATGTCATACCATATAGGCAATGGAAAGTCAGTCTATTTACACCTGGAGAGGCAGCTGCTTTCATCAAATGAAAAATTATAACAAGGATATTCAATTCCATGCTCTCAAAGGCGGCACAGCTAGTATTAAAAGAAACTTGGGCACACAAGGCCAAAGCTTTTTAACTCCATATCACAATGCATACTGTATTAAAAATGCTGTTAGAATCAGGTTAGAATCAGGCACCAATCAGTTATCTAAATTGTTTCATATTTAGAGATCTCTTTAATTGTGAACTCAGGCTGTAGTCGAGAAGCAATGCCCATTATTCAGATATGCACTAATTGCAACTCTGCAAATAAATTGTAAAATCACAAACATATTTTCTTTCTCATAACTGTGCTACAAACAAAATGATAACCTCATTAAAGATTTGTGGTTTACTGTAATTACATGCACCCATTTTCATATTTGGCTTTACGCTCATACTGTGTGTGTGCCATCAATACTGTAGTGAAAAGTATTGGTTCCTTTAAAGTTTTATTTCAGCTCGTGTTTCAGTCTTACTTTCAGTCATTCTTTTGAGCAACATGATCACTTGGGAATCGGAGGTTAGTTCCAAATCTTTTGCCACCCATATTCTGACAATGTGCTGGTGAATGTTTGTGCCCCAAAAATCACCATTGATTTGCCTTTGACGTCATTTCCGAAGTGAAAGAACATTATTTTTCCTTCCAGTACTATTATGGTTAGGGTTAGGCTTTGGGTAAGTTTTGTAATATATTAATATAATTAATACAAATATGTTTCATATCAAATCCATTCAAAATGTTTAGTGAAAGAATGTTGTTTTAGTCTCAGTACTGATATGGTTAGGGTTTAAAGTTTGAGTATATAATAAGGCAATTACTACCCAAAAATCGTACGTGCTGTGCCATTCATGTTACATCCATTCAAAGAAGTAAGTTATTATGCTTGCACTTGCAACTGTAGTAACACCTTTGGCAACTGGGAGGGGCAGTTTGAATATTCGGTGGCACGCGAACAGCAGCGAGTTAGAGGAGTATATTTTTAATTAAGTCTCTCGCATCTGCATGCCAGTCTACCTCTTCATGTAATACTCATTTATTAATATGCAGCGTTTTATGTAGTTATAAACATAAAGTGAGACGCAACTGGTCAACAGATGATGCAACATGTGTAAAACATTCGCACATCATGATCAGCTGATATTCCATGATTAAGTGAATTGTGTAAACAAGTCCGCTTTGCATCCGTCATGCTGCCTGGTTGAGTGGATGCCGATTTCATGTTTTATTTGTTGCTTTTGCACATCACAATGTAAATAAAATAATAATTATTAATGCTTTGACTTTAAACCTATCAAACACACAATTTTAACCTCATTTCACCCCCTGTTCCTCATCCATTTTTTTTTTTTATTGTGCCCACACGTCTTTAGTATTCCTCAGTCTATCTCTTATAAAGTGTAAAAACAAAAACTGGCAAATATATATATATATATATATATATATATATATATATATATATATATATATATATATATAATTGGGTTTGTATAGGTTCACTAGAGACCCTAGGTATGTAAGAGTGGCATTGTTGTTTTTGTTATTGTTGTTGTTGTTTTTGTCTTTTTTTTGCACTTTCATAATTTTTTTTTTTTTTAGGATTATGTAATAACTATAAAAGTTAAAAGTGCACTCTGTCACTTTTGTCTTTGTGTCATCTTTTACTTACAATGACACCTAGTGGCTTGATGTAGCATTATTTAAAATCAATTGTTTTCAGTTTCAGATGCCAGAAATTTAGTATTCACAGTCAGCCATGATTACTTTAATCGATAAGTGAAAGTGTCAAATAGCAGGATGGTTACCATGCATGTAGCTAGACCCTGGCTGACAGGGCTTAAGCCCTGAATCTTTTGTTAATAGCCCTGAATTTTTTTTTTTATTTTTATTTGTATTATTTTTTAAGAAAAAAAGAAAATGAAAAAAATAAGGCTTAGCCTAGTTTCCTTACATCAGGTTACAACAGCAACAAGGCAGGCTGCAATTCTGGCTTTGAATGTAAATTAATTCCGATCAGTAAGCCCTACTCTCATTAATTGACATTACACTTTTTACTTTTTTACCTGCTGTTCCTGCTTAAGTTAATCAGACAAAGTGGCTGAGAGCTTCCTATTTTCTCTGAGAGGGATGCATCTTTTCTGCATCAGAGGCACTGAGGTTTTATTATGCTTATTTCTAAATAGTAACAGTAAAAAATAACAGTTTGGGGAAGGCCCTTTTCTGTTCCAGCATGACTGTGCCCCAGGGCACAAATCAAGGTCCATCAAGGCATGGTTGGATGAGTTTGGTGTGGAAGAACTTGACTGGCCCACACAGAGCCCAGACATCAATCCTATCGAACACTTTTGAGATGAACTAGAATGGAGATTGCTAGCCAGGCCCTCTCGTCCAACATCAGTGTCTGACCTCAGAAATGCTCTTCTGGAAGAATGGGCAACAATTCCAACAGACACAATCCAAACTCTTGTAAAAAGCCTTCCCTGAAGAGTGGAAGCTGTTATAGCTACAAAGGGGGGACCAACTCGATATTTAGAATAATATCGATTTAGAATGTTATGTCATAAAAGCTCCTGTAGGTGTAATGTGTAGGTGTCCCAATACATATGTCCATATAGTGTATATTGTCTATAAGACAAATTTTTTATCTTAATTTGCTTGTATCAATCCATGCACCAGTGACAGTCAACTTGTTCGGAGCAAGTATATGCAATATATGTAGCAAATCATGACCACTCACATTAAAATGAAGACTCCAGTCATATCAGTAACCTTATAAAAGCTCTGCCCTATCTGTCACTCACTCGAAGTTGTGTAGATGTAGTGACACTAAACACCTCTGATCTTTTAGAAAAGGCCAGTGGGAATTGGCGAGTGGAGTTTGCATGCCACTATGCATGGAGTGGAATCCTCCGCCCCTTGCGGCTTGATGATTGATTCCTCGGAGCGCCACTCACAGCCGTGACCTGCGCCGGTCTCTTTATTCACAAAGGAGCATGAGAAGCTCACGAAGTCGTGGCAGGCGCCTTTTACTCCGGTGCTCAGCGGTTCCCCTGGTGGACAAGGCTGTTGTGGTGCACCTGTGTCCCCAAAGCGCCACCACCTGGCAGAGCTGTCTGAGACTTACGTCCAAGGCCTGTAGGTGTTGCCTCTGCACGCCATGGCTCTCCTGCAAGTTCACCAAGCCAAGGCGCTGAGAAAACTGCATGAGGTTAGTTCTGACCTAGGATAGATGCAGGAGCTGCGATCCGATCTCGCCCTCCTTAAGATGAAGTTCACTGCCCGGACTCTCAGGCGGGCGATGCCCACCTTGGTGGTCCAGGAGCACCACCTTTGTCAAGATGAGGGAGGCTGACAAGATACAGTTCCTTGACTCCCCCATCTCCCATTTTAGCCTACTCTGTGACACTGTTGAGGACTTTGCCCAGCAGTTCTCGATGGTTAAGAAGCAGATGGAGGCTATTCAGCACATCCTGCCCTGATGCAGATCAAGATCCCGCACCCCGTCTGCTCGTCACCAAGGGTACCCCCCAATAACCAGGTTTCTCATAATGTGTAATGTATTATCCATTTTGTAAAACTAATGAATTAACCAGTATGATTTGAAATCAGGGATTTTCATGTTTTGTTACTTACACATAATATTAATGAAAGAATGTCATATTTAATATTTAAATGCTTGCTTGTTTACGTAGAGAATGTTGATGACAACGAATGTCATGTCTCTTTTACCGTTTTCAAGATAGAAAAGTTAATGATTAAACATGCACTATTTTTGAACGGGAGTTTGTAAGAATCCTCCACAAAGGAACATAAATCAACTTTTGAAAAGGACAGCCCAGTCCACCATGTGACTCTGGAATGTCACTTCTGATTGGCTCAAGACACCTTTGGGGTTCGGCCAATTTCAGTTCAAAACTTTCCTACCCAAGGAAGAACTCTCTCTCTCTTCTCTTGATCTTCCTCTTCTGCTGAACTTTGCACTTGCAATGCTCTTTTTGGAAGCATCTCTTGCTTTTTCAAGATCCGTGCCATGTAGAGTCACACACTCAACGGGAGTCGCGAGTCCTCCTTGAAGAAGGCCTCGCTTCATCCAGACAATAGCTATCAGTGAACATAATAGAGTCCAAAACATTGACGGAATTAACTTTCTACAATTGCTAAAGAACCAAGCAACACAAAGAACGCAAAGCAAGGAAATGCAATGACGTGCAAGTACATCTCCAAGACTTTTGCTCAAAGTGCTGGTTTATTAGTTATATACTTTGGGTAATCTGATTGCAAATTGATTTAGACTCAAAGAAGGATAAATGGTTCTTAAGGCATTGTCAACAGACTCCATAAAGTTAATTTTCTCTGTATTGATCATTTACTTCACATTCTGTCACTACTCACCAACCCGTTTCATGTTGTATCTGTTAGATTAGTTGTATGTTTAGAATAGCAATAAAGTTAGTCTGTTTTCAAAGATAATTTGACTGTGGTATATTTTGATAAATAATCTCTTCAGTGTTTTTAAAAGATTTCGCTTCAAAGCTGTACCTAAATATGTGTAATATTATTTTCAATAAGCCATGAGAATAATATTACTCCAATAAGTGAATTAATCATAATTCCCTTATTAAAGCTAATTCCTTACAATAGAAAATGGGACCGTTTACAACAAGACATTGTATTACAATTTTAATGGTGGAGAATTTTATTCATACAAATAATCTAATTTGTAATTTATCTCATTTATAACGGTTGTCGAACGTGACTAATTCCATTATAAATGTCCTTACATAATAATGTAGTATAAGGACAGTTTAATTTAATTCCTAGCTCACACATGCTGTTCCTACATATAATGGTGGAGGTTCACGGCCACTTTAATCTGTATGTGTACATTTACATCAATCAAATTTCCTATAGAGGTATTTATGCACAGGTCAAGCCTCAAGCCCTTCACCCAGGACAGCGAGCCACAAATGTCTACACTATCCTCTAATCAGAATTACATTAACTTGTGAACTACTGAAAAAATAAATATGACACAATGAATAAGACATATTTAAGATTACACACAATTCTAGGTTATCAAATAGCCAAAGCCAATTTGTAAAATTAACCATATAAATGTATTTTGTACAAAAGGTGTTCTTGGTTCCATTGAAGCACACAAGATGCTCTTTTAAACACTTAAAAATCTTGTTGGTATTACATGAATTTACTCAAACTGTTGCTGATGATATAATTGGTAAAGAAAAATGCAAAATAGAAGCGTTTTCACAAGTGGTCAACACAATTAACAAGGATGATTAAAAATGGCACTCCATGTCAAAAAGGTTGCCGACCTTTGCCGTATCGTGTCCAATTTGACATTTAAATTTAGAAGGGTGCTCACAAGCACCTCCTTTGCTCCCTCGATGCAGCCTTGCACACTGTAGCTTTCAAGATTCATTATATGTACTTAAAAGCAAAGTTCCAGCGATGTACTGCATGTACAGAAATAAGTGTGGTGGTGTATATTACTATAATACACTTTGCAAGCTATGGCAGTGTGTAAGACATATTTTCTTCCTTTCAAAGCATTTCACTGTTTTCTATACGTTTCAAGGTGTTTTCACCACGTTCAAAGCAACTGTCTGCAACCATCCACATTTAAAAATTTGGGCTTTAGGTGTTGTTGTTATATGGGTTATACTTTTATTGTATCCTTGCCTCAGACTTATATCTATCGTACCTCTGTAAGGACAAACACCCAAGCAGCTACGCACACAACACATGTATTTTCCATGCTTGATGTAAACACTGCCACAGACACACTTAGCTCTACTTTAACAACCTGTCTAGACAGCATCTGTCCTCTCTCCTTTAGAACAACACGTACTACTCCACCCAGCCCCTGGCTGTTTGAAGTCATCTAAAGAAATCTAAAGATCCAGCCAATCTAGGTAAATATCAGCTTCTGCTTGCAACTTTTTCAGATAACGTTAAAGCTGCAAAAAATTCATATTACCAGACCAAGATCAACAGCACCACAGACACTCGTAGCTTGTTTAGAACATTTAACACACTTCTCTGCCCTCCCCCTCCACCACCTGACACATCACTTACAGCAGATATCTTCGCCACATTTTTTACTAATAAGGTTACAGCCATCAGCAATACATTCACAGCACCACACCCTGTCAAACACCCAACTCCTGTATGCAACTCTTCTCTCTCTATGTTCTCTCCTTTAACTGACACTGATGTCTCAAAACTCCTCCTCTCCAACCACCCCACCACCTGTTCTCTTGACCTCATTCCATCACACCTTCTCCAGACATCTCTCCGTCCATCCTACCTGCACTTACACACATAATTAACACGTCTCTTCTTGAAGGCACTTTTCCCACTACATTTAAGCAGGCTCGAGTAACCCCGCTGCTGAAAAAACCTGCACTTAACCCCACACAGATAGAACACTACAGACCAGTCTCTCTCATCCCATTCATGGCAAAAACACTTGAAAGGACAGTTTTTAATCAGATATCTGCCTATCTCTCACAGAACAAGCTGCTGGATGACAATCAGTCAGGCTTCAAAAGTGGACACTCCACTGAGACTGCCCTGCTGTCTGTCACGGAGTCGCTGAGACAGGCGAAAGCTGAATCCAGATCATCCGTTCTGATTCTGATGGACCTTTCTGCAGCCTTTGACACATTCAATCAGATCCTACTTTCCACCCTCTCTAAACTGGGGATCACCGAAACTGTGCTTGGCTGGTTCAACTCCTATCTCTCAGGTAGGTCTTTCAAGGTAGCCTGGAGAGGTGAGGTATCCAAGCCACATCAGTTACTTACTGGGGTACCTCAGGGATCAGTGCTTGGGCCAGTTCTCTTCTCCATATACACAACGTCATTAGGACCCATCATCCAGTCACATGGTTTCTCTTACCACTGCTACGCTGATGACAAGCAACTTTACTTGTCTTTCCAGCCCAACAACACCACAGTGACCGCTCGAATCGCTGCCTGTCTGGCAGACATCTCAGCCTGGATGAAGGGACACCACCTGCAACTCAACCCAGCCAAGACTGAACTCCTTGTCTTTCCAGCCAACCCTGATGTTGAACACAACATCACTGTGCAGCTGGGTCCAACTACAGTGTCACCTTCCAAAACGGTCAGAAATCTAGGGTTTACACTCTACAATATCAGGAAGATAAGACCTTACCTCTCTGAACATGCCACACAACTGCTTGTTCAGTCACTTGTCATAACTAGACTGGACTACTGTAACGCTCTCTTTGCAGGCCTTCCTGCATATGCTATTAGACCTCTGCAAATGATCCAGAATGCAGCAGCACATCTGGTCTTTAATGAACCAAAGAGAGCATATGTTACACCACTCTTTGTTTCTCTCCACTGGCTGCCAGTTCATGCACGTATTAAATTCAAGGCCCTGATGCTGGCATACAAAACAGTCACTGGGTCTGCTCCAGCATACCTAAAAACATTTATGCAGAGCTACGTTCCCACCAGAAGCCTGCGGTCGGCTAAGGAACGTCGCCTTGTCATACCAAAACAAAGAGGCACCAAAACACTTTCCCGGACTTTCAGTTTTATCATATCACGTTGGTGGAATGACCTCCCTAACTCAATTCGTGAAGCTGACTCACTCTCTATCTTCAAAAAACAGCTAAAAACACATCTTTTCCAAGAGCATTTAACCAGTCACTAAAAAAAAAAAAAAATAAAAAAAAAATAAAAAAAATTCTTGTTGCACTTAAATCAGTTTTGTATACTATTATGATGATAGTGAAACTTTGTAGTATGGCACTTTTCGTACCACTGTCTCCTTAAGATGATTCGCTTATGTTTTTTCCTCTTTTGTAAGTCGCTTTGGATAAAAGTGTCTGCCAAATGAATAAATGTAAATGAAATGTAAATGTAAGGATGAAAGGTCTGACAAGGTGAGTAGATGAGTTTAGCAAATAACTTTCTTCACTTCTTTATACTCTCTGTCTTTCCCTCTCTGTCATTCTCTCTCTCTCTCTCTCTCTCTCTCTCTCTCTCTCTCTCTCTCTCTCTCTCTCTCTCTCTCTCCAGTGATGAAGTAAGGAGAGCAGAGAAAAGGTACATTGAAAATTAAGTGTGCAAATGAATTGGTCTAATTACTTCACTCAAACATTTAAATGATCCCAGTAATGTTAGCAATGTCAGGACAATTAGATATCCTGTGCTTATACCTCCTCTATGTCTGCCTTAGACTTATAATGCACATATAGGGAGGCAGATGCTAGGCAATCTAGGGTGTAATTGATATTAGCAGTCTTAAAAAAAATGAAAACAAACAAAATGCATTTGTGGTACATAACAAAAAAATATGAATTATTTAGACAGTAAATTACAGTTTATGCCTAGCAGCAAGGTTAAGGCAAAATTGAGCAACTTTACAAAACAAATACAAAGTCAAAAATATGAGGTGTTACGCCTGAGCTGAAAACAAAGAATCAGTCCAAGATGAGAATCCAACATTTTCTTTGAAACCACTTTTCTTCAGGTCAGCAGCCAACCCGTACCGATATCCAATCAGCATCAGTACCAAACACCACATTTTAAAAAGAGAGAGAAAGACATTTGGCTTTGTCTTTCAATCTTCGTGAATACAATTATTTTAAGGAACTTTTTAAAGTCTAATTTTCAGTTCCCAAATTTTCAATTGAGGTTAAAATGTTTCTGAAGGGACTGTAGCCTTTCAAGGTTTTCACCAATTCACCTTTTAGCTTTTTTTTTTTTTTTGCAGTTCACTTAAAGGTGAATTTTTTTTTTTAAAAGTACTAATAGTCTATACTCTTATTGAGAGCATAAGAACTGCATGTTTAATAATTATACAGGAAATGGTTGTTTAAAATAGTTTATTGCTATAAAAGTGTAGTATGTCACAATGCAGGGCACAACTGTCACTGTCATCTCAACTACCTAAATATTGAAGTCTTATTATAACGTCTGTGGTAATAGATTTGTGTGGAGAGAGAGAGAGAGAGAGAGAGAGAGAGAGAGAGAGAGAGAGAGAGAGAGAGAGAGAGAATAACTGATTTATATTGAATGACTTGAACAACAAACTTCACAGATAAAACATTAGACAATACAACAAATAAATCTTAAATACAATACAATAAACACAATTAAACAAACAATAATCAGCCAATTGAATTACCAAATGTACTATATTCAGAGTTCTTTGAGTATAAACTTTAAATAAATGTTCAGATTCACAAATTCCTTGACCTTCACAGTTCAAATAACACTCTTTGGATTTTTTGGCTCACCAACAAACTTTCCAGAATGTTTGTGCAGAAACATCCATGATGAAAAGTCCACTATCCTTGTTGAAAATGTGGTCCAACTTGAACAAAACACATATATACAAAAACTGGCCAATTTCCTCAATAATTAACTAAACTTGTTATTTTCTTTCAGGTTTTATCCAGATGAACAGTGAAATAAATTATTTTACTTCATCACTCAGCTTTGTCTCGAATGGACATCTAGATTCACTTCTCAGGTAAGTATTTCTCTCTTTTTCTAGAGTTTAATTTAAGATTAAACAAATATTTTCTATTTTTCATACTTTTTAAAAAGTATAAATATGCACTTTTTAGTTAGTTTTAAACTTATATCTTAGAATGCAATTTACTCTGATTTTGCATCTGGGTTACACATATGCTCCCTCCACTTCCCATGCAAACTTATAACAACTTATTCGTGATTCATATGGATTTTACTGAATAATTATCTCATTACAACACTAGATATGACATTAGACCTCCATCTGCTACCACTGGAGATAACCAGGTAAACAGACGAGACCGTAAACAAAGACGAGGTAAATGAGCTGGCCTGCAAGCTAGGCTAAAGCTAAATTTGCATCGTCCAGCCCTTCCAAGGATCTTCCTCGCTAGCGTACCCTATCTCACAAAAGTGAGTACACCCCTCACATTAAACCCTAAACCCTACTGAACATCTGTGGGGCATCCTCAAAATGAAGGTGGAGGAGCACAAGGTCACTAACATCCACCAGGTCCGTGACGTCTTCATGGAGGAGTGGAAGAATACTCCAGTGGCAACCTGTGAAGCTCTGGTGAACTCCATGCCCAAGAGGGTTAAAGCATTGCTGGAAAATAATGGTGGCCACACAAAATATTGACACTTTGGGCCCAATTTGGACATTTTCACTTAGAGGTGTACTCACTTTTGTTGCTAGCAGTTTAGACAATAATGGCTGTGTGTTGAGTTATTTTGATGGGACAGCAAATTTACACTGTTATACAAGCTGTACACTCACTACTTTACATTGTAGCAAAGTGTCATTTCTTCAGTGTTATCACATGAAAAGATATAATCAAATATTTACAAAAATGTGAATATTTTACTCACTTGTGTGAGATACTGTATGTTCTCTGGTGAATAAGATCAACGAACTACGGCTTTGGATTACACAGAAAATACTGTTGGACTGTAATTTAATAGTGTTCATGCACACTTGGCTCAACGACAACATTCCAACCTGTGAGATTGAGCTAGAAGGATGCAACAACTTCAGGTCCAACATAACTTCTGTGGACTGGTAAAAGCAAAGGAGGGGGTGTTGAGTGCAGATCGTTTTACTTTCCCAGTGAACTCAAACATGTAGCATAATCGTTACAGTATATGCACTCCCGGATGCAAATGCTAAACTTGCCATGAATGAGCATGGTGCTACTATTAGCAAACAGCGCATCCAGATGGAGCATTTATTAATTCCAGTGATTTCAGTCACACTAATTGGAGGACTGTACGCTCTAAATTTTACCAAAATGTTTCCTGTCCCACGAGAGGAGACAACACCCTGGCTCATGTTTATACCAGTGTTTCTGCTTGCAACACCATTCCCCTCCCCCACACTGGACAATCTGATCACCTCTCTCTGTTTCTATTGCCCATATACACCCCCATCATTAAGCGTGTGAATCCCACAGTGAGGCCTGTTAAAGTGTGGCTAGAAGGAGCTGACTCAACATTACGGCACCAGTTTCAGCACACAAACTGGAATGTGTTTGCTACTCGGGCCACCTGGGACACCCACACGGACATTGATGTCTAGATAAACTCCATTCTGGATCACATCAACAGGTGTGTAGATATAGTTACCAACCACACAATAATAAAAATGTACCCCAGCTATAAACCTTGAATAAGAATAAGTAGGTTTACTACTTTTTTTCTACTACAGAAAGCATGTGATGCTGCTTTCAGGTCCGGAGACCAGGGAAGCTTACAGTTCATCCAGGGCCAATCTGAGGAGGAGTATTAAAGAAGCCAAATATAAATGTAAGCTGCGGATAGAGAACAACTTTAGCAACTCCAACCCCTCGATGCATGAGGACAGGCATTCATGCCCTTACAGACTACAAATCATCTAACAGCACCCCCTCAAACAATGACGTCACCCTCCCTTACGAGTTCAAAAAGATTTTACGCTCACTTTGATCGTGAGAACACAAATTTATCAATTAAAGCTGAGCTTCTGCCTGATGACCTACTGCTCAATTCTCTACCTGTTATGTATTCCATCCTGAGCAGGGTGAATATACGCATAGCTGCAGGTCTTGATGGTATTCCAGGCCATGTACTCAGACTCTGTGCAGAGCAGTTCACTGGGATGTTCTGCTCTGCCTTCAACACTGTCATCCCATCCAAGCTAATTTCCAAACTCACTCACCTTGGCATCAGTACCTTACTATGCATTTGGACTTTTTTACCGTAGTCTGTTAGGCTCCATAACCACACCTCCTCTATCCTCACACTGAACACTGGTATACCACATACCATAGCTGCATGCTGAGCCCTCCTCTCTACTCCATATTAATCTACGACTGCAAACCAGTGCATGGATCTTACTCCATAATACAGTTTGCGGATGACACCATAGTGGTAGGCCTGATCAGTGGTGACGACAAAACAGCATACAGCCTATATATATATATATATATATATATATATATATATATATATATATATATATATAGCTATTTGCCCTTCTGGGTAGATGCTTTTGTATTTCATTAGCTCTGTACTGTACTCTGCACAATGACAATAAAGTTTAATCTAATCTTCAATCTAATCTAATTACTGAGCTTTTTCAAATGCTTGATTCTGATTGCTCAAATGCAGCATATTGGTCAAATATTAGAATGACCTATTCTAAATGTATCCTTCTCTAAATATTGATTGGATTAGCGACATTTTAAAGCTTTTGCGCAATGCTGATTAATGAATATGTGTCAAGTCGAGTCATTTTTATTTGTGTAGAGCTTTTTACAACACACGTAATTTCAAAGAAGCTTTACAGGAAATCATGCATTAACAAAAAAAAAAAAAAACTTAAACTAATATCTATTATGTCTTATAGTTATCATTGTGTAGTTTGATTAAATATGATTGTAAAATATGTATAGAAATTAAATAATTAAATAATAATTGTATTTAGAACCCTGTGAGCAAGCTGAAGGCAACTGTGCCAAGGAACACAAAACTCCATAAAATGTTGGTTGATGGAGAAAAAAAACCTTGGGAGAAACCAGGCTCACTGTCCAGGGGCAGGTTCCCCTCTGGTTAAACAACATGAATATAATTCATATATTAGTTATTTGTGTGCAATGCAAGTCATGGTTTTAGATTTGTAAATTAAGTAAGCATTTAGGTCCAGTGTTTTAAAAAGGGTTTGAAAAACTTTAAGATGTCTTTGAAGTCCATCCTGGATTAACTGCAGACGTTTACATAGATGCATTGTCCTTTGTTAGTTGGCTGATGAAGGCTTTTGTTGGCAATTAAATGATAGTCTCTGTATTCCACTTCAAGAGTGTAGTCCATCAACAGAAAAAGGTGATGCAAGCAGAGATAAATGATGAGGTGCATCGCAGTTCAACCTGCATGTCATTTCGGTGAGGTTCGGTGGGGTCCATCCTAAATCCAAGGTTCAGGCTGTGGCATATGAAGTATCCGATGTCTTACAGTTGGAGTTGGCATCAGTTCATCCTCTGAAGTAAAAAAACTGAAGTGATGTCTGGCTAGTACTAGCTGTAGTTTGTCGTCATCTCTCAACAACACATAGGAGTAGAGTCCGACACCAAGCAGGAACAGAGCTGGATTAGGCAGGCTCTGGTAACTTCGGGATATGAATGATATGAATGTTTGAGACATGGAAACAAATAGAATAATATTTGCATAGATGCCAATTTTATGCAGCGTTATAGATCATAATGGATGTTTCTGCTTCTGGCAGACCTAACTAAAGCAGCATAATTGTGAGTTGAAGGATAAATTAGTCTTTAGTCTAGACTTAAACTGAGTGAGTGTGTCTGCATCCCAAACAGTGTTAGGGAGACTATTCCATAGTTTAGGAGCCAAGTTAGAGGTTTTTGGTCCAATCATTAGTACCTCTGTTTTCTCTGAATTGAGTAGAAGGAAATTTATGGCCATCCAATCTTTGATTTCATTGATACACTCAGCTAATTTGGAGAATTGTGAATTTTCATTGGGTTTATAAGAAATATAAAGTTGAGTATCGTTGGCAGAACAGTGGAAACATATTCCATGATTCCTGATAATATCTCCCAGGGGAAGCATTTATAAGAAGAAAAGCAGAGGTCCTAAAACTGATCCCTGGCACTCCATACTTAAATTTTGTTTGATTTGACAATTCCTCATTTACACAGACAAAGTGTTAGCGGTCTGATAAATAGGACTTAAACCATGCAAATGCATGTCCACTAATGCCAACATAATCCAGCCTATTCAAGAGAATGTCGTAATCTTTCACGTCGAAGGCAGCAATAAAATCTAAAAACACTACAAGAGAAATGCAGCTGCGATCAGGTGATAAGAGCAAGTAATTTGTAACTCTGATAAGTGCTGTCTCTGTACTGCGATGGGGCCTAAATCCTGACTGAAATTGTTCATATATTCCGATTCTCTGTAGAAATGAATATACTTGGGAGGACACAACCTTTTCTAGTATTTTTGACATAAATGGTTGATTTGAAATCAGTCTATAATTAACCAGTTCTCAAGGATCAAGTTGTGGCTTCTTATTAAGCAGTATGATAACTAAATTTCAGTGTTTATAATTAACGCACATCCAAGACATTGTGTCCGAATATATTAAACTGTACATCTCAAATAAAACTGTTAACACTCAGCACCATAAAGTATCAATCAGTCATGACATTTTAAATATTCATGAATGAAACTGTTGGTTGTACAGCACTTGTTTGTACTGTTGTAGAAATATACTGTATATGGTTTGCAATCAGGTCCAAGTGTTTTTAATTGCCCCATCCTTGTAGCGGATCATTGAGGCTTAGTGCCATATTCAGATTCATAACGGTTGTCATTTGAGGGTGCTATTTTAACTCAAAGCCTCATTTTCCTTTAAAAGAGATGTTGTTTTGAATGTATTTCATCCATAATGATCATGAAAGGAAAACAATCTTTTAAATATTAGTGTTTTAGAAACCACCTTTAATTTCATTTTTTTATGTATGCCACTTATATTTTATAATAACGCTGTACGTTTAAATATCTACAACAAAACAACATATCATTTATGCAGTGATGTTTTTGATTAATACCAAAACATGTGATTGAGTCATAAATGTCCAAATGTTCAGTAGATGAACACCCTTGCCAATGTCCGAATTCTTGTTTTTGCTTTTTTTTTTTTTGTATATTAAAATATAATGATTCACAACATGGGAAGCTGATTAAGAGTCTGGTGGAAGTTCCAGAATGGCTAAAATCACTTATAGCATCTTTAATCCCTGTGGCAAAATCACTGTAATGCAGATATGCATTTATTTTATTGACCGCTGTCCCAGGCAATAATTTCCTAGCTGTGCTAATTTCATTTTCAAATAAAAAACAATTATTTTAAATAATCTTTCAAATAATTATATAAAATATATAATAAAAAAAAAGAACATTGTATATCAGACTATAGTATATAGTCTCTAGGTCAGTGGATAATTAGTAAAACAAATTGTTTGAGGATTAGCTTTGTTGAGACCTAATTGGTACTGAGCATTGATACTGATTACTTTGTAGTATTTTATAAATTAAATTGTCCATTTTATACAGTCAACCTACAGCATACAGTTAAGATTGCATGACTGTCTAAAGCCACAGGTGCACTGCCATACACAGAGCTCTGAAAAATTGTTTCCTTTCACACAATCCAAGCTCCCACCCTTACCACCCCCAACAATAAAGCCTGGCTAAATGAAGCAATCATCTCTACTGGAGGCATCAGTCGGAGCATGATAACTGCTACGTATATCACCATCCACCATATGGTTGAAGTAGTCTAACCCAAACCAATCGCTGCGCACCAATTTGTCACGGTGGAAGCAGACATGATTAAATAGTTCCATGGTAAGCTTGGAAGCACAGGAAGTGTCTTTGGCCGCTCAGACGGTCATCTATTCCTGAGATTGGAGGCAGGAGTAACAGCTGCTGTGCAGGCCGCACTGGATACACCTTGTTTCATTTTGGTATATACTGTTTATTAAATTTTTCTGTTGCTGTAGGCACACAATTTTTTATCCAAATTATGATAAAAAAATGTTGCTTTTACAGATGTGGAGGAGACACAATGTTGGCTTTTGTTTTTGCCCTCAATCGTTGCTCAAGTCTGAGTCACACAAAGCATGAAAACAAAGAAACCACAAATGAATAAGAACTATAGTAGTTAACACCATAACAACAAAGATGTCTAATGCTTAATGGAAAATAAAAAGAAATATTCTCTCATTATTTACTGTATTCACCCTCATGTCATTTCAAACCTTTGAAATTTTTAAATAATGTTCGTGTTGCTTTTTTCCATGCAATTACAATGAAGGGGAACCAGAGCTTTCCAGCTTCTAAAAGAGTACAAAAGCGCAATAAAAGTGTTATAAAATTCACCCATATGACTAGTGTACTGTATTCCAAGTCTGCTAAAGCCATACAATAACTCTGTGTAAGGAACAGATTCAAATGTGTCATTATTCAGTAAATTCAGTAATTTCATATCCACTCTGTAAGTCTCCTGGGCCAGTTCATGAGAGAAGCAGCAATGTCAGATTCTGATGTCAGATTTTTTTAACCGATAAACTTATTAATTGAAAAGATCCAGCACAATAGAAAAAATATTTTTGCAACGTGCTAATTCAGTGTGATTAATATATAAAAAATAAAGCTTTTAAAAGAATTACGCAACTAATCATGAACCCAGACCGAAATAAGGAATATGCCTACAGAGCAATTAAATTTCCATCCAGTTACAATAAATGCAGACTGGTGCATTTAAGCTTCAAAATTTTAAATTTTAAAATCTTAAAATTTAATGTGCTAGGAGGAGGTGGAGTTTTGCATTAGTTAAAATGTGCATTAAGGTGATGAAAACTGTTTATTCGCAAAACGATGACATGTTTTGACCATTCGTGTATGTGTTATGTGTGTGCGATAGCTTGATGTGACTAGCCCACAGAAAGGTCCAACTGTGGCACACAATTCTTTCAACATAGCGCTTGTCATTCGGAAATGTTTAACCCACAGCTGGTCGATAAAGTGGGTCCTCACAATCAGCCAGAACAGTTTTGAGAGTGGGTGCTCCCAGGTATTTTGAGACTGGTGGTGTGTGGGCATTGCAGATATTTCAGCCCACATTATATCAGATATTACACTTATTCTGCGGTGTCTCATGGATGCATTTAATAAAATTAGATACTTGCTCCAATCTTGCAAATAAAACTGTCCCCAAAGCAGAGAGAGGTCATTCAGCTGCTCTATCACGACAAGGCAGCTCCCTCATGATATTGCGCATTACGTAGTGGATGGAAATGCAAAACAATTTGTACTTTCTTTAGTCAGATTTTTAGAAATGCGCTTAAAAAATGCTACACATTTTGGATGGAAACCCAGTAATAGTCAACAAAAAACGCTGCTAGATACAAAGAAGCGTGCTTGAGGAAACACAGCTGATTATATTTTTAATAACAGATGAAAGAAATGTTTTTGTTCAGAAGTTAATTTGCGCTTTTGCGCACATGTGCGCAGTGCGACTGTGTCTCGCAGAACACGTGCAAATCAAATCAAATCAAATCACTTTATTGTCCCACTACTGTGTACAAGAAAGTCTGAAAGGTGAAAGTCTTGTGTGCAGTTCCAAGCAACATTGCAGTCATGACAGTGACGAGACATATACCAATTTACAATAAACAACATATTTACACAACACAATTTACATAACAAATGAACACATAATTACACAACAATTTACATATCAAATGTACACATAATTACACAACATAGTACTGATATACAATGTACAGTAAACAATACACACAATATAGAATACACATACACTAGATAAGGGTATATAAAAATATATATAGAGAATATATTTGACAGTCCAGTGTGTGATATAAGATGAAGATTAATAAAGTGCAGTGCTGATTGTTGATCGTGAGAGATCATGTGTTCAAAAGTCTTATTGCTTGGGGGAAGAAGCTGTCATGTAGTCGGCTGGTGCGGGTCCTGATGCTGCGATACCGCCTGCCTGATGGAAGCCGTGAGAATAGCCCATGACTCGGGTAGCTGGAGTCTCTGATTTTTTCACACACCGCCTGTTATATATGTCCTGGATGGAGGGAAGGTCACCTCCGATGATGTGTCTGGCAGTTCGCACCACACTTTGCAGTTCTTTGCGGTTGTGGGCGGTGCTATTGCCATACCAGGCGGTAATGCAGCCAGTCAGGATGCTCTCTACAGTGCTGGTGTAGAACCGTGTGAGGATGTGGTGGTTCATTCCGAACTTCCTCAGCCATCTCAGGAAGAAGAGGCGCTGGTGAGCCTTCTTCACAACGGCCTCAGTGTGGACGGACCATGTGAGATCCTCAGTAATGTGGACACTGAGGAACTTGAAGCTGCTGACTCTCTCCACTGGTGCTCCATTAATGGTGATGGGGCTGTGTTCCCTGTCTTTCTTCCTGAAGTCCACCACAAGCTCCTTTGTTTTACTGACATTGAGGGAGAGGTTGTGCTACTGACACCAGCGTGTCAGAGTGTGCACCTCCTCTCTGTAGGCTGTTTCATCATTGTTAGTGATCAGACCTACCACCGTTGTATCGTCAGCAAACTTAATGATGGCATTGGAGCTATGTGTCGCCACACAGTCATGTGTGTACAGGGAATACAAGAGTGGGCTGAGAACACAGCCCTGCGGGGCTCCAGTGTTGAGGGTCAGTGATGAGGAGACGTTGCTGCCCATTCTAACCACCTGACGTCTGCCTGACAGGAAATCCAGGATCCAGCTCCACAGCGAGCTGTTTAAGCCCAGAGTTTCTCATCAAGCTTGGAGGGCACTATGGTGTTGAACGCTGAGCTGTAGACTACAAACAGTATTCTCACATATGTGTTCCTTTTTTCCAGATGGGAGAGAGCAGTGTGTATTGTAGATGCAATGGCATCATCAGTGGAGCGGTTGTTGCGGTAGGCAAACTGTAATGGGTCCAAAGAGGTGGGCAGCACAGAGCAGATGTGATCTCTGATTAACCTCTCAAAGCATTTGCTGATAATGGGGATCAGAGCAACAGGACGCCAGTCATTTAAGCAAGTAATTTTTGATTGCTTCGGTACAGGCACAATGGTTGATGTTTTGAAGCATGTGGGGACTACAGACAGGGAGAGGGACAGGTTGAAAATGTCTGTAAAAACACCAGCCAGTTGGTTCGCGCACGCTCTGATGACGCAGCCTGGAATGCCGTCTGGACCCGCGGCTTTGCGGATATTCACCCGTCGAAAGGATCGGTTTACATCCGCAACAGAGACGGAGAGTGAACCAACCTCTGTAGTATCGGCCGCGAGTGCTCTCTCCACGAGGGCGGTGTTGTTGTCCTCGAAACGAGCATAAAATGTATTAAGCTTGTCTGGGAGAGAGGCAGCGGTGTTCATGGCGGAGTTTTTATTTATTTTATTATTGTTTTATATACAAATTGTGAGTTCTCAAAAACAATTTCTCTGTCAGTCATCTGGGAGCAGTTTGTAAGAATAGTGTTGTCAGGGCCTGGGTAGCTAAGCGAGTAAAGACGCTGACTACCACCCCTGGAGTCGCAAGTTTGATTTCAGGGCGTGTTGAGTGACTCCAGCCAGGTCTCCTAAGCAACCAAGTTAACCAACAGGGTAGAGTCACATGGGTTAACCTTCTCATGGTCACTATTGGTGGGGCGCGTGGTGAGATGTGCGTGGATGCCGCTGAGAATAGCGTGAAGCCTCCACACATGCAGTGTCTCCACAGTAACGTGCACAACAAGCTACGTGATAAGAAGCGCGGACTGACAGTCTCAGACACAAAGGCAACTGAGATTCGTCCTCCGACATCTGTCACTGAGGCGAGTCACTATGCAACCGCGAGGACTTGGAGTGCATTGGGAATTGGCCATTTAAATTGGGGAGAAAAAAATTGTGTTTTTGAGAATGCTGCAAAGGATCTCATTATTTCAGGAAGCACATGCAAATAACATGCAACAAAACTGGCACTACAGGTGAATTGTTATGTGTATCATAATTCAGTATAGCCCCAGAAATGGTTCTTGAATGAGTTTACACTTTAGCCTCTATTTGTACAGTATATAGCAAAATTATCATTATGATAATGGTAATAATCTGTGGTAATATATGTTATAAATTATGTTCTAAAATAAAAAAATTAGTTTGATAAATTAATTACATTTTTATTTGTTGAAAACAAATGGACATAACACAGCCTGATACATGGGTTCCTTTGCACTAACTAGTCACCTAGCTCATACAGTGCACTGACTGGTTAATTGGTAGTTTTAAATTGGTAGTTTTGCACATCCCTACCTTTTACAGCAAATTATATATTACAGAGTGAAAACAATAATAATTTCAGACACTACTGTTCTTCAATAGAAATTTCTTTCTGAGAAAAAGCCCATAAAAGTTTATTTTGCCACAGACCTCCCGATACAATATTACAATCATATTTCCTAGCCGACATTTATTGTAATATTGTGAAGTATTGCGATTGATATTAAAGATGCTTCAGACTTTAAATTAATGTTTTATTCAATTCGCTTTACACAGAAGTTTGATATTTTAAAATGAATCTTGACATGGTTGATATTTGTGACAGTAATGTATATATATTCACTGACCAAGTTTGTTTATCTGAATATAAAAACATTGTCAATTTCACCAAAAACATTTGAGAACATAAGGCTCGGTGCTAACATGCTTTTTGCCTGTGACCTTCACAGTTTGTGTGTATCACCTCCAACCCTCCAGTTCATCCAATTTACTCAAACTGTCAATAACATTATTAAAATTGCTCTTGAAAGAGCTGCAGACTAGCACAAGTTCAATCTATAGTTGACATTATTTTTCATGCTAAAGATGCAAAACTGAAGAAGAATAAAAATTGAAAATGAAATTAATAATTTCAAAAAAGGAGAATGCATGCATGTGATGCTGCCTCAGTAGAACGCCTTGGAAATTAATCCAGTCAGGCTAATCCTGTTGAATGAATTATACAGAATAATAATAAGGCATCTAGCATCAAGAATACTGTAGAGCAATTTCCATTTGTCTTTTGAACTGCTCAAAGATAGAATCCATTGTGCAATGTTCATATACTCGCCCATCCTGGTTTGTGTGGACCCAAATCAATAGGAAGTGCTAGACAGCAGACATAGACTACAATATTTCCACTGACTTCTTCATCGTTATTTTTCTGATTGCTACTTCAGCTGATGGGCTGAACATTCATAGATTCTCAGTGAGGATATTGATTTATTTTTAATACTAGAGAAGGACAGTGAGAATAGAGTTGATGAACATCAGATACTGGTATTAATATATCCTTTAGGATGACTGAAGTAAGCTCATGGTATGATCTCTTTAAAATTTCTGGGATTACATCAGATAGCATGATTTTCAGACATACCCATTTTTAAAATGTAGATGCACAAGCTCAGCCCAAACATGCTTCATAGCATAAAGTGCATTCCTCATCTTACCTCATAATTTAGTGCCTTTGAGGTCATAATATTGAAGTTTTCTGATAAAAAGTAAGTTACTTGAACTTTGTCTTATTTGTATTAATGTTCTAAAAGACAATTTAATCTTTGTTTGAAATCATGAACTCTTTATTAGCCTTGTCTTGGCAAACTCAAGATATAATTAATAAGCATAAGAATAGATATGCTTTAGAGTAATGTGTGCATCATTCCTTGCTTTATTACGATTAATAAAGAAAATGCAAAGAAGACAATACGAGCACATGATGAGATATTCGGTGCCCTGAAGTGATGATGATTTGAGGAGGAGTCTCACTAAGTAGCTGAGTAGTGAGCTGATCAGCTCTCCACAATAACCATGCCTGTTGTTAAAGAGTTTGTGGAAGATTTATTTAATTATGTGCACAACAGAACTGAGTACGATCATAAAAAAGCATTTGTGCATGGAAATACCTTCTTATGCGACAGATCAGAATGCGTCCATATGTACTCACAATACTGCAGACTTTAAGCATCATGTGTGGTATATTGAAACCTGTGCCAGTTTTTGATGAAAACATCCTTGTAGTGACAAATTAGTTATTCTTTTCACTGTATCTTGCTGCAGTCAAAGGTGTTCCTCTAAAAAGAGGGTGAACAGAGAAGTAATTTTCAAACACCTGCTGGGGAGTGATCTGTTTCCAAGAAAATACAGAAATTGTATTGTGAACAAAGGACAAAATGCCCTGCCCTTGTCTTTTTCTAAAAGCAAAACCTTGTGTTATTAGAATAGTTGGTGTTCCAATGTGTTTTTTTTTTGTTTTTTTTACTTAATAAATCACTTGCCTGGGACAATTTATTTTAAAGTACAACTGAACTATAATGTTCTGCAATCAATCAGTGACAATCCCACAAAAAGCCAAATGAACTCGGGTAATTACAGTAAGTTAACATTGTACACTTTTAAGTGGTTCTTTTTCTAAGTCTACACATTCCTCATAAATAATTTTTTTTAAAGTTTCTACTAAACTATTTAAAAAATCATTGTGGCCATAGCAACAATCTCATTATTAACCCTTTATTGTTGCATGTTGACATGTTTAGCTCTGTAGTGGAATGGGAAGTGGTTTGACAAGAAAAAAATTGTCATGGTTAGTGTTGTAACCTCCGTTTCTCGAGTGAAGGAATGAGACATTGTGTCGAATGAAATGACACAAGGGGTCTTACTGGGACGCCAAACATACCTCTGAACCTGAGAAAAGGCCAATGTCAAGTTGGCAGACAGAATTTGCATGCCACGCCCCGGATATACGGGTATAAAGGGAAGCGGGGCAGCGAGTGCCAGTCAGGATTTTGCACTGAGGAGCCAAAAATAAGGTACGGCTGTTTACAGTGGTAGGTCTAGTGCTGTGGCAGGAGGGACACAACGTCTCGTTCATTCCCTCAGGGAACGGAGGTGTGGCACGGTGGAGGGCGGGACCGGCGCGTGATTACGCACGCCCGGTCCCGTATCAGGCTAATTGAGCCGTCAAGAGGGATAAAGGCCACTCGCAGACGGCGATCGAGAGAGAAAGCTTAATCAGCAGACATGTCTGTTGTCCTATGTGTTTGTTTTAAGTTCTTCATTAAAATATTATTTATGTTGACAAGCCGGTTTCTCACCTCTTCCTTGCCTGTAACATTGAACTTCTTTACATTGGTGCCGAAAGCCCGGGAAGGAAGAGGGATACGCCGTAGCGGAGTTCTCGCCACTTCTCAATGGAGCAGCCACGGCCATCTGCCGGGGGACGGAGGAGCCCAGCCACCTGGACGCGGAGGAATGACCGCCGACCGCGAGGGGAGGAGGGGCTCCTGGCCGACCGCCTGGAGCGGTTAGGGCCGCTGCCAGGGGCGGGGGAGTCCCCTACTAGCCGCTGGAACACGGCGGGGTTGGAGACTGCCGACCGCGTGCGGGGAGGGGCTCGCCGCCGACGGCCTGGAGCGGGAGAACCGCTGCCAGGGGCGGGGGGAGGCCCCTTCGACACCCCGGGAACGCGGCGGGGCGTTCCGTCCGCCGGGGGCTGAGGACTGCCTCCGATCTGCCCGGAGAGGAGCGGCTGTCGTCCTGTAGAGGGTGGAGAATTTGCTGAGGAACGAGCTACGGCGTATCAGAGAACCGGCGAGTAAGTTTTTTTTTTTTCTCCTTTAAATCTCTCTCTCCTCTTTCTCTCGATACCGCTCTGTGTTGGCCTTTTCCCTCTTTTTTTAAATTATGGTGTTCGTGGGAGGGGAGGTACCGCCCAGTGCAGGAACCTCCCCCCCCCCTATTTTTAATTGTTGTTTCCCTCCCCTTGCCCCCCCCTCATCCAGGTTGATGGGGATGACCCGCCGGCAGACCGCGCGGGAGGCGCCCCCCCCCCCCCCCCCCGGGGATGTACGTCAGGCCAGGGGTCCCCAGCCTGAGAGAACGGGGGAGGAGTGTGGCACGGTGGAGGGCGGGACCGGCGCGTGATTACGCACGCCCGGTCCCGTATCAGGCTAATTGAGCCGTCAAGAGGGATAAAGGCCACTCGCAGACGGCGATCGAGAGAGAGAGCTTAATCAGCAGACATGTCTGTTGTCCTATGTGTTTGTTTTAAGTTCTTCATTAAAATATTATTTATGTTGACAAGCCGGTTTCTCGCCTCTTCCTTGCCCATGAGAATGATCTTCTTTACAGGAGGTTACAACAATAACCATGACATTCCCCTTCTGTCACTCATTCAACGTTGTGTCGAATGAAGTGACACAAGGGGTCCCGTATAAAAACGCCACGCACTGACCGTGTTATGTGAACTGTCGAGACAGGTGCAAGCAGGCTACTGCATGCTAGAGGCACCTATGTCGGCTGCATGTAGCCCTCCTCAATGCCCCCAAAGAGATGTCACATACAGACCTTAGGTTCCCTGCACCCCTGAGGGGGGGAACAGGTGCTACATGACTAGCATGGGAGCAAGCCCAGCAGCCACGGACTTCTCTTTCACTATGTCTCTCACATAGGACGTGAAGCGGCTGGGGCTATCTTAACGCTATGAAATGCATCGGGGAAGGCGGTCTTTCCCGGTCCTATTCTTTCAGGGGGAAAAGACCCTATGGAGGCCACATCCTGCCCAGTCTAGGGGGAGGTAACATGTGGCAAATACACCACGAGGGTTGTGAAGCCGTACGCGGGAAATGGCGTGGTGGTAGGTCCAGCCTAATGAGGGGGGACTCTACAAGCACAAGCGGGGCTGCCCAAGGGAAACACGGGTCCGCCGACAGGGAGAACGTACTGCAGGAAATACATTACGGGGAGTTTGCCTGAAAAGGGAACTAATCCCGTGGAGCCCGACCCCAGCACAAAGCACTTGTGACTCGTAGTGGGTCTGGACGTGAATTGCTCCGCTGAATTCGCAGGCCAGAAGGCTAGGGAGGAGAACATCCAGGGAGCGATGCTTAGTGGCTAACCTGGGATAGAAGGCACACTGGATCAGCTTGGTGAAGGGCGCTGTGTGCAAGCGGAACACCCGGTCGATTGTGCCGCATTACCAAGTTCTACCGGCTCGGAGCTGACAAAACACGGAACTCAACCGACTCAACCCTGAGATTGTAAAATCTGGCAAAGGTATTGGGTGTTGCCCAGCCCACTGCTCTGCAGATGTCTGCTAAGAGGTGCCATGGGCCAGTGCCCACGAGGATGCCACACTTCTCGTAGAGTGTGCTTGAACCCGCAAGGGGGCAGGCACGGTCAGGGTGTGATGAGCTAAAGAAATAGCATCAACGACCCAGTGAGCTAACCTCTGTTTGGAGACAGCGTTCCCTTTCCGCAGTCCGCCGAAGCAGACAAAGAGCTGTTCAGAACATCTAAAGCTCTGCGTGCAGTCCAAATAGAAACGCAAAGTACATACCGGACACAGCAACGAAAGGGCTGGGTCTGCCTCCTCCCGGGGGAGCGCTTGCAGGTGCACAACCTGGTCCCTGAAGGGGGTCGTAGAAACCTTGGGCACGTAGCCCGGTCATGGCTTCAGGATAACGTGAGAATGTGCCGGACAAAACTCCAGGCAGGTGTCTCTGACAGAGAACGCTTGCAGGTCCTCAACCCTCTTGATGGAGGCTAACGCGATCAGGAGGGCCATCTTCAGGGAGAGGGCCTTGAGCTCAACTGAATCCAGCGGCTCAAAGGGGGGTCTCTGAAGGCCCGAGAGGACATCTGAGAGATCCCAGGAGGGGAATAGGCAAGGCCGGGGAGGGTTCAGTCTCCAGGCGCCTTTAAGGAACCTGATAATCAAGTCATGCTTACCTAGGGACACTACTGTGTCATGGTGCTGCGGTAGCAGCTACATACACCTTCAAGGTGAAAGGGTACAGCCACCCCTCCAGCCTCACCTGCATGAATGAAAGCACTGACCGAACTGCACACCTCTGTGGGTCTTCGGCTAGGGAAGAAAACCAATTCGCAAACCTGCGCCAGTTAGGGTATAAAATTGCCTGGTGGAGGGAGCTCTGGCTTAGTTGATCATGTCTACGACTGCAGGTGGTAGATCCACTAGATCTTCCGCATCCCATCCAGGAGCCAGACGTGGAGGTTCCAGAGGTCTGGGTGCAGGTGCCAGATGGTGCCCACTCCCTGAGAAAGAAGGTCCTTCCTCAGGGCAATTTTCCAGGGAGGTGCTGTCGTGAGGAGCATAAGATCCTTGAACCAGGCCCAGGTGGGCCAGTAAAGGGCCACCAGGATGACCTGTTCCTTGTCCTCCCTGATCTTGCACAGCACCAGTACAAGAAGGCTCACTAGGGGAAATGCGTACTTGCGCAGCCCCGGGCCAGCTGTGTGCCAGCGCATCTGTCCCGAGAGGAGCTCCTGTCAGGGAGTACCAGAGCGGGCAGTGGGAGTTGTCTTGGGAGGCAAAGAGATCTATCTGTGCCTTGCCGAATTGGTCCCATATCAGCTGGTTCACCTGGGGTGGAGCCTCCACTCTCTGCTGGGCGAAACCTGCCGTGACAGTGTGTCCGGCGTTGTGTTGCGGTTGCCAGGGATGTGAGTGGCGTCATGGCTGACTCCAAAGGAGGAGATGGCAGGCAAGATGTGACGTATGATGAGAGCTCATGCCGCCTTGGTGATTTATGCATGCTACCGTCGCGGTGCTGTCTGAACGGATCAAGATGTGCTTTCCCCGGATTAGTGGGAGAAACCTCCGTAGGGCAAGAGATACAGAAAAAAATCTAGGCAGTTGATGTGCCAACGCTGCCGGGGTCCTGTCCAGAGGACAGCGGCTGAGTGCACATAGCACACAGTGCCCCAACCCTGTCAAGAGGTGTCTGTGATCACCACGACACATCTGGACACCTGCTGCAAGGGGACTCCGGTCAGCAGAAAGCAGAGATGCTGCTGTGACGCTCTCAAATGCAGCAGCTATGTAGTCATCCAATTCCGGGGGCTCAAGGGAATCATCTTTTGCTGAAGCAAGCAAGCGTGCCGGGGGTCAGGTGGTTCGTGGGGATTTACCCGGCGAAACTGAGCCCGTCGTCATCCCCAAATCGCCTTCATCACCGGCCGGGTCGTCCTCAATCCCGTGGGAAGAAGGAACGACATGTGGGGCGGCTGAAGTGGCTTTCTCTCGTGAAAAAAGAAAGCCGCAACCGCAATGTTGCCATGGCTATGTTCTCGCACTGAGAACATGAACCATTCATAAAACGCTGCCTGCGTGTGATTGCAGCCCAGGCACATGAGGCAGCTTTTTGACTGTCAGAAGTTGAGAGAAATCAACCGCATCCAGGAACTGACAGGCGGAAAGATCTTTAAAAAGACGTGTCCTGAAAAGGACGTTCAACAACTGCTGTGTATTGCTCTTTAATGAGTGGGAACTCAAACTCTTTTAGAGGAAATAAACTCTTTTTAGGAGGAGAAAGACTCTTTCAGGCAATGAAAACGCTGTCGAAGCGCCCAGGGGCATAGACTGCACAGCTTGCAGAGAGAGAGAATACCAGCTGGAAACGCGCCATAGATCCAACAGCAGTGCTTATCGCCAGTAGAGGTGAGTGTAACTGTGGTGAACTCAGCTTGCTGCTGAACAACCATTCGGCTCCGAAGAAAAATTCTGACTGGCACTCGCTGCCCTGCTTCCCTATATACCCGTATGTCCGGGGCAGGGCATGCAAATTCTGTCTGCTAACTTGACATTGGCCTTTTCTCAGGATCAGAGGTACGTTTGGCGTCCCAGGAAGACCCTTGTGTCTTTTCATTTGACACAATGTCTGTTCCTTGAATGGGACGTGGAAGACTTAAGTGGTCTACCACCCGCGGTGGTAGACACAATCACTTAGGCCAGGGCCCCCTCAATGAGGCACCCTTATGGCCTGAAGTGGCATCTGTTCGCTCAATGGTGTTCTTCCTGAAGTGAAGACACCCAGAGATGCGCAGTAGGGTCAGTGCTTTCCTTTCTGCAGGAAAATTTGGAGGGACAGCTGTACCCCTCCATCTTGAAAGTGTATGTATGTATATTAGGGAAGCACGATTTAACCATCAGTTTCCTGAGAGGCGCGAGGAGGTTAAACCCCCCCAGGCCACGCCTCCTTCCCTCGTGGGACCTCTCCATGGTCCTTCAGGGCCTTTGGGGAGCTCCCTTCAAGCCTCTTGAGTAAGCAGAGCTAAAGGCGCTCTCTCTGTAGACCGCCCTCCTGACGGCGCTCACCTCCATCAAGAGGGTAGGGGACCTGCAGGCATTCTCTGTCAGCGAACTGTGCCTAGAGTTCGGTCCAGTTTACTCTCACATCATCCTGAGACCCCAACTGGGCTACGTGCCCAAGATTCCCACAACCCCTTTCAGGGATCAGCTGGTGAACCTGCAAGTGCTGCCCCAGGAGGAGGCAGACACAGCCTTGGCGTTGCTGTGTCCGGTGAGTGCTTTTTGCATCTACTTGGATCGCACGCAGAGCTTTTGAAGCTCCAAGCAGCTCTTTGTCTGCTTTGGTGGACAGCGGAAGGGAAGCGCTGTCTGCAAACACAGGATCACGCACTGGGTCGTCGATGCCATCACCATGGCATACCACGCCCAGCACGTGCCTCCCCCTGCTGGCCTACGAGCCCATTCTACCAGGGGTGTTGCGGCTTCTTGGGCGTTGTCCTACGGTGCCTCTCTAGCAGACATATGTAGAGCCATGGGCTGGGCAACACCTAACACCTTTGGGCCCTCTGTACTTGGTCGCCGTGTTTGTAGTAACTCCTCCCCCCTTGGGTAGGATCTACCACGACGCCGCTCCGCACTATGTGCTTCCGCTCCTAACCGGTAAAGACTGTGTGTTGTATTACACCTAAACCCCCCCTCTCGGGGCCGGGTATGGTCTCCGAAGGTGTCCTCCTCTTTGGAGGGACACCCCCCAGATTGGACCATATAGTTGGCCCCCAGCTGAATGATTTTGTTCCTTTTTTGGGGGGGGAGAACAATATAGAGAAGGCCACGGCTGGCCAGCCAGTCCTTATACTCCTGAGCAGTTAGCCATTCCCCTAGGTGCGGGGGAAAGCTTCATGCCTGCCAGCGTGTAGGGGGTAGTTATGTGATGGCTTGCTGCACTGGCTATGAGGCACACAGAGGTCTGCCAACCTCGCACCACCAGTCTGCATAACTCGGTTCAACTCTTGTGGCGTTTTCTAATTGGGACCCCAAGTGTCAACTGATCGACACAACGTCGAGTGAGTGACAGATAGGGAACGTCTCGGTTACTGACGTAACCTCCGTTCCCTGATGGAGGGAACGAGACGTTGTGTCCCTCCTGCCACAACACTAAAGCAACCGCTGAAATGGCCGGGTCTTTGGCTCAGTTCTTCAGTGAGATACCATATGTGTGTTTGCAGCATCACTACTTTTATACCCGTATGTCCCCCCGGGGAGTGGCATGCAAATTGCACACGCCAATTTCCATTGGCCTTTTCTCAAGATCAGAGATGTCTGGGCTCCGCAGGAGTGACCCCTAGTGTCAACTCATCGACACAACGTCTTGTTCCCTCCATCAGGGAACAGAGGTCACGTCAGTAACCGAGACGCTTTATCATTAAACATATGTTTGCTGTTCAGCCAGTACAATAAGAAGGTCCATTACAAGCCTATATGATTTTAATCCCATTAAAAGAGTCAATATTTGTAATAATTTAGCATTTTTTTAATTTGAGGTTTGAAATACCTATCTGTGTTCACAAGGGTCTCATGTTAGAGTATCACAATATAGTCTGAATCAGGCCCTCCTAATAAGGCTAATCAAGCCCTCAAGATGGATAAAGCTGACCGGATGTGGCACTTTCAGAGAGAGAGAGAGAGAGAGAGAGAGTTATGGACTATTAAACTATTATTTATATTGTCAAACCAGTTCTCGTCTCCTCCTTTACAGTGAACTTCGTTACATCCAGATAAATAGTTTTAGTGTGGCAGAGCTTAGAAGTGCAGCATATTCTTGAAAACCAGTTAGCTGGATCACAGGGTAAATGGGGGGACGCATCTCATATCAGAGATTCCTGGGTGTCAAATAGGATAGGATTAACAGCAGATGTTACTTTCCCAAATATATGTCAATGGTTAAGCCTGGTCTTAACAGAATCTGTGTACTTGCTTTATCAGTTTTGAAACAATATTATTTGGATATTTACAATGCCTGAAGCAATACGGTTGCCCACGCTGGTTACAGCCAATTGAAACATTGTCATCACCTGGACAGAATGGAAAATTCAAACAATTATATGCACAAATATAAGCCTAGAAAAAAAACAGTGAATAAATGTATTAGAGAGAAACTAAGGAGGGAATGGAAACTAGAGGAAATGAACTCAAGGGGAAAGTGTTTCAATGAGAGCCATTTAGCTCTGGTAATAGTGAGAAACCTCTGAGCCACAGGTTCTTGTCCCATGGGAACCAGGAAGTAATCATGTTCACATTTACAATTGTGAGCAAAATTTAGAAATCGGTTAGGTTTAGTGTTGGGATTTGGGTTAGCATGTAGATATAATAAAATGCTTTCCAGTTAAAGGTATTACATAACTTACAACACACTTTTTGTACCACTCTGTGGATATATAACCCAGAAACTGTAGCTCACAAATGCCAATATCTTCAAGAACACTTTCAGTTTCAGCTACTGGGGGCAGTGGTCCGAATTTTGGTAGCACATAACGATTTCAGCAGCAAAACTTATGACCTAGAGCTGCCAAATTCACAGTGAGATCAGTCAGCAATATGGACAGTTATTTTTTATATTTGGTTTGCCAAGGAAAATAGTTCCAAAAGAAATGAATGCAGTATCAACCTGTGTGTTGGCCTGTCTGACATGATCACAGACAAGTAGAGGGATACAAACAGTGAGCTGTTTTAAAGTGGCTTGGAATGCCACTTTTCCAATCAGATTAAAGGACTGGAACTAAACTGTTGTATAATTAATAATGACAAGGAACTAAAGTAAATCTTGAAGTGTCAGAAGTTTAAAGTTTTATTTAAACTGCGTATTTACCATTGCTTGGATGTGTCTCAATACACTGTGTAATCATAGAACAGAGTACAACAGTTCCAGTGTATTCCAGGAAAAAAGCCTTTATCTCTGCTAACTGTCTATAATAGTCATTTGTCCATATGTTTTAGATATCTTCTGAAATCAAGAGCAGTTACCATGGTGGTCTATTACAGGATCTATCTTTCATCACGAAATCCAGAAAATCCTTCAGAAAATCCTCAGAGTTATCAGCTGAAATGGAACTCAAGGTGGAATGATAGAAAGCTAATTATGCACAGCAGTCACTTATTTCCAGGGGTTATTTGATGCCTATTTGATTGGATAGGTCAACAATCTTGCACTGTTTTGCTTTACAAATTGGTGAGCAGGATTTGATAGTAATTCAAATAGACAGAGTTTGAGTCTTACATTTAAAAACAAGAAAAACTATTTATTTTAAAAGTTTATGTGCTGCTTAATAAAGTGCCAGTTTTGTGTACAATAAGAAGGTCCATTACAAGCTATATGATTTTAATCCCGTTAAAAGAGTCAGTATTTGTAATCATTTAGAATTGTTTTAATTTGAGGTTTGAAATACCTATCTGTGTTCATAGGGCTTTGATGCTAGAATAACACTATATAGTCTGAAATATCTGTCTGTGTTCACAGGGGTCCCATATTATAATAACACTATATAGTTTTGTGACAAAGAGGGGGGCATGGCCGGGCCGTGATGGAGCACAGCAGGCACTGATGCAGCTGATCAGTGGGCGAGCAGATCCTTGCCAGTCCTTTACCTGTTAGAGTGGTTGAAACCCGGGAGGGAGGAGCGATAGTCCTCGCTGGAGACCTAGCTGCTGCCATCCGCCGTGGATGTCTGCCTGGGGACGAAGGGGTCGCTGTCGGCTGCCGAGATCTGGAGGAACCGTGGGCGTCTGCCAAGAAGGGGAGGAACGAATCCGTCTACCAGGGGCCGGAGGACTCGCTGCTGTCCACCAGGGGATTAGTGAACTAGTGTCTGCCAGAGGGTGGAGGAGCGGTTGAGGGCAGAGCGACAGCGCGTCCGGGAGCCGGTGAGCAAGTTCTCTCTCTCTCCTCTCTCTCTCTCTCTCTTTGTGTCTCCGTTTGCCCTTGTCCTCTCCCCACACCTCCCCTCATCACTCCCCCCAGGTTCATAGGAGGCGGGTGGACGACCGGCTGACACCGTCTCCCCCCCAGTGGTGCCCCGACCTGAATTGGGTGGGGGAGGAGTGTGACGAGGAGGAGGGCGTGGCCAGGCCGTGATGGAGCACAGCCAACACTGAATCAGCTGATCAGCGGGAGAGCTAGATAAGGGGTGGCCGGAGATGCCGGTTGGAGAGAGAGACACACGTGGCCGCGTTGCATGTGTGTTTGTTTATGTTTTATGTTGTTTTTTTTATCATTAAACGTTATGTTTGCCATTCAGCCAGTACAATAAGAAGGTCCATTACAAGCCTATATGATTTTAATCCCATTAAAAGAGTCAGTATTTGTAATCATTTAGAATTTGTTTAATTTGAGGTTTGAAATACCTATCTGTGTTCACAGGGGTCTTATGTTAGAGTAACACAATATAGTCTGAAATACCTGTCTGTGTTCACAGGGGTTTGATGTTAGAATAACGTCATATAGTCTTATATAACAAGGGGTGTAAGGTAACGAATAACAAATAATCACGTCACTGTAATTAACAACTTTTTCCCAAGAATTTTAATTTTTTAAGTAGTTTAAATTTTTTTATACTTTTACTTTTACTTGAGTACATTTTAAATGCTGTAACTGTACTTTTACTGAGCTATTTTCCCACTGTCTGTGTTTGCTACTTCCCTGTCCTGATTTTTTTTTTCTATGAACATGATTGGCTTGGGAGAATCTTGTGACTCCAGTCAAATCAAATCACATGTAAAAACTTGAACGGCAGCTGCAGATCTGGCACCAACTGCAGAGAATGTCTCAAGCACAGTTTACAGCTGAACATAACCGGCCGCTCCTGAAAGGGCTTTTCACAGTGAAAAAGGCCAATTGCTTGATCGTGTTATGCGAGTTTAACTTGCTCAAGCCAGATATCAGCATTAATCCTGACTCTTATTTGAAGAAACATATTGAGGTAAATTTCATATTTCTGCTTACTAGATTCTGTGTGTCTATAACGTAGTCTTTAATTTAACTATCACTGAGATTATTGGGCTGCCAGAGATTAATGCAATGTTATCAATGGGGCTGAGCAATAAAAATTATCTAGATTTTTATCGGAAAAAAGAGAGATGTCCTCGATCAAACTTTTGAGTAGTTTTCAACAACAGGGGTGTTCATTACATCAATCACAATAGCAAGAGCACTTATTGTGGTCACTTTTTGGTTGATCAAGATTAAATATAAAAGATTGACTTTTTATTTCCTGACGTCTGTAGCTGCGTGCTGTTTGATTTACAGGCGGCTAATGTTTGAGCGCTAATGTGGGTTTGCACCTAAACGATCAAAAACACTTAGAATTCCACCAATTCCCGTCTTGGTGAGGATTTAATGTAAATGCGGTAATTTATGTCTAAAGTGAATTTAAACAGTGGAAAAAAAGCACATTTGCATCAAAATGTTGGACTTGAAGTGTACATGTAACCGAATTGAGCACTATTTAGTAGGTTATGTCATATAAAAGCTATTAATCAAACAACAATAACAAGGAAATTAGAAAATCACTCACTACTTTTGGCCGAATAATTTGAGTAGCTTTAGAGGTATTAATGTAATAGAATAAAACAGTGACATTTTTAATAATAATATTTTTTTTACACCCCCTGATGTAGAGAGTGTGTTAATCAGTATAATAAATTACCAGGAAAAGAGAGATGATAAAATAATTTGCAATTATGCTTAGCCTTAATAAAGATAGAAAAGTATCAACATTTGCAGAGCAGTATTTCAGCAGAACATCCCACCAGTCACAAACTTCAGAAAATTGTGCATTATGCATTAGAATGAGAACACAACTATTTATTGGCTTAAAAGATACAATAACTAAATCAATGTTGAACATTGTACCTCAAAAAGAGGAAAATGTGGCCCCCCATGTGCTACTTAAAAAATGATTCACACAAAAATGAAAATGATCTTATCATTTACTCACCCACATGCCATCTGTCTATGACTTTCATTCTTTAGAACACAAAATACATTTTTAGAAGAATATTTCAGCTCTGTAGGTCCATTCAATGTAAGTGAACGGATGCCAAAAATGTTATGCTCCAAAAAGCACATAATAGCAGCATAAATGTAATACATACCACTCCAGTGGTTCAATCCATTACTTCAGAATTGATATGACAGGTGTGGGTGAGAAACAGATAAATATTTAAGTCAATTTTTGCTAGAGTTTTTTTTGCAAGACTTCTCTCTGCCCTGTAGGTGGCGATATGCATGAAGAATGTGAATCACCAAAAACACAAGTAGAAAGTGAAAGTTAAAGTGGACATTGACTAAGCAGGGAGGAGAACTAATAGTAAAAAATGAATTAAATATTGATCTGTTTCTCACCACATCTATCATATCACTTCTGAAGACATGGATTAAAACACTGGAGGCACATGGATTAGACTAATTTTATGCTGATTTATGTGATTTGTGGATTTTATTTTAGCACCGATTCACTTTCATTGTATGGACCAAAAGAGCTGAGATATTCTTCTAAAAATCTTAATTTGTGTTCTGCTGAAGAAAGAAAGTCATACACATCCGGGATGGCATGAGGGTGAATAAATTATGAGAGAATTTTAATTATTGGGTGAATTCCTTTTTAAGCTTGATGTAGCCCCTGTACCAAACAACTTTTCCCTTTTTTACCTCCTCTATTGTGCAGTACATGACTTGCCAAATTATCCTGCTTATTTGGCATTTTTTTAGTATTCCTTGCATAGTTTGAACATGTTTTATGCACTACAATAACGCTCTGTCAGCATTAAGGGAAATTTAGACCTACACATAAACTTATTAATGTAATTAAAATATATTACGATTTAAAATCAGATTCATGTAGTGTTTATCATAGATAAGTGATGCATTTTAAAAATTGTCATTCACTGTTCATTATAATGGGGCATAGGTTTTGCAACTTGGTACTCAATACTTACTACTCATGAGTACTTTTAAATAAGCTACTCTTTTACTCTTACTTGAGTAGTTTTTAGGACAGCTACTTTTACTATACTCACACAAAAATTTTTGGGAAGTGACAGTTCTTCTACTTAGAGTATGATTTTTCAGTACTCATTCCACCGCTGGAAATACCTGTCTGTATTCACAGGGGTATTATGTTAGAATAACACTATACACTGATCATCCACAACATTAAAACCACCTGCCTAAAATTGTGTAGGTCTCCCTCATGCCGCCATTCTGAAATGCTATTCATCTCACCAAAATTGTACAGGGTGGTTATCTAAGTTACCGTACTTTGTCAGTTCGAACCAGTCTGGCTATTCTCTGTTGATCTCTCTCATAAACAAGGCATTTCCATCCACAGAACTGCCCCTCACTGGATGTTTTTTGTTTTTGGCACCATTCTGAGTAAATTCTAGACACTGCTGTGCATGTACATCCCAAGAGATCAGCAGTTACAGAAATACTAAAAACAAGTGTAACTCAAGGATTTGTTCCTTAAGCCAAGGTGACCCAAACAAACATCTTATTTGACACTCAGGTTTATCACAAAAATAGTAATTTATTAATATTTATAAGATACCAATAAACACATGTAATAAACAAACAAACAACAAGAATCCTTTCCCACTCAAATATTAATAGCCAACCAACACTCCATAAACCTCAACAAAACCCAAGCTTCTTCAGGCAAATTAAAGCAACAAAATCAAAATCACATCAAACATATAACACAGGCTAACCAAAACACCTACTCCAAACCAAATGAATTCCACAGCAAACATAAACCCCATACAAATGAAAAGTTCACGTGTTTGGAAGCATCGAGAGTATGGAGGTTGGCTGGCAACACGAGGCTGGGAAGGTATAGACTAACAAACAGACAAAAACATCAAACACCCCACAAGCCAGTCCCGTTTACAACAACCATTAAAGATTCTAGCGCTGGAGGCACACAGTGCGCACATACAAGGACGGGCTGGCGAGGAAATTGAACAAACAAAAAACACAGGAAGAACAGCGATCAACTTAAACCTAAAAAGAAAAACACCCATAAATAAACACAATTAACAATACACTTTATACATAACCACAACTCTATTTTATTTTAATTCCATTAAAATACTAAAACGCTCAAATATATCAGTTCTATAAAAAAAACTCTACGATTACCTGAAACATAGCTATGTCCATATTTAACTGCCAAGATGAAATGAGATCGGGCATGACCCTGTGTTTGCACCTGCATTTAAAGCACAATACCCTAATTTAGTGAAACAAAGCTACATACTGTGAAACCAGAGATAAAACAATAGATATTCACTTAGCCTACCTGCTCACCCAGATCATGTCCACGCAAACGCAAACAATGAAGTGCTATCAGACAGCACACTTCAATACATATAAGCGGACCCCATCTCAATATCTCCTTTCAGGCACCTGCTTAAAAACCCTCTCATTGCCTACCTGGCCACGCCCTCTGCTTACCTCACCGGCCACACAAGCCCATCTGGCAGGTTTGTTTTAATTATATAAAAATTATATAATAAATACAGTATATAGTGTTTCACACTTTTCAAAAACCTATATAGATGTGAAAACAGAATGTTTTACAAAGGCATAGTAATTCATAAATGACTTAAAGTCAAAGCCCAGGGCATGCCTATGTGCAAAGGAACCAGATCAAGATCATAGAGGAAGAATTCAACTGTTTTTGACCACTTCTTCACTGCTGCATGACCTGTAAAACGTCCCTCACTGTGAAGCTTTGGGAAAAGAAATATGTTGGAAGAGTAGACCCTGAGGCCATCCAGCTGATCACTGCTCCTCTTCATTAGCAGGGACCATTAGAAGTTGAGAACCTTAAAGACATAAGAAGAAAAATATTCATAACTAGGAATTCAATACATATCCACGACAGCCAATTTTAGTGCATTACAGATTATCAGCATTGATCCGATTAGGTGGATATTGTAATCAGTGGCAGGTCACAAAAGTAGAAAACTGTAATTCATCTTGTCTACTGCACATCATTTTAAAGCAAACAAGCAAAACTGTAAAGATTTACAATGTAGGCCCTAATACTTATTATTATCAGAAATAATTCTCAATATTGGCCAACATTGTCCATATCACTATTTCTCTATTTATTGCACCATCAAAAGCAAGACAATTTAATTAAAATAATAACACTGGACAAATTAAAGTGAGTATTTATTTGCAACCAATTTGACTTCTGTATTGTAAATTTCTGACAGATGCTAGATATTAATGTGAGAAAATGTCAGCACTTGATTTTATCCATTAGGAAATGATTGGATTGTGAAAAGTGAAAATAGAGGCAGATGCTCGGAGGGGAGGGGATGAGAAAGTAAGAGGGATATGTAAAGTCACCCAAAAAAGAAAGCCACTTCAGAGGTGGAGCAAGTTGTTACATTTTGATAAAAGATTATAATCCTAACAAAATATGTCCTGATTAATCATTCAAAATAATTCAAGAAATGTGTATTAGTAAAGTAAATTGAGTAAATTTTGATGTTGACTTTAACTCTTATAGTGTCACAGAACATGTCCAGTGTAGTACCACACCACCCAAATACACCTTCTGTCAACATAATTTCTGATATCAAATTAATTATAAACTTTGCTCTTCTTCAGTCTGTTAACCTCACAAGATGATTCTCTTTGGGCAATAGCTATCTCAGGTGGCCAAGTACTCTGGCGGCCAAAAGTTTGGAACAATGTACAGATTTTGCTCTTATGGAAAGAAATTGGTATTTTTATACACCAAAGTGGCATTCAACTGATCACAATGTATAGTCAGGACATTAACAATGTGGAAAATTACTATTATAATTTGAAAAACATTTTCAGAACTTCTTAAACTACTTTTCCTCATTATTGTGGGTAATCTATGCACAACTAATGCAATGTTCTTTTAAATATTTTTTTACATATATTATCATTTTTATTTTAAAAAAAAAATTATAAAAGCTAATATCATTATTTTGTAACTTGCATTTTTACTAAAACATGCCGTTCACATGTACAAATTCATGTTCAGTTGATAAGCAATATACTTACACTTTCAAGAAAATGTATCTCATTTGCATTGTCTAAATTTACATCAGACAAACACACAAATGAACAGACAACATTGTAAACCCCACCTCATAAAACAGCTTATATGTATTAGTTAAAATCTAAATAATTTCATCAATAACAATACTGGATACAAGAGCATAACATTTCAGTGCATTAATACAAAACATTTCAGCACCACAACATACACCGAACATTCCAGTGCATCAGAGAACATTCTCTCTATTCACAAGTCTTTTCAACAATCAGCCAGACATCTCAATTGTGCATTTCTTCAAAGTTTCTCCCTCTTATAACAATTTTTTTTGTTTTTCGCAAGCACAAGCAAAACAGTATTAGATGTCTTTGGTGACTCCCTCACTGACACGGATTTCGTAAAAACTTTTGATACCTTTTACCCTTATTTTATTTACCCTTTACATCTGAGAGGAGAGCAGCTCTGGTGTATGTATCTCTCATACTGTGTGCCTCTTTGATCAATGGTGTATTTGTGAATCAAATTGAAATCTTTAATGACAGATATCATATCCAGGCAAACAAAGACATCGGTTCCACCTGCGTACATTAACAATCGCATGCATCATGTCGCTGACAAGCTGAGGGAAAATTTTGCTCAATTTACCTTATAAATGATGACCAAGTGTAAGATGTTGAATGCTAGAATCCTAGAGTGATCAGTAGTTCTGCTAAGAACAAGTGGCCTCTTCTGATCAAAAGTTGTAAAAACATAAAAAACTGAATGCAATCTTTGCATAATCCCTTTTTTTAAGAAACAAAATATTCAGTATTTTCTGATGGACCGTATTCAATAATACAGAGGGCCTTATATGGCTTGCGGGCCGCCAGTTGCCCATCCCTGGTCTAGCTGATCCCACAAAATCTCAATGTGGTTAAGATCCATAACACTGTTGTCTGTTCTCCAATGTCTGTGATTCTTTGCCAAATCTAATCTTTTCTCTTTTTCAGTTTCGGAAGTGTTTTTTTCTTTGCAATTCTTCCCATAAGGCACCCTGAAACTTCTCTTTAATGTTGTACATGAAACTGGTGTTGAGCAGGTAGAATTCAATGAAGCTGTCAGCTGAGGACATGTGAGGCGTTTATTTCTCAAACTAGAGACTCTGATGTACTTATACTCTTGTTTAGTTGTAAATCTGGGCCTTGCACATCTCTTTCTGTCCTTGTTAGTGTCAGTCGCCCTTTGTCTTTGAAAACTGTAGTGTACACTTTTGTATGAAATCTTCTGGGGGTTATTTCAAGCATTGTATAGTCTTCATTCGTCAAAACAATGATAGACTGAGGAGTTTCTAGAGAAAGTTGTTTTTTTTTGTGCTATTTTTGACCTAATAAAGACATGCCAGTCTATTGCATACTGTGGCAACTCAAAAATAAACACAAAGTCGATGTTAAGCTTCATTTAATGAACCAACTAGCTTTCAACTGTTTTTGATATAATGGCAAGTGATTTTCTTGTACCAAATTAGCAATTTAGCATGATTACTCAAGGATAAGGTGTTGAGGTGATGGCTGCTGGAAATGTAAGCGCAGTGTAGTCCTAGTGGGAAGACTTGCAGCTGTACATCATCACACCATTAGCTGGGTAATTCCCAGCCAATCACATGTAAGCCAATGCTTTATAAGTCTGCTCACAATCTATCACATTGCTGTTTCAGTGTGCTAACAAGGCAACCTCCACCACCGCGGGTTGAGTCCCATCCTGCTCCTCGCTCCTGCCTCCTATTTCTGGCAGGATATGACGGTTCCGAGTACAACTTCTTCGGACTGCCAGACGGGGCCTACGCCAAAGAGAGAGATTACTTTTCTGTTTTATATTCATCAAATAAATGCCATCATAAATCTCTCTCAAGTCTGCAAGTCTTCCTGATAGAAATGGGACTTGTCAAGATTTGATCAAAAATGACTTTTTTCAAATAGTGATGGTGCTGTTTTTTACATCAGTAATGTCCTGACTATTATTTGTGATCAGTTGAATGCCACTTTGGTGAATTAAAGTACCAGTTTCCTTCCAAAACAGCAAAATCTGTACATTATTCCAAACTTTTGGCCAACAGTGAAGTTCATTTTGCTCAGCGAGAGACAACTTGTTCTTGGCTGACAGAAAGAGTTCAAGGATAGTTTAAACACTATAAGAAAATTTAAACTTATAGAATAGTGTCTTGATTACCAATTTACTCTACAAATGAAACAAAAAATATCCCTACTACTACTATATACTACTATTATTAGTAAAACAGGATAGGAGACTTTCAATCAGGGTGTGAAATGGTATGGCATTTTGGGAATTTCTACAACAAAAACCAAGACATCTGCAATAATTTAGTGAAATTTGTTTATGAGGTTATATATATACAATGGAAAATTAAATTCATACTGGTGTACTGCTAATTATATATATATATATATATATATATATATATAATTGTTATGAGGAAACAATACTTTGTCTTTGCATCCCTAACCATGAAATGGCTTTGAATAAGAGGATAATCTGTTATCAATAAAATGTAAATCAGAAATAAATATAATAAATTCAGTCATTTGTTCACTTTAACTGGAACATACCTTGTCTTGCCCATCATATCCAAGCTAGCTCACGATGAAATGAGTATAAATACTTCAGAGCATTGGGAAATATATGGACCTGAGCTTGGTATTCCTGTTGTAAATAATCAAGCATAAAGTAATTTGGCTCCCAATGCAGATTCCACTCTTTCAATATGTTAAGGGCTTCAGCGATTGCTGCAGTTGTCTCAGTTTCACATATAAACTCAATGGGTTTGTAACCAACATTTGTCCAAATAATGAGAAACAGGGGTTGTTTTCTAAGTGGCATCAAGTAGGACCTAGGGCCGGGCGATATGACGATGTCATCGGATATCGACGATGTCTTACAAAGATCCTGATGCCCATTGCGAACAGATGATGATCAACAATATCAGTAAATGGCAAAACCATGAATCTGGGAAGTCGCCAAATATATTAAACAGTGGCCAGTGTATGAAACTAGCACCCGTCACCCACCAAATGCGACAAGGCTGAATGCAGTTCGCAAGTTTCTCGTCCAGATATATTTCATGTGCAAGTAATTTTGCTCATCTACCTGCAACAGGCGGGTGACCTGCAAGTCATCTCAGAGTGACACATAACAAGAAATGCTGTTAGTCACTAAGGCACGCGCTTGAATAAACACACTTTAATATATTTTTAAGAACAGACAAAAGAAAAGACGTCAATGATTGAGTCTGATTCGCTGTTTGTTCAGAGTTGAGCAGATATTTGTATTGTAAATATTATATTTTATCAATTAACTTTATGATATAAATATTTTCAGGAAGAGAACTGGCCTTTTATTTCTCTACACATTTGTTTTTGCATAACTGAATTCCTTTTGGAGATGTATTCCTGGCTCAATTTACAGCATTGTATGTTATGTATAAAATAAAGTCCATGACAATGTCATATTTACCTTCGTATGTTTCGGACAAAGTTTTGCTGGGCAATCAACTTTCTTGTTGCTTTGAATATGAAACCTTGCAGGTTGAAAGAAATAAAAAAAAATTCTAGTGCCAGGTACTAATTCAAGCAACAGAAATAAATTTCTGTGGCCAAGATGGTGGCGCGGTAGCACGCAGCGGCCACTCCGGATCCAAAATGGTGCTATTTTTGCCACTTAGCCCGACTTTTATGGCACATGGGCAACCGGTGTTCGTGTCTACCATCACCAGACACTGCTAAAATATAAGATTCATGCAACAACCAAGCTGCATGATGATCTGCAGGAGTTGCTACACAAACTCGGCTTGCTGCGGAGACCAGGCCTCCAGTCCTCGGCATCGCCTGATGCCGGTGCCCAGGGAGGGGATGTCGTAAGCGGTGTGTGAGGAAGCAACAGCGCGGCAAGAGGGCAGGGGTCCATGCTAGGCTAAAAACAAAACAGTCGGCCAGCTCTCCCATCTATCCTGCTCTCAAAAGTTTGCTCCCTGGACAATAAACTGGACTACATCCGACTCCAGCAGACTACACAGCATGAGCTTAGAGACTGCTGCGTCTTTGTTTTCACGGAGACGTGGCTCAGCGACAGAGTTCCACCATTCAGCTAGACGGGCTCGCCTCGTTTCATGCCGACAGAAATGCAGCTCTGTGCAGTAAGACTCGCAGTGGTGGCTTGTGTGTTTACATCAACACGGAATGGTGCAATAACTCTATGCTAGTCTCTAGTTACTACTCATCACTGGTGGAGCTTGTGACTGTTAGATGCAGACCTATTTATTTACCACGGGAATTCAACACTGTTATTATAACCAGAGTTTACATTCCCCCCAGCGCTAACACTAAGGAAGCGCGCTTTGAACTGTATGGGGCTATGAGCGAACTGCAGAACGCTCACCCTGACGGACTGTTTATTGTCGCCGGAGATTTCATATATGCGAATCTCAAGACAATGCTCCGTAAATTCCATCAGTATGTGAACTTTGCAACGAGAGGGGCGAACATGCTTGATCTTGTTTACACAAACATGCCAGGTGCATACCGGATGTAGCCCCGCCCCCACCTCGGCTACTCAGACCACATCTCTGTTATGCTAATTCCAGCATACAGACCGCTTGTAAGGTGCACAAAACAGCTCCAGAATCAGGTGAAAACCTGGCCAGCAGGAGCCAACTCTGCTCTTCAGGACTGTTTGAGTGTACTGACTGGCACATGTTCAGGGAGGCTGCAACATATGGCGACTCTACCAACTTGGAGGAATTCACAGCATCAGTATAGCTAGATCAGCAAGTGCATTGATGATGTCACCTTCTCCAAGACCATCACCACACGTTCCAACCAGAAGCCGTGGATGACTGCTGAGGACCCGAGACTCCGCCTTCAGAGCAGGCGACAAGGCTGCCCTAAGAACAGCAAGGGCCAAACTGTCCTAGACCATCAGAGAGGCAATGCCCGCACACGCCCAGAGAATCCACAGTCACTTCCAGGACAGCGGCGACACGCGGCGCATGTGGTAGGGCATCCAGGCCATCACCAACTACATGACAACATCAGTTGCCTGTGACAAAGATGCCTCCCTTCCAGATGTGCTGAACGACTTCTATGCTAGGTTTGAAGCACAGAACGACGTGGTGGTGAGGAAGGCCACACCTCCTCCCAGCAACCAGGTGCTCTGTCTTACTACGGCTGATGTGAGGAAAACTCTACTTAGTGTCAAACCACGGAAGGCTGCTGGACCAGACAACATTCCTGGCAGAGTGCTCAGAGGATGTGCAGACCAACTGGCAGATGTTCTTACTGACATCTTCAAAATCTCTTTGAGCAGTGCTGTCATTCCAACGTGCTTCAAGGCCACCACCATTGTCCCCATGCCAAAGAAGTCTTCAGTGTCCTGTCTCAACGACTGCCATCTCGTCGCACTCACACCCATCATCATGAAGTGCTTTGAGAGACTCGTCATGAGGCACATTAAGACCCAGCTGCCCCCCTCAGTAGACCCACTGCAGTTCGCATATCGTCCAAACTGTTCAACAGACGATGCCATCGCCACCACCCTCCATCTGGCCCTCACCCACCTAGATAAAAAGGAAACATACATTTGAATGCTGTTCATAGACTTCAGCTCAGCATTCAACACAATAATTCCTCAGCACCTGATTGGAAAGCTGAACCTGCTGGGCCTGGACACCTCCCTCTGCAACTGGATCCTGGTCTTCCTGACTGGGAGACCTCAGTCAGTCTGGATCGGGAAAACATCATCTCCACCACACTGAGCACTGGGGCCCCCCAGGGTTGTGTGCTCAGTCCACTGCTGTTCACTCTGCTGACTCATGACTGTGCAGCAAAGCACAGCTCGAACCACATCATTATGTTCGCCGAAGACACAACTGTGGTGGGTCTCATCAGCAAGAACGACGAGTCAGCATACAGAGAAGAGGTGACTTAGGAATGCACAGAGTGATCGCTCTCCACTGAACATCGACGGCTCCTCTGGAGATCGTCAAGAGCACCAGAATCCTTGGTGTTCACCTGGCGGAGAACCTCACCTGGTCCCTCAACACCAGCTCTATTACCAAGAAAGCCCAGCAGCATCTCTACTTTCTTCGAAGGCTGAAGAAAGCACATCTCCCACCCCCCATCCTCACTACATTCTATAGAGGGACTATTGAGAGCATCCTGAGCAGCTGCATCACTGCCTGGTTTGGGACTTGCACCATTTCGGACCGCAAAGCCCTGCAGACGATAGTGAGAACAGCTGAGAAGATCAGCGGGGTCTCTCTTCCCTCCATCAAAGACATTTACAAAAAACACTGCATCCGCAAAGCAACCAGCATTGTGGATGACCCCACACACCCCTCACACAAACTATTTACCCTCCTGCCATCTGGCAAGAGGTACAGAAGCATTCGGGCCCTCACGGCCAGACTGTGTAACAGCTTCTTCCCACAAGTTATCAGACTCCTCAATACTCAGAGACTGGACTGACACACACACACACACACGTGTCCTGAGTTGCACTTTCATTTGTCACTTTATACCTGGTTGCTACCTCAATATCTGCTATGTGCATAGAACACTATCTCATCATATGTTATTTTTACATTTGGCATTTTTAGAAACTGTCATCTTTTTGCACTTCTGTGTACTGGTTGGCGCTGCACGGTCTCTCACTGTGCCTATTGTCCTGTTAATTGTTAGTAATTTATTGTACGATGATGTTTGCACGTGCACTTTCTATAGGTATGTTATTTAGTCTGTGTAGTATCATGTGGTTCTGTGTTTGTCCTATGTTTTTTCTATGTAGCACCATGGTCCAGGAGGAACGTTGTCTCATTTCACTGTGTACTGTACTAACTGTATATGGTTGAACAACAATAAAACCATTTGACTTGAAATTTGTGACTGAACAAACATATGGCAAGTTTCATTTGGCATGTGGGCTATAGTGGATTTACTTCACATTCTTTTAATTGTTCTTTCAAATTCATTGCAAAAGTTATATTGGATCAAGTAAGTTCAAGTATTATTTTTACTACTAATAAAAAATTTGGACACACTTAACACAGTCCATTTGACTAATTAATTTCCATTACATTTTACATTATTTTGTGGTTACTGGATAAGGATTCATAAAAATAATTTTAAAGAAGTTCCACTGATAAAAAGCATTTTAGCCTACAGTATGTTCTTTTTCACAGGGCTCAACAATAAGTTTGGACCTCTGGTTTGGGGCCAGTACGAGAATGTTAAGCCAGCTGACAGAACTCCCACTTGCTCTATTGTGCCAGTGCTGTGTTTTTGAGAAATGTTGTTGTTGGTTTTTTATTTATCTTGCTGGCTAACATATTAACTGTAAGTTTTAGTTGAAACTGTGAAGATGATATGTGATAGTCTGGAAGTCATCTGTAAGTAAATTTAAAATCAATCACTGATTTTTTGCAAAGAATTTCATCATTTTCCAGAAAAACTAGTTCCCCTTCTGTCACTCTCTCGACGATGTGTCGAAGGAAGTGACACAAGGGGTCTTCTCGGACACCGAAAAGTACCTCTGAACCTGAGAAAAGGCCAATGTCAAGTTGGCAGACAGAATTTGCATGCCCCGCCCCGGACATACGGGTATAAAGGGAAGCGGGGCAGCGAATGCCAGTCAGAATTTTTCTTCAGAGGCGAATGGTTCTATCACAAACAGCTGAGTCACACTACTGTCTCACTCACCTCTATCAGCGAGAAGCGTGGCTGTTGGATCCGCATGGCGCAGTTTCCAGCTGGTGTTCACTTTTCTGCACATTCTGCAGCACATGCCCCTGGGCACTTTGACAGCGCTTCTTCCTGGTGTAAAAGAGTATATTTTCCAACTCTTAAAAGATAAATTTTCTATTCACTAAAAGTGTACACAGCGGCATTGAACGTCCTTTTCAGGACGCGTCTTTTTCAAGATGCATTTCCGCCCCTGTGTTGTTCCTGGATGCGGGCGATTTCTCTCCAAGAATGACGGCCACAGATGCTGCCTCGTGTGCATGGGCAGCGATCACACTGAGGAGGTGTTTGTGGATGGCTCATGTTCTTATTGCGAGAACATGACCATGGCAACATTGCGGTTGCGGCTCTCCTTCTTGAAGGTGAATGCCACTTCAGCCGCCTCCCGTGTCGCTCCTTCTTCCCACGGGATTGAGGACGATGCGGCTGCCGATGAAGGTGAAATGGGTATGCCGGGTAGATCCCCACAAACCACCCGCCCCCCAACACGCTCGTGTGCTTCCGTCAGGGCTCGGGATGAGCGCGACTCGCCGCATGGCCAGCCTGCACTCTCCCTCGAGTTTCCGGCCTTAGATGATGACATCACCGCTGCATCGGAGAGCATTCAAGCATCTGATGCAGAAGACTCGATTGGGCTGCCACCCTCGGGCCAGCCCACCCAGTCTGAGGCGGATGCGCAGATGACTGATATGCTTTCCCGGGCGTCCGCAAGCGTGGGTTTGGACTGGAAACCTCCCTCCTCCCCACAGCCTTCGCGGCTCGACGATTGGTACCTCGGTGCCCGTGCCGCTCACAGCCACACCCCACCCCCCACCCCAGTACCATTCTTCCCGGAAGTGCAAGACAAGCTGACGCGGTCATGGAGGGCACCTTTTACTACCCGTACTCAACCCGCTCGCTCGTCTGTTCTCATTACCCTGGATGGTGGGGCGGCCCACGGGTACACGGAAGTCCCCCAGGTGGATAGTGCGGTAGCGATCCATCTGTGCCCAGAGAACGCCACCACCTGGCGGGACAACCTGGTACTCCCCTCCAAAGCCTGTAGGATGACGTCATCTCTGACCTCCAAAGCCTACAGCGCTGCCGGACAGGCTGCCTCCGCCTTGCATGCCATGGCTCTCCTGCAGGTCCATCAAGCCAAGGCACTTAAAGATCTGCACCTGGGTATTCCCGATCCCGATGTGCTGCATGAACTGCGCTCTGCTACCGACCTCGCTCTCAGGGCAAAAAAGGTCATGGTGCAGGCACTCGGGTGACCGATGTCCACCCTTGTGGTCCAGGAACGGCATCTCTGGCTGAACATGGTTGAGATGCGTGATGTTAACAAGGCCAGGTTTCTCAAAGCCCCCGTCTCCCAGCTTGGCCACTTCGGCGACACCGTCGATGACTTCGCCCAGCAGAAGAAGCAGACGGAGGCTATTTCACACATCATGCTGCGGCGCCGCCCATCCAGCACGCCCCGCGCCCCGTCTGCTCGCCGAGGGCATCCCCCTGTGACCAAACAACAACAGCCAGCTCCGCAACCCGGGCCCAGCTCTCAGCCCCAGCGTCAATCACCTCGCAGGCTGCGTACGCCCCTGTCTCCAGGACCCCTTCCCAGACCAGAAAAGCTCCGAAGCACTCCTGAGACGGACAGCCCAGGCAGTCGGATACTCGCTCCGGAGGTGGTTTTAAGACCACTCCATCCCCCGGTGGAGGTCCGGGAGGAGAATCTTCTGTTTCCTTTTTTCATTTGCCTCACCCCCCTTGGGGTGCAGTACCGGTACCACTTTTCCACTCCCTGGGCTTGTTAGCCGGTGTGCGCCGTTCTCACGGCACCCCGGCCTTGCCTTTCTCCAGTCCGGTTTCCCGGACGCATCTTTCTCGCCTCCGGCCCCGTGACTGTCCAACCCCGGCAGGCCAGCACTGACGAGTTTCGAAGACGCCCTCAGTCTCTAACCCACCCCCTGCCGGGTGTGCAGAGCAAGGTAAGTGCTTTGAGTCTTTTCTCAGCACCTCAGCCTCAGGACGCTCTTTTGCCTTCCGACGCATTATTACCTGCCCTGAAGGACGTGTACTTCCACGTCTCTATTTTGCCGCGACACGACCCTTCTTACGGTTGCGTTCGACGGCCAGGCGTATCAGTTCAAGGTCCTCCCCTTCGGCCTGTCCCTGTCCCCTCGCGTCTTCACCAAGGTCGCAGAGGCTGCTCTTGCCCCCCTAAGGGAAGTGGGCATCCGCATACTCAACAACCTCGACAACTGGCTCATCCTGGCCCACTCTCGAGAGTTACTATGCGCTCACAGGGACCAGGTGCTCAGGCACCCCGGTTCAGAGCATCTCTTTTCTCAGTATGGAGTTAGACTCGGTCTCAATGACAGCGCGTCCAGTCAGTGCTCAGGTGCCTCGCTCGCTTCAAGCCTGGCACAGCGGTTCCTCTAAACAATTCCGGAGGCTTCTGGGGCATATGGCATCCTCTCTAAATGCATATACGCAGCCTAGAGAGTAGTGCACCAACCCCGGTCGTGGAACACTCGCTCTGTCTGAAACCGCCCCCATCCACTATATAGTGCAATATTTCAGGTTTCTGCCATTGTGTAGGAGTGTCTGAATTCTGAATGAGCAATTCTTTCCCTACTTTTGTACACTCATTCTTACCCACAATGCACTCTGCCAATGGTCAATTGCCCACAATCCACCACGGGGAAGACGTACGAGCTAGGAGTTTACTGCTTCCTTTACTCCTGCAATGTTCTCTTTCATGCAGAATGTATTAAATTGCTTTTTGACAAATCTTTACTTGATTAAAATTGCATAATAACATATAGAGAGTATAAACAGACAGATACATTTTAAAATTTACTCTTTATTTGATAAAATGTGTTTACTCTTTATTTTAACACACAGAATGAAGATTTATTGTATTAATATATTACTTAATAAGTATAACAAGTTAGACCATTATTTTAAAATGTCATATGTCAGGTTGTTTCTGAGACAACTCCAGAGCTCTGACACTCGGTGTATACTCGGCATCCGAATTCACTTATTTCATTCACTTACTGCTATTCACTATATAGGAAATAGTGAATGGTTACGGACACAGCCAGTCTCTCTTCGCCATACAATTGCCTCACGCACGCACATTTCACTTGTGCGCGCCCACGCACCTCGCTGTGCAAGCGCAGAAATGCTGTCTGTTCGCGCTCCAGTTTTCGATCATACGAATGGCAGTGATTTACTCTTAACATGGATGTTTACATGGATTAATACATTTAATCCGCCTGAAGTAGCTGTGCTAGTGTGTTTCCAGTACCCCCACAAGGGAGCAGTGTAAATGCGTAAATACAGCTCATGACATGTGGTGCACTTGTGGGGCTCATAATAACATTCCCTGTAATGTTAATATTAATGTTTACAGAAAGAGGACCCCCCCAAATGTCTTTATTTTATTTTTATTGTTCACTTAGTAATTCGTATGTATTCTAAATTTATGATGGGGTTAATGCAGGAAATGTGTTTAAATCAATGTTGGTGCGAATGCATTAATTTATAGTGAGTGATGCTCAAGCAGGCATGTTGTTATAGCGATCCTACAGGAGAGGGCGCCCACGGAAGATAGGTGCGGGCGTGGAGTAGAAACAGAAGAACAGTGTTTTTGTAGTGTTGTGGATGCACGCAGAGTTTTGTGTACTGCGAATAAATGCCGTGGTAATGTAAGCAGTGAACAAGATTAAACGAACCCATCAAATTATGCACGTCTTTGAATTGATTCATTTCGACATGCAACAAACTTGGAGGAACCGCTGGGATTTGTAAGAAGTGCGAGCCAAAGGGATCACGAGAGGAAACACCGTGAGCACGCGAGAGAGCGGGGAGTCTCGGCCGAGTAAGCGGGTGCATACCAGCGTGAGATGGATCTGGAAGCTCTAGCCGAACGTGTAAGGGAGAGACTGTGGCTGTTGACGCTCGACCAAGTGAAGGAGGTATGTGATTGTAACAAAATCCCTACCGCAAATGTCTCTACTAGGTGTGCACTTATCAGAAAGATTACAGAGTCGATTGATGCCGTGATTGATAGGGAGGAAGAAGCACTATTTGTGTTCAATGTTTTCGTTCATGGAGGCGCAGGGAGAGAATGAGGATGAGGAAAATGGCAGCAGCAATAAAATCGAGACAGACAGCTTGTGGATTGAACAGGATGTAGTGAATGAGGCGGATTCACAGCAAAACCCCTCTGAACTGCAGATTGGAAATATGAAGATGAGAGATAAAATGGGAAAATTAAAAGTGAAAGAGGGTGAGATAGGAAAAAAAACAGCATCTAGAACAGCAAGAATTTATGGGCATGGCCCCTGAAGTCACTGTGAGGAGGGATTTCAAAGTCTGCGGTCAGATTGGAGAGAGTGGGCAAAAGGATAAACTGTCATTCACTAATTTGATGCACCAGGTTGACAAAGAACTGAGAAGAGGCTATGGTGAAGCAGAAATTATTGAAGCAGTAATAAAAGCTATCAGCCCAGGATTGATTCTATGCAATATCCTGGAAATTAAAAGAGATCTCACTCTTTCACAGCTGAAAACAATATTGAAGGGACATTTCAAGGAGGACAGTTCTACAGACCTGTACTACAAATTGTTGAACATCACTCAAAGTGCCAATGAATCACCACAAGCCTTCCTTTTCAGATCCATTGAGCTAAAAGAAAAACTGTTGCACACTTGTGAAGAAGGTGGTGAGTATTTCAGTACAGAGCACATTCAGAAGAAGTTTCTACGCTTGGTTGGCACAGGTTTGATCAGTGATCATATTAAATTTCAGATGAGGCCATACCTGGACGATTCAAAAATCTCAGATGAACTGTTGATAAACAAAATGAACGAAGCAGCCGGAGATGAAACAGAGAGACTAAATAAACAAAAGAACACCGGAAGTAATGTGGCAAAAGTACACAAATTTTATCCAGAAATGCAGGCTCATCCATGCACGCAGGATGAAATGACCGCCAAAGTGTTGGTTCAGGAACAGTCAAGTGATACTGTCAGACGGAAAGGCAGAGAGACATCAGCAGCGGAGGGGCGGAGAGAATCAGAGATATATGAGATGGTTAAACTCCTGAGAGAGGACGTTGCGGAACTCAGAAAAGGACAAAACAACCCTCCTGAGCATATAGTCAAGGGAAGGTCCAGCTACAGAAAGGGATGCAGAGCTTGTCAGGAGAAAGGAGAAGAGGATCAATGCGAGCACTGCTTCACATGTGGAGACGTGGGTCATGCCTCCAGGGGCTGTAGAGCACCAAAGAATTCAGCAGAGAGCAGAAGCGATGTAAAAATATCTGTTCATTCCATGAGACCAGACAGCTCAACCTCCATTCTGAGTTAATGCGACCCACAAGAGAAAACTCAAGAGCTCCTGCGACAAAGGATTAAACAGCTGGAGGCGGAGTTAGAACAAAGAGGATAAACAGCATGCTAGAGCTACCACCTACACCAACCACATACCTTTACGACGACATCCAAGATTGGAGAACCTCATTGGTCCTAGATGTATGGTTGACTGTTTCTTTGAATGCATGCCTGTGCAGGCGCTTTGGGACACAGGGTCGCAGGTGACCATCATCAATATTTGCTTTCCCCACATTGCGACCTGCAGCCTAAGTGAGCTGCTGGACGAAGATGAAACCCTTTTTGGCCGAGCAGCCAACCAAACCGATATACCCTTCTCGGGATGGGTGGAGTTGAAGTTTCAACTTGGGCCGAAAAGAGGGGCCCAGGCAGAACTCCTCGTGCCTGTGCTTCTCTCCATTGAGCAAGGTGTGAGGCAGCCTCCAATCATTGGCTATAATGTTATTCAGCAGCTGGTGACAAAGGGAATGGAGCAGTACCCTGAAATCATTCCAGAAGTGGTAGAGGAAGCTTTCTCATGTGACTGCAGAAAAGCTGTTGTATTGATTAGAATGGTGCAGGATGACGACCAAGTTGTAAAAGAAGGAATTGTGAAAATTGGACGGATTACTACAGTAGTCGCTGCCGGACAGACAAAAGCGGTGAAATGCAGAGTGAGAGCTGGTCCTCTAGTTTCAAAACAGGAAGTCCTGTTTGAACCAGAAGTTATTCCACAGTGGCCTGAGGGACTTGACGTAACTAAGATGGTGATCAGTCTTCAGAAGGGAAACTTGACTAAAGTTCACATCCCAGTTACCAACATCAGCAATGTGGACATTATGCTTGCTCCCCGCACTGTACTAGGATGAGTTCAGCAAGTCAGGTCCAATTATCCAGCAGACACCAAACCCGCTACTGTGAAGTCAGACTAGAATGACATTGGAGAGGATGTGGTGGCAGCGGGAGAAGTGGTCACTGAAGGTAAGGACGTGATAAGCTGTGATGTGAAAGATCTGAACGAGATTGACAACACAGGACAGGATACTAATGGAAAACTGTGGGACCCACCAGTGTCAATTGACCATCTCACCTCGGAGCAACAGACAAAAGTTAAACAGCTGCGTTGGGAGGAGTGTGCAGCATTTTCAAAGGATGAGAACGATGTGGGGTGCATGCCGTCACTCCAAATGAGAATCAGATTGAGTGACACGACACCAGTAAAGCGTACATATGTCTCCGTACCAAAACCACTACACAAGGAGGTGAAAGAATATGTGGAAGACCGTTTGAATAAAGGATGGATTCAGAAGTCTCGCTCCTCCTATGCATCTCCGAACGTTTGTGTCCGATAGAAAGATGGTAGTTTACGTCTCTGTATAGATTACCGGGAGCTCAACTGCAAATCCATCCCAGACCGTCACCCTATCCCACGAGTACAGGACATGCTAAACCGTTTATGTTGAAGTACATGGTTCTCGGTCCTGGATCAGGGGAAGGCGTATCATCAGGGGTTTGTGGAGGAGGTCAGTCGACCATACACAGCTTTCATAACACTGTGGGGCCTTTATGAATGGGTCAGTATCTCCTTTGGGCTGTCCTCTGCCCCTGCCGAGTTCCAGCGCAGTATGGATGAGTGTTTAGTGGGACTCAGGGATGACACCTGCCTTCCATACTTAGATGATAACCTCATACATAGTAAGACATTTGAGGAGCATCTACTTGATGTTAAGGAAGTGTTACGCGGCTACCAAGGTTATGGAGTGAAGCTTACAGCTAAGAAGTGTGAATTGTTCAGGGCTGAGGTAAAGTCCCTGGGGAAAATAGTCTCTAAAGGGGGCTACACTATGGACCCCAAGCACTAAGAGACCGTAAGCCTAAGACGGTTGGAGACCTGAGACAACTGCTGGGGTTCCTGTCATATTATCGCACGTACATTCCCAGTTTTTCCCAAATTGCCAGACCCCTCTATGAACTATTGTCAACAGGGAAGCCTTCAGGAAAGGGGACAAGCAGTAAAGATGAGAACGGTAAGAAGGGTCGGTGTAAAGGGGGAAAACCAGCTCAACTTCATTCCAGTCGGTCTATAGCTTGGACAGAACAACATCAGAATGTCCTCAACCAACTACTTGAGTTCTTGCTTCACCGTCCGATCATAGGCTACCCTGATATTGAACAGCCCTTCATCTTACATTGTGATGCATCACAAGACAGATTGGGTGCAGTACTATATCAGAGGAAGAAAGGGAAACTGGTGGTCATTGGCTTTGGGTCACGGATCCTAACAGCTCCAGAGAAGAATTACCATTTGCACTCGGGGAAACTGGAATTCTTGGTGATGAAATGGGCCGTTTGTGAACGATTCTGTGAATACCTATATCACGCAACCTCCTTTGTGGTCTATACGGACAACAACCCGCTGACATATGTTTTGTCCACGGCCAAGCTCAATGCCACCACCCACAGATGGATAGCAGAGTTGGCTGACTAAATGAAAAGCGTGGCCTTAAGAGCCTTGAGAGGCTCGAGTGGCGGAGCTGATGGGGATGAGGACCAAGGTGGAGCCGCAGGGATGGAGTTCCTCGGTGGAGCAGAGACGGGCCTGGACTGTGGAGCAGAGGCGGGCCTGGATTGTGGAGCAGAGACGGGCCTTGACCGTGGAGCAGAGAATTGCTTGTGACATGGCATGGAGTAGCCTGGGTCTTGGCTGAGGCATGGCATGGAGCAGACCGAGGTTCAGCTGTGACATGGCATGGATCTGACTCTGGCACGGCCGTGGCATAGCATGGATCTGGTGTGGCTGTGACGTGGCATGGATCTGTCTCTGGCGTGGCTGTGACATGGCCTGGAGCAGGCCGAGGAATGACTGTGACATGGCATTTAGCAGGCCGAGGCAGTGTTGTGAGCAAGCTGAGGTGTGACATGGCAGGGAGCAGACTCCGGCATGGCTGTGACATGGCCTGGAGCTGACACTGCCATGGCTGTGACGTGGAACTCTAGGTTGGCGGCTGCGATGTGAAACTCTGGCTCAGTGGCCATGACGTGTGTCAAAGTTGTGGAAGGCGGAGCCGTTGGAGGCTCGTGGGGCGAAGCCGTGAAGGCTAAGAAAAGACCTCAGTGGTCGTGAACATGAGCAGAGTCTTTGGAGCGACCTCTGTGATTGTGGGCATGGACTGAGTCTCAGGAACGACTTCTGGTGTCATGTGCATAGACAGAGCCTTTGAAATGAACTCTGTGGTAAACATGGGCAGAGACTTGGAAACAAAAGACTTTCTCCTCCTTCTCCGGGAGGCCAAAGTTGGCAGTGCAGGCTTTGGGATGGACAAGGCAGCTAAAGCTGGCTCTGGGATGGGCGAGGCCAGCAACGCTTGCTCTGGGATGGACGAGCGCAGGCGTGGGCATTGGCTTATTGGCCGTGGCAGGCATGGGCGTTGGCTCGGCATTCACCTCCCCCACAGTGAATTTAGAACCTGTAATCTTCAGGGTAATACTGATATACTGGACCAGATTGAGGGAACAACAACTGCCAGGCATTAAAGATGAGATTGGCTCACTCAATCTGAAACGGAAACATTCTTTGGCCAGATCGCAGAAGTCCTCTACATAACTCTCCATGGGATGACTCCCCTGATGTATGCGAAGAAGCCGAATTGTTGAGTTCATTATATCCAGTAAGGTTTTCTTTAACGATGCTGGAAACAGGCAGAGACGATGATGTGAAGATGAACCCAAGAGCAGTTTATGTTTCAAACGTGGAATCCCAAAAACCATGACTAGAAACGTGAACTAAACAAAAACATGAACTTGACTAAAACTTGACTTGGCTTGACTTGGCTTGACTAGACTTAGACTTAGACTTAGACTAGAACAAAACAACAAAGTTACATTCATAGTACCTGACACCAGACAATGGCAAACATGCGGGCTTAAATACAAGGACAGGTAGAACACATGACAAAGATGACCAATGTCAAGACTAAACTATTAACAAGATAACAAGACTAATGAAATTTAACCAATGGAAAGACAAGACTAATTACAAAGTAATCAAACAATGAACCAATGAAGACAAGGCACGTGAACAGGGGAAAAACACGACAAGATCACACGAGGGAACAGGAAATCACGACATGACAGGAATTGGAACTAAAAATAGAAAATTAAAGACATGTTAAAAAAACATGAACAAAACACATAAACGTGACATGGGTTAAACCAACAGATTTTTTTTCTTTTTCTTATAGGCACACAACTATTTCTACATTTCAGTGTAAGATGTGCTAGCAGGTGTTTCAGCTCTTCTTCTGAGCAAACGATTCCTGTGATGTACACTTTTGAATATATACATATATTAAAAGTTGTTGGTAGCCAGACTGATGGGAAACAGCATCCAAAGCATATTCAATTCAAGTGGTTTAGTACATTTCATTATCATAAATAATCCTTTTTATTCATGTAACCAGTGTTGGGGAAGCTACTTTGAAACTGTAGTTTGACAAGCTACAAGCTACTCTTAATTTTAAGTAGTTACGCTACAGTCAAGCTACACTTTTGAAAAGTAGTTAGCTACATTTAAAGTTACCATCAAAAAGTAGCTAGCTACATTGAAGCTACTTAATGAGGCAATATTTATTTTAATGTTATTATAAAACCAATAATATTAATAACAAAATTGACACTAATGACATTTATTTATTAATGTATTCATTAAATACATTTAATGTTTTTAATTAAATATATTACATTTATTTAATATATTTAATGGATAGTAACATGAATACAGTTAATAATGGCCGTAAAATAAAATACAACAATATAAAATAAAAACAAACAAAAAATCAGATGCCATTAAAAAATATTTTTTATACTATACTTACTTCCCTAAAGATAAAATGTTTATAACAAACTCTCCTTGTGCTGACATTTTTTGTTCTTGTTCCCCTCACCAGTGTTCATGCTCAACAAATATTTGTTTGCTTTGTTCAGGTCCAAAAAAGTGGACGAATGTCATCCTAGATTAATGCATAATAATACATGTCATTAATGATTTCTTTTACCAATTATTTAATTTATTTTACTTGAAAATAATAGTTAATTAAATGCTAAGAAATGAAGAAATCAAATCGTTCTGCATGATAGAAATTATAATAATAATAATAATATATACTGTATATTTATTTATATTATTATAATAATTCACTCATTGCTCCCAATAACGCACAAAGGATGAGAAGCAAAATTAACATATTTAGAACAGAAACAAAATGTCACGAGCTGGGCTCGCTGTTCCACGTTTTGGTATGGTAAGGGAGACAGACAGGCGCAGATAACGGTAATCACGCATCTCAATCGCATCTCAACCGCTAGAATCAAGGTAAATAAAGTTTGATTTAGTCATTTATTCTATAGTTTTCGTTGTTTTTAACACTCTCGATGTCTCAATATTTTATGATAATTTAAATGGAAGGTTAGGTATTCAAGATTTGATTGAAGTTATTTTTGTTGACGTGAATACACTTAAACTAACAAACATGAACTGCGAAAAAATTACAAACTTCATTTACACAACATAGTCTGTCATACGAGTATTTAGATTATGCTATAGTAGTGCCTAAATACAATGAAACCTGAATGATAAAGAGAAGTACAATAACGTTACATATTTACCAGTGAGTTATTAGCTTACCTTTGTGTTTCCATAATTGTGAATGTAAGCTAAGTTACTGTTAATCATTGCTAAGGACATAAGCTCATATTGATAATGTTTTATCTGTTTTGTTTGTCTGCAATGACCGCAATAAAATCACTATTCTGGTACTGGTATCACTTTTCAAGTTTACTAATTAATTTATCTATACAGCACCTTTCAATATAGGTAATACAAATATATTATAACATAAAAGCTAAAATATAATTCTAAGACACTAAGAGCTACATGTGAACTAACATTACATCTCTTATCAGTATTAGTAGTATTACTATGTAGTATGTGTTATTAATAATTACATATTACATGTTACTTTCATTAATATTTGTTTTATCTCTATCAACTCTTTAACTAAATTAGTCTTTATTAAAAAAAAAAAAATGTTTTCAAATGTGCTTTAAATCTACAGGATGTAGAAGATAGAGTTCTTTCCCGGAAGGAGGACAGTTCAGTTTAGAAGAGGCCCATCGGGGCATTTAAGATAGGACCCCTCCGCTGAGGCAATGACGATAAAAAACAACCCCTCCCTGTAAGACAAATCTGCACCTCAACGGGAGGAGGTTGTCAAGGCCAATGCCCACTCTGAGGTGCTCCTGAGAGGAGGTGATGTATCCGACAGGCAGGAGGTGTTAGGAGACTTCATCCTCCAATTGCAGTACTACCTGTGGTGTTCCACAATTCTGCTGCCCCTGCGTCCTCCACAGCACCTTCTGAAGGGAACGTCTCTCAGGTAAGACACACTGAACAACCGCTCCACTGATGATGCTATTGCATCTACAATACACACTGCTCTATCCCACCTGGAAAAAAGGAACACGTATGTGAGAATGCTGTTTGTAGACTACAGCTCAGCATTTAACACCATAATGCCCTCCAAGCTTGATGAGAAACTCCGGGCTCTGGGCTTAAACAGCTCGCTGTGCAGCTGGATCCTGGATTTCCTGTCAGGCAGACGTCAGGTGGTTAGAATGGGCAGCAACATCTCCTCATCACTGACCCTCAACACTGGAGCCCCGCAGGGCTGTGTTCTCAGCCCACTCCTGTATTCCCTTTACACACATGACTGTGTGGCGACACATAGCT